>JAOTQQ010000012.1:123940522-123979015 GCA_026546715.1 Gallinago undulata
AACCCCTCCAGGGATGGGGCAGCCACAGCTTCTCTGGGCAACCTGGGCCAGGCTCTCACCACCCTCACGGCAAAGAATTTATTGCTCATCTCTCATCTAAATCTCCCCTTTTTCAGTTTGAAACTATTACCCCTTGTCCTGTCACTACATGTCATTGTAAAAAGTCCCTCTCCAGATTTCTTGTAGGCCCCCTTCAAAATTGTTTTGTTGCAGTCAAGAGTATTTGAAGCCCAAATTTCAATTTAGTGAACTGTTTTATCTAAAAGAAATGAGGTTAAAGGAAGCTATTGTTGCAGGCAGAGAAGGAATCATTACATCTCAAAATTTTCTAAAGGGGTGTGAAATATTTCCAAACCAAATGCACCCAAGATCGTGTTGAGAACTGTCTCAAAAAGAGAGAGAGCCCCTGTGGGAGGGGAGATGAGGTTTGGAATACTGGGCTAAAATGACATCTCTGTCTTTAATGTACAGAAGGAGAAAACATGTCTGCATAACAGAACTGTAACGGTCTTTGTGCTTGTCTTCAGAAACATCAATTACAGCAGAGATTATTATCTCTTAAAATGGCATTTAATTAGTGGAATTTAATCTGAAATACCACTAAAACGCTTCCTTGCTAATGACTTCAAATCCTTTCCTTTTTATATCCAGAGGAATCAGCCATAGGATTACCGACTGTGAGGATACAAGTCGGAGAGCTGCGGGTACCTGCCCGGCAGGAGCGGGGCTGTGAAATCAGCGGAGTCCTGCGATGGAAGGTACAAGGAGTGTCCGTGGCTCCAGCAGAGCCCCCTGCCCGGGATGGAATGGACGTTCAGGAAGGGGCCCTTGGGACAGTCCCGCTGTTAGAGACAACGCACCCCGTGGGCAGCATGGCCTTGCCCAATGGTTTCTCCTCTGGCTCAGAGAACAAAGGAACCTAGAGATCTTCACTAGAGATGGACGACCAAGCAGGCAAGTTTGTGGTGAGGAGGTGTTGCTTGAAGGGAGGAAAATGCCAACAGAAGAGTGATTAAACCGCTCATTAAAGTTAATAGCCTTGCTATTTATACTGGAGTTGGCTTTGCAGCAGGTAGGAGTGCATTAGCCAAAGGAAAACCTAAATATGACCTAACAAAGCTAAAAGGGGAGTTGAGAACTTGGACAGAAATGGTACTAGTTTATAATTTTCCTCTTTTTTTTTTTTTTTTCTTTAACAAACCACTCCCTGTTTCAAGAATGTCTCTCCAACTTGCAAGTTTAAAGCAGTAGCTTCATTAGCTTCACCATGAGAAAAGCACAGCCAAAGGAAGCCCATGGATCGGGGGTGGGTTTTGTGGTGCACGGGGGGGGCTGCTGCTCCACTGCAGGACGGGGAAAGCCCTGTGAGCTTGTGAAGCCCAGACTGGTTGTACAGCACCAGCCTCGAAGTGGGAAACCACGCAGTCACCAGTTAAATGCTGCACTTAAAATTCAGAGGGCCAAAACTAAAATCCATGGAGCACGCTCTGCTGTCCTGTTACGGTGTCTGTTTGCAATGACATCAACACAAGGGCTGTCCCCGACTCCCATCCGACCCTGCTTGATGGGCTGACCCCCACGGCTGTAAAAAAACTAAAGTTTCACATAAACACACAGCAAAAGTTATACACAAGGGTTTTATTACATGAATAGTTTGACATACTCTGTGGTAGTCAGATACAAGTGCATTTAATTAATGTTTTGTGGACGTCATAACAGTCGGAATATTTCAGCTGAACAGTCAGTATTTGGCTGAATTGAAGCCAGTGCAATTCATGACATAACCATAGACAGGAAGATACAGGTCTACAATGGGGTTGGACTAGAGAGCAACAGCGTATTTATTGTCACATCCAAGCATTACAAGGTATGAAAGGCCAGTATTTCAACTATCTCTAAAATGGTGTTTGTACAAACCTGTCGTAGATACCTAAATGTAAGGATCCATCGCATCAGTGACGGATCACGACCTTCTCTATTTTTTGGAAGTTATTTCGATATTCAAAACTATTTGGGGCGACAAGAAGAAATGTAAACATCTGATGGTCCTTTGAAAGTCCCTTCTGAGAAAATACATTGTGTGCCACAGGAAAAGTGCATTCTAACTGGTGTGTCTGCTATGGCCAGTTTGACTCAAATTCACATAGCACCAGGTATGTATCCATTTATGCAGTAAAAAGTTAGAAAAAATCTTTGTATTAACTCAGAAAAAAGAAAACAAAGTCAAAAGTTTTTTTTTTCTTCTTTCTTTAGAGGAACAACAATTAAATAACAACCCCCCCCAACATCTGAACAGTTCCCTCTTATGTACAAAGGAATGAGCAGCCAGCAAAGCGCACAGCTGCTCAACAGTCTGCAGTATTAATTTTTATTCAGGTTCATGTACCTGATTCTATGAGTTTATTTACAGGTGGGCAGGTATCCACAGAAGTAATAATCAGAATACTTCTATTTGGCTAAAAGTTGTATAAAAAAAGACAAAACACTTTTTCCAAATACTTTCCAAGTATATGATGTGTGTGTTTATATATATATCTATATATATAAAGTATTCAGTATTTCCGTTAGTGCCAGAGTTGGAAGCTCTTTCTCATTTTAAAAAGTGAACTTTGTGATAGTCAGTGAGAGCAGAGGAGTGATGGCTGCACTCAGAGCCTTGAGTGGTGGCACTGCAGCTGGAGCCACACCAGCCCCCGGGCTGGCTCCATGTGGCAGAGAGAGGCAGTGGTGGCCTTCTGTTGGACACAATGGTGGCCTTCTGTTGGATGCACACAGTGGTGGCCTTCTGTGGCTGTTCCAGGGGCACATCCTGGGAAGGGAGATGAGGAGAGCCTCCCCTACCATGCCAAGCGTCCCTACAGCCACCTCTGCCTAACCCTCCTGGGGACAGGTCCTCTGCTGCCACACTGTCACCCCACGGGAGATACGGCAGCTGAAGACCTGCCCTCAAGCAATATATTTTTTTCGAGTCATTGGGTTCTGTGGATCACATAGTAGGGGCCCTGGTAAGGGATGTTTTGTTTCTATTGAGCAACATACAAAAAGCATTGCTTTTTTTTTATTTTAAAAAGGACAGTGTTTTAAAATTTAAAATAAAAAAAAAACCAACCCAAAAATCTCTAGGTAGTGGAAATATTCTGTACACAAATGGACAACTGGCACGGGTAGGTAGCTCAATAATGGGAAAACATAATTTCCACACTAATTCTTGTAAATAATATAAAATTAGAGGCCTTAGCCCATTAAATGCAAATAGATATTTAAAAAATATTTTTCAATTAAATATAACCTAAATGAGTGCACATCTCTGGACAGATAAGAATACTACTGCCTTCATACTGTTAACAAAAATTTAAATACTTTGCATATAAACGAAATCTTTCTTTGTTGCTGAGTCCAAGCTTACTTACTCTAAAGCAAGGATATTCTGCATACTTTTTTTTTATTACTATTTTTAAATTTTTTTTTATTTCTTCCCGTAGACTAAACTGTAAGAAACACTCTTCGTTCATTGCCCAGACCGGGCTGGTGTGTATCACAGCAACAACCCAAGAGTGAAGGAAGAATGCTGCACGCACCTTCACTGGATGACACCGCCTACAAGAACAAATCATCCCTTTGTCCCCCGGCCCTGGACAGCCCCTGCGCCCCACTCAAGGTGTGACCCTTCTCCCCTGGCACCCCCAGCCCGGTCAGTGATGGGGATGAAGGAGGGAGAGTTTCAGCGCCGAGACCCCGACCGCCGAGGAGTCATCCCCGCTCCCCGTGCCGTGGCTGCAGGTACCAGGGAGACGTGGCGGTTAGAAGGGAAAGGGGGGGTGGCTGGAAGGGCTCTGCCAAGGGGGAGGACTGTGGCTACAAGCCCAATTTGCAGTGGCCTCCTCCTGGGCATCAAGTGTTGCTGCGAACTCCTGCTGAGCCCATGTGAGAGCAGCTGCTGGGCTCGCTCTGCGGCTGAGCAGATGTTCCAGAGGAGCACCAGCAGCTCTGGCTGAGCGAGCACGGGTCCCTCTGCTTGGCCACGGGAGTCCAAACTGGTCCCCCAGAGGGTGGCACGTCCCTGCCTCGGCCACAGGCCCCTCCGCTCCCCACAGCTCAGCGCTCCCCTGTCCCGTGTCTCAGGGTTTTGGAGAGGAGAAACAATGCAGACACTAAAGGAGATGTGATCGCCCTCTGCTCCTCGAGTCTGGGGGCTGCTGACCCAAGGGGCAAAGCTGACTCGAGTCCAGGTGCTAACGCAGCTCTGTGCAAACGCAGAGCTCACCCGCGCACGGTCATGTCCCCGGATCCAAGGGAGGGGCTGTGTTACGGGCTTTCACCACCACCTTCCAACAAAACCGCAGCCGGACAGAGCTCCGGGAGAGCAGTTAAACGCTTAGCAGTGAACGGTAGATGAACAGCATTTCCCAAGTACAGAATTGGGATCTCTTTCTTCTTGCTTTTTGGAGATAATTTTGAATAGTTTTTCATCCAAAGACTGTTGTTTCTGTAATAACCTATAACGGATTTTTTTTGGATTTTGAGAGGTTCCAATTCAACCAGGCCCTGGGGTTTATTAACAGCTACAACCCCTGTGAGACAGACAAGAAAACCAACAGAAATCTCTTTTTAACTACAGCATGAGAGCTAGATTAAAATGCGATTCTGTTAAAAAGCTGAGATTCTAGTTCAGTAGTGAGTAGTGCTTTTTTGCTTTTTTTGGCAAGAGCTGAGCTGTATTTTTGAAAATTCTATGAGTTTGCTCACTTTTGCTTTTACTTCAAATAACACTTTGGAACGTAGCCGCTTCCCGTGAGGAATGTCTATTGTCCTGAGCATCCCTGGACACACAGCAGCAAAGAGCCAGGCAGGATGGGCTTACGGACAAGGAGAAATCCTTGGCTTAAATGATGTATTTTAATCTTGGTTTCCATTTGTGCTTTTTCTCAAGAAAAATTGCTTTCTCACTTGTGACACGTACTAAAACACGTTCACTTTGTTAAGGTCAAAATGGAACTTTAACAAAGATGACTCCTTTTTGCTACTCAAGATGTTCTATAAATATTTAATTCAGCCATGAATTGACTTTGTTCATGATACTTCACCTTCATGTTTCATGTTTTTAAATTTTACACAGGGGGAAAAAAAGGGTGAACGCACTTGTTAGATGAGTTAGATTCTTCCTTGTAATTTTTATTCAATCGTAGCTACGAAAATTGTACAAAAGCATTTTTGAAACTAGAAAAAATATAATAATCAGATAATTGGGATTGACAAGCAGGAGAGTAAATTTATCGAAGCCTGTTTTGCAATCTCAGGGAAGAAACACCTGTAGCGAGGTGAATTCATCATTCACTGGGAAATGAAAAAGCAGAATTTTTTTTCCCATACAATGCCTATCGAAAGTGCAAGAGGATGAGATTTGCTCATTCTAAAATCCAGTGACCAGAAACAAACTATTCATTATCTGAATTACTCAAGTAACTTCAGAAAAAAATACTCCCTCTCGATTTTTAGAAGAAATTACTCTGTCCAAAGCTGGTTTGGTGCGTTAACAAACTCAGCAACTAGTGCTCAGAAAATCAGTAGGTCAGTGGTCTTCAAGTGCAAGCATGTAGTTCTTAGTATTTTAACTCAATTAGTTTCATAATACATTTAGGCATTAATATATACATTGCTAATTTTGCAAATATTTTTAATTTAAGAATAAGATATGAATATGAGAGATAGATATGAGAGTGACTCCCAACGGACCTGAAGTCGATGGGAAGTGCTCTTGGCGCAGCAGGGACAACCAACTCGGATGCAGACACAAAGCTTTTGACAGCTTTTTTCATATAAAGTAACAGAAAGAGGAAATTCAAGAAGCCTAACTAAAACATTTTCAGTGGCAACAGCCAGCACAGACTTTTGGACAAGGTCTGGTCAGCTCCGACTTCTGTCATCGTCCCCAGCTGCGGCGCTGCGGGGAGATGGAGGAGTCCAACAGAGGTCTGCGCGGTGCCGTTTTGTTGTTCCGTGGAATTTTTATCTTAAGAAAAGAAAAAAGCACTTGCTGCCAATGAGAAAGATTTTTTTTTTTTTGCGATGTGCAAGTCAGTGGCAGAGTGGAAGCACCTTCTCTGAACCTGCTCTGCCCGCCCTCAGATTGAGAATCCCAAACACCCAGAACGCTTCAAGGGCTCCGCTAGTTACAGTGCTAGCTCCCTTTTGCTCTGAACTCTGTAACAGGGCTTTTTATCAGGCTTGTAATTTATTAAAAAAAAAACAAAACACAACAAAAACAAACCCACAAAAAACTTCCAGAAACTAAAAAACTTCTGTAATTGACTGCATAAGAGTAGTTTCCTCCTACCAGGATCCAATTCTGAGCGATTTTATTTCAGGTCATCCCTGACTGGTTCAAACCTCTTTCAAGTAATGTCTCTAAATCTGAGTTTGTCCTTTGGCCCTTTGCTGGCAGTTACTCAAACAGGGAAACAACCAAAGAGCCTTCTGTTCCACAGATCTTAGTATTTCTGCCTTTCAGTTAATCGTGGACTCTGAGCATAAGACAGAAACAGTAAGAGAGATGGGAAAATGATGTGCATGTCATTATTTAACAGCAAAAAAAAAGGTGTAAGAAAGCAAGATACACCATACTTGGCAACCTGTACTCTGCTGACCCCGTGGTGTAGCTGGAGAGAAGAAATATGTGAGCGGAGCTTTTAGTTTGATTGTTCAAACCCTTTTCACAACTGAACAACAGACCCTCGATGCCACCTTTTCCTATACAATCTTCTGCTTCCATGAATTCTCCCCAGAAGCTGGAGCAGATCATGTTATATGATTTCACTCAGCCTGTAGAGTATGACAGAGAAATCTCTCCATTAAAAAAGTTGTTTTCAAAAGAACACAATTTCAAGCCAAGTACTGGTAATTTAGGAATGTCTTCATAATTAGAATACAAACAAATAAAACCCAATAATAAAATGGAAGAGACAAACAAGCACTGAACACTGAAGTAGGCGTTTTCATGATACCTTGGGAAATTTCAGACTAAACTACCTCGGTAACCAAGGGCAATATAGCTTTTCCTTTCAGTAATGCAGAACTTGTAGAGCTTTCTAATGGTGTGTTAGGTTACTACTGCCGTGTAAAACGACATACCACTAATTCTATGTGATTTACAATTCCCCCTCTTCTCCTCTTGGTTCTTAGGAAATCCCAAATCCTGTTTCATAATGTATAATAAAATGGTTATAAAATTACACCAACATGATCATTTCAGAGAGGTAATAAGATCCCAGTGCTATAAAAGTCAGTTTTAAAAGAGTGCACATTTTGCAGTGATGTACAAACACACACCACTTGTTTCCCTAATTTAGCCCTTTGTAAGTATTGCACCTCATTAATAAAGCTACTGACGATTTTAACACTAAAAATTACACATAGACAACATCACTTGTGCCTTAAAAGCACAGTACTCCCTAAGTTTTCAGGTAAACTTATTTATTCCCTTGCATACTCAGAGCTCCTGTGCCTCCAGTTGCCTGGAGGAGTGTTGAGCATACAGGGAATAAAGATAAAACTATAGAAATTCATATAACGTGACCTGCTTGTCACGCTTTGTTTTTTTTTTTTTTTTCTTCTAATGTGCTCAAATAAGTTCCTTTGAGCGTGATGGCGAATGACACCTTTTACAAACCTAAGCAATGTTTTAATGCAGAAATGTACAGTTAAACTTGTCTTCTTTCTCGCTTTCCCTTTGCAATGCAAAAAAAAAAAAAATTAAAAAAAGAATTTTCTAAATTTGTCTGGTCTTCTAAATACAAGATAATTTGCATAAAAAAATCAGAAAAAGATAGATTGTCTTACAAAGTGCATATTTCAAACAAAGCTGGAAGAGTATCTGCTCTTGCCAAGGCCTGATTTCAGAAGAGCAGACAAAGGTGTGCCAAGCTTTGGCAACACGGAGCGTCCCATCACCAAGCTCCTCAAGGGACGTTAAACTCAGGCTTGAGCACCCTGATGAATCTGACGGTTGGGACACCAGTAGTTCCACCTCTGCGCAGCCCCACCTGCTCATTTACAGATCATGTGCACCCCTTTCCTGAAAGATTTGTCGGCATCACTGTAAGAATTAATTACTACAGTTAAATACTGAGACTAAAAATTCTGATGCCAGGTGCTGTTTGCATTTTTAGATCCTAATACGTAAGATTCTGAGTTTTCTTCAGTATAAATGTTTGGGAATTTGCAGAACGGAGTCCGTGGACACAGGAAAACGAGTTGATAGGAAAAATTATTATGGACCCAAAATAATTTCTTTACATACAAATAAAGAAAAACTTGAGAATTTGCATAGGTATTTCTTCTAAATACTAATTAACACGATTCAATAAAAAACCTTGAGTTTACTGAAGCTGATACAAAAAAAAAAAGAAAAAAGAGGTGCCTTTTTTTTTTTTAAATTTCATCTAGAACTTCACAAACCGGAGTACTGAACACCTTGGATATCATGCTAACATATTATTTTTTTTGCTTGCTGAAGTAATTTGTTAAGAAATAATCCAATTAGAGATAAAGCATGCTTTGACCAAGCAACTATAAACAAGAAGCCTTTATATTTACAGTAGATCCTGAAAAGATTTATACAAATGTATAGATTTATATTATAGTTAGGTTATGGTTCAAGCTCATTTTCTCTATTTTTGTATCATCTAAGCTGTTTGGGTTTTTTTTCCTATTTGGAACTTCATAAGCCATGGCATTAAGTTAGACCGTAGTCACTAATCAGTGCTTCGTTCTAATTTTAATGACATATTGTTCTTTACATTTTGCCCAGAAGAGAAAAAAAATTAATTAATTTCTTAGCCATCTTCCGTTCAAATAAACCTACATCCTGCCTTTACAGCCCTGTTATGTTGCCTGAGGAAATTTGTATTAAAACTACCTTTTGGGGTTTTTTTCTGTATTCCCAAGGCAGTTTTTTACAAACATTTTAGTAACTTTTGTTTGAGCATCACACAACATACACTAATTGCTGCAGGGTGCAACATAGGAAGGTAAATCAAACCCAAAATCAAACCTGATATTTTTAAGAGGACTGGCAAATGGTAAATACTAACGTTCAAACATCTGAAGATGTTTGAGTCCATCTTTAGCATTGAATTACATCAAGAATTTGGATTGAATCTTGGTTAGTACAATGTTCTCTACACACCCAAGTAACAGGAAAGCCGAAACAGCATTTTTACTGCTAAAATAATTTTCCTCAAGGGTATATTAGAGATTTCACATTCAAACATAGAAGGAAAAGAATTCTCGGTGTCAAGATGTGTTAAAATTAAGCAGAACACTGGCTTGTTACTAAATTTTTCTGTTCCCTTACAGTCCATCATCTAACTGGCCAAATGAATTCTCGTTGTGACTATGAGCAAGCACAAGAGCAAACCGCACTTTACTCTGCTTGGTGCCATCAGAAACGGACTGATTTCTTCAGGGACTATTCCGGATTGCTATGAAAAACGCTCCGGGTGAAGCACGAAGCACATGAACTAGTGTTTATCATATTGAGGAATAAACTCAAAAAGCTGCAAGTGGAAGATACACATCGTCTTTAATCCTGCATCTGGATGGAAGTGAGAGCACGGTCCCCGGGAAAGCCCTGCAGGCTGAGAGGGGAAACCCAGCTCCAGTGGGCACTGCCAGCTTCTGCTGCACAGTGCCCTTTCCAAGCTCCACACAGACGCAGACAAGCAGATACAGAGTGCATTTGAACCCTCAGCTTGCTTCATTTCTGCTCATCACTTACTTCCTAGCTGTTTTGCTAAAAGTGCCAGAAAACTCTCCTGAAGTTCTACCAGAAGGAAATCTATGCTGCGACGCTTTGCAACAGCCCACAGTTACCCACCAGAAAAAATCCTGACAAGTGCAGACAAATCCCATCCTCCGGTCTTGGTTCTAGTGTTACCACCTCAGGGACATTGAATGAAGCGCAAATAGAAAACCAAGACGAGGCTTTACAAAGATATTTCCTTCTCAAAATATATCTAAGAAAAGGCGCAGCACAGCCTCCTCCAACAGATGACTGAAGTTTGCACCAAAAGATACAAGCCTCACTGCCAGCCTCTTCTGTCTCTGCACGTGGCTCCCAAGCTTCCAATGGGATGTCCTGTTTCTGAGATGGCATTTCAACGTATTTACAGGCAGGAGAAGAAAGAAGTTGCTTTGTATTGCCACACTTAAAGCCTCTGTCCTGCATGCTCAGGAGGCACGCTGGCTGGTCCCAGACCATGGCCCCAAACAGAAAACCATGCCAACTCACTGAATCAGAATGGATGGGAAAAAAAAACATGTCAGTGACAAGACCCTCCGGGATGTTGCATGGAGATGGAACCCGTTCTTGCATGCAGGTTCTACTAGAAGTTCTGGCTAAAGCTTTGCCTCCTGTTGTGTCGCCTCCCTAGTCGTTACCTTAAAAAATGAAGGGGAGAAGGAATGAAGACAGCGATGTCAGTGACAGCAGAGAGGTGCAAGGAATCTGTAGATCATTAGAGAGCACACATTCGGACCAGCCCCATGACCTGGGAGAAGTAATCCAACAGACAGGCATTCCGCTCAGGCTATCCGCACAACCAGGGCGTGCAGGCCTGGCTTACGTGACGATGGCTACCTGCCAGGTGACAACTGGTATTGGTTAAAAAGAAGTGTAAACCTGCAAATTGGAACGGCCGAGTTTTTGCTCACGTTGCATCTTGTGCATCCTGTTCCATTTGTGCAAGGCACTAGAGGGTCAGGCACGTTGTTCCGGGTGGGAAGCGTCGTATGACTACGATGATCTGCAACATCCAAAAGCTTTATGAAGGAGCAGCTGGAGCACAGCCACGTTTTAAAAACTGCCATTAAAATTTCCCACTTTTGAAATGATCTTCTTTTCCAGATATTTTGGGGAATGGGGAAGTGGGAAATAGCTTTGTTATAGCAAGGAAAGTCCTGAAGAAAAATATTACAGTTAATCTCCACTCCGATACTGATGTTGGCGATTTCCGTTACCCGCATCAATACCCATAAATGGTTAAACCCAACAAAATCCGTTTTTCTATCTCCAGGGGAAGTTCTGGCTCTTGACATAAACGAACCCACGTCCAAATCCCTGTCGCACACAAAGACTGCCTGATGCCTTCAAGGCTCTTCCTTCTGACTTTGCCAGGAGGTCAGAGACAATGCTCGACCTCCCACAGAGACACCAAACCCAGGGGCAACGGCAGGTACCGGTGATGATACCAAAGCATCCAGGCCAGCTCTTCCTCGGGAAAACAAAGACATTGGAGTCTTTTGGAGAGGCTGGTGCAGCAGCGTGAGGTGAATCAGAGGTGAGGAGGACAGCTACAGACTGTAGAACAGAGGAGGTTATTCATTCCAAGGCTTCACTGACCTTTCTCTTTGTGCTGGGTGTGTTGGGAGGGCGAAGGGGATCTCGGCGGGTGCCCAAGCGCTTGTGCCACGTGAAGAAACGTGAGTTGGGAGCACGAAGAGACCAGGGAATGCTTCGTGCAGGTCCAGGTGGCCGTGCCATCTCGCCATCGCTGGCCACGGATGAGACACGGGAACTCCAGGAGTGCCTACTTCTGAATCAAAATGCCACAGCCGTAACACGCAAAACTCATTGAATATAAACTGCTGGTTAAATGCTGCGTAAAAATACTGATAGTTTAGCTTTGTCCTGGCAGGATTTATCAACTATCTTCTGTCCTCTGTTTTGTTAACACCAATTTTCTATCCTGCTTTTTTTGTGCCCATATAAAATCCGTATCAAATCTGTACCAGAGGGCAATCTGGTCTGGCAACATAACCATTCTGCCACACAGAAATTTATAAAGAATAATCTTATTACAATAATTCGTAAAGTGCCCTCAGGAAAGGTGCTCATAATGCCGTAACATTATAAAAACAATATACAATCTGATACACTATTGTCAGAAACAATCCTCCAAAGTAAAAAGGGAAAATATAAGAGGGGAACAACAAATATGTAGGCAAGAACTGCCAGTCGAACAATAGTCAAATTAATTATGGAACACTTTATAATTAGTCTTGGAGTGGTTGTGGGGCAGTTTGGCAGGAGTATCTTGGAAAAATCCCAAATTTCCTAAGTTCTACCGAAGTAAATACACCGCCAGCAAGCTCAATGTTTGAAGATGAAATGACTATGAAATACTATGAGGTATTTTACCACGGTAATTGAAAAAAAAATACAACGTCCAAAGAAAACCCATGACCCACATTTTACTAAGAGCAAAGACAATCAAACAGTGGCTATGTATATCCAGCAGTATAAATATATATATGTATTTTTATATATATATATATAGATCAAGAAAACAATCCTTCTCCTCCTCTCTCTGCTGATATACAAAAATATACACACAGTTATGTGTATATATTTCAGGGTCTTACTAGATTTCAGAGTCTATTTTTTTTTTAATGACTTAGGAACATAATTGGGCAAAAAAATTCCAGTAACTGCGTGCATGCAAGCATATCTTGCCACTTGTGCATGTAAATTACACAAATTGTAAACAACTGCAGAAATAGCATGCTCAAAGTAGGCATCTGATTGCCCAATTAACTTGGTCAAAGACAATCATTTGATAACCTTCGGTAGCCCCGAATTATAAATTTTACTTCTCAGTTACACTTTACTGAATTCATAGTGTATATTCTAAATAACCACATTGTTATTTTGTGCTTTTACACAGCCGTAAGCAGTGATGAATGCTTAATAAAGCTACCAAGTGAACTTTGGACTGGATTTTAGAAACCTGTTTAGATACTTAAAGTTCCCTTATTTCAGTGAGAATGAGCCAGATTAACAATTTAAAAACAAAAAATCTGGTCTAATTTCAAATGGTATAAAAAAACCCAACAAAGAAAGAGGAATTTTTGGGCCTCCATTCCTCTATTAATAGGCAAAGTTTTGCTTCTGTGTCTTTGATTATATTTTTTTTAAGGTATCTTGTTTTCTTTAATAGGCAAGTATTGTTTAACCATATACATTCATATCCTAGTAAATCCTTACTTTATTTTTGCGCTGAAATACTTGTTAATTAATGGTAATTTGATACAACATGAGATAGAACACCAGCTTGCTGCATTCAGGTGTATACTTTCTAATGGCAGAGAAACTAAAGTACCCAAATCTATCCAAGTACTGCAAGTAGAGAAACTCTGTAATTAGTATATCAAAATGAGTCAAGAAATGGACTTTTACCATAAATACGTTGCTCCTTTGTTGTTGTACTTCTTTTTCTGAGATGATGTTGTGGAAAGGGGGTATTTTCTTTTTTCCACCAATTTTTTGCGTCAAATAAATCTTAGCAACTTTAAGAGCTGGGGGGAACGGGTAAAGCAGAGCAAACCATTATCTTAACAACAGTCTCTCAAATACGAGAAAAGAAAGCAAGAGCAGAACTGCTGGGCTGGATCATGTCCCTGAACAGGTTTAACACATAATCCTGGTGGTTGCATTTACCAGTTCTTCACAGGCCTCCTGCAACAACAGACGCGCTGCTCCCACTCTTCCTCCTCGCTCAGGAACAGGAGCGGTAAGAAAACCCTCTGGAGCCCCATTCTATTCCTAAGGCTTTCAATCAAGCATCACCGTGTTTCTTCCCTCAACTTCTTGTTGTGACAGTGCCTGCTGGTGACTTTCCATTGCTGCTTTTCTTCCTTAAGAGGTTCAAAATCCAATTTGGTACTTAAATTATTCTGTTCCACTCCACTGGTCTGTGCTCAGTTTCAAAATCTTCCAGGAGCGCTGCTTGTCCTTGCAAACTCAGACTTTGCTTTTCTCTATAAACAAATAAGAGAAAATCCCAACTCCTCCCCAGATCCCCCTTCCAAAAATATAATATAATCATCATCATTTGTATTGGGAGAATTACTGAGCGGTCTCCAGTCTTAGGACAGCTTTTGTTGAGTAAACTGTAGCTTATATGACTCAGAAGTGTTTATTAGAAAGCTTTCAAAAAGAGATCTTCATTTCAGGAAAAGAAAAATTGTTCAGTTTAGCAAATACAGATGTTCACAGCACAGAGACTGAAATGGTTAAAAATGATCCTAAGGAGCAAGAAGCTCAGAGTTAGCAAAAAAATTAACTTTTTCCTTTCTTTTACAGAAAAACACTAATAGCTGCTCTGGTTTCCATACTTAATAAGACAGTTGTTGTATGTTCTTGGTTTTGCTTTTTTTTTTTTTCCTCTATTGCTCCACACAGGTTTTGATTAGTGCTTCTCCTTGGCTACAAATGCTTCACTTTGAAATACAAAGCTCTTTTTTTTAAAAAAAACAAACCACCCCAAACACACCCCACACCCTGCACACCCCCCCATCACTGGAGAGAAAACGGGAAGTACGGGAAGTGATACAGTGCAGCTGCAGCAATCTGGTTCTGCTGGTCTCCAGATCCTCTGCAGAATGGCAATCTTTAGTCGATGAACCTTTGGCAGGCCTTCTTCCACCGGCAGGCAGTGCACCACATATCTCTGTTCTCCATCCCGTAGACCTTCCGACACTTTTTCCCCTCCCCTCTAGGCTTCCTATCAGAGAGAAAGGGAAGCTGGTTAACAAGATGCTTTCACAGCTTTATCACCCCAAGATCAGGACAACAACCTCAGTGGAGGGCAGCAGGCAGAGAACTCCCAGCGTTTCCAGTAGAGAGACACAGAAAAGCCTCCTCTGGCTTCTGCAGCTGCTGAGCCCACTCCTCTGCTCCGGGGCTGATCCCAGGAACATCCAGCCCTGACTTTAGCCGGCTACTAAACCCGGTGGAGATAAATGGTTCTTTAGCCACGTGAAGGGCCAAGCAGTGACAGCTATTGCCATGCAGCAGGTCCCCCTGCCTGCCTTGCTGGGGTGCAGGGAGCTTGCAGAGCTCTGAGCAGCAGCCCCTGACTGCCAGCCCGCAGCAGCTACGCAGAAGAGGGGAAAAGCTGCCAGCTCCGATGCTTTGCCAGCCCTTCCCGCACAGTTTGGTCTGAGCTCGCTGACTGAAAAACAACAAAAAGGGACTGAAACCAAGTTTTAACCCTTCCCATCATTTGCAGCACATTCCCCTGTGCTCCCTCCTTCTCTGCCTCCGGCGCCAGCAAGGCAGGCAGCATCTGCTTTTACAGCTATGACAATTGTCATGTTTTCCATCTTAAAACCACACTCAAAAGTTCACAAGTTTAGAAAAGATTGAAGTCACTGTTGAAATGGAACTTTTTTACTCAACACATAGCAAGCCAGTAAACCTAAGGGAGGAACACCACAAGTAACCCACCGCTCGCTGGAGCAGCGCCATCGGACCTAGCCTCTTTAAATAACTGTCCAGAGAGAATTGTTTCACACGTGTATTATGAGCTGCACAGCACCCACGGGAATTGCCTGGAGATTCCTCTCTGGAATACCTCTGCATTTTTTTTTTGATTACTGAACATTCATTACTGGGCACAATCCACAAACTGGGAAGATCCTAAGTTTGGTTTGTAGCATATACGATGATCCGAGAATCATGAAAGGAACAAAAAGCATGAAATCTTCCTTTTGTCTCATTTTAGGGTACAGGCGTCCTTAGGACTGTGAGAAATAAGGAGTTCCTTTACTGTAACAAATTTAGTATCACAGTTTGACTTTTCAAACACTTTTTAGGCAGACTCAGGTCAAACATCAGTTAGCTTTAATGGAAGTGAGCGTAGCTTATTTCTAGGAAGACAAGGTATAAAAAGCTTTGATCTTTTTTTTTCTAGTAAGATATGGTTTCTTACAATTCAGCTGAAACCAAATACCATCCTGACTGAATGGTGATGAACGCTCGAGGCAGCCCAGCCTTTCAGGGAAAAAAAGCAAAGGCACCTAAGGAAGGTCAGAATGCTCCAGCTAGAGCAGTGAATTCACAGGGCAATTTAGATCTGTCCCTGAACTCCAGACACGCCAGGCACGAGGCCGGCAGTTTTGCTTCACAGTCTGCCTTTTTCATTTCGCAACAGCTCCCTTTCCCCCCTGGGCTTTACCTTTGATGGCAACGAAAAGCAAAATAGGTCCAGAATGCTTACTCTGAAGCGTTCTAGTAAGAAACTGCCTGACAACTGCAATCGTGGTTGGTGGTGTCGTTTGGGGTTTTTTTTTCTGTTTCTTTGGGTGCTGACATCTCATCTACTGAACGCCCTCTGGCCTGTCACAGGAGCTAATGGTCCCGTACCTCAAGCCAAACGCTCCTCGAGGTGGTGATGAAAGAACTGTGTGGGACTGCTTCTGCTCTCCGCTCCCTGCAGGACGGGTATGAGTTGGTGAGACCTGCCAATACAGACAAAAAAGCTGCTTTGTGGAGAAGACACACACAGGAATGCAGTATAAACACTTCTCCCAGAAAATGCAGTTCCTGATGCACGGTGGAAAGGTTAATATATAACATACAACATAAATAAGTTGTAGGTCTATTTAGAAAGATGACCATTTAGCATTAGGTACATTATATTAGTTCCATTATGTTTCCCTGTATTTCCAGTCATCCAAAAGGAGCAAACCAGAGCACAGATCAGCATCTTTTGGGAAACACAGAAACAGTATTCATTCTTTCTTAAGAACTCTGAATAGCTCTTATGAAAAATTTCTCCAAATTAAACAGAGAAAATAACTGGAAAAATTAACTCTGGCCTGTGCTGAGATCAATACCAACAACCCCCCCTCGAAATAAAGGCATCTCACACACTCCTCCTGCCTCCGTGGAGAGACAGCCTCGGAGAAGGGCTTTGCTGTGGGGCAGTTCCCAGTGCAGCCTGGAGCTTCTACTGGGAGTGCAAGGCCCTTCTGAGCAAGGCTGCTAACAAGATGTACTGGATTATCTCCTTTATTCTGCCATGTAAATCTTCTCAGCAGGTGTCCTCCCCTGTGAAGGTTCCTGCGGGAAGGGTGTACTTTGGTCTTCTGACTTCCCACATAAGCCTCCTGCATGAGCCTGGGGGTTGGCAACATTATTGGAGTAATCACATGGCCTTATGCTTGGCCTTAAATAATTCCTAAATTATTTACTGCTAGGGCCTTATTTTGCTCCTGAGTAAATGCCACAACCACTTTGTGTGTAAAACACCAGAAAAAAGTTTTCAAACACTTATTTTTTTTGTTGTGCACAGAATGTAGCAAACTTCACGTGGGCATCTGATGCACAGAGTCACTGCCTCCTGCAGCCAGGAACTGGAGGTATCATCATTCCCCGCATCGCCACAGCTTCTCACTCCTGCCCTTTTTAAGTCTTGGAATATCTGACCTGACTTCAACAGAGTTACTGAATGTGCTTTGATTTTTGATAGAAAATCTATTCTATAGCTACTATACAGTAGTAAAAAAGTAACTAATACTTGGAGTGCAGACACTCTATCAACTCTTACTCTTGGCTGGTAACTACAGAATTTTCTGATTTAACTGCATATGTAGCTCACACTCTGAACACGTTTAAACCATTAACGATATATGAAATATATCTCTAAAATGTGAAAGAAATGTCCTCTCTCTTTGCCTGCTTACCATAAGTCATGGTTTATATATTCAGAGTCTACTCTGGCTCCCTCTGTCCTATCATTTCACAATACTGAGGGCAGCTTGTTATCTACTACTTTTTTTCCTGTCTTTATCAATCACTTCTCTTGTTTTACATAAGAATGATTGAAACATTGAAGATAAAATGCAAAGCAATAACACTTTTCTAGTCTTTGGCATTTACCACACACTGCACTGTTTTCCAGTCACTACCAGCAACCAAAGATCTCCAGTCAATTCTGCTAGGACTCTTAAACGTTTTAAAAAACAGTAAGTTTTTGTATCTACCACTGCTAACTGATACTCAACACATTCCTTAGGTATCATCAAACAGAAAAGTACTTTGACAGCCTCCTGTGTTATAAGAAATTGCTTTCAAACCCAGAACAGGCTTGAGCAGTTGCAGCTGCATCTCCCCTCATGTTCTCCAGAGGGGGGGTGTCTGCACTGTGGTGGCCACGGACTGACATGCCAAGGCAGCCAAACTGCACCGAGCTCGAGCTTTCGTGTATTTCGATATGCGTTGCAGCAGGTCTAAACAGTACCAGTTGCCTGTACTCCTTTGCAGGAGACACCAAGAGCAATTTAAGAGGAGGGCGTGAGAAGGCAATCCTCGGAGGCTTTTCATGTTTGAAGTGCTGTCTAACACAGAATTAATGTGAAATGATTGTTTTAAGGGAGTCCCTAGTGTTCCCAGTTACGCTGGCATTCATTTTATCCTACCTTACATAGAAGTGGAACTAGATGGTCATTAAGTCAGTCCTGCAGTATGAAGAGCTACAGACTCCAATGTTACTCATCCCACTTCCATCATTTAATTCACTCTCCCCGTACATGCCCCTGCTGTGCCTGAGTTCTCCTCGTTCAGTCTCAAGTGATAGAGCAAACATCAACTTGTCCTTTCTGCCTCATGCAGAGAACTGCACCTAGTCACGACTCGTAGCTCTGCCAACACTCAACCTTCTCTTGCACTTACAAAGTTATCTTGGGAAGAGAGTAAGAAAAAGTGTATTTCCCATCTACCTTGGGAATCTAACTTATGCATGATTCAGAGCACAAAGTATAAGTACTTTGGAGGGTCCTCTAATTCTCCTCATTCATGGCTACAAAACTTCCAGATAAATGCTTCAGTTAAAGCAGCTCCACACCAAACCCAGCTCTACATACAGCTTGTTTCGAGGTGTTCAGGAACGGCTGATAAGCACATTCATGTTTACAAAGACTTTCTGGTGCTGCTCTGCTAAAGACTGCCCGAAAGCACGGACTTAATGCAAGCCATGATGGCTGGCTGAACACCCCAGCTCCCAGGGCAGCAAGCAGGGAGTGCTGTGTCATCAAAATTCAATGTCCGCAGGAAGGAATGGGGAAACACCTAAGGTAGGTATCAAAAAAAAAAACACGAAAGAAGACTACTTTGAAATTTCATCTCTCTTGTGGACTTAACTGCTGATGTATGGGTCTAGAAAGGAGACTGTTCAAACCAGGAGTCTACGGCCCTCTAATGGGTCAAGGACAGGCTGGCCCCATTCCACCACCACTGGTAACGTGAAGAAATGTGTAGACCTGTGCACTTCTGCAAATCTGTGCTTAATCCTCTACTGCTCAGTGGTTTGTCCAGGCCAAAAAAGTATCCCAAAGCCATTTTAGAAAACTGCTTGAATAAATATTAAGGGTTAGGCAAAAAGTAATGGTTTGATCTTACTCTCTGAAGTTCCCTTGGGTGCTACTGACTAATCTCAGGGACCACGTACGTATACAATTGCATCAGTTTATAGTATGTCACAGTCTGGGCTAAATAATCCTCGTAAGAGAAGGAGAAAGTCCCACATACTATAGCTTTCCAAAAGGCAGTTACACTCAGTGTAAGGATGGGAATTGAGAGCACTCCGTTTTCATTAGGCAACATGTAATTTACTTTGAAACAGGAGAAATGAAACTTTCACTTAATATACAGTTATTTAACATCACTTCGCATTTGCACCCTCAATTACGGCACAAAATTTTCCGCTGCAAGGAAGCCCTTGTAATTCTTAAATCATCTCAGTGATGCCAGAATAGTCTAATGTTTACAAAGCTAGAAGGTTCCCCCCTGCCTTTTTTCTTTTCTCACTAAACAGTCTTACCAACGTTGTTAGACAGAGACATAAAGGCAGTTCATAAAAGTGATCTGGCATTTCTTAAATTCTTTTGAGAAGTCTCAACTCTACAGCCACAGATCAACGCTGTTGCTCGAACAAATAAACTCAATACCTAGGTATCTCTTAAGTGTCTCATCTAGTGCTCTTAAGTGTCTCATTTACAGTGTGACTAATCGCATTTTTAGGTTCCCAACACTCCTGGCACCAATTTCTGCTACTCCACAAAAGGAGCTAGTTTCATAATTACTCTGTATCAACCCCATTGTTGGGAAATCAAATTCTCGAGGAACTTTATGGATACCACACTCTGTCAAGGCACTCTTGTTCAGATTGCTGCCAGCATGATGTCTTTCACTGTTAGTTGTTCCTTGATGGAATTTAATAAATATTCATTGGCAGAGTGCAGTGTAATTGATTGAGAGACTTTCATTTTTTATCAGCCCTGCAGGATGCCACAGCCTCTGCAGAAAATCTCCAAGATTTGCAAAAGGTTGACAGTAAGAAGCTTTGGAGATTCACTTGATGAAGAGAAGGAAGAGAAACAGTATCTCTTATCACCATGTCCAATATCCACTGTCAGGAGGAAAAAAGCTATATGGTTCTTTGGATGAGCAACGTGCCTCATATAACACACTCTAAAAATTCACAAGTTCATAAAGTGTAATATTAAATGTTATTATATCAAAAAGGTTTATGATTACAGAATATACATTTATACTGAAAAATGTTCCTCAATAGAAATTAGGATACCTTGCATTAATATTTATTTCTGTTTATCGTACAGAAGACTTTCCACTACTCATAAGTAGTGATTTACATTTACTTTCAGTACTCGCCATGCTAGGCACTAGAAGCCTAATCCCTTTGAACTCTCCATAAAGCTTTTTAACTCCCTCTACAGTACCTACACCCACTCTGCGTGCCATTTAGGACTACTGGAAGTCTACCTTTAAGCAAACATTCTGCTTCTGCGGTCCTGTTCATGGAACCAGGTCTTGTACTGCCTTTTTTGAAGAAAGGGTCAGAGTTGACTTTAGATCTAATACATCTTCATTAAAAATGACAAAATGCAATATGGATTAAACGTATTTTCAGTATAGAAGTATAAATTTTTGTGATATCAATAAGGACTTAAATATATATAGCCCACTAGAATCAGACTTTGCATTTCATCTTACTGTTTCATTCTGTTGCCTTTGAAATATGCCTCGTCTTCAGAGTTCCCTTAGGTAACAGCCCTACGGCCGGAACCCAATTAGCCTGTTAGTCTAACCATCACCTCATTGATTTTCCATCTAGTTTTGTAAGAAACCTCTCAGTGGCACAAAAGGGAGCACATAGTGCCAGGCTCTGCACCTACCAGAATGTTCTTTTGTAAGCATGTAGTTTAAAATATATATATTATGGATCCAGTTATCTGCTTGTAGACACTGATGCATAAAAAAGTAACTGTACTGAATTAAAGAGAATCAAGTGTTAAAATCCTGGCAAACTGAGGCATATACTTAATTTGTTTCCTTTCAGTACCTGTTACGTCAGATTTACTTTTATTGTGATACAACTGTGAAAAACCCCCAAAATTTCTAAAACCCTTTTTTTCTTTTTTTATTTATATGTTGTTCACTTACTGGAATGCCAGTGAAGGTAACTGGAGGCGACTGCCAAGAGATGCTAAAGCTACTGCCATTGGGAGTGAATTTTGCTGACCCTGGAATGTTCACCGGAGGAGTGGCCTGTGTGAAAAGAAAATACCATTCCAGTAAGAAGAACCATTCCTCTTCCAAAGCATTTCAGGGGATCTTTCACTCCTCAAAACTGTAAATCTATGACAGACTTTCCGAGGTGGAAAAAGAATGCCCGGGGACAAGCATTTTATCATTATGAGGGGGATAATCATGCATAAACCCTCACCAGCAAGAGGAGGAACTGAGCCCAGCTTCCACTGTTAGCATTTAAGCATTCTTGTGACTAATCTGTTGTGTAAAATGGAATAGGAGAGAACATGACGACAGCATCTTTAATACCACTGTATTTCCTGCAGTCTCCTTGCTGGAGTTAGCCATATGCAGAATCTTAACACTTTTTTGCTTCTGATAAAGATATTATCTGTATCAAAACTGAAATGAAGTATTGAACAGGAATGATAGAATCACAAAATGGTTAGAGTTGGAAGGGACCTTAAGGATCATCCAGTTCCAACCCCCCTGCCCTGGGCAGGGACACCTGCCACCAGAGCAGGTTGCTCCAAGCCCCATCCAGCCTGGCCTTGAACCCCTCCAGGGATGGGGCAGCCACAGCTTCTCTGGGCAACCTGGGCCAGGCTCTCACCACCCTCACAGCAAAGAATGTCTTCCTAATATCTAATCTAAATCTCCCCTCTTCCAATTTAAAACCATTACCCGTTGTACTGTCGCCCCACTCCGTGCTCTTCTTGCTGGGGTAGAGGGTCTCTGGCACAGGATGCCACTGCTCTGCAGAAGCTGACTCCTTTGCAAGGAAAACCTGAACGTGAGCTGGGCAGGGACCCCATCTCCTGCTTCCAACAGGAATGCCTTGAACAGTTTGGACTGTGTCACTCCTCGCCGATGAAACAAAGTACTGAAACCCCAGCAATGAAAAGGAGACAGGGCTCGCTCAGACACTTGTAGTCTTGTGCCGTGAGACACTCAAAATCCAATTCAAGCAGCTTAAACATTTGAACCAGGATATCCTTAGGTAAGGGCTGTACTCAATGGCTGCTTATAAAAAAGGATCATTTCTTTATACATTAAAGACATTAGTGTAATCAATGGAGTTGGCTGGCGTTACCTGGTAAGCATGGTCCGTGTGTACGAGGTAGAGGTTGGTAGGAGCTGAGCGGCTCAGAGGTGTCATCAATTTAGTCTCGGTTTTGGCACAGGAAGTTTCAGGACGGATTGCGTCTTGGGTGGGAAGGGAAGGAGGAGATGCTAAAGATGGAGAAACTGGGGAAAGACTGCTTAAGCCGTCGGCTACTGAGTCCGTGTTGAGCCTGATTTCTGTATAGTAAAAATCCTCCTCTCCATCACTGTAGTCAGACTCTCCTACACGTCTGTATCAAGACAAAGAATGAAGGTCTGATTAAATGAAAGCAAGAACCCCAAGGAAAATTTTAAGTTCTAGATGCATAAGCAAATACATTAATACTGCCAATAAATTAATACTCCCAGTTTCAATGCTACCAGCATTCTGGCTGCAGGGAAGGGGGAGAGGAAAAGAAAATCATCTAGTCTGAAGGGAAAAGGAGCAGGAATATGATTATTTTTTTCCTGTGTTATTCTGACTAATACTTTGACCTTGGAGTAGATGTTTAACTTCTGTGCTTCAGCTTAAGTATCAGCTTCTCATTCCTAACTATTGGAGTTAACAAGAATCTCAATGCACTTTGACTTCAGAAATGATAGAGCAGTCACAGAAGGACGGGTAAAGATAACAAACACACACAAGATATACCTCACTAATGTTATGGTAAACAATATATAATCTTATCACAGGTTACTTAATTAAACCAAATAGAGTTGTGGCTGTGGTTCACTGTAACTTTCCTTGGCATAACAGAAGCAGCTGCTGGAAAACACTTTCATCATACAACTCACTCGGACACGGGTAATGAACAGATGGGCTGGCTTGCCAAGGCAGGACTTTCTGGTCCTACTCTCCAGAAGCAGACTTACTGAAGGAGGAGATGTAAAAGGGTCAATTGCTTCTGTGTCTCCTGGTATTATCTGCTGTGTGTTTGAGGCCAAGTGCCAGGAGCAAAGCAGCCCAGTCAAACAGGTAGTTCCCAGTACATGTTATTTTGAAGTCCCAAATAAACCACTATTTCAACTCATTCATACATACAGACTTAACTCACAACTCACACGTGCGTATTTTCTCCTCCATTTGGGAAATCTGGGAGCCCTAAGGGTCCCTCCTGCCTGTCCATACCAGGGCTGAATGCTGGACCTCTCTGTTTCCAGGCATGCACCCCAAGAATAGCCTCAGCCTGCTACCTGTGGTCCTCTTGCCACCTTACTCAATAAAACTCATTGAGAGTACGGGTTCAGCAGCTTTGCAAGGCTCTGCCAGAAATATTGCCTGTCAGACTGCTGCCAGTCACTCACCAAAACCCCTCTCTCCACTCTCTTACCCAAGATGAACGGTCCGGATGTGTTTCTGGATCCCTGCAGCTGTGCTCAGTACCTTCCCACAGTTTTTCCACAGGCATTTGAACATCACCTTCATGGAGTTCTGAAAATGAGGAGTAAAGCAACATTAGATGTAGGGAAGACAGAAAGAAAACCAAACGACCCAAAACAGATGTAGTTACAAAACACTGCGAAGGTTCAAGAGCCTGTAACTCCAAATTTGTAATGATGTAATAGTCCCTGTCATCAGTGTCATCCTACTGAACTGAACAGAGTCCCAGCAAAAAGCAGAAGGAGCAGCCTGTGACAAGACTTGACTTCACTCCTTGGCATGGCTTTTTCATTTGCAAGTCCCAGGTTCTGTCTCCCCACTAAAGGAAGTAGACGATATAGAAACTTCCTACGTTTCTTTGGAGCCTTTCAAAGAACAACTGATGAGGACCTCTCAATGCAAGGCATCCTCCTTAATTAAGATCTTCCTAAAGCAAGCTCTGATGGATATTTCTGCTCGTAAATTTTGCAACACAGGAACAATATTGTGCCAGAAAACCATAGCTTCTGCAGTGACAATATTCACCCATGAGCTGGCAAAACCTGCTTTTATTTCATTCAGAAACTGCTATGGCCCTTACTTGGCAAAGAGAATAAGAAGCCATGTGGCTGTGTTCAACATTTTTTAAAAGAATATTTGTATAATCTCATTTTAATACTCTTGTTATATTCTTTAATATAATTTCATTGGTCTAAACTGAGTTATCACTGATTTAGAGCACAGCCAGCGAGGCTACAACCAGCCCAATCCTCAATATTTTGAAGATTCTGGAGAAAACTAGTCTGAAAGCAGTGTGTGGTAACAAACAACACAGATGTCACAGAACTGTACAAATTTTTTTAAAAGCTAATTTTCCTCCAAAATTAAACCTACTTTCTAAATTTTAAATTAAAAACCCTTAAATATTTTGTACTCAAAAATGATATTCTCTATTATTACAGAACACGTTATTAAAGCTTGATTTTTAAAAAAAAAAAAAAGGAACAAGCACATCCTTAGAGTTAAGTTCATGCTTCACTGTGTCTTGAACATAAGTTGAATTGGTGCTTTCTTCAATTTGGACCCTTTAGAACTGCATGCCAGTAGATGGTAAGTTTCAGCATTTGCTGTAAAGATGATGATTAGAATATAATTTAAAAAAATTTCAACTGATGAGCTTTTTTAAAATACAAGTTGATTGTGGTAGCATGTTCTCATAGTTACTTGTCAGTCTAACATCTCATGTTCCAAAGTATGGATGCTAAGGGCTTTAAGGCTCCTGATTACACTGTTTGTATGAAAACCTTCTACTTTGGAACACACTGCCCAGAAATTCCCTCTGTAACTTTTTAATCTGAGAATACAGCTCCCGTTCAAATGAAAACATAACTCCTTTTCCCTAAAATTAAATATAATCTATCTAGCAGTTATGAGAGAGACATTTCTTACTTTTAGAACACAACACTAAATACTATCATCTCTCAAAAACCCAGCCACAGCCACAAGATGAAGACCATGTTTATAATTTACATCTTAGGAATTCTGATATGACATCACGACCGCTGGATGCATCATTATGAACACAGAATGGTTTAACATCAGTCTCCAGTTTGATGGTAAAACCATCTCCTAGCTCCACTGTGGTTTTGGCTTTATAGTCAGTGCTAAGAGTCTGCAAACACCCCTGCATTTTAATGTAACCAAATGAAATCTCACTCAGTAGAAATGCAGAACATAAACCATGCTTGTATTTCTGTTTAGTCCAAAAATTGCCTAATCAGGCTTATTGTTTTATTTAAGAGAATAATGGAACACAAATGGCTTGGTGAGGAATAACTACATTAGTGGAAACTTTTAAGCAAATTACATTCTTAATGAGAAGTGGTCGTTAACATGACATTTTCCAAACACGAAATGGAAGAAACATTAATTAGTAAAAGTAAGGTTACCAATCAATCTACTTCCAGGTTTGTTCCTTCTGATTTTTGCATCACTGAAGAAGAAATAACCTGAACATCTTTATTTCAGCTTCTAAAGGTGCAAAGCTGTACTCATATGAATTGGGTCAGAATAAAAAAAAACGTGCAGGAAATGCAGTTAATTTATAAAACAGTTTGTCAGGTGATGTTATTATTTATCTAAATTAAACATTTGCCATAGAGAGCAAAATCCCCCTAACCAGAACAAACAGCATAATAGATTTGTGGTGGGTATATAAACAGAAATATATGAAGACAACTTAGAAAACAACAAGGTGGCAGCTGCAAACCCATCTGTCTCCTCACAGCTGAGCAATAAGAGCGATGTTAATACGCTGCACTTGAACTGAGAAGTAAAAGGCAAACCAGCACACTTGCATTCCTACTCCTCCTGTCCCACGCCCCCCCAAAATCATCTCTGTCTTCAGTTCAACACCCAGCGCTAACTTCTACTTTATTATAACAAAGGTGTCCTCCAAGACATATTTTTTTTCATTTTCAGCAAGAAGCACAAACATTTCACACCCCTCTCTCACAAACAAGGGCAGAACCGTGTGGGTCAGCAAATAAGCAACTTCTGGAGCAAAAGGACAAATCTGAACAGGTTTAAACCATCATTAAAACTTCCTCCTGCTTGTGATGAAGCAATGAACTGTCTCAGGCTGAGCCAGAAACAAAGTCACTATGGAGAACAAATTCTCTGTTTTTTAATCCTTACAAAAGCCCTTTTTCATCTTGCTATGTAAAATCTGCCCTGCTGCATTGGGAGGGCAGGAAACTTGGGACTGGTGCCAGCTCTTTGTTTTCTTTTTCTTTGAAAGGAGCTTGCTTGCTAGCATAACTGTGCTTTTTTGGGGTTAGTTTTGGACTTGGTTGTTTTGGGTTTTTTTCTGTGTTTTATTTAGTCTGCTTTTGCACTCCTACCTAGGATAAATTTGGGCACTGTTAATACTGCATCAAAAGCCATCAGGTTTGATCTCTCTCTCTCCTTTTTTCACTCCATATGTTTGCACAGAGAAAGCTTCACAGTATTAAGGTATCTGACATGCTGTCAGACAAATAGCACTTTCAGGGAACAAGAAGTATTAAGGCCATATCCAGTTTTTGTGATGACATGTAAAGGCTGCCTGTTGCATCCTGCATACAAAGAATTTGCCAAAGTAGGATAGAAATCCCTTGAATGGCCAGAGGCAACACCTTCTGGAAATCACTCTAGTGTTTTCTGAGCAGGAGGCTCTGTAGAACCTTGCCATCTGCCCGCAAATATGTGGTGCTGATGGCAGCATGTGCGTGCAGCAGGTGACTAGGTAGAACGAGACACAGTGACTAGGCCAAGTTCCGACGTTAACTGGATGCCAAGGAGGGGTACACATACAGAGCTGTTTGGGTGACCTGTTCCCTTCTCACAGCAAAATGCGTCTACCAACATCCTATCTGCCCGTGGGTATGGAATTTAATGAGAGACTAACCTTTCTCTTCCTAGGAATGGGTTCATCAAAGAGAAGGTTGCTTGTTTCAGCTTCATCAATACCATCATCTGGTTGGGAAGGTGTCCGAAAAGCTTTGAAGCTATCAGCTGACAGAGGTGGAGATGGGGTGGATGGGTTGGACTGGTCACTGGGAGCATTCCAGCTCCAGTATCCACTGCTGCTGGTACTAGAAGGCACAAATCCTCCTTCTTTCCAAGATCCATTTAGGGATTCTGTCAAGAACAACAACAGCCATCATTACAACAGTAAGGGCTAAGTAGCTCTTTTATCTCAGGCTTAGACGCTGTGTTGGTAATTAACTGTACGTTCAATAAAGGAAAGCAAAAGCGCTAGGTGTAGAGAGACAATCGCATCTATCCCACTGCACACACATTACATATTCCACACTTGATTTTCCACGTGTTTTTAAAAAACAAGTACTTTTTAAAAAGGAAATACTGGGTTTGGAAAAATAATGTGTTGGAGCACAAACTACAATAAGGAGTCAGATACTGCATCCATGATTAAGGGAAAACTTTCAAATACATCCTCAGCTTTAAAGAGGAGCACATGACTGTGGTGGGACATCAGAGTAAGCTCCAAGCCACTGCACGGCCAAGGTAAGATCCCCTGGGAAGGAGACATAGACTGTGAGCCCCAGGACATTAACTAGATCTACAAAACCATGATCAACATCCCAGTACTAAAACACCAAAGAAAACTGTAACTATGTTCTGTCTTCTCATTATCTCCCAGTGCACATACCTCTGCCTAATTTGAACCTCTAATTGGAGCGGTGTGTATCCTTGGAAGGATATCCCTTTTTCTTCATACATGTGTATTGTTAGGCATCTGGCTTTGGAAGTGGGACACGCAGGTGCTGGATCTCCTCCACACCTACTCGCCGGAGAAACTCCCTCCTCACTGAGCAGTTCCCCTGACCTCAGGTGGGAAGCAGAGGCTCAGACTAATGGTTACTCTACAACATGGTGGGGTGGGAGTAACAGCACTGCCTTCCCAGTCTGAGGCACGGCTTGAGCCATGCCTCGTGTGCTGAGGTCCTCAGGCATTGGCGTGTCACTCTTCCTGGTCCCTAAAGGGATTTTGGCAGAAGTATGTAGGCCACCAGCTCAGTAAAAATATGGCCTAAGCATGTCCAGCAGTGCAATCATGGGCAGCTCTGCCTGAAGCTTCAGGTTCTCACAGGGCTTGGGCATGTGTGCAGGGATGCTTTAGGTACAGCTTCTCCGGAACTCAGGCTTTGGAGGCTTTTCCCAATGACATTGTGGGTGCTCCAGTATTGTGCAAGACCTGACTTTGGAGTTGGCAGGCAAATAACATCTAATCTGTTGGTGACATGTTATTTCAGTGAGAGATGGGAGCCTCTTCAAGCCAGTGCCTGCCTTTAAGAGTTCTGCAGAAGTCACTCCTTCATTCCTTCTCAATTTCTTCCAGATAAATTTAACTAATGACATCAGCAAGAAAACAATGTCTACCACCTGCTACTAAAAGCTTAACCCAAAACCAATGGAATTTTTTTTTTCATCCCAATTCAGTTGGTTTTGGACAAAGCCTTTAATCATTAAAATCAGCTGCTCACCAAACAGAATACAGTATAAAAATACTCCCTTGCATGGGCAGCAGCCAAGTCCCTGCACTTACTGATCAGGGCCACAGAGAATAAATGGGATCAAGCCTCCCTCCTCCAGGAAAATTCCTCTTTGGAAAAGGACACATACATTTCCGGTAGCTAGTAAGTTAACATACGAAAACCTCACGTTTTGGTTCATGATTACAGCCTTCCTGTGACTGTAATGGAGGTGGGTTTTGCTTCTTTTAGTATTTGTACTTGAGTGTCATGCCATAGAAGTACATCTGGTATCAACTTGTGACTTCAGCATAGCTTAAAATTTCCAATTCTTCAGAAAAAACAAAGGAAACAGTACTCTTTCAATTACTACTTTCTGACACATTTATGGTACTTGGCTTTCTCAGGGTTTACAGCTCCTCCTCGCCTTACTGAGAAAGATGTAAATCAAGAACATTGTTATAGTATGGAAAAGACTGAATGAGGCTGACAATAGGGGAAAAAACAAACACTGGTTCTCATTAATACTAACAAATCTGTCAATGTAAAGAGATTTAAAATATAAATAAATGCAACTTACTCTTATTTTGGGGCTCTTTTCATATTACTGGATTTGCATGAAAGAGAACCTGATCAAATATTACTCAGCTGCAGGGAAACAAAGGTCAAACTCTGATCCATTTGCATGGGGGATTGTCGTCAGTAATTCCAGCACAGATCAAACTTCAGTCACAGAATCACAGACTGGTAGGGGTTGGCAGGGACCTTTGGAGATCATCTAGTCCAACCCCCCTGCAAAAGCAGGTTCACCTAGAGCAGGCTGGACAGGAACGTATCCAGGTGGGTTTTGAGTATCTCCAGAGAAAGAGACTTCACAAAATTCCATTTGCTTAAACAAATGTTCCTGTAATTACACTGCTACTTACTGCCCTTTTTTTGGAAAAGGATGTAGAAAGAATTAATCATTAGTACATTTGTTGCTCGTATTACTAAGACCAGAGCCTAGCCTTGTAACACCAACTGAGCTTTAAATTATCAAATATTTACACTTTTATTGAAGTCTTTAGTTAAGTCTTCACTCAGGAAAAACTAAGATATTCAGGGAGAAGGTGCCCAATAAGAGCTTCAAAATCTTGTCTGTGACAACTGAAAATACGTGAATTACTTTTTCCAGCTTGTTTTCCCAGATTTCGGGAAACAAGCAGACAAGCCATGTGAAGAAATATCAAAGAGCACTCAGGCTGCATGAAGAAATATCAAAGGCAGCTAACAACTACCATTTACTCATCAGCAATTCAAAAAGGCTTGTTTGGAAGATCTTTCCAACCAACAGCTGCTAGCTAACGTGCACTGCTGATCCCGGCAACTGTCATCTGCTCAAACTCTTTAAGGTGGCAGATACTGCTATGCCCCACACGAGAGCAGCTCCCCATGACCAGGGATGCAACGTGAAACACGCACATGCTTTAGAGAAGGAGACTCCTCTCTGGGCAGCCTGTTCCAGTGCTCTGTTACCCTTTGAAGTAAAGAAGTTTTTCCTCCTGTTGAGATGGAATTTCCTGTGTTCCAGCTTGTGCCCACTGACCTTTGTCCTGTCGCTGGGCACAACTGAAAAGAGCCTGACCCCATCCTGTTGATACCCACCCTTTACATATTGATGAGATCCCCTCTCAGTCTTCTCTTCTCCAGGCTAAACAGACCCAGGTCTCTCAGTCTTTCCTCAAAAGAGAGATGCTCCATTCCCTCAGCCATCTTCACAGCCCTTCACTGGACTCTCTCCAGCAGATCCCTGTCCCTCTTGAACTGGGGGGCCCAGAACTGGACATAGTACTCCAAATAGGGGCCTCCCCGGGGCAGAGTAAAAGGGGAGGATGACCTCCCTCGACCTGCTGGTCACGCTCTTTTTAATGCACTTTTTAACCACTGCTGTTGAGTTCAGTGCATATGTGCAAATGAAAATATTTGGAAAATTAGCATTCCTGTGAGGTCAGGAGACCTTCTGCAGCATTGATCTCCCACTGACAAAATGAGGTATCTTCCATTTCATTGACTGGAGCCGCTTTATGGTTATGGAAGGTTTCTTCTGATTTCTGCCAATGCTGCACCAAAGATTTTGTCAGAGCAAAGCTCCCTCAGTACGATGCCCAGCACACATGGACCACTGCCAGAAGACACCCACTCACCCTTTGTCCTCCACCTTTGTGTCCTGGGTTGAGAGACACAGGCCTACCTTTTCTTCTAATGCTGGGAAAAATTGCACTTTTAGAACACTCTAGTGTCTGAATTTGTGAAAATATTTACTTTATAGCCCATTAGGCTGTTTGGGATTCAAGGTCCAGTGATTTCGAGCCTTGCCAGGCGCAGGGACAAGGAGGAGCAAGGCCTGGGCACTGACCCCGGTTGGCCAACAGGATTATTTCACACCATGAACGTCACATTCAATATAAATTAGAAAAGTTTGCTGTGTAGCTCTCTCTCCCTTGATGGCAGTGGGTCCAGAGAACTCCTTGCCTCGGTGCCGGACCCTGAGGCCTTCCCTTCCTCCTGAGGCCATCGCGCTGGCAGTGTCCGCCATTTGCTGTCCCTGCCGGGAGTGCACAGCTCCCTGCTGAGAGAACGGGCTAAGGACAGGCCTTGTGTATCTTATATCAGCATCGGGATTAACACTGGTTCTTCAGCATTATTGTTAATTATGTAGTCTCAGTCTATTAAATCTATTTATATTTCAGCCCTTGTGTTTCTTTGTGTTCCCCGATTCCCCTTTCCGGGTGGGGAGGGGTCATCGGGTGATAGAATAATTGTTTGAACAACAAGAGATTGTTATGGGTTTTCTCAAACCATAACACACGGCCTCAATCCTGGAAACAAGCTCCCTCTACACAGCCCTGGCATCCCTCCCTGCAGCCCCTGCCCAGGTGCTGCTCTGAAGGCTTACCGTTGGGTCGGACAGGAGGGCTGCGGACCAAAGGGCTGGTGGATAAACTGGTGAGTACCATGGCTGCGGTTACTTTATCCATGTCCAGTTCTTCTGAAGATTTTCTGAAACACAGCGAATGGGAGGAAGGAAACACATCAGCAAATACTTCACTTTTTCTAGAGTTTTTATTTTATTTTTAATAGCAGTCCAAACCCTAAGCCAGTAATTGAAGAAAGCCACCAACCAGAGTTCTCAAAGCCTTTGTCTATTTCCACTTCTACAACATACGAGGACAAACTGAGCACAGGTTCCCCATATGTTGCTCCCCAGTGTTGGCCAACAGCCCTCCAACAAGGCTATTCTCTGTGTGGGACTAACATGCTCCCGTCCAGGCCTCTGCAGAATTGCAAAACCTCACTACAGCAGTTGTTGCAAGCGTTTGCCAAGTCGGTGTCAAGACATCAGAGTCTAGACCCAGAGCTAATTGCAAAGTTGCTCCAAATAGTCTATAAATTCAACTTCTAGCTCTTCTGTATTGATGCTTTTTTTTTCCCCCTCTACAATGACTCAGACTGCTGCTCTGAAAAAACAACCTTCGCTCCAAATAATTTTGCCAATAACGTCCCGAAATTGCCATCACGTACCTAAGATGAAAGTTTTCATGGGTAGGCAAAGGACAGGAGTGGTCATGACTCCCCCCCTCCATTTCTAACCATGCTAAACCGCACTCTTGCAATTACTGGAATGTTTTTTTCCTACGTGATCCGATTTAACAGGTTTTCAATATGGAAAGCCCAAATAAATAAAACTTTGGACTTTTGCACTGCCCATTTCGAATCACAGTCATTTTGACTGCTTACTGCTCCTCCGCTGCAGCCGGCAAACAAGGAATGCTCTGCTTGTACTTCCCAGCCACGGGGATTTTAGCAGCTACGAGTGCTAGCTTATGTGACTGTGCTCCCAAACGCATTTTTACACTTTGGCTCATAAATGTAAACACACATATTTCATGTGCCACTCAGCCAGCCCCACTGCAGGCACAGCAGCCTTCGAGGGAGAGTCAAAGCATAAATCTGAAGACAGGAACCACTTCAGCCACCTGCATTTAGTCACCATCACACGCCTGATGTCTTACGACTGCCCTGGTCTTTTCCAGCTCTCTCCGCCGGAGAGCTGAACCTGCAGACAGCTGTTGAACAGTATTTGCACTCAGCCTCCCAACTTCTGCACGGATATAATTGCATCAGCACAGTCTGCATTTGAGACCAAACTGTTTTAGATGCTTTATTTCCAAGTCTTTGTAAATCCAAACATACGGCGATAGCTGAATTTTATCAAACCAGCTGAGAAATAAGCAGCAGAAGTTAGAGGCTGTTGGGGACAGATCTTTTAGCACCAACCCATGTCTCTCAGCTGGCCAGCCTGGTATTTAAAAGAGTCCTTCTCTTTAACAGCCAAGATCAAATTCAACTTAGTTACTACCCTCACTCTTATTCAATCCTTTTCTTTGGTTTGCTGATGAATCTACCACTTTTTAAAATTCATTTAATGGTGTTAAGAAACTATCACATCTTCCTCTGTCAGACCCATGTGCAAGGAAAGGATGGATTTAAGCTCCAAAAGAGGAGTGAAAGAGGGTCCAAGATGAGTCCAAGGTTATGCAAGTGTCCCAAACCGCTTGTTTGTACCATTGCCAGGTCAAGAGATGACCCAACAGCCAACCTCCTACTGTCACGTTGCCTCAGCCAGCAGCTGACTGTCCCTAGGGCTGGTCTTTCCTTTCGGGACTGAATCCAGCTTAAGCTTTTGGTGCGGTTCCTCCCTGCTAGCAACTTTCTGGTGAGGGAACGTCTCCCAGACCTCCCTTTGTGAAAGGCGTGCAGGTCCTCTTCTGGCCACCATGACCTTCACACTCCCCAGTAAGTGTTATTCTCATCTGGACACATCTATCCCACACCTCTGTTGTTTCTTCTCTCCATTAATCAGCCACACTACCATCTCTGGTTGGAACTTTTTTTTAAACAGAGCTTTCTCTCAAAAATCCTTATAAACCCCACAAACTTCTATTTTTGAAGCCTTTGGTCTATCCTTTATTATTTGTCTGGCTTAGACAAAAAAGCCTGCAATTCTTCCTCTTGGAAAGACTGCACATTATGGGCAGCATTTTACCCAACCATATATTAAGGGTCCTGGAGAATATTCTTTTGGCAGAGAAACTGGCAGTGGTAGCAGGTGTTTTTGATAAAACTTGCATCCGATGTCTCTTTTTCACAGCGCTCTCACTGAGCCTTTTGCAAAACTCTTTTCCCCATAAATCTTCCTTAGAAGATTTTTACCCATGATTAGTAGAAGATATCCCTATGGCAAGTGCTGTAAGAACTCTGTCTTTTCCAAAGTAAAATACAAAATACAAGGCCAGAAACATTTTGCTATTCCTTCTTGTTTCCCCCTTATCTATTGCAAAAAGTATCATTCCCACTTTCTATGAATTTAATTCTGAATTCCCAAAATACGTTCTAGAAAATCAATGCCTATATATAGTCCTAACACATCTACATGGATAATTTGTTTAGCACAATTTATCTCTAAAAAGCTGATGGAAGTCAATTTTAAAATAATATTTAATTGCTTTTTTCCCTTCACACATTAAAATGTTTAATTTTTTCTAATAAAATATACATTGATGAAACACCTGAAAAAGCCTGCAAGGTTTCCTCTCACCAAACTGGAGCCACACGCATGCTGCCCTGTCGCTGTGTGTAACTACTAATGTGAAGAAGATGGCAAGCACTTTGCTGAAATCAAATCAGGCTCAAAAAACTACCCACACAGTCAGTTTCTGTTTATTGTTAATATTTACATCTCAGTGTTTTTGAGTTTTCCGACTCTTTATTTTTTTAAAGCTAGAAGCAAACCGAACTGGAAAGAAAAAACCTCCAATTCTGGACAAGGCTGCCCACAGCCACCAGTACCGCTGAAAGAGAACTGGAGACTAGAGGCAGAAACACCTCGGAGATGACCACCCTCTGCTTCCTGCCAAGGTGAGATATTATATCCCAAAGAGTGGAATTTCCAAGAATTAAACCATTGTTTCTAGGGCATACACGAGCCAATAGGTCAAAGCTAATGCAGTGCCCCAGGAGACACGCATCATGGTTCTCACAACTGGCTGGGGTTTTGTCATGGAATCACAGCCTCACACATCACTCTTGAATCAGAGATGCACAGAAGTTTAAAACTGATTTCACCTTTTAGCCTGGAGGGCACCTGAGTTATACAGAGAAACCCAAATGTCTAGCACAACTCTGCTGCGCTATTATCGTCACGGCGAACAGTCAACAGTCTGGATGATCCAAATGCAGTAATCAAAAAAGTAATCGCAGCCTTCATTTTTTGATTCATCTTCTCATTTTTTATTCTGCAAGAATAAGCAGTTTCTTTCTCATTTGATATTTTTTAAAACTACCATTATTGAAAAAAAAAAAAATCACAGAAGACTCTTTAGACTCAGAAAGATACGTGATGTTTTAAAAGTTGCCTTCACAAAAATTTTCACAAGTAACTTAAATTCAGAGTATAATCCAGCAAGCCAGGGCTGTGCTCACCAAATACAACATGGAACAATATTTCTAAGGTATATGTAATATGTTCTCTAACACTGAAAAATGTTTGCAGTAAGTAGCGCCCAGTATTTCTGAGTTGTTCCGAGTGGGTTGGGGGTTATTACGATGTCAGTTCTGAAAAGGGGTATTTGATTCAAAAACTGGGAGAAAAGAGACCACTATGAGAGGGGGAGACTTTCTCTAATGATTTTTGGGAGTAATCTGAATAAGGCCTGTTCCCAAAACTAAATCAGGGGACAAAAATCTCGTGTGGTCAATATTTATCCTTGTTAATTTGAGCCTCACTTCAGCTTCAACTTGCATGAACAGAAGTCCGTAAAAAAGGAACATTTAGAGAAGCTTTTTTGCAGCCAGAATTTTAACTATACTCTTAAATCAAGCTATAGAACGAATATCCATTTTCCACCTTTTTTTCCATGAAAGCTGTGATTTTCACTACTTTATCAGATGAAAATCACGCATCTTCAAGCCATCCCTTAGAACGCGACACAGCAAAGCTGTATTGAACAGCCAGTATTTTCCCGTGTTAAACTGCTGGGAGAGTTAATTAGCTGAAATTTTATTTCAGCAGCCCACAGTCCTCCGTACTAACCAAAAAGCAGACAAGATGAAAGGGGTACCCTTTTCCACCCCCCATCCCCCCCATATTCGTACTCCAGAAATATTTTATGAATTTATATGCTGCCTTTTTCTTCTCTCAGTTAAGGTATCATTTCACAAGGGAAGTTTAACAAGTTGAACCACAGCTTGTTAATGTGCAATAGCAATTGATTACGTAACACTTTTTAAAATTCATTTATAGTAATGACAAGAATATAGTTACTGGTGGAAAGAGAAAATAAATACCTGCTCTACTCAGAAATCAGCCGACAGCCCTAGTGAGTTGCTACTTGATTTAATTTCCATTAATTTTCCATTGGAGAAATTCCCAGCAGGGAACACAAAGGACTCAACAAGATGTTTCTGCAAATATTGGCTCCTTTCGCCAAGCGATCCTTTCCTCTGCACTGCTTTTAAGCCAAATGTGCTGAAGTCAATGGTTTTGTGCCTGATGGGCTATTCCAAGCCTTGTGAAAACCAACAAAAAATAAGGTACTACCAGTGCACAAAATGCTTTGAGAAGTCCTCAGATGAGAAAGATCAAATGGTGGCCAAATGAAAACTATGTACTTTTTCATATTTTTACTTTTTATTACAGTTTCCATAAATATCAGGGGTTTAATCCTGTAAAATTCATTTAATTCCAACAATCTTACCAAAACACATGGGTTTTCTTCTCTAGAACAGAACATCAATCCACTCAGATAATGCCCATTTGGCATTTATTATAGGATTAAAATGCATTTGTGTTATGACTTCAGCCCTATAAAAGAGTGTGTAATGAATCGCTTTAATTTTATTTAGTTCGGAAAATGAAACGGAGGATTAAGCAATAGCTAAGTGGATAAATTGCCTTACATTTCCAAACCAGGAAAAAAATGTCCTCATTAATTAAAAACTTGGTTCTGGAAACTATGTACTAGAAATGGTCACATAAAAATGTACATGTCGGGTCTCTTCAAAATAATTGTTTTCAAAATGAGAGCTCCTGAAATACTCAGTAACTAAACAGGAGCACATGTTAAAATACATCGGTATGGCACAACACAACCGAGTTATAATACATATAGTATAGATATATACACATACGTATATTATAAATATGTATAGTGTGTATATACATAAATAACTCCAAATCAGCTCGCACAGATCCCCACAGGTAGGATGGCCAGCGCTGGGGAGAACAGCTCAGGATTAGCCCCAGGCGATGGGCCATGGGCAGCAGTGCCAGTGGAGGAAGTTCAAACCTGCACCTCGGGAAATCAAACCCCAGACCCAAATTTGAAAACTGCATTCTGGTGAGTTTGATATGGTATAAAACCAAGGGGTAGTTTTCCTCCTTTCACCCCCAGACCCAGCTTCTCCCACCATACCTCCAGTCAGCAGTATCTTAAAAAAAAAACAAAACACCAGCAAACAAGAGAAAACAAAAAAAAATATATTCAGGCGGCTTTGGTAACAAATGTAGGACACTAATGCCTGTATGTAAGTTTTTAAATGTAGTAAAATATTGCCTCCAGCTAGCTTAATTCAGTTTGCCAGGAACAAAAAGGGTACAGCTGAAAGCACTGATTATTCTCACTCTCCACAAGCCACTTGCAATCATACTTCATTTGTAGTTTCCATATGCTTCCTTCACCACCAGAACTGAGAGACGCTCTTTAGTCACAGCTCTGGAACAGAATTTGTACTCTTATTGGGAGCAGCAGGAAAGCAGCAGTAGTCCCCATGTTCAAATACCTACATTTTAGCCCCACTGCTCAGAGCCTCATCCAACCTGGCCTCGAATGTTCCCAGGGATGGGGCATCTCCCACCTCTCTGGGCAGCCTGTGGCACTGGTTCACTACCCTTATTGTAAAATATGTCTTTATATCTAGTCTAAATCTACCCTCCTTCAGTTTAAAACCATTACCCCCTGTCCTATTGCAAGAGGCCCTGCTAAAAAGTCTGTCCCCATTAACTGATGATGATGAACTGATCTCAAAGTCAACTGGCCCATATATATTGAGGAAAATATCCTGACCACAATGACAGCTTATATGAGATATTTACATTCCACCATCTGAAAGAAAAATCCCATTTTCACTTAAGTTTTTCAGAATAAAAAATCTCCTGTATTTAATCAACAATTTTTACCAAGGCACTTGCTGTTGATTGATAAGTATAACTACATTCCTAAAATTAAAATATACCCTACTATCCTGTAATAGCTCTCTCCAGGAGACCTCCAAAAGTACAGTAAAATAGTCCCAATTTTATATATGGAAAGTCAAAAGAGTAAAGGAGTTTGCCCAGCATCAGCTACACCATCACTATCAGCTGGTGCTACCAACTTAGCAGTGAAAGCCAGAGCCAGTCCCCCTGCACTGTTCATAGAATCACAGAATGGTTTGGGTTGGAAGGGACCTTAAAGATCATCCAGTCCCACCCCCTGCCCTGGGCAGGGACACCTCCCACCAGA
>JAOTQQ010000012.1:123987556-124001089 GCA_026546715.1 Gallinago undulata
CCTGGCAGAGGCTGCCCAGGGAGGTGGTGGAGTCTCCTTCTCTGGAGACATTCCAAACCCACCTGGACACATTCCTGGGTGGACTTGCTCTGGCAGGGGGTTGGACTAGATGATTTCCAGAGGTCCCTTCTAACCCCATGTCATTCTGTGATTCTGTAGTTTGCAGAGCTCCATTACTTCAAACTTCATCTAATATTTGCTGCCAGATAAACAACAGGCAAGAACTGCAGGACACCAATGTGCTACTTCAGATCATCACATCAGTCATTAAATACGCTCTGGTCTGGCTGAACCATGCCCTTCACTATTTATTTAATAGTTTAAAAGCTACGCTTCCTTCAACTAGACCGTCACATTTCAAAGACAATTTGGTTTTCTTTGGAGTCAGGAGTTTCCACTATGTGGAAGAAGAAAGAAGCGTTTATCAGACTGAGATTAGAGTCTTTTAAGCATTTCCACACTATTGGATCCTTAGTTTGGAGAGTCTTGCTGAACAAAAGCGAAGCCCTGTGAGAGACTGGGAACCAAAGGCATAGGAACCACGGATGCAGTACAGAGCCACTTTTACCACTGTGACTGTGATTGACAAGTATTTTCTTAGTAGTTTCGTTTATTTTTGTATATTTATAAAATACGCAGACATGCTGTATAGTCCATTTTAAGTGTCCCAAAAGCTATTTTTCATCAAAGCTACAAAAAAAACCCCAAAATAGAACTGATGCTTTTATTCTTCTTTTAAATCTCTGCTGCTGTGAAAAACACTCTTCTGTTTGAGACCAACCTGACTGCAAAATCAGCTTTAAACCAGATCAAAAAATGAACTTCTCAGTTCTCCCCCAGACCACTATTAAAATTTTCTGTTTAACACCTCATCTGGACTGATCAGAGACTGGAAATAACCTCAAGCTGCTACATGAAACAGGACAGACATTCAGAATGCATTACCAAAGCTAGTAACTCCATTGTGATCATCAAGACGATTAATTTACCCCAATATTTTCAGAAAGAGGATGATTCCAGTTTGACAAACTCATGCACGGGTCTCACTGCAAAACGTCCTAGCCAACTCCAAGTCTTGTTTATCAGCACCTTAAAAGCCACGCTTCTTTACATGACTTCAGCTAATCACCCAATGATAGGTAGGTAGACAGATAAATAAATGACATTTTAAGAATGCATGCTTTTGACCATCCTTTTAATCCAAATATGAGAATGGAAAAAAAAAAATTTAGCATCTAAGAGAAACCACAGGCCTTTTTTTTGGTTTTTTTTGAAGGCTATTAGGCATACAAAGCAGGAACAACACAGAATTTTTATAGGAGAGGGTGTAAGCTTTTATATGGAGTAGAAGGTATTTTGTTCTGAGCTTGGATCAGAGGTTTTTCCCTATTTTTCAACTTGACTTTGAGGTGGGACTTCAAACAAGGGACCTCAGGTGGGAAGTATAAATGGGGCACAGAAGTTAGAAGCTGGCTGTTGGGAATCAGAAGAGGGCAGGGATGGCGGCGAGGAAGTCTCCACTTCTAATCCTGGCACAGCCACTTCCTCCTGCTGTATCACTTCTTGAACATCTTTAAAGCATTTTTACTTACTGTTCTCTGTTATTTTAGAACATGTTAGTCTCTGTACAGCACTGAATCATAAAAATGCTGCACTAAGCATTACTATTTTTATTGTCACCATAGTTGCTACCCTGCAGACACTGGAGAGGGCTTGATAAATTTTGAGAGTAATTACCATTTGGGTAATTCCTTTTCCCCCTGAAAATAAGTTGTCATCTCCCTGTACACACATGAAGTTCAGATACAAAGCAGAAAGCATGTTCTCTTCTAAATTATATAGCATACTAGTAAGATGTGCTGCAGTCCATAAATACATAACAGTGCACAGACACGGACAAGGGAAAGCTCACGGGAAACCATTCAGATCCAATGTAGTTAACAAAGCAGCCATTCTCCGAGTCATTAATTTTTGGATGCCATGCTTTTTAACTGGATGATATACCTGAAAATACTCAGTAAGAAACAGTCCTTCACTTTTAACAGAGTATTTGTTTAATCATCCCCAGGTGTAACTTCAACCCAATTCCCACAGAAAACAAAGTACCCTTGGAAGGGAAAATAAAAATTACTTCTGAGACCCATCTAAACCACAGACTTCTTGAATTCACGTTCACAAGGCTCTACAGATATGCGTATGTATTTTATATATACTATACATTATACAAAATGAATGCTTTATCACCACTGTTTTGCCATCTGGAGTTTGTCAAAAGCTATCTGGTGCATCACTATTCAAACAAATAGTAATGGAGTTTCAAAGCCGCACGGATGGACGGTTGCCAACCCACCCTCTTCCTTTGGAGCGTAAAACAATGCATCTGTTTTATACCTGCTGTAAATAAACAGCATTCAGAGCACCGAGCCCTTCAACCAAGTCTCCCTACCTCGAGTGGCACTCTGCTGTCAGGGGCTTACGGACGGTTTGGGGAGCGCAGAGGGAAGCAGACGCAGGCAGGAGGAGCAGCTGATACATTAAGCATTATAAAGAAGAGACAACCTGGTTTAAATTGCAGAGCTACCAGTGGCGACAAGACTATTGCTTTTAGAAGTGAACAACAGATATGCCTTCTCTAAACCAGTTTTAGAGCCTTCCTTCACTGGACAAAAGTGGCATTTCTGGGCTTCCAGCCATGCGTGAACTACAGCAGATTGTGTCGGGTCCAACACTGAGCCCATACAATGCATTAATGTGGAAAATATTACACTCCCTTTCCCAGAAAACAGATGCTGGATTCGCTTTTCAGAACCTGTTACTTCTATCACCACGAGAAAACACCAGCAGCCTCACGCGGTTACTCTACTCACAAACCTCACAGGGGCAACTCCTTGACCAGCTGTGGAGCTCCTCTAGTCGTCTTCACCATTATTTTATCTTCTACGTTAAAACTGGAGAATAGAGGTGGAGAGGAGGGGGAGGAATAATAATAAAGCCACAGAAAATGTTGATATTTAAAGGCCATAATCCACAAATTCTTCATGAGCAACGCAGAAGCCACAGGCATCTTTAGTTCGTGCCTGTGACGTGCTCAAGGGTTTCTGCCACTGCGTGTCTCTGCTGACCGGTGTCAGTCCCCTTCCCTTCCCATTCCATCCTCAACATCACCCCCCAGCTCCCTGGAGGCTCCCTCAATCCCTTGCCTTCAGCAAAACGCCAGAGCCCCAGCTCTATGCCACCACGAAATAGAATATTTGACCACAGGATGTCAATTTTCAACTGTATTCGTGCAACCCATATTAAATAGCTATTGGATAAAAGGTGTCCCTTCCACTCAACAAAAAAGAGACTGTCTTCCACTGTGTAAAATGATGGAGGGGAAAAAACCCAAAATAAAGTGCTGTATTGTTCTTCACGCCTATCGCGGTACAGGAAAGAAGCAATGGATGTAAAAAGCAATGAGGGAGGTTTTAGCTGTAATTGCAAAAAATTCTAGCTGTAAAAATATTTAAACCCTTGAACTGACTGCCTTTCTGAACGATGACCTGTCAACAGGCACCAACTTTTAAGAACAGATTAGACAAATCCTTACCAAAAGGGATACATACAACTGATCTTGCTGGGGGGCAAGCGAAGGCCTATGAGACTTGCGAAGAAACTTCCACCTGCATTTTTGCTGTTCCAATGCTATCAATCAAAATGTGCCAATATCTATCATATCTTCTAAACACATCTCTGAGGCAACAGTATTTAAGCTACCGGTATAATAAATGAGCAGTTATTTGGCATAGATGATGATATGGGAAATCTGGCAATGCACCAAAAAATAAAACATGCAGTCACGCATCTCCTAAAAGAGAGTTTGGGAAAGTATTCAGAATATTGTTTAAACAGAACATGGTATGAGATTAAGGTTGTTAAAAATCTGTTCAAATATTTTCCATTAAAACAACAGCAATTCTCTCTATCAACAAGACAAAGCTCTGAGGTAATAAGAGCATATCCAATCTTCCCATCAAAATAAACTCTGACATAATATACATACACAGATGTTTCAGGGAAATAAATAAATCTTTAACAATCACAAAGTAGCTTTCTGTAACGTCTTTTATAAATCCCACAACTTTTTCTATGCGTGTTGGGTTCTGCAGAGGATGGTCAGACCTTGTTTGCATTGAGATCAGTTAAAGAAGATGTATGTTTGCAGAGCCAGTTTGCTTCAGTGGAGCTGCACCAGTTGCAAGAGCAGCCCACCGCCAGTGCAGCTTGGCGTTGGCCACTCCATCTCCAGTTCCTGTCCTCTGGAGGCAGCTGCCCTATTGAGTAACGAACAAAGCTTTCTGATAGCCTAAAATGGGCCTGATTTCGTATGCAGGGGGGAACCAAGGTACCCTCAACCCCATAAAACATGATTTTCCTAACAGGTATCCACTCATGTTTATGCAGAACCAGCAGAATGGGATCCCCATGCTGCTATGGATGGGCTCCTGTAATGGTCTAGAGATAACTATGAGCATTTTGGGCTCAGCTATGGTGTAAACAGAAAATGTATACTGTTTAGGAACACAGGAAATTAACCATCTGGTCAATTCTCCAGGCTTTGTGTTGTCTACCTTTCACTTGGCTTGTGGGTTTTTGGTTTGGGGTTTTTCATTTAGTTGGTTTTGTTTGCCTTTTTTTTTAGGCTTGGGTTTGGGGTTTTTTTTTTTTGTTCTGTTTGTTTGTTTTTAAACTAGAAAGAGTAGCTTCTTCAAAATCTAGTGGTTTCCTTAGGTTGCACTGTTTACAGAAATCAGTAACAATTTGTCCATCACCGCTTATAAGAAGAAAATAACGAGCATGTTGTTTGTGGCCTGACCTGATTATTATCCTGTTGGAGATTTAGTGTTGTACAGAAACATATCCTAGCATGTACACACATCTGCCCTTGCTTACCAAAGCTTGTTACTTTTGTCTAGATCACAGAAATGAAGAACCTACCACCATGGAAAGCAGATTTTGAACTTCAGTCTGCTGTTCACTGTTGCCCCCCCCCCCCAAGCCTTGTACGCATAATGCAAGCCTATTACTATAAATGGAGAAAAGTCACACTTTCTACCTCCTTTTTTAAAAATATGTAAAATTAATGTTTTCATGCAGGTGATGCTAAAGGAATTAAGGCAGAAATTTCTAAAAATATTTTTAAAATAATACAATCAGTGATACAACTTTTCTCAGAAAGGCAAGCTTCATGTCTTCCCTGACCTCAACAATACAACTAGAATATTTTAATTTTATATCACTTAAATAAAATTATTGCTATGAATATAGCTATGATGTATGTAACCTGTGTGACCATATACATTTGTAACCCATTCTTGCACGTTTCACAGATAGACAAGTTATAAACCACGTACCCATTGACTTCTTTTTCTCAGCACAGATGGCATTTCAAGTTGAACGTTTTTTTCGTGCCACAGCTAACACAAACCACAAAGAAATTACTCCTATTGAATAATGCCTGCTGTTGAAGAGTATTTTGAAATTACACTCCATTTTTTTTAAGGGAACTGAAGAGCAGAGGATAAGCCCTGCACTCACATCAGTGGCTAACAGGTAAAGCAGCAACGCCGACTAAATGCAGCTCCTCCAGAACCGGTGCCTAATGGTCGCTGCAGATTAATGACACATTTTTCCTCTGCACCACATTAGAGGAATTCGTTGAAATTTGCTCGGTAATGAGATCATTGTCCATTGGCAATTTCCATCACACAGACAGAATTATTTAGAGTTTTCTCTTGGCTACCAGTGGAGGAAGATATTAAAGAGAAGTAGTTAGACTTCTACAGACGAAGACAAATCTTTCCCAGCAGTGCTCCGAATACTGGATTTTCTAAAGAAACGGGAAACTTATTTACATGTGTGTATATATATATGCATGTGTGTATATATAGGTATGCACACACAAGCAAAATTTTCTTTTGAAAATAATAAGCACCTACAATAACACAGACTCCAGTGCCAGGCAATAGGACAACTTAACACTAACACATTTAATTGCACAATCAAATTTTCATGCTTTTCTTTTTCACTGGAATTTCACTCCCTGGGAACACCATTGCCAGTCCACAGTTAAAAGATTTGACAGTAACATTGGCCAAAAATCCAGGTGCTAGAAAGTCCCTCTCCTAATATTAATACTACTGCACACCTCAGAAACAAGGTGAAAACTGAAAATTATGGAAATCCAGGAAGAAAGAACTAAGAGGTCCATGTGATGACCAGATGCTACAAAAAGTCCCACCAAACAGAAAGCCACCTATTCATGAAACGTAAGCTTCAGCAATACCGTTGCTAGGTCCATCACTCTTAGATCACATCCTGCTCTCACAGGATCAAGTACAGTAAACCAGGCTCAAAGACCACAACCACACATAGTTGCCATTCTACCAAATTGTGTGAAAATCGCAATTGAATGCAAAACACCATGAGTAAAGAATAGAAAAAGCACTTTGCGTTATTCATGAGATTGATATTCTCTCTGCTTTGAACATTACTGGGAAAAAGTACCTCAAGAGTAACGTTAACTCATCCAAAATTCACACTTTAACAAGAATATTACGTTGGCAAAATCCTGCTGGAGAGGCCAGCCAGCGTACCTAAGGCTGGTGATAAACGAATAAACTGTGCTAGTCACATAACTGGTTCCTCTACAACCCACAGCTGATTGAACACGATGGTTGTGGGAACGTCAGTAACACAAGTTAAGTATCTCAGATACGCACACAGTAGAACACAAAGGAGAGAAATGGGGGAACCGACAAAAGTCCACTGAAAAAAATCAAGTAAAGATACATTACGCACACTTTGAGAGTAAACTTTTCTACAGCAGGGGATGTTACACCTTTATCAACGAATGATCCTATTCAGCGTAGGTCAACCACCCTTTCAAGGGGACGGTCCTACGGAGTTTGTCCTTTGCTCCCCAGCACTCTTGAGACTTGGTCCATCCCACCACTTTGAAAAGTGAGTTTCCAACAGCTTGCGAGCTGTCACCGAGTCATCTGTCTCAGCACCGTGAGAAGCCAGTTCAGCTATCGTGGCAACAAACACCATGCACACCCAGGCACATAATTTGGAAGACGACATTCCAGTTAAATGAACAAGGTGACTTTCGGAGTTCTGGTTTGGCTCTGCCGTAGCCACCTGCTGACTTTTCATTTGCAATTAAATCTACACTGTTCAAAGAAGTTTCTGCTACACTGCTTTTGCGTGCTGCAGGCAGATCAAAGACCTCTAGAGCTGAAAGCACATAATACAGTCCTTCTAGAACACGAAGAAAATTTAGTATTAGAAAACAGCATCAAGAAATGCACAGTTTTTTCCTTCAAAATGTGCTAGCAAACCAATTCTCTGATTGCTCTTTGGATAAGCCTCTTTTTCCCCTCTGATCTGTTAGTCAGATCCTAGAAGGCACCACACCTTTCTGCAGCAGACCACGATGAGCGGTTTACCATCAATATTAAACACAATCAAGCTCTAATGACTGCTTGGGTGAAATCCAATCAAGCTGCACACATATTTAACTAAAGTAGTCTAGCAAAACACAGTAACAATTTACTACTTCAACAATTAGCTGGTGTGGACATTTGGAGAACCTGCTTTTAAATGCATGGTATTGGCAACAAAATACACCAACATTTTCACAGAAGCTGTGAAATATGGGAATGACTCTGGGAGTAATTCTCATGACATGAAAAACAACCATTTTCAAAGTTTCTAACTATCATGGATGCACAGAAAAGAAAACTTAAGAAACAGGAGCACTCAACCTATAATACGGTGAAAAAAGTTGGAGAAACCTCAGTGAAGTATTTTGGGGCTTGAAGGAAAGCTAGAGAGCTCAGAAGCTGGCAGAGCTACAGTCAGTAAATCTGAAGCACAGCCTGGCTTCTTGACCTTTTCTTTTCATCCAATTTGACTGATGCCAAACGAACAGCAGCCACCAAGGAGCTGATGGCCTATGAAGCTGCCCGATGGAGGGGCAACAGGAAAGGAGCTCCCCCAAGGAGAACGGAGGAGCCTTTTAAAACAGATGGAGAAGCATCACAGAATACAATCTCTGAATAAACAACACCTTTGGATCAACAGAAAAGCACAACTTGATTGTCAGGTTCTTCCCTCTGCAAAGAGATTGGGAAGTCCTCCTACTGAGGATATCATAGCTAAGCAGATACTGCTTTTGATCTTGGAGTCAGGCTCCTGGAGAGTTTTGGCTATGAAAATATGCAAATATTTCCACTGAAATGCACAGTACACAATCAATCGTGCCCAGCAGGAACGAACTAACACCACACCCTCTCATCAGAAGGCTGCCCAGAGCTACGTTCCTGGAAAGACCAGGTAAGAAAATCATACAGGGATGAAAATTCAGCCCTGCAGTTTCTTTCTAATGATGGTCAGAAAACATGGCTGCAACTCATTTTGCTCCGGTTTTCTGTAGCTATTCCAGAAGGACCTAAAGAGGCAATGGGAGAGAATTCCTAGAGATGCTTCATTTATTTAATTTCAATTACTGTACATGTTTCTCCATAATATTATAAACTAATTAGTAGATAAAGTCTAGGTACAGGAATAAAAATTATTTTTGCAGTAGCTGAGCAACTTTTTTTGTTCTATACAGAAGGAACAGAAGATAGCAAAATCCACTATATTGTCATGGCAAATGTCACTGCTTAATAGAAGTGAACTGGAAGAGCACGGGAACTAGGTTTAATTGCACAACAGCTATTTTCACACTGTAGGAAGAGCTTAAGCAGCTGAGGTTTAGCTTTGACTTGTCCTTTAAGAGCACAAACAATGCAGAAAAAGTTCATATTTCTTTCATAACTGTTGGGCTAATTGGGCTAATTAGATCTAATTAATAACAGTTAGGCACTTGCCGGGAGCGTGGAAGGTGTGGGCTCAGGTTCTTTTGTTGTTGTATTAATTAATTAGATCTACTCCTTCTTTCCAGATTTCATGAACAAACAAAATCCTGAAGTGTCCATGATTTCCATTAGTTTCCCATTCTCTCACATGTCCATGTGAGATGGCCACCAGCCCATCTCTGCTCTGCAGTTCCATCTACTTTAATTTCAGTGCACCTACGTACCAATCACCCTAAACATCAAGGACTCAGTTTAGGTATTTTCATATTTCTAAAATTTCAGAGTCTATAAGCAATAACGAAAGCTCAGTGGGTGAATGCCCAGAAGCAACAATTATTATGCTGGTGCTTTCTGAACTGTTAGTTATTTTGGATACCATACCTCACAAAGATTTTCATTCTTATTAATTGAGATCCTTAAAAACAGGTAAGGTGGCATGGGCTTTGTTTCATTTTTTGGTCAAAGTGCAGTATACTTATCCATGTTAACAGCTCTTTTGCAGACACTTTTTCAGAGCTCTTACGGAGGCACTCACACGCCCTTGTTAATAAGGATTCTGCAGTTCGATAAACTTCTATCTCAAAATCACTTACATATTGTCCTGGATGTAGTGAGATTTTAATTTCACCCTTTACCTTGGCATCTGAAGTAAAGTGGGTAACCACCTCAGTTCCACTAAGGTTTTAAAACAAAATAAATAGCGAGCTTCATTTCTGTAGCACATTAAACTCTTTATTTCTCCTATACTTTTGTAAACATCATCTGTTTAATTCCAGATGACCTTTCATAACTGGATATGACAAATAAACTGTGAAGGCAATCAGCAAGCTGTAAAGGCAGATGGATGTTCTTGTAAGAGGAAGGGACAGTCAACAAGTCCTGCCAGGAGGAGAACAGAGGAGGAATTCATCTCTGGGGAACACGCAACTCCACAAGTGCAGTCCTGGACAGAAAACTGGAAGGGGTTTATAAAGAGGCAGGAGAACACCAAATGTTGTCTCATCAAATGACTCTCACTTCTCAGAGAGCATGACTTAAGAGATCGAACTGCACTGAAGAAGAAGAGAGACTGGGCATTCCCCTCATTACAACAACAAATATTTAGTAAGATCTCCGAGTGTTCTTCCTGTCTGGTGTTGACAAGTGGCTCAATAAATCCCCTAGATTAAAAGGGAAACTTCAATACGTCCTCAAAACTGTAGCAACAGTGGAGATATTTATCATACTATCAAATTTAGACTCTACCTCTACTTCATTCTCTAAGTCTGCGAATGCAGCAGCTCAACCTGCATGTTTGAAAACACGCAACAACATAATATGATAATTTATCTGTTCACAACAAAACACAGGAACAATGAACAATTTTTGAAGACATATTTGCAAATGAATCTATTTCCTATCATCCCAAATACCTTGTGCTCACAACTGGTGTCACAGTTAGTCTTAAGAAGGCATTAAGGATGTTTATTTATTCTCATTTCCACCTTGTTGGGGGAAATCTTGCCAAAATGCTCATGAGTTTTGCAGTTTTCACAAGTGTCATTTATGAGAGCCAGAGGAAAACAATGGTCATCCTATTCTGGATGATGTGGCTGAACCTGCTCGTTTATATGTTGGGGTGTAGAAAGCAAAAAAACCAAGAAACAACAAAACATCCAGTTTGACTACATATTTTGAAAGTGGCACTACAAACTCAGAAGGCATTTCACTGAACATTACGTGCATTGAATTTGTCAGGCAGCTTAAGGAAAAGTCTGATGCAAACATGAAATTATAAACAACAAAACAAAAAGCACTTGTCATCCTGCAATGCAGAATATTCAATTTGTTGTCGGCTTTTCAGCACTGATACAAGTGAGTCTGTTTAGCATTACTGGATATGTTTCTTTTATGCTAATGTTCAGCATTTCCTAGAGAAGTCATTCTCATTCTCTCTCAAAGCAGTGAAGTCCTAGCCCAAAGTTCAACATTCCAGACTCTGTTTTCAAGCCCTTTCTCTTTAAATCACTAGCCAGTATGAAATTCTCCGTTTCTCCTTCTCTTACTATTACTCCATTTAAAATACCAGGAAGGAAAAAAAAATAGATGAATAAACCTTGAATTTCTTGCTGTGACATACGTCACATCTCAGGTCAAGGAACAAGTATTTTTCTCAAAAGAATTCCCTATAAATAGTTTATAATTAAACGTGGAACCTCCCAGATGTGAATGATGAAGACACACTTATATGCATTCACAACAAATCCTTGAGGAATAACAAATTAAAAAGCAAAACTCCCAAATCCCCATTTTGTATAAATTTGATTTCCCTGCTTTGGCCTTTCCTCATTACTTTTGTTTTTACTAATTAATATCATAGACCACATTATGACCCAGCTGTACACCTACACAGGGGCGTAACAGAACATAAGATAGGACACCCTCACTATGCAGTGTAAGTCACTGCACGCTCCCAGGAGTATGAAGTGGCTGCACATATGACAGTATTAAAAAAAAATAAATTAAAAATATCTTAGCAGGTAAGATGATTCTGTGTCTAATTTACAAGATTTCTTCTCAGGGTGAAGCTGGGTCAACAATCTCTTCCTGTTAAGATACACCCTCTTCTGGCAGTACCTCAGTTACAGCACGTTAGAAAAGCAAAACCATTGCAAAAGCAATACGAAGCCCCACACCAGTAATGGTCTCAGTTCTGAAACCAGTGTTTTCAATTTACTAGCAGATCTCTCAAGTACTGGAGTTGTGATTGATTTTGGACGCTTGGACATGAATATTATTTAGTCTTATGAGTTCATTGTACCACTTACCAAATTTGCCTTTAATATCCCATTTAAAAAGAAGGGGGTGGGGGGACAAGCTTACAACAAAACACAGCAAGAAACCCCAACTTTCCTTACCTGGCTGGAGGCACATCAATATTTGAAGAAACAACCTTGCGCTTCTGTTCCAGAAGACAAACAGAACGAGTGTTTTCTTTCTCATACTCATGAGCTCTGTTGGCTTTTTTGGTCTCTGCTGTTTTTAAATCTTCCTCCTTTGTGGTGAACAGGAGAAACTGTTGGTCTGGCGGTTTTTGACTGATGTCACTTTTTACATCCTCCTGCTGAAATGCAGGGAAGGTCATTTCACGCTTGATGCTGGCTGCCTGTAAAATTAAAAGCAATTATTAAATTTTTGTCTAATTCTCCTAAAATGTTGGGGGTGGGGGGGGAACCCAATACCCACAGGCACTTCCTCTTAATTAATTCTTTGAATCAGAGAATACCATTCCTTTGCCCTTCATAATTCTAAAACTGCTATTAATTTCTCAACAGTGTTGAGGTCTGTCCAGGAAAATAAGCAATTCTTGTCCATTTGATAAATCAATCAGTTATGTCTTAATGTTAAATCAAAAAGGTATTTGAATTGGATTATCAGAAACCACAGTATATACAATATATATTTAATGTACACACATCTGTGCTGTGTAACTTAGGCAAAAGAAATCCTAGCTGCCCTCCACCTAGAATTCCAGGAAAAAAGGCATTTATCCTGATAAAAGGCAACCAAGAAATTAAAGGACAATCTGACAACCACTTACTGGGTTTGTAAAGAGGGTTTCTTGACAAGCATAAAAATAATTTGCTATGATCCAACTCAGCTGCCAGAAGGCAAAGGGGAGCCAGCAATGGAGGCAGCATGTCCCCAGGGAGCCTGGTCAGCTCCACCACCGTGGTGAGGAGCACAGGCACATACAGAGAAACCTCTCGGGGTGTCTCTTTGGCTGCCTGCGCTTCCCAGATCTTCAGGCCTGCAAAGACTTCCCAAGCACATAGATAGCTTAACAAATACGCTACCTCTCTGGAACACGACGTGTTGGCATTTATGAAGAGCACTACTGCAGGGTTGCAGTGAAGAGCACGGGAAGCCAGCAGAACCAAGCCAGGATCTCCATTTTTACCTTCCCAGCAAGCAAAATCAAGTCCAGGACCTCACTTTTCCTCTGTAACACCGTTCCCTGGCCAGCTAGGCTTCCTCAGATTCACGGGCCAGACCTATCTCCCAGGCTGTCATGAGCCCCTCATCCTGCCGGACATCAGCCAAGCTCCTCCAGCCCCTGCCTGCTGGCTTCCTCGCATCCCTGTGAACACAGAGCCTACCAGAAACAGAGCTATTTCTGCATAGCTGTGCTTTTAGTACCAGGACCTTCAACTGCCAATTTGCCAGAAGTCCAGGGGCCACACCAGGGCAGCAACCCCTCCACCCAACCCAAAGAGCCAAGAGAAATGTAGCCCAACAACATGGCTGCCTGCTCCACCCTGACCAGAGGTACTTCCACACCACACACACCACCTCGGAGAAACCCATGCGCCTTCTAGGACTCGCATACTGGATTTTTCAGATACTTGTAAATTATTGCTGATCTTTACAGTGCAGAAATCCAGGATGTGTCACCCCTCAGACAGTGACAGCATCAATAAGCCGATATTCCATAAGCAGGTCCAGAGAAGTGATTCTGCCACTTTGCTCTGGTGAGACATCACCTGGAGCACTGTGTGCAGGGCTGGAGGCCTCAAGAGAAGAAGGACATGGACCTGATGGAGCGGGTCCAGAGGAGGGACACAAAAATGCTCAGGGGGTTGGAGCC
>JAOTQQ010000012.1:124018623-124049640 GCA_026546715.1 Gallinago undulata
GTAATCTGAGCTGCTAATGCTTTTTACTCCTGCTGGGTTATCAAATGCAATGAGAAGCCAGTGTTGACAACTCTACAACAGATTGGCTAAAGATTTCTAGCACTTCCCAGGCAAGCCAGATTGGAGCTGTAGTAAGAATAACTTCTCTTACAGTATTTGGTACAAACAAAAGATAGAAATGACTGTTTGCTTCGTTTCTTCCAGTCGGGCTGACTTGAGGTATGAACGGAGCTGAAGCTGAACCCTTATTGCCCTTTCAGCGCTTCCCAGGGGAGTTAAATTAAGGAGAAAGTTTTCTAAGGACAGTCAGGGACTCCTAGATACAGTCCTCTTCAGTATCTTTACATTCACAGATACTCAGAGAGTCAAACACAAGCCATAAGCCCTTATCATCCATCAACATTTTTTCCCCGAGACAGTCTTAGCACTCTTGGGGTGAACTGCTGAATAATTCTGGCCCATAGCCACGTCCTGACATGGAGTAAATTCTTGTGCTACGCGGGGCACTATGGTAACACGCAGCTAAACACGAGGGCTCTCACGACTGTACTACAGAATAACACGCATCGAACCAAAGTACAGGCTCTGGCTGTAATAACAACTGTTTACATGTCAGTGATTTCCAAGCTTATTAAAAGTTAATGTGCACATTCACACTCCCTTTGTGTATACAGCTCTCCAACACAGAAGCGTTTCAGATGCTTCTTTGCCTCTAACTTTAGCAATCAGTTCATATTTCCAAACAAGAAATGTCTCTCTCTCTCTCTAAAAACACGAGACAATTCAAATGATAAGTATATGTATTTTCCTCAAGAAATTCTTCTAGAATAGCCTGTAAAGGTGAATTACAGTGACAGCTCTGCAGTTCATCTTGAATAATTACTGTCTAAACTCTTTCTGTAAATCCACTGGGCAGTTCTGTACACTAGCAACAGAAAAAATGTCTACCTTTCCCTGGCACTGCCTTAACTTGCCTATACTCATCAATGTCTGCTGGAGTTTTTTTTATGATACATACTTTTCCTAAACATTTTATACAGTCCATCTCTCAGTTAAGTATTCCTCTCATTTTCAATATAATTATTTACTGATCTGTTTGCCATTTTGCTCCATTTAGCTGCTGCTACTTCATCCTGTGATCATGACTGCAGGCAAAGCTTGCCCGACACCACTTTGGGGAAAGAGCCCCTTTTGTCTCCAAAAAGTGGAGATTGTTCCCTGCTGCTCGTGGAGGCACAGCTCTGTAACCACCTCGCTCGCTGGTCCCAGAGCTGCTGCCATCAGCATCCATCACTCAGCAACACAGCTCCCAGCAGTGACAAGCACTAGTCAGGGCTAACAAGTGCTAGTCACAGCTAACAAGCACTAGTAAAGTTGTGCTTCGTGTATCCTCAGGCAGATACATTGACTGCAGTGTGCATTTTGCTGGACCACCCACAATCTCACCTTGGCTAGCTCTCCTTTTCTTCCTCTTCCTCTTCTTCTCCTTCTTCTTATTATTATTTTCGGATAGGCCTGCAAAGAAAGAATACATTTCTTGATTTATTTGCTTTAGTCTCTTTTCCCCTTGTCCACAAATGCCAGCATTTTTTTACTAGAGCAAGATCCCCTCTGCTCCTACCTCTTCCCAGACTGATGCCTTGAAAAAAACTCAAGCATCAATAGGAACAAAGAAACCTTCCATGTTCTGTGCATTTAATCACCACATTTTTTTTTTAAACGTAACCTGCTCGAGTAGTTGCTCACTTTTCACTTTTTAGTGTGCCGCAGAAGTATTTGTTTGAGCTTTAGTCTTCCAACCAGGAGGCGCAGCGACCATGTGTGTGTTCCACTTCTCTCACAATCCCAGGCATTTTGAGCCCCTGCCAACTTCTTTTATTTGGGGACCGGCCTCCTCCACACCCCCTGTGTAAACTTTGCATTTGTTTTGCTTTAGAGTGATCACTGAAGTTCTCAGTCCAGCTGGGAGGACAGTCAGGCACCTTCAAGAACAAGGGAATGATTGACAATATTAGGCAGAAAATCGTCCACCAGATGCTGCTCCAAAGGAGAGGTGGCAGCCCCCTGACCCCCTTCTCAGCAAGCAAAATCGCCACCCCTGTGACATGCCTCTGCCCCGCTCCTCACGAGGCCACTTCTGTGCCTGGCTGCTGTGCGGCCAAATGCCACCCTGCAGGCAGGGCTAGCTTCCCACTTGGAGAAGGTTCCAGTGCCACCCATGCACTGGGACCAAGCGGCATGATGCACCAGCCACCAAAGCAGTACTCCGTTCAGTTACTGCTCCCAAACATTTACTAGTTCTGAATAATCTTACTGGCACGGAAAGGAGCTCCAGATAGTCCGTCCTTGGACTGGGAGAGCATGAACATCAGCCAGAATGCATGGCCTTTTTTTAAAAAACCCCTCCCCAAACAACAGTTTTGCCATTGTCCAGAAGTAATTTCATGCAACTTAAATGTTTATGTCTCTTAAAAGGTGTTGTTTCCCAGAAAAACAGCTCAGCTCACTGGAGTTTCACGCTAGTGCTATGAAATACATTTATGTATATAGTGCAATGATTAGACTTCCCCTTTTCACAAATTCACTAGTCTGAGAAAGACAAAGCGATGGATTTGAAAAAAATAAGACCAACATTTTTCTGCTTAATTACCCAGAGCGAACCTGGGGGGGTGGGGTGGGTGCTGTTTGAGGGGTGGGAAGGGGGAGGAAAGACAGAGAGAGGGAGAACACTTTTCCTTAACAAAAGCAGCATAGGACAAAAAAACACAGTCGGTCTACACCAAGGGCAGAGAAACACAGAAACCATAGGCCTCTGTCATGCAAATGTTCGAGCACATACTATAAATATTTTTTCCTTTTTATTTATTCTTTTTTCCCCTATACCCCCCCCGTTTGGGGGAGTTTCAAAGTTGTTTGTGCTCAGCACAAACCACACATGGTAACGGCAGCGTGGTGAATAACAACCCCTAAAATGACACCAGAATTAAAGGAAAGATCTAGAAAAGGAAAGCCAATAGTTGAATTATTGTTTTAAGCACATGTATTCATTAATTGTCTTAATTTATGTGGAACTTCCTCTGCAAGTCAAACATATATTAAGAAAAATGCAAGACTGGCATGTCAACTTCCTCTTTCTCAGTGAAGTGTCAAAGAATTCAGCTTGATCCTTAGAGTCAAGGCTGAATTTGCAGAGGTAGCAATTACAGAGCAAATAATTTGCTGTTCCTATCAAAATGAACAAATTAGATCAAGTGCTCAGGAAAACATAAATATTACAGGACCACATAAAACACTACTTATCGACTCACTTTTTACATGGAAACTCCACGCTTAAGTCTTCTGGAGGCAAGAAAAAAAAAATTATAGCTGTCAGTCAATGCCAGCAATAAAATTATTTACTCCAATAAATTAAGCCATACGTACATTTTTATTTTGATCATTTTGCTACCTATCATAAAGGGTTTATTTACATAAATTCTTAATGTTGGAGATGAATATTCTACTTCTAGAATGGCACTCTGCTTGTTTTTGGCTTGCGTCCCACACTGACATTAACCCTAAAGGCTCTTTAAGTAGATCCCACTGTAACCAAAATTTAAGGGAAACACCAGATAGCCAGATGACTTTGGGATCATGCCCAACTCAAAAGATTTTTTAAATTAATCAGCTGCAAGCCAGGCCACTAGCTTGAGATGCAAGAGCCATTTTCTGTGTTGGACGTGCTCCTATTTTCTAGTGAGAACAGAGGGTTCATTAAAGCTAATCTGGGGTTGGTTTTTTTGCTGGGTGGTTTTTTGTTTGGTTGTTTCTGTTTGTTTTTTTTTTTTTCCCAGGTAAGCTCTGTGATGGAAGCTTCTCCTTCCAGTGCTCCAGATGAAGGAGCTCCTTCCAGTCAACTCCTTAGGAGTCTTCAGGAAAATTCGGAGTTTTGATGGCCCGTTTTTCCCTTGTAAAACAAAACAAAACAAAGCGAACAAAAAAGAACAAACCAAAAAGACACTTCTAGATCGTTTGTTCTGCTCTTCCCCCCATCCCCTTTCAGGAAGGAGCTCCCTGTCGTCCATGGGGAAACCCCCCCGGGCTGACCCATTCCTGCCTCTCCCACCCTGCTCTCCTCCACAAAAAACAACAAACCTAAAACAACCCAAAAAAAAAAAAAAAACAACAACCCTCACAGAGCCGGAAAGGCACAAATAAAAGAGGTCTCGTTTGGAAAAAGGGCCTTTTCCTCTGCAGGAAGAGGCCGTTCTCTGTCACCCCGAGACCGAGCCTGACAGGCCGCCGTTTCCACACAGCCCCGCCCGCTCCCCCCCGGGCTCCCTCAGCCCTCCCTCCATGCTCCCGCCCGCGATCCTGTTCGGCTTTTGCCTCAGATTTCTCCTCCTCCTCCGTGCCGGCAGAGCGCGGCCCCGTAAACATGTGCTGCCCTGTCAGCGGGCTCCGCCATGCCTGCCCTCCCGCACCCCTCCGCGCCCCGCACCGCAGCCCGGCGCTCGTTGCGCGGCAACGCGGAGCCGGTGCCTGTGAGGGGAAGGCGGCGCCCGCCGCGCTGAGGGGAAGGCCGTGGCGCCCCGCAGGGCCGCGGCGGCGGGAAGGCCGGGGCCCCGCACCGCCCTGGCGTTCGGAAGAGGAGGCGTTAAAAGCCTGGGCTGGCGAGAGGGCGGGGGCAGCGGCCGCCTGGGGCTGCCGTCCCGCCGTCTGTTAGTAACTGCGTGTTTTCTAGGCGATGGCGGAGGCGGGCGGCCTGGTGTCGGGCCGCCCCTCTGCGCTCCCCGCCTGAGGTACGGCCTGAGGTACGGCCTCCGCAGTAGCCGGTTTTACAGTTGCAGACAAACATCTCGGAGCACACACACACACACACACACACACACCAGCCTTTATACTGAAGCCGGAGGATTGTGTAAGGCTTTCGGCTTCCTTCAAGAAAAAAAACCAACCCCAAATAAAAACGCCGTGGAAAAAAGAGGTTTGGGAACTTGATAAAAACGGGTCAGAAATCGGGAAATCCATAAAATGACCCAAGCTCGGCTCAGTCACGCCTCCTGATTGATCAGTTCAACTTGATTTCACTGGGAACTGGGAATTAGGCCGGGACAGTCTGTGCCCCAGTGGTTCCCTGTTTCACAGAGATAACACAAACGTGAGCGTGTCATGCTCAGCACGTGGTGGGGTTTGGACAGAATACACTTCATATCAAATCCAGGTCCAGGTCACAAATAATTGCTGTGCAAGTTTAGTTCTTCAGCAAACTCCCCCAGGAAAGAGAAAAGCTCTTAAATTTCGCATCCGAAGCCTCATTTATTTCTCTGGCTGGTGGCTAGATCTTCGTGCTCGTTTTGAGAGGGAAGGTGTAGTAAAATTGAAACACTGCATTTCGAATTGGCAGCGTTTTAAGCAACTTCTTTCTCAAGTGTGATGTTTCAGCTTGAATGTGTAACTTTGTCACCAAAATGAGGAATAAACTCCTTAACACCAATATACTCTTAAGAAGCAGGTATTCTTTTGTTCGGCACCGGGGACATGGGTTGTCTCTCCACCCACCATGTCCATCGAATGCCAGATTCACAGAGACATATCCATACAGAACATGCATGGTCATGACATCTCCCAGAGCTCATGATAATATTCACGTCACCCTGGCACACCTGCGTTAAGTCCATGAGAGGCTGCATGGAAGGTCTTGGGTGGTCCCTAGTGGTGTTTGGCGGTCACTCAGGCGTGAAGTCACAGTAAATTCTTGGTGGGTCTTTCCACGTGAAGCCTTGACTTGGAGTGTCCTTCTGTTTGAGTGTGGCTGGTGTGTCCTGATAACTCTTTGAGGGGATTGGGGAAGGTAAATGCAGAAGCTTTTGAAACTCCTCCGTTTTATTTTGTGAATGGGCTCTTTCTGATGGTAGTCTTCACCGTTTTTGCTTGTCTTTGCAAAAGGCGCCCTTAATCCTTGTAGTTACACATTTACATATCCACTAGACTCTTAGTTCCTGATTGTAGCAAGTTCTTTTAATTAATTTTTGGTTTCTAAATGGTTGGGGTTTGTTTATAAAGGCTAGAGCTGTTTTGCTGGCTTCCTTTGGTAGAGTTGTGTTTCAGTACCTTGCAGGTACTGAAAGTGTTACTAAATACAAAGGGTTCTTTTCCAGTGTTTATAGAAGAAACTTACCTGTGTATAAACTTTCCTTTTTTTTTTTTTTCTCCTTTCTTTAATGTGAATGAAGGGTGCTTCAAGGCTTTGCTGTGGGAGGAACAGAGCAGTGGGGTGGTGGGAAGTCTGGGGGCCATTAAAAAGGGGGGGCACAGGGAAAAACCAACCCAGGAGGGCTTTCCCTCCTTGTGGTGTTAAAGGTGTTTGGTCAAAAAGTGCTAACACAATGCAGAAGTTTGGTGTAGATGGCAAGATAATGAGATTTACTTGAGCTTCAGTTTAATGAAGCATCTACTGCCTTGTCTGAGTCGTTTGGAAAGTGTTACTTAGATAAACACAGTCTCAAAGCAGAAAACTTAAATCCGGATGGATATAGTCACAGAGGAGGGACAGCAAAATAGGAGTGAGGGCAAGGGGATCAAGTAGTAGGAATGGGAGAGTAGCCCTGGGACAGTGAATGGTAGCAGAGATGTTGATGAAACCAAGAATTTTGGTTTTAGTATTTATTTCCTCGCAGTTTTCCCTTGAACACAACTCCTTCGCAGGCAGGCGGTTTGCTCGGACGGGGAGAAGCAGGTAATCAAACTGACCTTGCAGCCTTGTGAAAGAGGGCTGGCTTAACTACACGTGACACAGGTGAGTGTCCTGAAGATACCTGATACAGCTCTTGTTAAAAATTTGGATAATTTTCTTTCTGTGGTCACATTCCCCCTTGTGCTGCTCACAAGTTCAGCTGCCTGCAAAATCCAAACTTCGGAGACTTGGGACCTAGATTACTATTTTCCTACAATAGCATGAAGTTGGTCTTACAAAATAACAGACACTGATTTTAGAGGAGAATTAACCTCTTCTGCCACGAGCATTAGGTGAGCATCCTGTCACACGAATTATTACTTTGAGTATTTTAAGTTTAATAACTTAAGAGTATTTAAGCATAATAACTAAAGTGTTGCATAGTTCTTTCAAAAAGGCGATTCGTTAACTGACAGCATCTATCCCTGCTAGTTATCTGCAAGTAGATTACAGAGAATGATACTCCATTTGCACATGCATTTTGCAAACTTACTCCTTGGTTGTACTCTTTATTTTGCAAATTGCAGACATTGAGATGAAGGGCCTATAATTTCCTAGCTTGCCTTTCTCTTGGAACACTGGTGCTGCACTGGCACACATCCACTGCACTGCGACTTCATTTGAATACAGCAAATTCTTTATTATGATTAACAAAGGGTTGCTCTTTGGTCTGCTTTGAATCTCAGTCTGCTCATGGAGATTAGTGGGTTTTGAGCAATGCCAACTCACTAAATATCTCCGCTTCACTGGTCTCAAAGACATTTGTGACAATGGATTTAGTAGTCATTTTCATGCGTGTTCTTGCCTTTGAATGGATAATACCTTAGTAGTTCTGCTTTCCATGGCTGTTTGATTCTCCACTTCATTCAAAAGGGTTTAAATTCAAAACTTCTCTTTCCACATATGTTGCTTCTTTGAGGTACATAAACACATTTCTTTGTGGTTTTAATCCTTGTGTGCAACCCTCCTTCACCTCTTTGATTTTATTTTTGGTGAACACATTGCAAATGTCTATGTGTTACCTCCCTCTTCGTGGCAGAAACACGTGAAACTTTCTCTCCCAAGGCAAGATTAACAGAAATTGTTCTTCATTAAAGCACAAAGAGGCCAGTGATTTTAAAGTATGGAGGTCCCAGTTACATGTCCTGATGTGGCCACAAGAATTAGAGAATGGGCAACAGTGAAACCTTGGGTGACATCAGCTCAGCAGCCCTTCTTATTTTTTCATGTCAGTGTCTCCATTAATGTCTTCACCAGTTAGTGGGTAACACATACAGACCACGTTTAGCGGTTAAGTCTGATGGAAGTATTTGGGACAAGTATGCTTTTTAGACTGGGATCATTATCTCTTCAAATCATCTGTTCAGTATTGTTTTCTTGTAAAGTTTTCTCTCAGTTCCACTGCAAAATAAGAAAACAGTCTTCCAAATTTGAGTTACTCAGAAAGAGCTATACTAGACATGGGTGGGTATTTACTTTTTATGATGTAATCACAAAATGCACGCAGTGAAATCTAGGTACATTAGAGACATCCATCATCTTAATTTATCTTTTTCCAATTAAGGCCACCAGCATGAGCCGCATTGTATGTTGCCACTTCGGAGGCTTCCTTTTATGCTGGGAGTCCGTAGTCTTCTCTAGGGACTCCTGACCACTAGAGCACTTGGGTTTTAAAGCTTTTCTTGCCATGAGTCTTAAGATGTATTTTTTTTCTGAAATGCAGATACTTAACAGGTAAGTGGCTCTTGTGTAGTTAGAGCTCAGTGGTTCTGAATAGCTTACATTTAAAAATAGAACAACTGTTAGCAAACATCTCTGTTTTATAGAACTCATGGCAAAACAGTCACACAGGTGAGATTTTCTAATTGGTACTGATGGTATGATACGGTGTGATGGTCCAGGTACAAAAAGATCTTCCATTTGTATATTTCTCTCACTCCTGGAGCAGGACATCACCACTATCATCACCTAAACCATGAAAACGTGTTCATTTAGAGAAATCCCTCATGGAAAGAGGGCTTTATGTTCCTTATTTATTTCAGTGAATAGAACTAGGCAATAATGAAGAATAAAACCAGGAGTTAAGCTTTTTTGTAGGTGTATTTGCAAATTGGGGTTTATTTTCATTCTCGTTAGTAAGAAATACCGTGTAGCTAAACAGTATCTTCTACTGGTGTTTATCACATTACTCCTTTCAGGGCATGGAACACAACCTTATATAATAAAGCAGGATCCTGGAATGACAAATTTTAAATTTTCTCTAAGAAAGGTGATCAGCTTCTTTCTCCTTCCTGAAAATTTCTTAAGGAGTATTATTCTATCTTGATAAACGAGAGAGAAAATTATAAACCCTTTAAAATAGTAGGTTAAATTTCTGAAGCAAACAGGCCCCCAAAGCCCTATGTTGCTGCCAGATGGAGCTGCAGACTTTTAATTGCTCCAGGAGAACAGCAATTAATCTCCAAAGCTGGGTTTGGTTTCAGAAAACGGATGAGCACAGTGAATTCCTTATTAGAGTAAATAAATTTACTAAACCAACTTTCTCAAAAGAAAAAAGCAAAAGTGTTCAGAGCTCTTCGTCCACAGAAAATCAGGTTCCACCAACACAGACATAAATGAGGTAAGAGAAGTAGAAAGTATTAAGTAACACTGAAAAAAAAAAATCCAAATAGGCCTTGATGGTAGTTTCTTTATGGGGAAGTTGCTCCCAGTTCAGGATTTGGCTGTCGTACTCCCAATCCATGCGCAGCAAAGGATATTATTTATTCATAGTATTGCAGAGGCTTCTTTCCAGGAAATCTAGTGGCCACCTCCAGCTCTTCTTACCAGACCCAGCGTTGCCACATTCTTGTGTTGGTCTGTGGTCCATGGGGATCACATCGCCTTTACGGATTTCCAGAGCTTCCAGCACGAGTCACGGCACGGGGGCTGTCAGCGTTGCCATCCGAGATTAAAAATTACACTCTCTGAGCTCTAATCATGCTCCAGCCAGTTTGGCTCTGGTGCACTGCCCCAGCTTAAAGATACCAGCAATGGCAAGAGATATTGTTCATTTGGTGCATTTGTCCCCTCAAGCATAATTAAGGTACAAGTTTTCCACATAGGCATGTTCCAACAGGGGCTAGGCCTGTGGAAATTTCTCTGTTGATCAGACTGGAATTCCATTCAGAGTTACAATCAGGGGAGCAGCTTGATAATGAACATTTGCTTGATAATGGAAGAATTTTAAAATCTGTCCATGAGTCTCAGTACCACTAGATGAAGCCAGAAGGATTGTTACTGAATCTACCCAAAATTCCCATTCCTGAAAGTGAGCAAGATGATTGAATAAAAGGCAAGGTTTTTCCAGTTTTCCTGCCAGCAATTATGAGGAACAGGAGATAATGAGGAAGAAACTAAGGGGGGGGGGGGGGGAAGGGAAGCAGAGCTAAAAAAAACCCCAGTGCATGGTTCATCACAGGGCTAATACTTTATAATGATTGATGATTCTGTAATCAGAGCCCACGTAGAGAGAAACAAGCTGTAAATTAAATGATGGAATTTTTCACAAGTGGCTTGGAATTGTAATGCGATGATCAAGAATCTACAGAGAAAGACTGTATGCCCCTTTTTTAACAGGCTGTGGCATTTCTAACAGGAATAATTAGGGTTCTGACAATGTATTAATTTGAATGAAGGATTGAATTTGACAGTAAAAAGTAGCCTGTAATCTGCATGTCACATGCAGCTTTCTACTGACAGACAACCTCATGGTCTAGTGCACCAGCATTCACAGCAAATTAGTCTCAGTTTTACTGTTTTCTTTAACCACCCCAAGTGGTACCTGGAGAAATAAAGTTCTTTCACTGTGTCACTGCTAGTTAGGTAGCTCTTACGACTGAAAAATTGGAGAATGATTCAGCAATAGACTTAAAATCAGTGTCTCACTGCGGTTAAAAGTTTCTTTTTTTAGACTTAGTAGTAAAGAAGGAGGAGGAGGAGGAATCAGTTTCTCTTTCCCTTTTGAAATCCTCAGGTTGGCAAGCAAATTGGCAAGGCAATGGCTTCTCCAGCAATTCGCTGCCGTGTCTTCCTGGAAAGCTTACTCATCTCTAGGAGCAAAGCATCTGCCTTAGCTTTCCACAGAGGTGGGAAAGTGCATAGTGAAAGTAACTTACAGCATGCCTTTGGGGAGATGAGAATTTACACTATAACTCTATGCTTCAGTGCTCCAAGGATATTTTGAAAAAAAAATACTATTTTGCCCAGTATTTTTTTCTTAAATCTCCCTTGGGTTACACGTATACACTTGAATGCACATACCAAATTTTCTGTGGCAATACCCTCTAGAGAAGAAGAATCAGAGCTGTCACTGGTCAGGATAATACATCCATTAAGCAGCAACCCTTTTCATGTAGACCAGTTGAGGACGCCTTCTAGACTGCACTCTCCTGACCTGAAGATACTCAGCAGCTCACACGTGGCCCTCTTATGGACAATTTTTCCTTGCATCTTTGTTTTTATCTTTTTCTGTATTGCTGTAGTCAGCTTTGTTGTACCATCCACACACCAAATAATAAGTATGCCATAGGGTTAGGGAAATAAACGTTCGTGAAACAATCAAATGCTCTAATTATGGGCAGGACACAAGCTCCCAACAAGGGACTTGATCATTAGGTTTTCATAGCAGGACTTGAGAAGCGTGTGGTAAACAAAGGACGAGGCCACATGCTAAGCAGCAAGCAAAAAATAAAATAGTGAATAGCTGCTCATTAAGTGAGTATTGTCCAGTCTGTGCAGTGGGTCAAACAAAGGGCTAGCGGCTGAAGACAGCATGTGACTGTAATTAACGACTTTTATATGACATAGGCACACAAGGAGGCCAAATTAAGGTTGCAGAGGCAGCCTTGCCTCGGGCTTTTCCTGACTTCCCAGTGTTGGCTGCAATGCTCTTCTGGAACTAGGCTGTGGGTGATGCCCTCAGCACGCGTGGATCCCTCAGGGATGCTTTAGCTGGAGTTTCTGCTTGTGCTAAACTGCTGGGTTTTCTTTCCCTTGGATTTGTTTGTCTGCTCCCCGGTGGCTGAGTGGCTTCACCTGGTGGGAGGACTGGGCTACAAGCCACCTGCACCCGTGGGCGGTGAAGAGATGAGAATGATGGGGGACCCCCAGCACAGCCAGGACAAACGCGTGTGACGTGATGGACAAACCCAAGGAGGAAGCAGCGTCACCGCCATCGGGCACAAGTCGCCCTCCCCTGCAGCCTGGGCAGTGGGTGGCAACGAACCCGTGGCCGCAGGGAGCCCAGCAGAGCCAAAGGGAAAGCTGGGTGACCACCAGAGCCTACCCTAAAGGCACTGAATCGAGACAAATCTTTTCGATTGCAGGTTTGCACAATTAAAACAATCCTTTAACACTGCATCCAAGGAGGTACCTACCGTGCTTTTAACTTCCTCGGAGTGCTTCATGCTCTCCTGACGGTTTTAGGGCTAGAGACGATTCTGAGGGGTGTTGAGCCAACACTTTTCACACATACTCAGTTTATTTACACTGCGGCTTGTTTTGTATGTTGCCTACAAAATTATGCTTCCTAGAAGAAAAGCCTGGCAACAGGAGGGAAATTGTTGTAAACAAGCAGAGTGAGTGCTCCAGCCTGTGTACAATAGCATTGCTAGAACTCAAAAGAGGGCCAGGGGACAAAAAAAACAACCCCAACCACCCTTAACAAACAGTAAGAACGCTGTTTGTTTTTAAGAAACACTGAGCATTGTTTTCAGTTTCTAGATTAAGCCCAATTGCCAAAAAAAGCCTTTGTTACTGCCTAAACCACAGTGAAGTTGGGAAGCGTAGTCAATAATTATTTCACTTCAGAATGTACCGCCAAAGACCACGGGGTGGGAATGCGAGAAGGGAACAGTTGTTCAAAACAAAGAGCCTCATCCTTTCCCTGGCCTTTGTCTCCTTTTTTCTAGGTGTAGGAAGAGCAGCTTTAATGAAGAGCCAAAGAAACCGAGTTTCTGAGAGAAACTGAGTTTGAAATGGAGAGCTTTGGGCATCAGTCCCCCTCCCCTCTCTTTTTGGGATCCTTAACACGTGCCAGAGCTTTCCTCTTAACACTCGCCAGGGCTACTGAATGCTGTTGTGAACCCAAAACCTCCCAGAACTTTGAGCCCACTCTATGGAGGGTCCTTGCTGTCATCGGTCTGCCAGAACCCAAGACTGAAATTTTTAATCATAGATTCAGCTTTGAAATCTTAGAAATGAAAATTAACCCTGACCTTTTCCCTCCCCTCCAGGCTCTGCCACCCCATCAGGCACAAACAGTACGGTTCCTTGTACCCTGTGGTACCCACCTTCTTCCTTCAATCTGTTAGGTATTCAGCTGTGCTCCTAATTCAGCTGCCTCTCTAACGTTCCGGGGTGTTCTTGAAGTATTTCTACCCAAATTAGAGTCTTGCCATTGACAGAGCAGTGCAGCAGATGGCTGGGAGACGTTACCTGGAGAGCATCTTTAACAAAGAAAAAGGAATTGAATGTCATGGGAATTTCGGAAGATAATCCATAAGGCTGGTAATCTCAGCCCCTTGAAAATGCTGAAAGCTGCACAACTTTCAAAGGCTTAAATCCAATATTCTTACCTGCATTGAAGGGCACAGTCATGGGAGTTTCTGCTTTGGTCTAGAGACAACTTAAAATTGGTGCTGTTGTGTGCACGTTTGAATCTTGACAGGATTGTGGCTTTGGGAGGAGTAAGGTGCTGTACAACACAAAGAAGACTTAATAGTTCTTGTCAGATAATGAAATCAGTGCAAAATGCCTGGAACAAACCAAATTTGATCAAATAAAGCCGATTTTAGGATCTGCAGGAGGAAGTGGCTACAAGGACTGAGTAAAATATTTGTTAAAATAAATATAATTTATATTATATTATATTATATGGTATTATAATATATTATATAAAGATGCACAGCTTACAAATAAAACAAAAACAAAAGACAATGCTTATTTGTCGTGTTTTATTCTGTCTGGCTATTGAATTTCAATCCAATGAATTTTGCCAGGATTTTGGAATTAAATCAATTTCATTGCGAATGTGACATGTTTCCCATTTGACATCATTTACATGGATTTCCAATAAACTCAAAAGTTATTTGCAAATATATTAACCGGAGAAAATGGCAGTGCCTCTTTTAAAAGCTTTCAGAGAATACAGTACAGAGTCTTAAGATTTTTTCTGCATATAAACAAGGAAATATTAGGATACTACTGTACATAAATAAAACCTGTGTTTTATATTATTGACCTATGTTCTTACTTTTAGATAACTGCCTCATATGTTTATGTAGCGTTTTCCCCCTGAAATATTTACATAGAACTTTTCTACATTTACAGTAAATAAGCATAATTACCTACTGTGCTTTCAGCAGCCAAAAGCTGAATTGGCTGGAAACGTCAGATGAAGATTCTTGGAATAATGGTGTGAGTAAATGACGTCAACTCGTATATACTGCTAGAAAACGTCGAGAGGAACTTCACGGCATTTATCAATCTGTAAAACGCAACTTGGTGTTGGAGCAGACCACGATTACAGCCAAGCTGCAATTCATGGAACGTACATTCTGCAAACCTGCAGTGTTTTGGGGTGGGCAGGGGTGTTGATAAAACCATTTCAGACAGGTAGCGAGCCAACTAGCCCGTCGTGTAGCAAACGAGCCTCAGCTGGTGGCCCCTGGGAAGCCTGTGAGTGCTGTCTCCAGGCTCAGGTCTTCTTCAAACCGCTCTGGCCACCGCTGGATCCGAAGCACCCAGTGTGTTTCCCTGTGCCCGGGCCAGGGCGGCCAAAACCAGGTCTAATCCTCTCTTCTTCAGAAGCTCACACCGGTTTAAAGAAGTTTCGTGGTTCTGTGTCAGTGGCCAGAGGATCAAATGGTTGTCGAGAAAACACTGCTTGTTGCCAGAACATTCTGCAAGAGAATGCTGCTGGAAAACTATCTCAGTAATAAATATTTTTCCATTATAAAACAATGGATAAAATAAATGAAAGTGTCAGCAATTGCAAGTATTTATCCACTATGTTCTAAGTATGCAGTGTTCCATATATAAAGCAATTTTATGCAGAAGCTCCTATAGCACCCAATTTAAAGTGACTCCTATTGAGGCATGGTTTTAATAATAGCTAGTAGAGATAATTATCCATATACCAGACTATGTTTTGTTGTTCCTATGGAAGTCCTGTAAATTCACTAACATAAAAGAAAGAAAATATATTTCACTGAAAATACAAACAAAAATAGCTAGCACCAAAGCCAACTTCTTTTAAACTCACAGGGTCCGATCCTGCACCCTTGTTTGTCTCATGCAAATGATTCTATTTAAACAAAGTAATCCTGGTTTTTTGTTTGTTTCTACAAACCACCTGTGCAAGTCTGGATCTGCACATGGTACTGAGATTAGTGCCATTTCTGTTGACATGGAGGGCTGGTAAAAGCCCAGCAAACTGCCTCATGGTGGGACAAAGAGGATTTGCCCCTGCCTCTTTGGGGAGAGGGAATACTGAGAAGAATAAACAGTTCCATCCATCTCCTGTGAGATTCTCATTAACTTCTCCTGTAACTGGAACCTCTTCTACTTTAAAAATCTGTGGCATGGGCGAAGTGCAAATGAAAGTCACCGATTGTTCCTTTTACCTTTCTCTGCCTAGCTGCTGCAGAAGACTATGCTTGTCTGGCCCCAACAGTAAATGCTCTTTTCTGGGTTTGCAGGTGGGTTCTCGGCACACTTTCATCTAGAAAGATCTAGTCAGACTGAGGAGACTGGGGAGAGGTGCCTCACATCCCCCTTCCTTGAAATTAAAGGGGTCAGGACGGTGAAGCAAAAGGCCATTCCTAAGTAGTCGTCATCACAGAGACAAGACAGGGCCTGCTGGAAGTTATGAAGGTGGTATGTGTGGAAACTCGGGAGCCACCAGAGTGATCCAGAAGCTCATTGAAAGACTTGTTTGCTGGTAGGATGTTCTAAGGAGATGGGTTACCTGACTGTTCTCAAATAGCCTCAGAGTTAAAGACTGAATTCCAGTACCCTCAGACGTGTGAGAAGGGAGGTTCTTGTGCTCTTAGGTGGTTTTTTACCTACTCAACATCGTACCGGTTCACCTCTTCATACCTCTTCCCATGTCAGTTGAGTACTTTCAAGCTACAGAGCTTCTTGCCTTGAAAGAAAGCAAAGCCATCCACAGAAGTCTGCAGGACAGGGTGTCATTTCCCCAAAACATCTGACTTAAGTCCACTCTTCTAAATCTCCTGGGCACAGGAAAAGGGTCCCATCCAGAAGTGGTCCCGTTCACGTGAGGCAGTTCCTCTCCCTCTGGACAGTTGCTGGGTTTTGTCAAGGACAAGCGAGATACTCAGCGGGTGATTTCCAAACACAGCGTGGAGGAGCAGTTCCATAAGTAAGAGGGTAGTGCAAATCCAACCTATGCTGAGAGTTAAAATATGAGCGTCTCTTCATAGAAATTAGGAAGTCAAAACATCAACAATGTCTTTTTTAAAGTTTAAAACCCCCTTCCCTAATATTCCCAGATTAAAAGGACAGGAGTTGGTAACGCTGAATTGTAGTGAACGGGAGGCATTCAGAAATCTCAAAAGAAACATTTTGAAGTCAAGTGATACTTACATACTTTGTAAATCATCAAAGATTGTTGCATTATCATAAACTGTAAGAAATAACATAGCTGCCCTCTAAACTGAACAACGAAGCTCGTTTTATATTTTCTGTAACAAACACAAGTTAAAATCAGACAATGGACTTGCAGAGGCAGAAACTTTGTCAGATTGTGCTATTGTAACAATGAATGAATATCACAAATGAAAGCAAATCTTTAGGAACGTGGATGGCAAGAGAGTACCACAGACAGCAGGCAAGATGCTGGGCAGTAACAGGGAGCATCTTTTACATTTTCAGAAACGTTTTTTTTTTTTAGGCACTTTGCTATCCTCTTTGCAGCAACTGTCCTTCTGGCCAGATTGAAAACGAACACCTCTAGAAACAAAACCTCCCAGCTTGAAAAAAAAAACCCAACAGAACTGTAAGTTTTATGTCACCTATAGACTGGGCCGGTGGGTAGGTAAGACAAAGATCATCCATGCATCCACGCATTTGCTATGGAAATTGGGGTGCCAGAGATAGCTCCGTGAGCAGGTCAGACCAAGTAGAGCAGTTAAATTGTTCTAGTGATTCTGTTTACAACACCTGAGCTGGGTCACTGATTGTTGGCTTAAATAGATCTAAACTGTGTAGACACCCTTGTGACCTTCGGATTACCCTCCAGTTACTTACAGGTCAGTCGCTTGTAAGTAACTTAAAGGTTATCAATTAATCGATGGGAATCTTGTATTACAAACAAGCTTTCATCTTTCTGTTACCCACAGGGAAGGAGCAGTGTCTACTGTGTGTGAAACCCTAATGCACTCCTGGGAAATTACCACATAGGCATTCATATCTTTAATACTTTTGTTTTTCAATACTTTTGCCAGCCTGGGATCTTTCTTACTGTCCCAACCAACAGGGGGGTCGGTCCTTGAAGAAAGGTAACCCTATGTTCTTATCTCTGTGATGTTCTGTCCATAGCATTTATCTTTAGCATAATCCTCAACAGAAGTTGCTAGCCAGCAAGAGATAGAAAAATACTTTTTTTTAATTTTTTTTTTTCTTTTTGGAGGCTGAGATCTGCTCTGGTAATGTCTTCAACCACCACCATCCTAAAAGAGATGCTACAAATCAACTTCAGCACCAGGGTATGAAATCATATTATATTAATACCTGCCCTCAAAAGTCTCCAGCACAGGAGAACCTGCCAGGCTCAGCATCTTTCTGCGTTCTCCTGTGTGGAAGTAGGTTTCACACACCAGGTTACTTGTGAGACACACAGAAGCCTTATTCGGGCACGTTCCAACCCACGTAAGTAACCTCAGTCTGAAATAACTGGTCGTTTGCCAAACAGCAAAAGTCCCTCATTGGAGCGTGGCCCAAATTAAAATGTTGCAGATTCTTACAGTCATCTTGCAAACAAATGTATATGCACGGTAGGACAGAGGATAAAAAGTCCTTAGTCCTTGAGCTGGGCTCCACCATATTTCCCATCCCACACTGCACAGATGAGAGCCGTGTCTCCAGCCGTGTCTCCACTTGGCCCCAGTGGCTGCTTTTGGACACCGGTGGCCCAACCTGGTCTTCTCTGGCCTGATGACTCCGTTCTGGTTGGGATAAGCAGGAGGCAGGGCAGCAGTGACAGCCTTCGGCAGGCAGAGCAACCCAGTAAACGCTGAGTGCTGGGAAGGAGACAACACTGGAGAGAGCAGTGTCACAGCTTCAGGCGTCAGCTTGCGGAAAGCCACGTTGAAACCGTTTATCCAGCATCTTGTAAAAGCACCGTTGAAAGGTTGAAAGCACCACAGGTGAGGAGCTGTGATCAAGAGAGCGGACAGGAGCTTTCAGGGAGCCAAGAAGCACGCAGCCCAGAAGAATCCCTGCGGGAGGGATTCCCTGAAGGCACAAGAGACGAGGGCTTAGAGAGCAAGGCAGCTGGTCCTCAGCCAGTTGCTACTGGGGGGACGGTCCAGCTCTGGGTGACCCATCAATATGAACCCCCAGACCTCCTCATCCCTCCCCTCGTGAATCCTGCTACACGTAAGCAAGCCTGCAGTTGCTATTAATAGAAAGATCAAAGCAACTAATTGTTCACAGCTGACATGGACAAAGACCACCGACTCCCTGAATGCTCACTGTTGAAAAACTTAGGTCCTTTCGAAAGAATAATTCTTATTGCACAGCTTAGTCATCATAGCTACATCACTGGGCTTCCTAGAGAACGTCTGTGAGAGACTATTGCTACTGTAGGGCTCCTTAAGGTCCAAGACATTTAATGTGTCTCTATAAAGCTGTTTCCAACTTAGACAAGTAAATGTTGGGGTGGTCCCTTTGTACTTTTGAGTTAAACAAACACAGTATGGAAAAGAGCATGGAAGTACTAGCTACTTAGTAAAGAAGGCACTATAACTAACCGATCTAACCGGGGTAGTAGGGGGATGCCTGGGCCACAGGTATCTATAAAGAGTCTATTTCTCTCTGTGACTGAGAAGGCAATTCTGCAGCCTCACGGTGGAGAGGGGTGACTGGTTCAGGTATGGGGTTAGACTGGTTTGGGTAGGTGGTGTGGACAACTCCCACGGGAGACACGGGCACATGGAAGAGACGCCCAAACTGTGCTTCCTACTTCTACAGGTTCACAGAAGGAAATCAGAAAAGACCTTTTCACTGCTGCAGTTACACAGACATTACAACTTGTCTTGGCCTTACTGTGGCGATTGGATGCGAGATCTTACCATACAGTAGTGCCTCCTCCAAGTGGAGGCAAGGAAATAGACTGTGAAGCTTCCTCAGAAAAGATCACCAGGTAACAAATACTGCATTTTGGAAGCTGACATTCTATTTGGGGATATGGTGAAAGAGGAAAAAGTAGCAATGAAGAGGCAAGCAGAAGAGACTCCCTTTTCTTTACAGTCAGATTAATCGATTCCAGGTATTAGTGAAAAGGAAGCACTGGCAACAGCCAGGAAGGAACACATCTGACTTCTGGGAAGAGGGAACTAAACAGAAGCCTGATTTTTTGTCAAGAGATGTAATTATTCACTTAAGAACCTTGGGCTGAATTCTAAAATATTTTTCTTTAGCGTCAGACTATATAATGGAGATTGGAGGGGAGTTATGAACTCCTCCACACATCCTAATTCCTTTTTGCAGCTCTTGAGAGTCCCCATGCAGGGGTCTCCATGGCCCGGGGCCAGCATGCAGCCCGCGAGCAGCAATCCCAACTCAGAGCTCCTTCCCCACCAGGCTGAGGGTCTGGTGGACAATGGAAAGGTTGTGACCACTCCAAGAGTCATTCAAACAGGCAGGAATATGCCAACACTAGAGGACCACAGCCACCAGCTCGGGGTACGAGGCTGTGTGAGGCAGGTTAAAAACAGAAACAAAATTGAAAAGAGAGGGGGAGGGATTTTGCTGTGGAAAAGGGGTTTCTGGGGGTCTCGAGGAGCAGCTGTCGGAACAGGGGCAAAAAAAGGAAGGAAGGAGCTGAGTCTTGTGTCCCTTCCTCCAAACCAACACTCCTGATCCTGCTCTGAAAGACCGTAAAGAGCCACCCGGCAGCCCTCCTCCTTTCACTTGCTGATCCTGCTGGGGGCATTTCTAGAGTGATGGTTGATTTTCTTCTTTTGCACCTTAAATTTTTACTATCAAGAGGTTTTTTTGCTATTTTTTTTTTGCTATTGTTAACTGGCATTTTCTCTTACCTTTAAACCGGTCTTGAAATTGAACCTGATGAACCTGAAAAACCTCATGGTGCTACTGTTTCTCCAGAAGCAGTCATCCATATGAGTGAGACAATCCATAAGGGATAAATACATCTTGAGATGTATTTGGGAATTCCAGGAGTTGAGGTATGCCTGCCACTAAGTCGCGGGAGTCAGGCTGAGGACTACATTTATAAACCTGCACCCCGAGCAAGGAACAGACAGCAGAAAACATAAAGACTTCAGAAATTCTCCAGACTTAGCACAACAGATCTGCTGAGACGTGGTGCATCTTATCTTTGGTGTTAATCAGTGGGAAGTAAAAGGAGAGAACACTCAAAGGCGAACCTAATGAATTCACATTCAAGGGAAGAGAAATAGAAACTTTTTCTGAGGGAAGAACTCCGGAAAGGAAGACTGAAGTCAGCTTTGAAAAGTGCCACAATGAAGTGGAAGCAAAGGGTTTGCTGGGGAAGCATGGCAGCACGGTCAAGAACAAGACAGATCTAGACTAGGCTGAACTGCTTCTCCTCAAAGGAAGAGTCACAGATCAAGCATGGGGCACTGTCCATCGCATAAGGTCAAGATCCACGAAGTTTGGATCACCCTGCGGGCAGAGTTGGACTCTACACTTGGCTGCTCCTCAGAGCTGTACGACTCACAGGCGAAGCCCACAAATCAGTACACTTCTCTCAATTAACAAACTTATTCGTAATAAATGTGCGCAGGTCTGCGTTTGCTCCTTGTAGTACCAAGGAGCATTGAGATCTAAGGAGGACTCAGTCTGGTAAATCAAAACCCGGTACCAACTGAGCTGAAACTAAACCTGGTTTGGCTACTACAGAGTAAGACGACCTCGGTTTGTGTACTGTTTATTCCAAATTAAAAATAAACTACTCGTCAAGCACATGCCAGATACCATGTATGTGAATGTATTTGACCGTCACCAAGTTTGGACTATAATTTATACTTGTGTCCAAATTACACGTGTATCCTCACATACAAGTGTGCAAATGCGTATCAGGCAATGCCAGTTCTCTGCTGTTGGACTGGTCTCGTACTGTTGCACTAGTTATTGTGCTATTCTTGAAGAAAACAAAAGTAGCAACCCAGTACCTACTTATTTCATCCAAGCACTGGACTGTTTTTAGTAGTTACAGTGTAATTTGGTATCTCTGAAAAACCAGAGGTTTTCACGCTGCTTTTCAGAGCCCCAAGAAGTTCTTGGTCACCCTTCTGCTCCTTTTAGCAGAGAAGCAAGAAGGACCAGTGGCAATCCTAGACTAAATCCCACTCTTTCTTCTCCCTCTTTTTTGCCCTTTGGCAGTGTTCTTTTACGTAGACTCTATTATTTTCAGCTTAAAAAAAAAAAGCACAGCGTGGTCCACATCCCTGCTCAAGAAGACCAAAAAAACCCCAAACCAACAAATGAATTGTTCATTTACATACTTCTGAAATAGGAAAAAAAAATTTAAAGGAAAACCAAATGAAGCCCAAAGAAAGAATGGGATTCCTGCTGTTACATAAAACCGTAAGTTAATCTACAAAAACTCTGAAGATGAAAAATATGTTGTAAAAATAAAAAATATCGCCCGCTCAACACAGTACGCAAATTTTCTATATAGTAAACTAGACATATTAAAATATTTGAAGTTTTAAAAAAAGGGAAAATTCTTCAAAAAATGACTCAACACTGTTAAGGTTAGACTAAACATCAGGCCAATGCATTCATTTGCACAACTTTTTGCAGCGTGATGATTGTCTGGGGTGTGCGTGTGTGAAGGCGTGTGTGTGCACAGGAGGGGAACAGAGCCAGAATGCTGAGGGTGCCACTTGCCATTTTAAAGTGGTATTTCACAAATAATAATAATAATAAAAATAATCTACAAATACCAGTACACATCTCAAATATTGCAAGTCAAATTCTACAGCCCTTGACATTAAAAAAAAAAAAAAAAGCTGACAGAATTAATTCAAGTACATTTGGAGTAGGTCCCTCGTGAAGTTCTTTGTGTTTGGACTTTAGTTGGAGTGAGTGTGGGCAGAGCTCCTCAAAAGACAGACGTAAGCAAGTCTGAGTTGAGGCACACTCATCCGTGAGTTGCTCGATGCTGTGGGAGCCCAAACTCGAGTGAAAAATAAAGATGCTCGAAAACCACTTTGAAGCAAACGACATAAAATAATCTCTTAATGTGAAAAGCTATCTCTGTGTAGAGGCAGTCTTTTTGGTATGTATTCCTACCAGGAGGACAAGCACGGCACTCCTTCCCACCTTCGTGGGAGTGAACAATAAAGAAGCCTTTACGTTGTCCTGGGGGTCATTCCGACCCGACGTACCCTTTCCCGCGATCCTCCACCTGCCCTCCGGAATAACCCAGGAGGTATCTCACCCTGGCTGAAGAGCATGCCTCTGCTTCACAACTTTTGTTCTCTACTTAGCTCTGTTCCTCCAAAGGAGGAGCGCTCCCTTCTCCACGTTTCGCGTTTTCCTTTGAAAATACCAGCAGGGAAATCTGCCGGGCAGAGGGGTTAAAGCCTGGTGAATTCCCTGTGGTGCTGCAAGTCCCCGATGCTCTCATAGTCATTCTCTCCCGAAGGAGCAGTGGGGTTTGTGGTAGGCACGGACACGGTCCTGTCCTCGTCCCGGCTCACAGCCTGGATAGCTTCGTAGTCGGGCTCCAGCTCCCCGTTGGGTCCGTGGGCTGCCTGAGGCACAGTGGTGGCATTGAGGGGGTTTTCAAAGTCCTTCACGCTCGCGTAGAGGCCGCTGCAAACTGACGGGGACCTCTGGGACGCAATCTCTTGGATACAGGTGTAAGGGGAATCCAGCGCCCTCGTGGTCTGGCCCGGCTTGCTCACCGACGAGTACATGGCTGAGATCTGGGGAAAGGAGATACCTGCTGAGAATTCAGGCATGGCAGAAAGCTGGTGTGACAATCTGTGCCCCTTCCACCACAGGGAGGTCGGTCACGTAAGAAAAGACAGCATCTTCTAATAAAAACATATCCTTTCTTACAAAAAAACCCCAAAGGCTTTCTTACAAATCCTTTCTTTTCTGACATTTATTTACAAATTGATCTTCTTTCAGAAAAGAATGCTTTATGAAAGAAGTTTACAAACGTAAAAAACTCTTTGAACATAAATCCCTTGCAGGCAAATTAGATCCATGACAAAAGGGAATGGCTTTGTGAGCAGGAGCCCTCGAGCTTTACTACGGCCCTGGGGCCAGCTGGGGCTCAACGGGGAGACGGGTGCCAAGGGGATGATCAGGTTTAGCTGCTGGAACATAGGACAAGGACGCTGTTTGATCCTTTGGCTTTTTAAAAAAAATATTATTTTTAATGGTAGTGGCTACTTTTCTGCTTTTAGAGACACCCCAATCTGAGATTTGTTGTATTTATAGGCAGGACCAAGGAGGCACCAAGTCACGTGCAGAGAACATTAAAAATCAGGAATTACCCACCCCAGAAAATAGCAGAGTCAGTGCCCATCCTGACACACAAGGTCTGTTCTGTTGAGGAGCTGCATCTTAGTCTCAGCGTATCAGAACTTAAGACTTCAGATTGAAACCTCTTAGCTACTATAAACCCAAAGAGGGAGTCCCAGCCTCCCTCCTAGCTCTGAAGATCCCCTCAGAGTAAGTGGTAGCTTGAGCAAGCATGCCAAGGTGGCCCTTCACGAAGAGGTGAAGGAGAAGCTCATGTCCACACATGTCCCTCCTCTCCAGCTTCCCGGGGCTGGTGCACAGCTCTTCTGTTACATTTAAAGTCCTTCCCAAGGATGCAAGGCCACTGTGGATTTGTATCAATCCAATTAAAATAGTAGATTGGCATGAAAATGTCAGTGTTGAGCAACGCTGACTGATGAACCAGATTGCTTCTCTTCATTCTGTTTAGTAGGTTTTTTGTTGGGTTTTTTTTTCAATAAAGAGAGACATCGAATTGTAGATGGCAATGCTACTTCCTTTGTCCTGATTTCAGCCAACCAACTAGCATTAGATTACATGACCCCAGTTCAAGAATCAATTTATTCATTAATGACTGGGAGCCCAGCAGCAAGCTCAGCTCAGTGCCAAGCTTCTGCTTACTTTTATGTCCAGAGAATGGATTTCTAAATTGCACGACCGTACTGCAGATGATCACAAGCAACCTTATTTCTGTTTAACTTTTCTGTCTTCGTTTCAATCTCCTCAATTTATTTGAGTAACAGACATTTTACTGTTCTAGCACTTTATATATTGTGCTTGTATTTGTTTCCCAGAGCCCCAAACACTTCGTTGCACAGGGAAGGTGGAGGATGTTTCAAAAGGCTGCTGATTATTATTCTTAATATCTTGTCAGCCAAATCAGCCAAATCAAGAAGCTGTCCTAATGATCAGCTATTTGTGGCCTCCTGTTATTTTCTGACACCATTTTTTAACCTATTGGCCTGATACAGCCATGTGCTGGGATACCTCTGATTTTAGGAATGTGGCAGCACAAACTCTGTGCAGAGAAACTTTGGCTTTCATTTTCCCTTCAGACAAATTTCACCTTTCTTAGATCCTGCTTAATCACGCACAGCTTATGCTAATTTCTGCCTGAAAAAAAGGTCCCTGGTTAGTTATTGAATTTGAAGCAAGAAACCCACCTCATCTTCTGTAAGAGATGGATCTTCCTCTCGAGACTTGTAAGACATCGAACTAAGCCTCTGTAAAAAAGAAAGAATGAAAGAAAAAAAAAGGCTCATTACCAGTCAACAGCGTGAAACCTATAATAAAACCCTCCCATTACAGGCAATATATTTTAGGGTCATTTGCTTACTCGTTCCATTTTACATAGCTAATATCCCTAATATCCAGAGTACATCTCTGGAGATAACAGGTTGGTAGAGCTTTTTAATGTATCTGCTCTTGTCCTGACCTGAAAAGGGTAAAAATAATGTAGTGGTTAAAACGCACTCTGCCCCACTGTACTCCTGCATTTACACTTCTAATTAAGCAAGAAAGAGTCTGCAAAGACTTTTGAACAATGAGAAGTCAGCTGTTGTGACACACTAGTTGGCCTTCCATGTGATTTTCAGATATGCTTTCAGGTGAGAAAAGAACAATACCCAACTGGCACCTTCCTGGTGGTTGTTACCCTTCATCCAGAGGGTCCTGGACGTGCTGAATGGGAGATGACGTGTTCTCCTCCCCAGGAACTGCAGCGGCTGGGCAGAGGTGCAGAGCAGCACTGCCACACAGTTGCTCAGACCACGAACACGGGAAAGACCTGCTGCAGCCCACCCTGAGACGGGCAGCTCGACCCTCAAAGCATCCCTCTGGATCCGGTTCACGCGGCAAGGTTACTAAACGAGGGAGGGCTTGGCTTGGTATCAAGTCTAACTTCCAGCACGTACAGCATCACGTAGAAATGAGGTCCCGAAACACCAGGGGAAAAGCATTTTGCTCTTATGAAAAATGTCTCAGGAACCTACGGCAACAAAGGCACTGGCTGCCTCACAGCAGCAGCAGGACCTGGACAGGCTGGAGAGCTGGGCAGAGAGGAACCTGATGAACTCTGGATAAAGACAAGTTACTAATTTTATCCTCACACATTAAGACAAACCCGTGTGTGCAAAATTCTTCAGCAAAGTTATTTTCTGTCGTCAGTGTGCCTCTAAGCACCCTGTGTCAGGACCCTGCTACAGTCTCCCCCTCAAGTATTGACAAATACCCCAGGCTGTTGGCAATCCTGTTCTTGTTTCCCTGGGACCTAGCTTGCTTGCTTCTAAATGTGAAGCCCGTCACACATCAATTTTGAAGGATACTGTCATCTTGAAAACTGAAAAAAATCCTCGCTCCTAAACATTTCATACCTAGCATTATTATAAATTATGGTCAAAACCTCAAGAACAGCAAAACACCCAGCATGTGTCCCTGTTTGCCTTCCACTTTTGTTCCTCGATAGCACTTGATTTGTGGTTCTTTGGCTCAGCTGCTGCTGCTGACTGGGGCACCAGAACAAGGTGACCATTCTCCTCTGGTGCATTTATAAGAGATGCTTTGCTCATCCTCAGCCTGCCCAAGTTTGAAACCAGATGGCAGCAGTCAAATGTACACACAGAGAGCATTTCTACCCCTGCTCACTCTGGAAAGACCTGGATAAAAAAGGGAATCCATACTTCCTTTTTTTTTTTTAATTAAAAAGGAAGAGCTGAAGAAAAACTATTCCGCCCCTCCAATTTTATGAAAAGAACTATGCCCAAGGGCTATTAACGATGTCTTTCTTCACAAAAGTCTTCCAAAGGATTTGGCTGGGTCGTGGCCAATAAGCAATCTAGATAATTAATTTTCACCCGTTTATTGAATGTCTGGCTCTTGAAAGGATCCTTTACCCTTTTCATGCTGTTACACACTAGAATGGTGTCTGGTTTGGTCCACCCAGCCCTTTCCCAAAGGAGTGGGCTTCAGGAATTGGCGTGGGCTGGGGATCATCCTGGCCAGCACCTTCTGCAGGGTGAGGCTGAAACAGCCTGGACTCAATCTGTGTACGAGCTGCCTCCCTGCCTGTCCCCCTTCACTGGGCTCAGGGCAGAGGGCTGGAAACTTTGGGATAGGGATGTCACCTTAAGCAAGGCAGCTAAGGAGCCTCACAAGAGAGGAAGCAAAAAGAGTCTGTTTCACTGAAAGAGTTATCAACGTAACATACATTTCCATAAACATCTTGGGTTTGGTTCCCGCATCAGAGAAAGCAGGCATTGCTCTGCATTGTTTGGTGCAACAAAACAGAGGGGAAAATTATCATCATCACAACAGAGGAACAACCCTGCCACCACCTCCCCGCTCAATGCCAACAATAACGACATTTGTATATTCCACCAATTACCATTTCCAACTCTGCTGCAGCTGTAGCTCTCAAGGACAGGACAGGCACATGCTTCCATGCATAATGCATGTCCCTAACGCCACCGCGGGAACGATCTGATGCTGCTGGAGCTGTAACTCAGGGTGGCTTTAGCTCTGAATAAATTTTAATTAGACAACCACCTTTTTTTTTCTTTTTTTTTTCTTCTTTTTTTTTATTTTTTTTCTTTTTTTTTTTCTTTTTTTTTTTTTTCCCCCTGGCACTTCGGGGACTGCATGTGTCATCTCTTGATTAATCCTTCAAAACCTGAGCTGTTATAATCAATTCCCACTCCTTGCAGTCACTGACACCGTACCCACGGTGCGCTGGGGAGCTCCAGAGCAGCAAATGCTCTGCCTTTGTACCGGTGCCCGGGAAAGACAGTGATTTTCTGCAAGTCTTTTCACACCTGGTAGGAAAAATGTCACTGTTACGGAAAGCTGTTTCTCTAAAAGTTTAATTAGAAATTACATATGGCCTGAATTTGGGAGAGGGGAATGTTGGTGGATTATTGTTGACAATCACATCTTCGTATTTTACTTAACAAGCTCATTTTTTGTAAGAATGTGCACTGAAAAGTCTAGATAAAAAAAAATTTTATCTAGTTCTGAAAAATGCAAACTCAACAGGTTGTGAGAAGTCTGTGCAATGATCTGAAAGCATCCTTACAATTAATTCTGGTGAAACACTAAAAATGGGAAAATAACTTGTTGATAATGTCATCACGCGATTTTTCAAGGAGCTCACCACAAACCTGTCCCTCGGCTGGGAGAAAGAAGAAGCTGCTGATAAAACAGCACTTCGGCCCTGATGTCAGCAGGTAGAAATTCATGACTCTGTTTACATGTGACATACAGAACCTGACAAATATAAAAGCCCACAGTTACAACCTCTCTCTGTCTGTCCCTCTCACAAGATGAGTGGCTCCCAGCAGATGCCTCAGCACTTGCACAGCTCAATCAAGGTGGCCCAGCAAAGGAGGCACATCTCCAGTTAGGACACCCACCGAGAATGGCCCCTTTTCCTTTTTGTAAATTGAGGTTTCATTAGAAAAAAAAAGCAAGGGGGGGAATTCCGAACAAGATAGAGATGCTGAGCGAGATACTGGATACCTCTTGCAATAGCTCCCACAAGGACAATACCACTCAACAAAGAAGCAGAGGCCTCCTGTGCAATTCCTGGAGAGCATCTGGGGAAAGCCTCATGAAGCACACGCTGCAGCAATCCAAAACACAGGCTGCAATAGAATGAGCACATGCCTATAACGCAAAGGCTATAACATACATTTTCATATTTCCATATTTTACACTTTTGTATCACCTTGAGTATTTGATGGGTTCTTAGGGTTTTTTTGTTATTAAAAAAAAAAAAAAATCCTCTCTCCCCCATAAGTTCTCTATCATTATTTGGCTGTTTGACAAGTATTTGCAGTATTTACCTTCTCTGGTTTACTTGCTCCTTCTGTCACTTCTTCTTCCACTTCTTTTTCTTGCACATTCTCATTTTCATCAAGAAGTTTCATGGGTACTGGAGGCGGAAGTTCATCCTCTACGTCTGGTGTGTTGTCAAGAGGGCTTTCTGAATTAGCGCTTTGGCGACTTTTTTTATTTCGGTCAACAGAGGCATATTCTGCTGATTCAATTCTGCAGTCAGGAATCTGGTTCTGACCTTCAGCAGCCATCAGCAAAGCCTTCGATTTGCTGTTACAGCTCCCTTCCGTGCTGGCTGCTGTTCCAACATCTTTAATTTCCTTCACAGTCTCATACAGGCAGTCTTCAACGATGTTCTCCTGAGAGGAGCTGTCTTTCAAGACTTCGTAAGGCCCTTCCATTCCCAGACTTTGATCATTTTCTGCATTTCTAGCTGAGATGATGGTTTCCATGGTGGTGTTAGGGGGAATACTGGGTAGTTCCCGGCTCTGGTGACATTTTATAGGCTTTCCAAGACTGTCCTGTGGATCTAGCAGATCAGAGACAGATGTCTGTACTTCTTCGTAAGGCTGGATACAGGCAGTTGTGCTGTCCTCTGAGAGTACTACAGAAAATGATAAAGAAGCATTTAAAACAAATGCATTACTACAAGGTGAATGCAATTTGGTTGTGTGTCTCATTGGAAAGGATAAATGGTACCAACACCCAGCAACGTCTGGTGATCATCACACTTTTCATTTATCAAAAGGTTTCAGTTACAGACGTTTCTGCACTCTACTGTTAAAATATCTTCCTCACAACATCTTAGATACTCTGTGCACCCCCAAGTCACATTATATAGCAACACCATTCACAGTAAGAACACTGGATGGGTGGGCAGGTGCAGGTACGTATGGATGCTCAACTGTACTTGGTTAGACTGAATGCTTACGGTAGGGAACGTTGGTGGGAGGCCTCAGACCTTTAAAAAAAAAAGCCTTGTTAGTTTTTCCACTTCTCCGTCCTTTGGAATCAAAAAGGAGAGCAGTTCTTGCTTAGTCCCTACCCAGCCCTCATCTCGTTTAACACGCTGGCCTCACCGCACGTTGCACCAGCAGCTCCTCTCCGGAGGCTGTGCCGTACTCCTCGTAGTCTCACAGCACATAATGTGGGCTGACAACCTACTAAAGAGCCAGCCATATGCACAAAAGAGAAGGCTAGACTTCAGAAAGGAGTGTTAGGCAGAACATGCTATTTTCAGGCCTGGAAACGGGTTGCGTATCACCGGCTCCAGGGACTGAAATCTATGGGGCTTCTCATCCTAACAGTGCACAGGTAGGACATTTGCCTGGGATGTATACACGGGCACACACACGCATGTTTCGGGTGGTGTATGGTGTGTGACTTCACGTGACACCACTAGTTCTTTGAAAAATCCCTTCGGAGTAGCTTTACTTTTCTTAGCACGGTTCCTGTGGTGCTCTTTCAGCAAAATCAACCCATTCTTCTATTTTCTTCAGTGTGCTTGACACGATGACACAAAGCGTGGCCAAAGCACCACTTGATGGTGCTGCTTCAATAGCTCTGCCCCCGTTCAGAAGGCTGGCAGAAAGAACTATTAACAAAAAGGACGCATAAAGTTTAAATAAGAAATCAAAGCACAACGGTTCCTGCTATTCGGGAGGGTTGTGTCAGACATGAACACTGTGGGTTGGCAGCACAACTTTTAGTGGCAGCTTTGACAGCTGCCCCCGTGGTGACCCATCACAAAGAGACATGCTTCCCTTCTCCAGGGCTTTGCCCATCGAGTCGCTTCGGGAGCCACACACCTCCAGGAGCAACGAGCCCATGGACGGGAGCAGCCAAAAAACCTGCAAAATCAAGGTTTAAAAATGCCTTTGGATACTCATCTCCGAGGGGTGAGGGCTGGAGAGCTCAGCATGTGGCTGCCCGGTGACATGGGGAGGCAGGGGACGAGGAGCACGGCCGTGGTGTGGGTGCCTGCTGTGGATACAACAGTTGGCTCCCGGCGCCTCCGAGCTGAGTTTATTTTTAGGTGCAGCTGAGTAAAGTATTTTCCAGTGCTACTTCCCCGTGAATCATTTTAAGTGCCCAGCAAAGCAAAGACTAAGGGAAAAAAAAAAAAAAGGAAGCCCACTTATGTTGCTTCTTTTCTAAAATACAAAAATAAAAGCAATGGCCTCGCACAGCATGGGACCGTGATCCAAAGATGTCGTCCTTGGAGGAGGACCTGAAGTATTTCCACAGCCTCCAGGAGTGCAGCTCCGAGCTTCAGCTGCATCTTCTGGTCACATCTCAACTCTGTAGCTGGCTGAGATGAGCGAACGCCAGAGCCTTTGCCTGATGGCTTGGTCAATCTGCAGAGGTAGCTTAGTGGCCCAGAGGAGGACCTTAGCACCCTCCCGGGGATGGCTGGTGGGAAGGACCAGGGATGGCTGGTGGGAAGAAGCTGTGCCAAAGCATGGCAGAGAAGTGGAGATGCAGCCTAAAATGCCAACATCTCCATGGGATGGGCTACTGACCGACCCAGCGAGGCAAACATGCTCACTGTATTTTTTAACTTAATAATATTATTAGGTTTTGTGTGAATTATGTCCTGTGCAAAGAGGACTGGGTGCCCTCCAGAGGTGAGCAGCGGGAAACGCAGGGTATTCAGATAACTGGTGTAACTGGGAGCT
>JAOTQQ010000012.1:124058169-124071339 GCA_026546715.1 Gallinago undulata
TCCAGGGATGGGGCAGCCACAGCTTCTCTGGGCAACCTGGGCCAGGCTCTCACCACCCTCACAGCAAAGAATTTTTTTCCTAACATCTAATCTAAATCTCCCCTCTTTCAGTTTAAAACCATCTCCCCTCCTCCTATTGTTCCACTCCTTGATCAAGAGTCCCTCCCCAGCTCTCCTGTAGCTCCCTTCAGATATTGAAAGGCTGCTCTAAGGTCTCCCCGGAGTCTTCTCTTCTCCAGGCTGAACAACCCCAGCTCCCTCAGTCTGTCTTCATAGCAGAGGTGCTCCATCCCATGATCAGATTCATGATCCTCCTCTGGACCCATTCCAACAGGTCCATGTCCTTTCTGTGCTGAGTCTCATGCCAAGTCCCCTTTCAGTCTTTGCAAATTCATGTAATAATAATAGAAATAGAGACATTTCCCCTAGCGTGGGAGGTGCACGCACACAGAGATTGCCTCTGTCATCTGGCCTAGAAGACCTGTAAAATCAGTGGCAATTGTACTTGTTCTCAAACTCACGTTTGAATCAGGCCCATGGAACACAACAGACAGATAGTATTTTTCCAGAGGCTACTTCCAGTTTCCAAATGACCCTGAACTTATAAAAATACAGAAGATTGCAAAATATGCAGCAGCAAAACACAATGCTCTGATTGTCCCCAATGAAATACTGCTGAAGAAGAACTGGGACATTTTTTTAAAAAAACAAGACTACTAGAGTAGGATTCAACTTCTGTATGTTTACATCTCTCAAAACAGGGTTCTATTCACCCAGACGTTAATTATGGAATCCTACCTGAGAGACCTCACCTCCCTTCTCACAGGAGAAGGCTAAATGACATCCACTGATACTTAACTTTTAGATTGTTAAAATTTTAGTAGTTATAGTGAGATTAACTCTACCTAAACTGAGAAATTAAAAAAATGCCTTGTATCCAACTGTCAGAACATTACAGCCTTTTAATGTGCCTTGAGTGAGATCCCCCCAAAATGAAGCACACTAAAATCATTCCAATTTCGAAAAGCCTAAGCAAAAAGAATTTTAGATCTAAAAAGCCCAGATTACTGAGTGCCTATACACTAACACTAGTGTGTAGACACTAGTATATACGTATAGTGTAACTAACACTAGCACATAATCTATAGATACCAAATTCTGGAGGACAGGAGTGTTCCAGGGAAGCTAAGTGATGGTCCTCGGAGGCAGAGCACAAGTTACATATGAAGGGTTTGTTACAGTTCAGATTAAATAATCTTCAAGCAGAAGGAATTAGTGAGAAATGAGCTGTGTGATATCCCACCGCAAGAGAGGCAGCAGTCAGCCATCCAACTTAGCAACAGGCCCAATTTTAAGAAAACAACGTTCACCTTGTGATGTGCTTTGTAAAGAGCTATTTCAAGCTCAAATTTCTCATTATTCACTCTAATTTATTCAATAAAGCGATTTGTAACTTTTTAGCATCTGTATTTAATTAGGAATGTCAGCTTTTCTTAAATATTTGGTGCATATATGCAGAGCCTTCGTCATCGCTGGAGGTGCTCCCTCCCCTGAAAAGTCTACATTTTACCTAGATAAGACCAAGGCAGCACATGAGAGAATCCCTGTGGAAATAACTTGTTTTCACTTAAAAAAAAGTCCAAGAACAAAGAAGGATTTGGTGGCTTTTGAAGAGCTCTTTGGTAGAGATGAGAACTGATCCCAGATGCCCGGTGTCCTCAGGCAAGTGCTGCATCTACGTGATCTTCCTTTTCTCCTTTGAGCTGGAAACACAGCCACGTGGTCCTTGAGGAAAGGTGCTGCCTTAACTTCAGTCATGTAAAAATAATCTAAACTGGCTGCCTGTGTGCTCTGCATGGTCAGTAAAGTCTAACTTCTACCTGTGGAGAGAGGAGTACCTTCAAAGGTAGAGGAGACTATGTATGACCTTCAAAGCTGGTCCTCCCTAGTCTGTTCCTACACACCAGTGAACTTTCAAGACACCTAGAACTTGGAGAGGAAATATCTATATGTCACGGACAAAAGCATGGGAAGTTAATGTGTGGTCACCTTCTGGGAAAGGTGATGTACAACAGACATGGTTTGAATTTCTTGAATTGGCTTCTTTGAGTTGACTTTCTTGGTTGGCACACGAGAACAGAAACCAGGGCTGAACCTTTGCACGGCAGGAGCAGCACTGACACGGCCAGGTCTTTTCGTGGTCTCACCTTGCACCATTTCATTTCAATTTCTCCCCAAGACTGGCATTATCCTGTAATTCTGTCCTTTCCATTGGAAGCAGAGCTGGGCCAAATGAATCCCACCCCTTGCTCCTGACAGTCCAGGGTCCCTGCAGCTTCACCTCCCCACCCTGGTGGCAGGGCAAGGGCAAGGCAAAATAAACCCCATTGCTTCCTGCCCCCCCACCGTCCTGTCACAGGGTGCACCTTACCCACTTGCTCTCCTGCTGTGGAGAGGGAAATATAAAGCTCTGGGCTCGATCCCAACGGACTGAGACAGGAGAAGTTAATCATGAGTCCCGTGGGAAGGGTTTCTGAGCTGGATTCCCCCCCGTGCACACCCAGACCCCTCCCTGCCTCATCACGGCACACAGCAAATACGATTATAAGATCTAATGAACTGCAACTAATGTAATTCTGAAAGTCTTCACAGCTAATGAAAACCAGGTCTTCCCCTTCTCCATTTAATTGAGACGTTTGGTTCATGCGCTGTGGAAAATAAACCCTCCATAAAGCTCCGTATGAATAGCGCATTTACATGTCTAGCAAATGCACTTGCCTGGCAGAGTTTTGGGGCTCCTTCTTCTCACTACTGGATATTTAATGGTCTGGATTTCACCTGCTTTTATCTTTATTATTTGAGAAATTTGCCATGCTCAGGCCTGTTGTAATACCCTCCCGAAGGTGGCTCATTTTAAATTTGACTCATTAGTGAATTTTAAATTCACTATATGGTGAACAAGCCTTTTTTTATCCTTTTCCACTGCTTAGGGAGACGGTTTTACTGTAAAGCAATCAGGTTCTGCAGAAGGAAACCCTTTCCAAAGAAACCATTCACCAACCAAGAGGGTGACCGCTAGTTAGTGGAAGCTGAAACACAGATTCATTTGATGGCAGAAATAGCGAATTCATGTTTTTCTTCTGTTGAAAGATTTTCTCTGCAGCAACGAGCAGCTGGCTAACTGCCTGAAGGCAGAGGCCATCCAACTCTGCGTTTACTCCCACGCAATACCAAACTGATGTCCTACTTGCAGGAGAACAACCGTGCCACCTCCTTTGGGAGAACCCTTTCTGAACTTTCAGCCGCCTCGTCCCCCACGACCGCACACCTTCGTTTGGGGCAGCTGCTTAACTACTTGCTTTGCTACGTTATTTCCAGGAGTTAATCAACTTAAGAGGAGAAAGGCAAGACTAAATTGGGCTGGAGGAAAGCAAAGCCGACAGAAAGACTCATCACTCTCTTTACCCCGGTTTCACAGGTCTAAAAATAGCAGAAGGGAGCTAACAGATATTACGTGGGCAAGAACGAGAACCAGACGGGAGAGGAAGAATTTATTCTTAGAAAAATCCCTCATTTTGGAACGGTTACACACAGGCACGCACTGACCCAAATAGATCACGGCTCATATCATTCCCTGGTGCATGCAAACAGATAAAATGCTGACGTGCACCAAAAAGGGTTTGGGGCAAAAAAAAGCAAGCAAAATCTGCGCAGAAACTGCCAAAGAAAGAACGAAAGCACAGCAGCCAGTACACAACTGCTGACAGGCAAAGACAGCACTGCTGGCAAACGCAGGTGAAGCGACAGCAAGGAAAAGGCAAAACGTTGATGGAAAATGCAAAGGTCAGCATGAACAGATGGAGAAAATAAGCCAGTTACCGTGGAGTACCTACTGCTGGCTCAAAAGGACTTCCACTTGACCCATTTCTAGATGCCCAAATTATTCTACTGTGCTGGTGCTGCCCACTGATGGAGCCTCAGTGCCCCTGATTTCCTCCCGGTGCAGCTTTCTGGCTTGGCTGGATCACCCACGCCTCTGTGTGTGGCTCTGCAGATGAGACTGGAGGACTGGGAGACCAAATCCACAGTGCGTGTCACCAGGTGCGTGACAGCCCACAGCAGAGCAGTCACACGGGCAGCAACTACCGTCTTCTCTCTTTTCTTCCTCTCAGCCCTTCCATAGGTCTTTTCATTTCCTATCAGCAAAGCTCCAGGGGTGGCCCTGCAGGCTCAGCAAAATGTCACACACGTGATGTGATGGGTGGGACTCAGCCACCCATCAGGAGATGTGGGAGATGCCCAAGGATGTCCATGCAGGAATGATGTGTCTGAGCCTCCTACCTTCCCAGGGGCTCCCAGGCGATGGAACCTGGCAAGGGATGCAGCTGAGTAGCTCCCAGGGAGAGACCATCAACGATGGCCCAGGACATCTCAGAAGGTGCTTCTGGGTGGGCAACCAAAAGGGGCCGTGATCACCACTGACTATAAGAGGGCCTGAAGGTGCCTTGCAGGTTCTTGCCTCAATTTATGAGTTTTCACTTGAATCTCCTACCAGTAACGTCACGCTTAATTGTTATACTGATACAAGCATTTTCCTCTACAATCATTTCCTACACAAGGCTGAATGCTCTGAGCACTAAATCCTTCTCAGAAAGCTGAGAAGTGGAATATCAGAAGAGCACCTATTCTCCAACACCAGAGCCCCAAGCTCCTTCCAGCTGGCAGGACAAAAAAATGCATGTCCAGATTCTCAGAAACGCTCATTACCACAGACCCTGTAATGTTTAATTATCTGGACTCCGGGCAGAGAAGAAAAGAAGCAAATAAACCCACATGAATCTAGTCATCATATGAATATTTAAGACCCCTCTGCTGGAGCATCAATGTGTAGGCTGGTATCAACATTACATTAAACATCCCTATGCAGCTACAGAATGCATGTGTAAGCATAAGATTAGCAAACAACCACCAAAAGACCCATAGTCGGAAGAAAAAAAACAAAAAACTTCTTCTTCCTTCATGAATATGTTTAAACAAAGTGTTCATTTCCCTGTAATTTTTCAACACTAAAATTTATGTAACTGCAAAGAGATAGGTGTGCAGGGAACTTCTGGCCAAATCCTGTTCCCTATCACTCTCATATAATAACTGCTGGCAGAACCACGTCCTCTCTGTGGAATTATGTGCAACTCCAGGTTTGGTTTTTTTTATATAATGCAACATTAACATACACATCTATGTGCTAAAATATTAAATCTGCATTACAGACAACTATTTGCCCAACTAATTTACATAAAAGTAGAATATATAATAAAGCCTTGTATTATCCCATTAAAGAGATCAGCAACATTTATGAAGTTAGAAGAAAATGGAGAGACCTTAAGAAAAACACAGAAACGTTCTTGCTGCAACAGAATGTTTCCAGGAACATCAGAAACTGTAAGCCAAGTCATGGGCTTCTTTTGTAGGCGATTCTTGCTTTGCCTTTAGCGCTGGTGTGCTGCTATGAGTAAAAGAGCAAAGTGTCCTGCAGTTGGTGCTAAGCATTAGTTACTATTTTGTGAAAGTCAGTCAAAACGTTGATGTCAGCCTTCAGCGTGAATCTGCTGAGATTCAGTCTCTTCCCAGAGTAAATCTATTATACTTCAGTAAATAGATGGGATATAAATAAAGCGGGACCTCTGCAGAGCTTAAAACAGCAATTGCCACTGTATTAACAGGCTTATGGCAACGTTATTTAGAAGTATTTGTTTTAAAGTCTCAGCAGGCTTGTCCTGATGCCTATTGTATAAAACCATCTGCTGAACAGACAGAATCAATCTCTGAGTGTGTCCTGCTTAGTTTGTAAATTTACCTACTGTGCTAAGTACGTAACTCATTATTAAAAACAGTCAGACCTGGTCTTTCCTGAGGGTAAACTAATGTTTCTCATCATCCTTAAAAAAAAAACACAACCAGAGATAAGGAATAGGTAAGGCATTTAAATAAGAGCCCTTATTTGAAAGGCTTACTCCCATGGCCTGAATCAACATGCAAACGTGGGCTCCCAATCATCTTCCCAAGATAATTATAATTCATAATTGGCACTTCTAAAGCGTTTTCACTGAGCTGTGCAAATACTGACTAATTAGTCGCACCAGAATCCCGCAGGGGAGGTGAGCAGCTACACTAACCCTCTTGTCTATCTGAACAAACTGGTGGGGAGAACCCCCCGACCCTCGCCCGCCGGTGGGGCTGAGAAGGTGGGGAGGTTCCCAGCCCCTCGCCCAGCCTGTGTTTCTCCAGCTGCTGGGGTGTCACCTGCTCCTCTCTTCGGGAGAACTGATGAGAAGAGCCCCGTTCCAGCAGAGCTCTGGAAAGAGTGGCCAAAGCTTAGTTTGGTATCCAAAGTCCCGTGAAACAAAAGGTCTACCCCTTCAAATGTCAGAATAAAGCCTGAAGATTTGATAAAAGCGCCTGCAATATTTACATGAGGATGGTACCCTGTTCTGCTGAGGAACGTTTGAAAAATGATGTATTGCACAGTTATGGCTTATTCCCAGAAAAAAAAAATAATAAAAAAAAATAACACAGGTACTTGTAACTAAATAGCAGAAAAAAAAAAAGAGCTCTAAATGTATGGAGTGAGACACTCCCTTATAAAAATTCAGAAGAATCTTATCCACTGTGTACCCACAAGGAGGGGTGAATAAAGCGTGGAATTCCCGTTACCAGGGAATAAAACACAGAAGGCGAGTCATTTGTCCACAAGAAGGGTCTAAAAATGGTGTGAAGTTCCTTGAAAGCTACAGCGTCTAGAAAGTCAAATCCGCCAGTGAATATTGCCCGCATTAAATCCAACTCTTCAATTAAATTGCCCTTAGGAAAGCAATGATTATTCATTAGTGTCTCAGGGTTTCCGGTTTGAACCAGCAAACACCAATGATGGCTTTATTCCAGAGCTTTGTTATTAATTGTGACATTCAGAGGTGACAAACAAGGTCTTTCCCAAATAATTGTATTATCACAAGCTTACAGCGTGGACAATATACATACAGAATACGAACATTGTTTTATTTGGTGTAATCCTGCTCTGTCTATTGAAGCCATTGGATGTATGTTGTGTCTAATTCCAGCTACAATCTCTTCAGGGCAAGGATTGTGTCCCCGTGGTTTTGTAAAGCCTCATTCACAGTTATAATGGCATATAAATCAAATGAATGAGGAACTGCGGGAATTTATTCTCCATTTATCAGGAATTCACAAGTGAGGATTTACATATTTTTAAATGGATTTCGTTAAGATAGTATCTTCCAGAGATCCGGTTCACTTCTGTTGTTTAGAAATCGGGAAAAGGCTTTTAATTTAACCACAACAACTACTGAGGCGAAAATAATAACAGGCCAACTGGAGTTGGGGTGGTGTCTGGCTGAGTGCTAAATCCAGTGTCACTCCACTCCGAAGTTCATTCTTCAGCCTGGTTCATGTGTAACTGCTTCCGAGATAAGCAGTTGTCCATCCCTGGCATAGAGTACTGACATGATGGTGTTTTAACTACTGCATTAGTTATCTCCTCTGAGCAAGGCTAGACAAAACAAATAGTAGGAGTAGAGCAGAACTGGACGCTCCAGTGAGCAAAACTCATCAAAAGTCACCCAACCCAAAGGCACAGAGATTAGGTGGCTCAGGCTACAGTATGATAAAAGGACAAAAAGGGGCTTCTGTGCCCAGAAGGTTTATTTATATTATTTATATAGGTGGGAAAGAAAAGGAGAAACAGTCCTACAAAAAATTATTAACATTGTCTACATTTGGCACTCCTGGCCACTTGTCCCCCAGGTGCTGGAGCAGGAGCTGAGGGATCATGGTCACAGTCAGTAAAATATCAGAATCATCAGCCAAAGCAAGTCTATGATAAGGCTCCATATGCTACTTTTTTGTGGATAGTTTTTGTTTTTTTCCCCCTCTTCAGGAGGAAGAGAGAAACAAACAGTGGCAATTTTTATCTCTCTGTGGAAATGTGTTCATGAAAACAAGCGTTCAGTCTGCTCCGAGGCTTTGATCATAAGCTCAAAGGACCTCAGGAGACTGCTGGGCTCCTGCACCTGGAGCTGGCAAGGCAGGGAAAGCACAGGGGGACTTTGGTCTGTACGAGTAAAGGATGAAGGCTAGGGTCAGTGCCTCTTTTCTAGGTGACCCAGTGTTCACCTAGAGTAGGTAAAATACAGCAATACAGGTTAAATGAGTTATTACAAATGTTAATTGTCCATAGGGTTTGGTCCCTATGACCGGAGCCCGTAATTACAGATGGACATTCCCCATCCATCAAGATGCCAAGATCAACTCGTTGAACTCACTATTTTTCTCGCTTTTCTTCTCATTTAACAGAAGTAAAACCAGCAAAAGGAACAGCACATGAGGACAACTCTGCACACCAGGGTGGGAAATGCAACCATTTCCACCACCTCAATGGCCTGGAGTGGCCGTTCACCCTCCAAAGGCTTTAGCATCTAATAGCAGCTGCTCATCCTCTGAGCACGGCCAAGTGGTGGAAAGAGGTGCTGAGAGGCTTTGTCCTAGAATTCCATGCCACTGGTTTAAACTTCAATTGCCTGTGTCAGCCCGTGACTGAGATGGCCCTGTATCGGTCACTGTTTTGGTGGGAGTGATGCAAATGTCTTTCTCTGGTCCCGGTGTCATTTGAGAAGAACTTGTATGTATCTACATGTCTAGAAAGCCTCACCACAAAATAAACTGAAAGCATACTGCCCCAATAAAATAGTTTTGCAAAATATTAGCTAGCAACGATAGTTTTTGACCACAAGTCTTACATATGAAGATCCAATCTGTTGCAAGTATGAAAACTGAAAAAGCAAGAATTGTTATTATTGATATTAATATGGTCTGTATTGTTTGAACTGTAGCATTTAAGGCATTCACAATTGGCTCTGAGATGAAAAGAGGAAAAAAAACCCCAAAACTGACACTGTGGTAGGAAGGTTAGTGGCGATCAAAGTGCTAATGACCATCAGAGAAACACGAGCTTTTTTTTTTAAGCATCATTACCTAGTGGCTTTGAGTGCTAATCAAAACAAGGACTATAATGCCTGCTTTAATGGGGTTTGTCTCAGTAATGCTTCTAAATGGAATAAACTACATTAAACCCAGACAAGCTACAAAGAAAGATAAATGGCAAAACAGCACACTGAAAACCTAAAGATTCTTTTAATCTACTATTAACTGAGTTACCATCCGTGGCATTCACAGTTAACGGCGGTTTTCTAAGCCATTTGCTGAATTGTACAACCAAAATAGAAATGTTGCTGTCCTTCTGTTTAAAACAGCAGATTAAATAAGGCCCAAATTAACCTCCAGAATGGCTGATTTGGCAAATACTGTACTAGAACAGGCTGCGTATCTATTTTTTTCTTCTTTAAAAACAAGGAAAGCAGCTTTCCTGGAGTTTTTTCCTAAGGTAAACAGAGGGAATCTGTCCCTACCTTATAGAGGTAGTGATGCTTTTATGTTCAGTTAGAGGCAAGAGTGAAATGTTTCCAGGGGCCCAGTGTTGGAAAGATGGATTAGCTCTTTGTTCACGGTGAACACAAAACGTAGCATCGTGCATCCTATCTTGAGAACATTTTCAATAAAGGTCTTTACAAACTGAAGCCGTAGCTTCGGGAACACAAAATTCATTCTGTAATTAATGGGTTCTCTGGTGTACAGAGAAAAAAATTCCTATGCTTTGTACTGCTTTTGTAAAACAGTTGCTCTCCTGCTCTCAAGGGACTGGAAAGGTCAGTGGTGTTGAATATAGATGATTTATAAAGTACTCTGGAATGAGAGGGGCTGTGTAAACGTAAAATATTATTAGAGCATACTCTCCTTAATTGACATAGACTGAGATGGAATTGGGTGTGCCATAAGAGCAGAACAAAGAGACCAAGTTATTCTGGTGACACTGGGTTGTCCAGGGCTGCTGAGAGTCCAGGACAGCGCAAGGATAAATCCATCTCTCAGACAGATGTATCTAACGCTGAAAGTTATTGCTGTTCACCTGGAACTGGTGATATGTAGATATGAACGTGAAGACTGTGTTATCAAGAAATGACTTAAGTAGGTGAAGATGACAAATTGCTCTGTACCACGATGGAAAAAGCAGCTTCTGAAGCAGCTGTAGCCGTGGGAGCTCCTGTGCAGAAACGCTGCCCTACACAGGTCACTTCCCAAGCGCACGCCGGGGCTGCTGGGGGTGCCAAAACCCTCAAGATGCTTTGCAAAGCCACCCTCAGAGGGCACTTTTGGACTCAAAACATGCATCCAATTTATCCCTGGCTCTGATGGAGGCTCCCAAATTCCCGTTGAGGATTTGAACCTTGAGATTTGTTGACTCACAGCTATAGACAAAGAGCCTTCCGAAACCCCAGTCCCTTACCAAGCTGAGCAAGAACGAGCAGGGATGGACTAGTGGCCCCAAACCCTCACAGGGATGCATAAATTACGGTTTTACCCCACTTCTTGGCATAGATTCCCATTTCTCTCTTCTGACCACAACAGTCTATAATTGGTGATTCTGTGATTTGACACTGCAATAGATAATCAGTTTTAAGGAGATTTTAAAATATTTTAACAGCTGAACCAATGCAATTATTAGTCCACTTTACCATAAATGGAAAAACTCCCATTTCCTCTCCCAAAGAAAGACAGAGATTGCAGATCATATTCTGAATTCTTTTCAAAACCTAGGCCAAAAGATCTCACCAGCACAGTCTGTTCCCCTTCACATTATTATTCCCACTCTCACAGATTCTTTTATCTAATTCCCTTTCTCCCTGAAGTTTACACTGTCATTCCAAACATTTTTCAACTGCACTTCTCTTCCCTCCTCTTAAATTCCCTATCTCTCGTCGGCCATCTAAACCCCTTCATCAAATAATGCTATTTTCTTTTAGAAAAATGACACAATGAATTCAGCACTACAAAGTAATCTGTCCTACCTTTTCTCCTGTGCCAAAAAAAGCCATTTTAGATTTTTTTTTTTTTAAAAAATCCCAACCAAAGCCAAACCAAAACACACAATACAGCAGTTTAGCAAAAAGTACATGAGCTTCCTGCTCCTAAAGGGAAAAAATGAAGTTCTTACTTTTGAATGCATTCATGCTTTCCCATGCAAATTCATACATCTGTCTGGGAGGTAAAGAAGATTCAGGTTCGAGAAAATGATTACATGAAGCTATTGCATAAAATGATTGATTTTCTAGCAACAGAACTTTTCTTCAAGGATAACATCAAAATTATTCTCATCTATGCAAAACACCTGTTATCTACATGAAATAAGCTCTTCCTTTCCTCTCTACCGAAAAAATGCTATTGTATTTTTCTCTTCACTGATGACTTAAGTATTTGGTTTCTTCTACTTTCTTTGTAAAATTTTTATTCCTAATAGATTTGGTCATTTGGCTACAGCTAAATGGTTGTAGTAATAGCAATGACACTCCTAGGCTACACTATACATGATGAAAGTGTGCTCTAACTGAAAGCATTTACCCTCTGGGGGCTACCCTTCCCATTTGTCTTTTCCCTGTGTTTCCAGTTCTCCTTTCCTAACAAGGAGAATGACAAAAAAATCAGTATGGCTTTTTAACTGAGGGAATGACATTTTTAGCTCTGAGGCCTCCGTGTAAATGTAAATTTCCAGCTGTTAGAATAAAGAAATAGCAAATACGAGGCAGATGTTAATGTATTACCCATTGTTGGTTATACAAGCAAAAATCAACTTTAAAAATCCCCCAGCTATTCCAGTAATGAAAGCTTACTTGCTTGGGTATTTACAAAGACCTGTGCCTACAGAAATAAGATGTAACTAGTTTCTTGCAATCCACGGAGTCTAGTCAAATCCACTGTGTAGTTTCTTCCTCTTCTGATATTAACAATCTGTAGGCTAGAACATCCAGCCAATGGAATAATCTCCAGGTGTTTATTCTGCTTAGGAATCTGATGAATGCCCAAACCCCATGTAGGGTCTTTACTTCATAGAATCATAGTACCTGGAGGATTCTATACCCTATGCTACAGCACCACTTTTCAGGACCATATTCAGCTCAAAAAGTTAAATTCCACATTTGGTTTCTATCCAGTACCACTTGACCGTAAGTCTATGAAGCCAGCGTAGGCCAAGCAACTGCTTGGAGATCCCTAAGGACTCTTGCTTTCCTTTGAATCCACCAACTGAAAAACCCACAGCACGTCTATGAATGAAGGTATCTAGTCTCTTTGTTGCTTCTACCACCCTTGGAAACTTTTGAAACGTCTTGGCAGAGTGAACACAAGTCATAGCCAGGGGCATGGAGCAGCCCAGATATTCAGAGCCTGCTTATGGTTTAGGCCCTCCTCCAGAGTCTCCGGCCTCTCTCTAGCTCTCACCATCTCGCATCTCTCCTCATCTCATGTTGTCCCTCTCCCAGGGATCTCAGATCTCCATGAATCCTGAAAGTCCTTCCTTCTGACGTTAATCCAGCAGTGACTTCCGACCGTCTTGTGCCAGGCCCATTTGTGTTTGTAATTCCTTTCACACTAGGCAATTCGTTAGGGGCTCTGTTTTGATTATCAAAATGTGTGAACACAATTTTGTATCTCGTCTGTACAGGGTCACTCTTATGTCAGCTCATTTCTGACTGTGACAAAAAACAGTATTTACATTTGGTTAGTTCAAATATTTACATTGCACATTCGAATGATGCGTTCTCCCAGTGATAAGGCTCTCTGTGGTATTTCCTCCCGTACCTACTACGCAGCAGAAACAGATGATTAAGATGAATATTCCGGGTGTCTCTAAACAAGCAGATTAAGGAAACAAGCAGCACAGCCATACTGCACTAACACTGCTGGACTTTCCAACATCCATCCACGCAATCTGCCTAGCACTGCATGAAAGTCTCTCTTTTAACCCCCCCAAATTGGAAGAGCTACACGATTTCCAGCCACCGCATTTCAAATCAATTCTTCAATCATTGACTATTTGTTTGTTCACTTGGCGTGTGAGTAAAACCAACAGAAGGAGGTCCTGGGAGAGGAGGTAAGGATGATGCCGTTTGCTGAACATCATAGAGTCACCGAATGGTTTGGGTTGGAAGGGACCTTAAAGATCATCCAGTTCCAACCCCCCTGCCCTGGGCAGGGACACCTCCCACC
>JAOTQQ010000012.1:124071439-124096651 GCA_026546715.1 Gallinago undulata
CCCTTGTCCTGTCACTGCACTCCCTGACACAGAGTCCCTCCCCAGCTCTCCTGTAGCCCCCTCAGGTACTGGAAGGCTGCTCTAAGGTTTCCCCGGAGCCTTCTCTTCTCCAGGCTGAAGATCCCCAGCTCTCCCAGCCTGTCTGCAGACAAAAGCCTTGAGAGCACCATGTCTGACGTGGTGCAGAGATGATGGGGGCTGCCACCCAGGAGACAAGAGAAGTGGAGATGGAAAGGTGACACTAGAGCTGGCAGAGGAAGGCCACAAAGCAGCATTTCTGGGAGCCAGAAAACACTCGTGACTTCCCTGTTTTAATTTAACACTTCCAAGTTGAATAAAAGACTACAGATGCTGCACCAGGACCAGCTGCACCACAAGGTACAGTGGACACCCAGCAGGATGCTTTCCTGGAGAGGATGGTTTGAGGCTCACAGGAGAGAAAGAGCACACACATCACACAAAACTGACATTCACCATCATTTAAGACATATTGTCACCTACACAGCAAACAATTTTGCTCGTGTATTTGTCGCTGCTGAACAAGGAATGCCCACCGTACGCCAGAACCCCTGAGGAGAAATGGGACGCAGAGTGAAGCAACTTCTCACCCGAGAGCTCCATGGCATTGCAAAATGAGGAAGAAGAGATGACAAAACTGGGCTCTCGGCGTGGGTATTCCTTACCTTGCACCACCAGTCTTCCTACAGGCTCTCCCAGTCAGGAACCAAAAGCTTCTGGGCTGAAAAAAAAACCGACGAAGCTCCGGTTAAGAAGAAGTTGCCACCAGGACCCTGCCCGTGGTCGCATCCACTGTGGGCACTGCCACATCTTTTTGTGTACAGAAACATATAAAACAGACCAAAGCTGGCTGTGTAAGCAAAAGCTATCTCTTTTAAATCGACCCTGGCTGCCCAGTGTCAAATACCCCAGAGGAAATGGGTCAGAAAAGTCACTGTATCAACGAGGCACGCAACTTTTAGAGAAGGAACTTCAAGGAGGACGATTTCACGTGTGAGAGATGCAATTGCTCCACTTTCTTAAGCTAACAGCAAATGAAACTTCGTGTTTGTCAGTTAAAACACAGCAGTGAAAATAAAATAACAGGCTCTCCACCAGTGTAAGCCAGTGCATTCACAATGACATATGACCAATTTTGATTTAATGCAAAACCATGTTTATCCCTATATGTTTTTATTTCCTGACAAGACTGCCTATAGTAAAGCATCTGCTGAAAACTAGGTATGAATTGCAACTTCTGGTCCCATTTTTTTTGCTTGTGTAGACAAGCTTTGAGTTGGGATTTCCACACTTGCTGGTCCCTGACAAGCACAAGCACAGAAGGTCTCGCTCTCTAGGGTCTCACTTCTCTCTCTCCTGGAGGTAATGTCCACAGATATATCTCATTTGATAAATTGAAAAAACAACAAAACAAGTCTAAATATGCCTGTTATTACTTTTAAATGTCCTTCTTTCCTGTAGCAGGTGTTGCCTGGAATGTGTCTCCCTGCTAAGAAGGTCACTGTTAAGACGCCGATGTCCCACCAGCAGGACGCGTGGTCCAGCATCATCCCTCTGGCATTCTCCCCCTGGGGAAAGCCTCCGTGGGGGGAGCATGGGGGCTCATCACCCACCTGCCCAGTGCCACCACCGAGCATCCTGAGGGGCTGACATGAAGGGGACATCATAAACCCCCCGGCAGAGGGGGGTTAAATGCAGGTGCCGCGTTTCAAGCGAGCTGTCAGCAGCCTGGCGGTTTCCCACGGATAAACATCCTCCCCTCCATCCTTTCCATCCTTGCTCCCTGGCCCTGGGCACCCGGCAGCCACAGGGCTTGCATCCCCCTGCCATCCCCTGGCCAGCTCCCCAAGCCCCACTGCTTTTGGCAGAGGGACACCCAGCACGACGGGCAGCAGCTGCCACTGTCACTAACAGGGTTTTGGTTTGTTTTTTTTTTTTTCCGGAGTTTCTCCTATAAAGCAATGTGTTTTATTCCTCCAAACAGTTGTTCCCTGAAGATCAGGACCCACCAAGAGCACAAAAGCAGCGTGTGTCCTCCGGGGCCGCGACGTGCCGTGGGGCAAGCAGGAGGTAGGAGCTGTGTTCTCCCAAACGACACATGATGAACAAGTGCCGGGCTGGCAGGGAAGAGGAAAGCCCCACAGCACACAAACCACACTCTCCTCCCCCCAAAAAAATTTTAGGGGAAAAAGAAAAAAAATAGAAAAAAAAAGAAAAACCAACAAGAAATGCCCCAGTATCTTTCAAATGCCACTTGTGACATTAAGAGCCCCAGACCTGGAGTGGCGTCGGGGGGTGTCCCTGCCACTGCTGAGCCCATTCACCCCAAAAGCCCCTCAGCGTGGGCACCCAAACCGGACAAACAGCCCAGGGACAGACAGCGATCAGAACAGCGAAAGACTTAGAGAAGTGCTCAGACAGAATATGCCTTCACTTTAAAACTAGAAAATAACAGTAATTTAAAAACCACTAGAAATGTCAGTGGAGGAGTAAGCACACAGGAGAAATATCTCCTCAACAACCTCAGATCTTTTTAGCACGGTCTGTGCAAGCTTTGTTACTACAAAGAGACTGAAAAAAATAAAAGCAACGATGGTATTTCATCGAGGAGTGTGGAACAAATGTTAATATTTCAGCACTGTGCAGGGGATTCCTCAGCCCAGGGACGACCTGCCGTGGGGAGGAGCTGCCTCTGGAAATAGGAAGAAGCGTTTACCTTGCCTCATGGCTATATGTTAATCTATTTCTATTAGCAAAATCCATTTAATATTGAATATATGTAACAGCTTCTGGCGTAAAAAGAAAGCTGCAGAGTCAAACTAAATGGTGTTTTCTTCCCGTGATGGGAACACATGCACATTTTCTCCTTTACTGGTGACGCCAATTAAAGCCCAGGCAGAGGGGAGCAGAGAAACTTCACCCCCCGCCGGCCACAGCACGATGCCACCACCGAGCCCTGCTCTCCAGGGGAGAACACAACTTCCCCCCGAGGTGCCATCACCCAAACTTCAATTAATTACCAAAACCGCAACGACCAAGCCCTTACCTCGCATCACACACGACTCCTGGCGCGGCAGCCGGTGGGAGAAGCCTGCAGCCAGGCTCCGGCTCCCCGGGTCCATGGGGCAGCCCTAGGGGTCTGTCCCCCCCCAGCCCACCCCACATGCACGGCCACCCATCCCCATTCTCCGGCTGCCAAGGCGCCCGCAGCCCCCGACAATGTCTCCTCTGTCAGCACACAGCCTGGCACAAAGACACGCTCCCCTCCAGACCCACACTTTTTTCCTTTTTCTTCTTTTTTTTTTTTTTTATCCCCCTCCCGGAGCACGGGGCTGATGAGAACAGATGGGAGGACAAATAATTGCTTATGTATTTGGGATGAGCTGATTTTTCCCTCTGCTAATGGTGTGGGCTGCAGGACGGGCACCCGGGGGGAATGGGGGGGAGATGGGATCCGCGCCGAGGGGAGCGCTCCCCGCCTCGCATCACGCATCTTTTGTCTTAACCCCCCGGGGGTGGCCGGGCGAGCACGCAGCTGGAATGAGGGGGGGAGTTACACCAAAGGGGGTTCTATGACTTGGAGCCTTGTTTGTCCCCCTCGGGATGCGGGATGTGTTCTCACCCCCCCAGGAACCCCCGCTCCGGAGAGCCTCGGAGCACGCCGTCCATCCGTGCCCTCCCCACGGCATCGCCAGGGGGATTTTCAAGGAAGCAGGAATGCTTCATGAAGCGATGAGTGACACCCTCAGCAGATGTTTACAGCTGTCACTAGGGCGGGAGGAAGACGGCAGCATCTTAAATCCCAGTTTTCTGCGGAACTCCCCTTGGAAATCGGAGAGGCACAGCAGAGAGCCTTCTTCAAAATCAGACGCCTGTATTTTTTCTTGTTGCGAAAGGGCTCTCGTGTGCAGGTTACACACATTCCGCGCAACTTCAAGTTCGTTTCCTTTCCTAGCAGGACACAAGAAGTGATCTGGCCTGGCTCCAGAGAAGTCGGCTCTGATCCCTGCTGAAACCAACTGGAATTTCATCGTTTAACTCAAATATTCCCAAGCCAAGCTCCACGATAGACGGTGGCCGTTTTAGATTCCTCCACGTTAATTATGGTTCCGATCTTCAAGCACTGGAGCTGAACAGAGCTGCCTTTCCTTCTGGAAGCAGACCCCAAGGGACAGGCAGCCCTTAGAGACAGCTACAAACCCATCCCAGCTCCCCAATGAGCCATCACAGCGTTACAATCACTTCCCACGCCATTAGTATTAATTGGGGACCTGCTGGCAATCCCCAGGGGCCCTATCTCACCCTTTTAGCAGGTCCTGCCAGGTCAGGCTTGAGGATCAGCGGTGGCTCCACTGGTGCCCCATCTCCCATGGCTCTTTTTTGCTGTTAACCCTTGCCAGTTCCCCCAAAATTTATCTCGAGTGGCAAACAATCACAGCTATGCCACTTCCAAACGAAGGCACGTGAGTTTGTACAATGAGGCAGTAAAATAAGGGGGAGAATTCTAGAGGGAATTTGTAAATATTTTTTTTTTTTTGAAAATAATTTGTTTCACAGCATTTCACTGAGGCCAAACTGCAGCCCTGCTTTTCAGGAGAAGTGGCAGCACCAGTGGATAACAGCCCAGTAAAACTCTGAATCTCACGCTCAAAAGTAAGCTGAGAAAGGAGAGCTGTGAACGAGCAACCACCTCTTGTAATTTTATTCTTTAGTAACGGTTCTTAAGGAAACTTCTTCATTTTGTCTATTAATAAGATCAAGTTATTTGTCTTGCCATACGGACTGAAGCAGGATCAGGATTGCTTTCTACCAGCAGAGCCCCACAGCAATGAACACAATCAGATGTTCTTTGACAAAACATTGTAAATATCTAAAATATTTCAGCGTAGTTTCCTGTGTTTGTATTACAGCTGACATATCTCAAATGTGATTTCTTTTTGCCCTGCAGAATTGCATAAGTAATCTCAAAAATTCCTCTACTTCTACCCTTTAAAAAAAAAGCGCCGAGGCAATTATTTAGAGTAAAAAAAGATGCCCTAAAAGAGAAGTGCAGGGAGGCCAGCTACATACACCATCCAATAACTAGTAAAGGATGCCAACATCTAATGGTAAAATACATTAGGAAAGGCTTGTTGCTAGAGGCAAGCAGAATTCCTTCAACTAAAACAGGTCAAGTATAATCAAGAGCAATGTCTGACAGGCCAGCTTTATTCCTCCCCCCTTTTCAGCCACTCCTGGGTCTAGTTCACATCAATCAGGGGTCCTCGGTGTTACTCCGATTGTACCATTTTCCTCCTTTATTGTGCCAATTTGGGGACTGCGACATAGCACCAATAGGCTGCCCAATGCAAAGTGTCTCCTACATGGCACACTTTGGCTTGGAGGTAGTCGAGAACATCAGTGATGGTTCCTTCTCTTGGAAATCTTGGGAGGAGAGTGCTTCAGCCTGCCCTGTGCCATCTCACTTCATCTCTTAACAATTTGCACCTCTAGATTCTATTTAAGGACTCATGTTTTACTTTGTGTAAACAAACTCAACCGTGAAAACTAAAATTCGTAGCATTTACCTTGGTCAGCAGATGTATAGAAATTTATCATTTACAGATACATGGTTTATATGACAGAGTTAATCTGTTTTTTCCTTTGAGATCCTTCTCTTTCTGGATCTTTGTGATCCTAATTGATTTTGATTTTTTAAAGTCCTTATTGTCTTTTTTTCCCCCCACTTCTATGGCATGAAAAGATCCAGCCATTATTTTTTAGTGTCACACGAGAAAAAGTACTTTAAGACTAGCCTCACAATTATTTTACAAGTACAGAAGATGTCCTCTTTCTCACTGGTGTAACCCCACAGTAATTCCATTAACTTCCAGTATCTTTGGATGTAGAACATCCATCTGAGATGTCCCTCTTCTCTATCTCACAAATCTTTAGCTCTCAAAGAGTAGAAAAACCCCACATAGATATTGCCCAGGGCAGTTCACGTGGCAAAAGAGTTTTGTCACTCAGTGGAGGGATGGATTAAGGAACCACAGAATTAAAGTTTCAGAGATCTTTTCCGTAAAAACACAGAAGAGGAAGGAGTGTAATGTGCACTCCAGCAGGGACAGTAAAGTACAGTGTGTGTCTTTGGAGTTTTAGCATTATTAGACTTCTTAGTATGATGCTACTCTCAAAAGTCTGGCTTGCTCACGGGTTTTCACAACACACGTGCTTTCACACTCCCACTGCGCTTCTACAGCCAAGAGACAGAGGGATGTAACACTCAGCTTTCAGAAGACTCCAGACCAAGAGCTTCTTTCTCCAGTGAAGAATGCCAAGACTTCCTCACCGCCACTCCACTTTGAGCTACCTATCTTACTGAAGCATTTCACTTGGACATAGATCTTTTGAGTCTCTGGTCTGTTCTCTGCTAAAAGCTCTTGACTAACTCAAGTGAAGACATCACCCATACAAGGTACACAAGACTTAAGGCCACATGGATTTTCATTTGGCCCATCTAGTGTGTGTCTAACGCCCCTTCTCAGAGAATCCACCAAGATTTAAGGTGTACTGATGCACTCTAAGTTTAATATTGTGTAATACACAAATTAAAATTATTTTCAGCTATTTGGAGTCCATTCACAGTAACCAGAATTTCCAACTGTTTTCTCACCAAAATACTTGATAGGTTTGGGCTTGCTTTGTCCAGACGAGACCTAATGCATTAAATCTGCTGCAATCAAGACTCAATACTTACAAATGGTTTCCTAACGCTACTCATCAGTCATGGATGGGTACAAATTTGCTTCCTTCGACTTCAGCTTGCCTTTTATTCTTCCCTGCAGCTTCCTCATTTTTATTAAAAATGAGGAAAGAAACCACATTATTAAGTTTGCATTTTCCACTCTTCCTAATTTACAAGCATTACCCGAATATTTTAAGGCCCAACTATTCTATGAGAAGAGCTCTTTAGACCATTTAACAGGAGCAAAGTCTTGAATGACCAGGGATTTTCTTAATCTTTCTTTCTTTTCTTAATCCTCTCCTGCATCCTCCCACTTTTCCTGTTTTCCACTCCTTAATTAAATTTTGGGTCAAAGCTCTTTCTGACTCACAACATTCAAATGTTTTCAGATTTGGTTAAAAAAATCATGCAAATCCATCACCCCGTATTGTCGTAGCTCACCAGGAGCAACTCTCCTGAATTACTTGGGCATATAGACAAGATCTGATTGTCTAAATCAAATTGCTAAACCCTAAATGCACAAGAGAATCATAATTATTTTTCTTAATGTCAAATCAGATTAAAGTGTACTCAAAATAATTGGCCAGACTACAGGATACCAGTGGGCAAAGGTTCTGGAAATAGAAGTGACACCGTGATAATTGGCAAAACAACCACCAGGAGATATAAATCTACTTAGGATTCGCGGATTTCATTTTGAGATTATAAATGCAAGAGACAAAGGATGACGTCCTCCAGTCACGTGCTGACAAGTTGTGATAGAGCAGCTGAGAAGAAGGACCCCCACGTCACTGCTTCATCACCAGCCACCCCTGCTCTGCATCCTGCCTCCTACGGCTGACTCGCATCTCCGAGACCTGCCTGAATTATCCTGCTTTTGCTGCCAGTTTTGATGCCAGGCATCATTATCATGCTCAGCAGAAGCATAAGAGATACGCTGTTTGTACTCGGCAGATTGCATTTATATAAAAAGTAATTATTAAGAGGTCATTTTTCTCTGCACAAGTAAGTATTTGCACAAACTATACAAGACCTCTTACCAGAGCTACTGCTCTGAACTCAGAACTGCTCTGCAGGAACTGCTGAATGCACATTTAAGTATTGAATCAGTGATAAAGATGTCAGAAGCCTTTATCTATTCATAAAACCAGGGATATTTAAAAAAAAAAAAAAAGAGAAAGGGAAACCATTCTTAGAAATTTTGATTTAACCACAGTGAACTGAGATAACCTTTAATACTGGAAGATTCATTTCAGGAAAAACTGGATGGGACGTGGACTGGCAGTTAACAGTTCTTGCTCTCTTTGATTTTCATTACTATGTCCTTCACAGTGAAAACCGGTTTAAAAAGGTGGAAAAACAAGATGAACAACCTTACTCCCCTTCAAAACATAAAGCTGGTTAATTACATCAAGCATTTTTTAAGACAAGTAAGGCCGATGGTGCTGTTCTCCCAATTACCCACAGGACGGAGCAGAGACCTGGCCGCTTGGGCACTTTGTGTGGCACTACCCTGAAACCTGGCAACATTGCCTGAAGTTTGACCTAGGTTACAGGGATAAAAGGGGAAATAAAACAGAAACCAGCCTAAAGAAGCTGCTGGGAACTCAAATTTATAGAGGTCCCGGAGCAGATGAACAACAGATCAGTAAGAGAAGGCATTTCCAGCTTCCTTCTGGTACTATAGTCTGGGGATTTTATGCTTTTTGTCTGGACTCCACACTACCCGTGAGAGATCAGACCTGGTTTTATATCTAATATTATATTGTCCTTTGATACTTTGTTCACCCTTGGAAAAACCTTGCCATGGATGGATTTCCATCTATCTGGAAGCCTCACCCAAATTTGGTTCTTAAGGCTGGACTGAAAGAACTTTAGAAAGCAATTACAGAGGAAAATTAAAAGAGCAAAATCTCACAAGTGTGTGATAAAGCCGGGCTTACCCAAGGGTGCTGAGAACCTGCACCCAGACCTCATTTTCAAGCAGACTTTCAACTCCATGGCATGTTTGAAGGAAACATGTCTCAGGGTGAAGTGGCCCGGTGAGCCAGAGGTGCCTGACCACCACGGGAACTCTATGAAAGCTCTTTTTTTTTGTTAAATTGAGCAGCTAGAAATACACTTGAACTATTTAGAGAAGTTGCAGTCCAGAAATGCTCATCCCCCTGCAGAAAGCCACTGAAGCTGAACATTCAACCCCTTTTCCACTTGCTTCCAGCAGCAGAAATTAATGTGGGAAGTGCAAAAATTGAAATAAACCAAATTCCTCCGGTTCCTCCCTCCTTATATATGCTCATAAAAGTTTTGCCCTGATCACACAGCATAGCTGTGACAGAAGCTAGTTTTGGTTATGTTTTTGTTTTTTATACCTCGTAACAACATCATGAAAACTACCTCAAGCATCAAGAGTCAATCTTAAAGGTCCCCTCCAACCTGGACAATTCTCTGATTCCCCCCGTGTGTGGGAGGCAGTAGACAGGGTGGGTGGATGGAGAGAGAACCCAGAGCATCACTGCTCCAACCAGAGCCTGGACAAGGAGGACTTCCCAGAACATTTGCATGTCTCTCCCTTGGGAAAATATCCTTTTAAATCACTCTGCCAGCAGTAACTGAACTCGACACTTACAGAATTCTTTAATGGCTTATGGATGACAAGATTATTTTTTTTTTTAATCTTTGAATGTGATCTCTGTCATTTTTACATAAGTTTTGAGACAGCCAACAGGTTAGCAGAACCCTGTCCACCACCTTCAGACTCTGTGCTGGACAAAATACAGTGGGCAAACTAGTAAAGAATGTGAGCTGTGCCAGCCTCCTGAGCTGGGCGAGATGCTGGCATACAGGGATGCCACACAACAGGGATCCCAGGAGGGACTTGTTTAATCAAGCAAGCTTTGCCACAAGATGAAATTGCACCATGCAGACGATGCCATCAGCCTGCCTCTGGAAAAAAAACCCCACACTTAACCAAATCCTGAAATTCTTGTTCAGCATTTGCATTAAATCCATGGGAATTGCACGGGCTTCAGCGTGTGTTTTCTCCCACACCAAAACGGCCAGATGGACAGACAGGGATGTGAGAAAAACATTTTCTGTCGAGCCTGAGGGGAGATGAACAAGTAAAAAAAAGCCCCCACGTACACCCAGAGGGTGGCTGTTAGCATCCCCTCTGTGCTGGACACCAGAGGTCACAGGCAAAGCCTGAATCTTTGCTCAGAGAGACCTCCCAGGAAGACCAGCCTGGAAAGCAGCCCCTGGGAAAACAATGCTTATTCCCTGCTGCTGCAAACAGCACAGCTAGTAATCCTAATCAGGCCAATTAATGTGGCTCTCCTTATTTTTTTACTTTCCTAATTTTATGAAACATAGAGAAAATAAACTCAAATAAGGGTAGGTTCTCTCACGTGTGGAGCCCCTCAAAACTAACCCACAGCCAGGAAGAACGTGAGGCACCAGCCATACACAGACCTTCTCCAGGAGATTCTATCAGCCCAGAGATGTGACCGAGCTAGCAGATACGCCTTAAACCCCTGGTTGTTCTGACCCAGCAACATCCTCCCATCCCCAGGTTCTGCCTTAACCTGCAAAGACAAAAGCAAAAGGCTGACCCCTCCGTGGGATTTTATCTAATTTATTTACCAATAGTGCCTGAAGGGTGGGGGAACACGGGAAAACAACACAGAGCCACACACCTGCAACACGAAGGATTCCTATTGCTGCAGAGACCTTCTTTTTCGTGTTTCCCTGACTCCACAGTAAATTAGAGACACTTCTCCACGGTGGAAATTGGGGAGGAAGTTTTCCCTGCAAACAATTCCCTTTCAAAGCGTTAAACTTTTTGTCTCTTAAACACCCAATTCTCTACGGAGAGCGGATAATGTGAAACAAAGTAGCAGAAAATGAAGTGGTTTAAGATTATACACGGTCAGTTGGGCTTTCTCTAAAGAAACATTATACGGACCACTTACAGGTCGCAGAGCTGAAGGAGGATGCAGGGAGGATAACCAAAGGACACCACCATCGATGGGTTTGCATTGCAACCACGCTAACACCCACGTCACACCAAGGGGCAGGAGCCATAAATGTGAAAAACAATGGGAAGATTAATTCCTGGTGGCTTTTATAGCTCCCAGCCACACCATCGGGGCAGCAACACCCGTGGGGAAGCGTTGGTCCCCAAGGCTGGGCTGGCTCCTGCTCTGAACAGGGACCTTGGCACGGTGGCATCACAAGCAGGAGATGCTACAGGTGAGGAGGCTGCAGAGAGCTGAGTGTGGAAAAGATGCAAGGATGCAGCACGCTCCTGGCTGCTTGAGGACACCTGGCCCTGGCCACTGGACCAGCCTACCCTTTCTCCATCATCAGTGTGGAAACACTTCCTCCAGGCTCACGCTCCTCAGAGCATTGCAGGAGGGTTTGGCAGCTGGGAAAGGGAAAGAGGGGGATCTTCGAGCCTCTGGAAAGAGAGAGACAACTCAGGACAAGCAGGTTAGTTGGGTGTCTGTGCTACATCGACACGCGGTGAGGTCAATGTGCGTGGGGGCTAGACTGGATGGCCACCCGAGACTCACCAGGCTGGAGCTCTATGTCCAGCAGCCTTTCAGACACAGCTTAGCAAAAAAGTGCCCTGAAGCAAGATTTGATATCTTTCCATGGGAACAAAAGGTCAGGAACCTCGAGGGAACCCTGCACCAGCTTCCTTTCTCCAGTGGGATCCAGCTTCCGTCTGGCAAACGCTCAGGGGCTGCACGGGGCCACAGCTTCATGGCTCTCTCACGGAGCCTGCATTGGGGATCCTAAAGCAGTGGGATGCTGAGCTCAAATAATCTCATTCATGGCTTTAACTTTTGGAAGAAGCCAAAATAAAAACAAAGAAATGGCACTGGTGATGCTGGCAATCACTGCCAAAAAGCAGAATCTGCCATATGAGCTGAAAAACTAAATATATAACATACGAGTTTCAGAGTGTAGGTGAAATCAGAGCGAAGATGTGTTTTACAACAAAGCTACGAAAGGAACAGCAAATATTCCTTTTAGAATAGAACCGGCAAAAACACTGGTGTATTTTGAAAAAATAAACCAAATAAAAACTATTTAAATCAAAACTACTTCGACTTAGCTACAAGTACGAAAAGAAATACACTTGTCAGGAAGAAAATAAAGTAATATGGACCTGACTAAGATAAAGCCGCATGAAACTGTATTCATGCTGAGAAAGACGATTTGCCTTTTTTTTTTTTTTTAAATATTACAGCTTCCCATCTGCTCGTGGACAGCAACCCGGAGACCCAAGGCTGCACCAGAAACCTCCACGCTCACCCTGGTCTCCCATAGCATAACCACGCCAAGCTTCAGCCCTCCGATGTCCCTGGAAAGGTGTCCAAGCTCTGCGTGGAGAGGTGCTGGACCCCTGAGGAGCCCACCAGCCTCTGTAGACAGAGGGCTCAGCCCCTGCAGTTCAGGAGTGCCAGCACCCGAAGGAAAAGACCCTGTCATTTTGGAACCGAGCTCACTTAGGGGCTTAACACAACCGTCCACGCTGGCTGCAGAAGCCCATGTCCCTCCTGGGTGACACCCCGGTGAGGTGGTGGCATTGCTGCTGTCCCCTCGGGAGCCAGGCTGCCCTCCTCGGCAGGCGCTTGGGGCTGACCACAGGAGAAAAGCCAGGAAATACAGCGACACCGAGACAAAAGTCGTTCCTCAGTTCCCTTCCACACCAGGACCTGGACCTTTTTGAGCCAAATCAGTGCTTTTCAGTTTTTACACCCTCTCCCCCCTGGGCTCGGGTACTGTGAGCCCTTCCAGGCCGAGCAGACCCACTGCCCCATCAACAGCCGCGGAGGAGATCCCGGAGAAATTTCATTTATTTTCCAGCATTATTACAGTTAATTGGAAACATCTGCTACAAATATCTGTATGCCAGAAGCATCCCGAGCTACTAGGCGCTCTCTGCAGGAACACCCACTCTGTCTTCTGCGGGTAGGTTTCGCCACCGGCATCTTTATTGTCAAAGAAAAGACACCATAAGACTAATCGTCCAAACGCGCAGTTTAAATTGTCTCTGCTCGTTTTCACACAAAGTAGTAACATATGTTGGGCTGTCACAGCTGTGAAAGATATTTTCATCTCCTCGTTTGGCTTTTAACTGCTTTCTTCCAGTGAACCAGGTCATGGGGTTTTGGGAACGCCGCTCCCCTCTGACACCCGGGAGCATCCTCAACCTCAAACAGAGCTGCAGAGAGACTCTTCAAGCACGTGCAATTAACATTTTATATTTGTATTGAGATTAATGTCAATATATTACGTTAATGTAAGCACATTACTTAATGTGAATGTTAAAATTTTGTGTAAGTATTTATGTGAATAAAGGGTAATTATTTGAAATGTCTAGCGGAAAAAAGTTCCTGTGGGATAGAAGATAGCCTAAGTATGAAGTCTTTGTGAATCCCAATAAATATATTCCTTGAGACCTACTGAACATCTGGGCTGGAACTTACAGGATTTCTAAAGAGGTTGTCAAAGATAATGAAAAATGTAAGTGCAGACTGGGCTTTCTAAATATTATTAGCCCCCTGTCTGACTCTCCTGTAATTTTCTCTTGAATAGGCTGAAATGTGAGACGTGACCACTTTTAGCAAAACAAATCCGTCAAAATTGTGATTAATGAAAGAAAATCAGAATGACAAATTTATTTATTTATTTTTAGGGAAAGTGATGAACAAAGACATTCATATGTGGTTATATTTCTAATCTTTAACAAAGTTAGACCAAACCAGACAATGTCTTTACGATAGAGCTTGCCCACAACAGCTGGAGACTTCTTACTGACTGTACAAGGCAGCATGATGGAAAAAAAATGTTTAAAAAGGCAAAGAGTAATAACTCAGAACTTCCAAAAACATCTTTGAAGCAGATGCTCCTCCCTAAGATGCCAGACTAGGAAACTTTATTCACAGAGAAAAAAAAAAAAAAAAAGCTGAGATTTGGAGCCTGATTTTTTAAAAATAAATTGCCAGGGGTAAGATTTTCACGCAGATGGTCACTATGAATTCTGATCTCAAACCAGATCAGAAACATATTTTCCTCTTACACAAAAAGCAGAAATCAACCTTCTGTAACATAATCTTTTTAGATCCTCTCCCACCCCAAGGGTAAGAACAGCTACAGACTTCTCATTTGACGGTGTGGGAATGGACGTTTCTGCCATTAAGAAGTTCCGAATCACGCGGAAGGAACTCACACTCATTGACAGACAGAAAAAAGGAACTGTGAAAAGCAGAAGATCACGTAATGTCTGGATGCAAACTTTCATTTGGGAGAATCACAACGTTGATAGTAATAACACAAAAATAGCAAGGCAGGGGATGTACCGGTTTTGTTGGTATCGAACAGAACTAAATGAAGGGAAAAAAGGGGAAAAAAAAAAATAAAATCACACATTCTTGTTCATAGCATCAAGTCCCTCTCGATTCTCCCATTTGTTGGCTTGCCACGCTTGCACGTCTGACACAAAGGACAATCTCACTCTCAGAGAAGATTAAATCGGCAAGAAAATTCTTGGAACAACAACAGTGAAATCTGTCCCACACTTGCCTAAAAACGTGTATTTAACCTGCTTTAGCCATGAAAATTTGATTAATCCATTTGGAAGAAACAGACATTTATGTCAAGGGTAAACAATGTAAAGATGGAAACTGGGGGAGAATCATCCTAAGAAAAAAAAAAAATGAAGCAGATGCTTCAGGATAAAAGCCCCATTAAGGATAACCATGGTTATGGCTGATCTTCACATGCCCCAAGTGCAATAAACTGTCATCTCCTCTCTCTCCTCGCAGGGCGGTTAAGCAAACACGAGCATTAGCATGTGAATGGATGAAACAAATGGCTGATTTTCCCGTGAAATCTTAACTTCTGCTTTTTCAAGGTTAGGGAGAACAGAAATTGCGACTCATGCTTTCTCCTGAAATCCACACAGAGCCCTGCAAACCTCAGAGGACCACAAACGAGGAGGCGAGACGAGCACTTAGAAGAGTGGAGAAGAAACAGCACCAGGGGTGACCTGAGCATCACAAATGTGGTCCTGACGCAGAGCTGCCACCCCTGGGGCAGTGCCCATACATCCACTGCCTGAACCCAGGGCCAGCAAACCACCCTCTACCTCCTCCTCTCACACCCAAGCTCCCTCTTTCACATGTCCAAGGTCCTCTGCCAACGGCACAGAAGCCATGAGAGCCCTGATGGCATCTAAGGGTACCTCCATGCCTACTTTTGGCAGCACACCACTGGAAGGTGGCACAAAGCTGGAACTTGCCTGGAGTGGGAAGTCAGCATGAGCAAAGAGTCCATTTAAGAGCCCCAGCCTGCCTTTGGGAAGGCAACCAGGTAAACACAGGATGCAGCACCTACTGCGCTGCCTCAGGACTTAGGTCTCCCTCATCTCCTGTGTCTTACCTACCTAAACTTCACCCCCATCCCAAACCTCCCTGTAACTGATGGGAATCTTCCCATTTAATGCCCGCCTGCCTGATTTCAACCCACTTCCACAGGGAAACTTCTACAGGTGGTGAAGTCTCCATCCTTGGAGATATTCCAAAGCCATCTGGACACGATCCTGGGCAAGGAGCTCTAGGTGGCTCTGCCGGAGCAGGGGGGTTGGACCCAATGACCTCCAGACATCCCTTCCCACCTCATCCCTCCTGTGATTCTGCTGAAGTTTCCTTCAGAGCACAAGTGGTCTTCTAAGAGGGAGATCTATGCGCTGGAGGAAGAAGGTTTCCTTCCACAGGAACGCATCACCCTTCACTGCTCCCGCAGCCACGTACGCCGCCGGGGAAGGCTTCAAACACAGGGAGGCAGCTAGCAATTTAATTAAAGCACTCAGAGAGAGGCACGTGCACACCCCGTTCCTCAAGAGAAACACTTTAAATATAAATACAGGAGCACAGGACTGCAAGGAAACTCCCGAGTCCCTTCCATCAACTGAAGAAACTGCATCCCAGAGCTGCTCTTTAGTAGTATCATCTCTGCTGCACCAGGAAAAGGCTGTTCATGAACCTCGTAGACAACTGGGGACTGTTTCACCCAAGGTCCGTTTACTTCCCTATTGCCCACTCTGTAATTTGTGTAACTAAAATTTAGCTCTTTTCACTCCCCAGCGTTTACTCTCCTCCTGTAGATTCACCGTCCTGAAGACAGCAGTACCTCAGTCTCCTCTTCATTATCTGAGCAAGCCAAGGTTTCTGCAGTGCCTTCTGGTACCAGTCACGATCCGTTGTGTCCCCCTCGATCGTCCTGACACCCCTCTGGGAGCCTGCTCTAGGTTGAACTTGTCTTTCTTTAATGGGAACGGTGCACACTCTTCCCACTGTGCTTTGTCAACACTTCAAAACATGCTGCCAATACCTTCTTTCCCCACTAGAAAGACCTCACCCACTATTCTCTTGGCTTGCATTTATCTTGTTAACAGCAGCATCATGCTGGTAGCTCCATCCTAAATAGGATAGGTCTTAGAATCCTAGACCCACAACAGGCCACAGATCTAGAGACCCTGGTCCTACATGACCTCATGTAGCTCTATTTTTTTCCCCTCTTTTCCAGCTGATGAGTTCCCAGCTCACAAATTAAATTCAGATGATTATTCCCTGAAAGCATGACCTTGCACTCTATGCAATTACATAACTATGCCATAACTATTACACCAACTTGGAAAAAAAACCCCTAATCCTTCTTGTATGATGTTATGATCTTCTTCTGACATCTCAGTGACTCTTATCTTTGAGTCACCTGTAAATTCACAACTGCACTGCTGCTTATTTGCAGTAGGAAGATATTAAACGTGTTTCATCTCCTTTGAGGAACTTAATTAGCAGCCTCCCTTTGGCTCAACACTTCCCTTTCAAGACTAATGTTGCCATCTCCTCTTCATTCAATTCTCTACCTGTGTAAAAATTTCTTCTATAAATCTCCTTTTTCTCTTACCATACTGACAAAAGCTCATGTGGGCACCACATTCAAATTCTTTATCAAAATTGAGATGGATTACATCTATTGCCTTCCTTCAGCAACAAAACTGAAGAAAATGAAACAGCTACCCTGGGCACAAAATATGTATTAATTTTCTTTATTTTATCCCATTTTCTGTTTGCCTCCCCGACTGTATTATCTTTTTCAAAATTTGCTCTAAAATATTACATCCTTTAGAGGTTGTTCTAACAGGCTGTTATTTGCCAAAATCCACTTCCTCTGGCTCCATCTCATAATTTGAGGTATAAATTTTATGTTTCTCATTCTCGTGCCCCGTTGTTCAATATGTTCATTAGAAACTCTGCAATCTCATATAACAATAAATGTCTTTCCAGGGATGAGCAGAAATGTTTTTAGAAGTAAAATTTGATGACCTCTTACTGCTAGTTTCTGGAAAAGAAGTGCTGGATATTGTATTTCTCTGACTTAATGATCTACTGTACTGTGGGGTTTTTTTAATAGCAGGAAACGTGGTCCTCCCAAATCAAACCTAAAATCAAATACCTCCCCATAACTTAATTTAAAAGGTTAGAAAAGCTCAAGATTCTCTTCGCCACCAAAGTACTTCTCCAATTTTCACTAAGAAATCTAATTTCTCTCACGTGGAGCAAACGTATATAATGCAAAAGGCATTAAGAAACTCTACTGAACTTTGGAATTAAACTCGCTTTTTGCAGCCGCTGTTTTAAACGTTGCCAGAGTCTGGAAATGAAGCAAAGCCTCATCCCGTTGACAGACCCCTGCATTAACATCAACTTCAACTAACGGGTCTAAATGTTTTTGGCCATCCACCACGGAACTCCGCTGCCCATTCCACTGTACACTACCCCACAACCTAATTAGCAGCCCAGCAAACATTCCAGATAGCTCCTAATATTGTGCACAAAGGTGTCATTAGAAGTGTGCACGTATGAAATACATTGGAAGAAGAGAGAACAAACGTCCAGCTCCAACGGGTATCTTCATTAACTCATTCTCGGGGGCAGTGTCACACACGGGGTTGGTGTGAGGGTACTCTATACCCCACCGTGACCTTTCAGACTGCATTTAATCGCGTCCCTACCGAGGATATAGAAAATTGATAAGGTGTGTGCTGATTGAGTTTCTTCCTTGCGGACCACAAGTGCTCATTTCAACAAAACCTCCCTCTTAAATTTTCAGCACAACCGAAAAAGAGTTTCAAATGCTATACACCCTCATCTGATTTTTCAAACTGTTATATCAAAGACTCTCCATCATGAACCACAGAATCTCCGTTTAGCCTCTCTACTGCACACAGCATTATCCTTCAATTGTTAGTGAGCCCAAAGCCTGCGTGTAGCACCCTCAGAACCTTGCTGCCAAGGCTCAGACAGCACTTCCAGGCACTTTGCCCCTCTAATCTTTAGGGACTTCAGTAACTAGCAGTCGGGGAAAATCACAGTAAAAAGAAAATGCAGGTGATCGTGACCCTAATTGTAGAGTAATGGCATGAGAGACACTTCCTCTATATGTGCACATCACATTTAGGCTCTACAAGAAGTTCACTGGCCTTTGGTAAAGCTGGGACAAGGGTCTTTGTGAATATACGAGTGCACAGGGAGCTATCTGAACTAGGAAATTCTGCCAGAATATTTTAAACCCCGTGAAAGCTGCATAAAATATGAGATATCTCATTATAGTAGGTTTTATTCTAAGCTCTAGCTTCTTTTCTTTGATGCCAACTTAGACTTTTTGCTAATTTTTCGTTATTCTTTTAAATATAATTATTTGGTGGTATTTTCAGATATTCAACAGCATCAGACACTACACTCTCCACTAAAAACGCTCATGGGGAACTCTGAGGTACATGCTCATTTAAAGCAGATTCTGAAAGTAAATCACACTGGGGTTTCAAGTGTTTTTAAGGAGGTTATGGCAGGCACATTTTGTTATTAATGTGTAGGGGTTTTAGCTATTTAACTCCTCATCAGGGTCAGAACGACTCATCTGCATTAAAGCACTGAAGAGCACTGGGCACAGCTGAGCCACCGCTTGGATCACTTGCATTCGGAGGAACAGAAACTTGGACGAGCCCCAAATTATGGTAGACCTAACGACTCATTTGGCAGCAAATCATTTGTAGCAGGAATGACTTTAAATGACAATACTAAAATTAAATTTGTCCCGTGTTTAACATGCCCATTAAAAAGAAATCCTTCAATGCCATTCAGTGAGGCTCAGACAGACAAAATGACCGTGTGGTTGGCCACAGCCCGCCCTCAGCAACGTCCCTGACTCAGCCCACCTGCAATGGCTGCGGAGTCCAGGAGGACCTACTCACTGGAATATTGACCTTGACAGCTACGCTGGTTTCATGAGCCTGAGATGCTGGGAAGTGCCACCAGGAGCCTCAGAAAACAGAGCTCTGGGTAGACTGGGATAGTCCGACCCACGTCAGTTTTTGTTTCTTTACTGAGACTCAACTTTGATTTCCCATCAAAGTGGTGCTGGACCCTCCTGCAGCCTCCAGGCACCTCCAGCTTCCCTTGGACAACCCTTGTGGGGAAGGTTGGCAGCAGCAGACTGAGGTGGACCTGGGGCTGGTTTCTCTGAGTTTCACAGAGCTTTGGGCGAGGAGTCAGTGCCTCAACAAAGCGATCTGCTGAGAGCCCACTGTGAATCTAAATTCTCAGTCTCTCATTTAATTCATTAGAATGGAAGCTCAGTGTGAACGGCTCCATTAAGGCAGAGGCAGAATGAGCCTCATCACACATGCAGCAACATATGTCTCTTTCAACATGCACTGCAAAACAGATACCAAATGGAAAACAGATGATTTTGAGCTTCCTCTGCTGTCTCCTGGTACAGAAAACATTCTCAAAACCCGGTGTATCTTCATGTAAATTACTACGTCGCAAAGATAAATATCAAAGTTATGTGAGATGCTAGATAAGTAAAAAGGCTTTAAAGAACAAGGAAGAAATAAAAACACCTACAAAGTCTCCAAAGACAAAAAACAAACAGCAGTTTATTTGTGTTCCCAGGAAAGCCTAAAGCCAAACATTAGCATTTTCTTTCGGAGGCGACTTTCTGCATATTGAGAGCCGGCTTAAATAAACGGCTGGCTTTTCTTCTTAGAATATTTGGCCAGTCTGCATAGTTTTTTTCTCCTTTGAGAAAATAAACATGAAAACCAATGCAGGAATAACACCACACAGGAGCAGTGCAGAGAAGAAATTAAAAAAAAACCTTGTTATAATTATAAATGAGATCTTGGCCAGGCAGAAATGCATATGGAACGCTGTCAGCTGGGAGTGCTCTTCAGGAGCAACAATCACAGAAATACACCCTTGTCACCTTCTTGTTGATCTCCTTTCCCCATCATCCTTCATGAATTTTATATGGCTTTTCATTTTTATTCCCATGCTCATCTCTTAATCTTGCTTTAGCACATCCTCTGCTAGATCCCAGGGCTCTTTTGTATCCCAAAAAGCTCAGTTGAGGATTTGCTGGTATCTAACAGCATTAGACAGATGCTCCAGTCAGCTTTAGGCTGCAGTAATTTTTTTCTACTTATTAAAACCTGGAGGGAAAGTACTTTTCCTTCCTTGCTAGATAGTAAACGTGCTTCTTCTACTGGGCAAACAAATTATCTGATGTTATTGTAAAGACACTCAAGTAATATTCTTGTCTACCTTTATAAAGGTCTTTGTGCTATCTCGTGTCCAGGAGAGGGAAGCGAGCCCGAGGAGCTGCAGCAGAGGTATGGGGAACAGGAGGAAGAGCAGAACTTGGCAGAAACATGGATTTCTGCCTCCAGGGGAGGGTGCAACACGTACTCATTAATGACTGTTTATACAGATCACCACTACTGCTGTGTTAATTCCTCCCCCCATCCTTTTCATGAGATACTTCATGATCAAAGTATTGAAATCAACACAGCCAAAGCAATATTATCTGAGCAGTCAAGTTAAGCACGGGCACGTCTGAAGAATCAGATCTTAACGAGGTTTTTGGGTTCTTTTTTGGCACAAATACAACAAACACTTCAACACAAATATAATTCTGCCCATGCAAAGTGAAGGGCTCTGCTCATGTAATTAGCATCTACAAGCACAAATATTTGTTTATAAGAATCAAACAAATCATTAAATATTTATTGGACTGTTTTCATAAATAGACTAATTAGTTCTGAAATAGCTGCTTTCTTAAACTGCCTGACCAATACGCGATACGTTACCCTTCATTTACCAGCTTTCATTGAAAACAGTCCTGTGACCCTGACAACTTCATTGGACCCAAATCTCTGCAGGTGGATCACGAAATGCAATACACCCAAGGCACAGGTGACAGGACAAGGGGAAATGACCTCAAGCTGCACCAGGGGAGGTTCAGACTGGATATCAGGAAAAATTTTTTTACAGTGAAAGGGTTCTGAAGCCTTGGAATGGGCTGCCCAGGGAAGGGGTTGAGGCACCATCCCTGAGGGTATTTGAAAGATGGGTAGAAATAGTGCCTAGAGACATGGTTCAGTGATGGTTTTTGTCAGTGTTAGGTTGATGGTTGGACTAGATGATCCAAAAGGTGCCTCCAAACCCAGACAATTCTATGATTCTAAGTGAAAACCAGGGAACTGCCATTCCAGTCAATCTGGCTGTAGACAAACTTGGTCATCACAACCTCAACCGGTGCACGTGAGCGTACACCTCAGAGAACAAAAAGCCTGTCAAATCATTGGGTCCTTCTGAAAATGAGAACACGTCCACAGTGCACCCAGCTTAGCTTACACTACCAAAGCTGGCTCTAAATTTATCAAACTTGGTTTCAGACCGAAGGCAACTGAAATATTTTGCATTATCATGTCACTTCCTAAGGAAGCTGATGTTAGAAATATTTCCCAGATGTGGGTTAATATTTCCAGATGAATAGAGAGAGCAGGAGATACGTGTTCCTGACCCAAAGCCACCGACTGTCTGCATTAAACAGCATTTGTCCAAGATGTGTCAGACAAGAGACCCGAGGCTGGGCTCTCAGAGCAAAGTGCCTGGCCAAAATACACTTGGCTCCTCTGGGATGAATTTCTCTCCATACTGTTTCATTATTGTTTCCAAAAGGCCCAGTTTTGCTTCTGTATGAAAAAAAACCCCTCAAGTTTCAAATCTAGCATTTTGCACCAAAATAAACGTGGCATTTTGACCAGTCACAGCCACAAGCACCCAGGTTTCCAGCGCATCTCCCAAACTACTGGTGCACAGCAGAAGCTTAATAGGAACTTTTTGTAACATTCAACACCAAAGCTTACTTAAGTATCTCCTTCAAACTCCTATTAATATCTGCCATAGCTCAGATTACTTTTTTTTTTTCTTTTTCTGTGCATTTCCTACATGCAGAACCATCCTTAACTTACTTCTGACATTGATGGGCTGCACGAGGAACACGGTGACTGACATGGCAAAACCAAACCTAACACAAAGGGTCTCTAACACCCTGCAACGTTGTCAGGAACTGAGAGTAACTACAGAAACCTCCTGGAAATAATAAAGGCAATAAATAGAAGCTATGTGAATACTTATTTTTATTTTCAAGATGACTCCTGAAATTATGAGATCAGTTTAGTTCTGTTTTTCTCTCATCCTGTCAGAAGGCAGAGCAAAACCACTGCAATCAATACTCTCTTGATAGGCTGGATTAATAGATTTATGGTAATTGCAGCCACCTACATAAAAACACTCCTTAGCATCTAAACAAAAATACTCCTTAGCATTCTTCTTCTATAAGACTTTTACTGAGGATGAAGTTCAGAACACACAGATAAAGCGAAAATATATGGGTTTTTTTTCCAAGAAAACTTACCTCACAGCAGGCTTTCGGCAGCTCTCAGGAAGAGGATTATTTCCAATGGCTTTGATCTCGCCATCGTGCAGCAGCTCCTGATTGAAACAAGTGACTTCAGGGGGAGGGAATGGGGATCCCTCAGCTCAGAAAGGGTCTCCTCACACCCCACACACTTTTTCGTACTCTATTTACTTTCAGGCTGGACTGAAACACCAAATCCCTGCAGCTCCAGCTAGGGGATAGGAGATATCAGCTTCCTCCAGCAGCTCCTCCCTGCTGTCCCTCTGCAGGCAGGACAGCAGGGTCCCTGCTCCCACCAAGACCCTGCTGAGTCTGTAGGATCCTGAACTTCATCTTGGTTCTGTGAGGAACAGACCAACAGCAAAACACTAGAAAGGCAGCTAGCCAGCATATCGCTTTCAACTTCCAGATGGGCAGAAAGCTAGAAGAAAGGAACTAAACCCTGGTAAGCACCAAGGAATGAATGAGTTGGTTGTCCTGGCTAAAACTGAGCTCAGATCATGAGCTAGAGGCCAACAAGAACAATCACCTGAATATGCAGCACCTGTTGACATTTTCCAACACGCCCTGACCTTTCCAGCACCCTTACATTTGGCCCCCCAGCACAGCTGCATGGTTTCAGCTTCACCTATTGATGAGATCCTCCTCATCTGGATCCTATCAAAATCTTTACACTTTTAGTGAAAGCAGAGAAAATAGACGTTACTGAACAAGGACCATCTGAAAAAACACCCCCTCGTTACTGCTGGGGTTAATTGCTCACACCCCCAGGCTGTAACGGAGCCCGGTGAGTACAGCACAGGGACTGGCTGTGAACCTGAGGACATCTCCCGTGGTAGGTAGCGATGAGCACCAAATCCAATATTCAAGGACAGAATATAGAAAATGAATCTTGTAATCCCAAGCACCCCTGCAAACCAGAAATCATTTCATGATAGATGAGAAGAGTTCAAGATAATTTATCACTCGGAACACAAAGCCCCATATTCTCCCCTTTTTAACTCACTTTATGAGGTCAGAATAATTAGTTTTAGTTCTAGCAAACCTCTTTCCTACACTTCCCCTCCTCCATTCAAATTTGCTTGATATGCAAAGGTAATACATTTTGTTGAAGAAATAAGGGAGATCTGCATCGTGTCACGTCTGATCCAGAACTCAGTTGACTCCCCACCAGCTGGAATCTATCATTTGATTAAAAATGCTGTTGTGCCAGCTGCCTGCAGCACGTTTCACTACCCCGGCTCCTGGTGGAATTAAATCCATACTAAAAATGTAGTCTAGCATGAATCAATCTCTTCTCAACGTTAATGCATACCTGGAGAATAAAAGCATTGAGAAAAGAGCCCAGCCCTCCTAGACCTGGCCACCCCAGTCCCTGACACAGAAGGGGCTCAGTGGGGAAGAACTTTTATAACACAGCAATTTCATAAACCAAGGTCCTCATTATATGCTCAGGTTTGTTTTCAAGAGTGATCTCTCTTACCATAAAAACAAACCAAACTCCTCTTCCAACAGAACCATCCTGAAATAAAAGACAGTTGCTGAGTTTAAAGAATTAAAAGCTCTTCTATCTCACTGATACGGTGAAGTATTTACCAGCAGAAGGTAATTATTAGGGAATGCACCCAGAGCAAAGAATAATTTATAGTTAAGTCTGCTACTGCTAATTTAGTCAGAATGAGAGTGTGTCAGGCAAAAAGCCCATTTAATTCGAGGGGGATTTCTGCAGGAATATATGCCAACAGTATATGCTGTGAATGAGCACTGAAAATGCTGCTCAGCCAGCTTCCTGCAGCACGAGAACGTTAAAAGCTTTAAGGCAATAATTTGCAAAGGCATGCTTAAAAGCCCTCGAAATAGAAACACAGCGATGGAATATTGATCAGAGTGACTCTTCCCATTTTCGTTCTCAGTTATCTCAAAGCGAGTTGCAGGCTCCAGCTTCGCCAGCGCTGAGAAAAGTCCATTGGAAGTTTACATTCAATGGGATGTTTGTGTCTTTCTTTGTTCAACGGATGGCCATCAAATGACGTTTAAAAGTTGTGATGGTTTCGAACAGGATCCATACAGACATAAGAACGTGCAGAAGTAAGGCTGAAAGCCCAAGCCCACCTCCATTCCTGGTGGTGTCCAGGCAGAGAGTGCTCCACAGTTTCTTCAGAAGCACTAGGTGTGGTGGTATCCACTTGAAGCACATATTTCACTGATTAAACTGATTAACAGTAGTCAATCTAAATTCCCAAGTAGGAGTTAAGTTATGCCATGTATAAAATATCCTGAAGCCAACCTAGCAGGTTTTAGTCACAGTGCTGAACATAACTGAGGGGGCAAGGCACTCCTCAGCCAAGCCTACACCGTTTGATGGTTGCTTAAACTGAATGGATGGTCTGCGGTTTTTAAATGATTTATGTTATCAGATCCACTATTTGACTTCCCCAATAAGCAAGAAATACACGCTTTCATATATTTTTAGAGACTAAGCTTTGTAGATTTTGACTTTTCACCTTACAACCTCTTTCGCACCAATAATAAACGTTATAGTGTAGCCCCGTCTGGGTATGTTCAAGCATTGATTAGAAATTAATTACGCATGCACATACAAACATCCTGCCAACACAGAAGACATG
>JAOTQQ010000012.1:124098690-124112459 GCA_026546715.1 Gallinago undulata
GCTAGAGGGAGACCTCGGGTGACCAGCTCTGGTGTAGACCTCCTCTCTCCGAGTGTCCTGAGGAGCACTCCAGGCTGGTGAAGCAGAAAATCTCTGTATCCACGTTTCAGTGCTTTGTCTGGGGCTGGGGATTCTTCTGCTGTCAAAAGCAGAGAGTTATGTTCCTGATGACAGTAACGACAGAACTCAATTAAGAAAATGGAGTTCAGAGAGGCAGAAAGATGCAGTTGAGCTTTGGCTGAACAAACCTTATTAATTGACTGGCTACCAGCTATCTAAACAGATTAGAAGAATTATTAGCTCAGCTCTAGTTTAACAGTTTGGAAAAGTGGCATTTAAAGTTGTATCTTAACATACAGACGTCCTTAACGCTATGCAGTAAATTTGTTATTTAAAACCTACTTGTAAATACATGGTAGCTCTTGTTAGTTAACGGCAGCATCCAAAAGAATTGTCAAGAGAAAATGAAAAGACATCAATTTTTGAGAAATGAAGTAACTTCATGAATTCATGTTCTCATCAGATAGTAACCATAAAAAAATATGCCTATTGCAAATGTGCTACAGCCCAGAAAAATGTCATTTTTACTACACTTTCTTCAGAGCAAGTCAAATGAAATTGGATTTTCAAGCCCATGAAAAGACAGACTTATGAAAACACTGCAGTGCTTCCCCAATGCCATCTTCATATGTCAGAACACTAAATATGAAAATTCAGACGTGTGATTTCCTAGAAGATACTAATGAGGTATCATAGTTTCCCCTTCTTTTTAAAGACTGTTTCCTGGGGAAAAAAATAAAAATAAAAATGTGTGCATGCTTCAGGCACTCTTACTTATTCTGGGTGGACACAGATTATGCTGTCCCAGTTGAGTGATTTAAAATTGCATTTATTGTGATGTTACATGATTGAAGAGGCCAACATCTTCCCAGGGGATAACAACTATAAGGTGTTCTGCAAACCAATTTAAGGAATATGAGTTAACTTCTTCGCTGTAGGAAGTTAACATGTGCCTCGGTTTCACTGTAAATAACACGATCTTCTTAATAACCAACAGAAAGACAGCAATTTTTATATCAACAGAGTAGAAACAAATTATTTTCTTACATTGCCCCTCAAAATATGCAAAGCAAATTTTGAAATTCTCAACCCTGTATATCAAAGAACATTCAGGTTCAAAGTCAAATACTAGAAAGTACCAAGAAATGCCAGAACAAATTTAGTTCAGCTCCCTTGTGTTTATACATTAAGATGAAATATTTAATTACATGATGACATGCTATTTTTTTACTGCATTATCTGTGATTTAAATAACAAGAAACAAATTCCATAGTGCATAGTTCCATATCCATAGATATTCAGATGTTTAGCTCGTTTCAACTGTAATATTTCAATAATTAAAGTTAGTTATCTTGCTGAGTGAAGTTTAAGGTCAGACAAAAATTATCTGAATACCACCTATGAGTTTCGTTTATGTTTTTTCAGTAGACAAAACATTTTTGGAAATAGAATGTGTCTTCTACCAGCAAATACCACTCGATAGTATGCTGTGATCTAATTCTGAATGAACAAAACCAGAACAAATCTTCTTTTGCTTAATTCTTTTCAAACAGGTCTATCACAATGACCAGCTTATCAAAATTTCAACTCACATTCTAAAAATACCAGCTATTTATTATTTTAATCTACTGTACAGACAGTCTAGCACTCAATTAGAGTAAGTGGTTATGAATCACGCGCATTTTAGGAATATACAGCTCTGAATAACACTCAGCTTTTTAATATTTATTGATAAAAATATCTTGCTTCCAACAGAAGTCTAGACACAAATGTACAAATTAGGGTTGGAGCAGCAAGCCTGCTTTAGGGCTGAGAGGTGTCTGGGCTTGGCTAGCTGCCTTCTCTGCCTCTTTCCACCTTGGCTCTGATAACTGGAATAAAAATGAATGAAAATGCAGCCCTGCAGTTTTAATAGTAACTATTTGTTATTTAAATTTCCTTTTCCGCGCTGAACGATAGCAGGAACATGTGCTCAGAATTAAAAGGCTGCTCTTTAGCATCAGCACATTGATTTCTTGGGGTCCTTTGCAAAGCTTTTCACATTCTCCCTGGACTACACCCCTCTAACTGCCTGTCAGACATCATTTCTGCTTTATGAATAAATAATACGATGCCCAGGGGAAACGTTGGGCTAAGACAAAAAAAAATCAATCCGCGTCTAGCACGTGTGAGGCAGCTGATCAGCTGAAGTCTGTCTCAAATACGTGGAGTAATTTTAATAACAAAACAAGTGCTTTCTAAACTGAGCTTAAAGGAGGGTTATCAAGAAAGCGCCGCCACGATGCTACCGCAGAGCCTATTTGAAGAATAATGAGATTGTCCCCTTAAAGTGTGAATAGATATTCCGATTGCAAAGTGTTTGGTGAATACTTATCTACAAATGTCAAATATTCATGTTACAGAGATACAGTAGCAACAGATTTTTTTACTCTGCTCCTCTCGGAGTAGTTGTTTCGGTGCACATCTGCATAGTAAAGGTTGTTATTACAACTGACTTATTTTTCATTTTTAAAACACCTTCCAAAATTGCCTCTTTTTTTTTTTCTCTTTTTTTTTTTTTTTCTGAGGGCCTGGGATCAAAAGTGAAACAAAAGGAGGGCAAATTAATCATTCGTGCAGCTCTGTAATCATTCCTGCAGCGTAAGCCTATTTTTGCTTTGCTCGGTGAGGTTTGGGCGCCTGGTCCCTGCCACCGCAGCCCCCCAGAGGGAAACCTCCTCCCAGAGGATTTGAATTGCCCCAAATTCAAATTTGTCTACACAAAACGACCTTACCCCCTGCTGGGAGGTGGCTCTTTACGCCTGGGAAGGGTGGGTTTTGTTGAAGACACCACAAAGCCAACAGCACGGGTGGGAATCGCTCGCTTTCCGCACCTTGCCGGAGGTGGACCTGCTCAAGCGTAACTCCTCCACCTCCTCCTTCCCACCTCCATGTCCTCCAGCACCAGGAAAGCATGCGTGGGGCCAGGCACCAGCACTCAGCCCTGGTGTTTCCTCAAAATCCACGAATCCAGCACACCTTACTGGGGACATTCACACATTATTTATATACAAAAGATTCTCATAATTCTGCCTACCTAACCCATAACTCCACCACTCCAGCCTTACATGCTCATTAGGGTGACCCAACAGCCCTTTTGCACATGTGCATTAAGTTTTGCAGGACCACTTCACCTTGGACACTTCATCAACAAGTACTTGACCCACGCTTTCTTACGCTTTTTATGCTATTTAAATGAATAATTATGCTTCCTAAAACGGAGAGTGGCTGTAGCCTCTCGCCCTTGACGTGGCAGAGCCATACCAACCTCAGGGGAGGAGCTCCTCGGTGGAATACCCCAACCCTTGTGTGCATCCAGCACCTGGAGATGTGGCTCCACACTGAGAGACCCTCGGCAGCCTGACTGGCTGAAAGAAGTCCTCGGTCCACCCATCTCCTTTATCACCGACCACACTTGCCTTCTCCACCCATCCACCTCTGAAACTACTTCCTTCAGAGCTAAACCAGAGCTGTGAGCTTATCCATTCATGGAGAGGTTGGTTGGGGTTTTGTTTTTGGGGTTTGGTTTGTTTTTTTTTGTTTTTTTTTTTTGGGGGGGGTGTGTGTGTGTGGTTTTGGCTGGTTGTTTTTTTTTTTACACAGTCAAAAATCCCACACTGCCAGGCTGAAGTTCAATACTGTTTCCTCACGAAAGCTGGTTGAAAGGATCCTGCCTTCACCTTCCAGCCTCACTCAAGGCCAAACAACTGTTTGCTGGGCTTGTACCATAAATGGGATTGGAGAAGTAAATCCAGATCTTCTTTTTTTTTATTATTATTATTATTTTAACTCTAAGATTCCCAACTTTTTTGAACTGGAAGGAAAATTTGCTGGACCTACAGCTGTGCTCAGATGGCACCACGTGGCCGTCGAACACTGCTGGAGGATTCCATGGCACGATAACCTGTTTGTAATTTCTGATTTCCCATGCAAGGGAACCAATCAGGTTATCCAGGTTCTTTAGACATGCAGCAGAGTCATCAATGCATTTTTATTGCAAACAAAATTTCCAAAATGATGAGCTAATCAACAGGGAAGAAACAGAAAAACCCCTCGCCTTTCAGAGGTGTTTCATTTCCAGATCTGAGTGTCTGTTACAGAGAATGAGAGTTCAGAACTAAAATGCTTCATCTCTGACAGTTTTAAAGATGACTGTGGCAACACTCTGGCTTCCACGAGGTAAGACTCCATAAGCATGTGTGATATTGGATTGAATTTACATTGATTCTATCTTGTGTCTGATAAAGCTCATTTATTTCTTTGTTAAAGACTAATGCTACCAAGAAGCAACGTTTCCATTAATCACATGTCAGTTATATTTATGCACTTCTCATGGGCTCATGGTTTGGGATGGAAGCACCTCTCTTACTATACAGTTAACAAAATGAGACCGAGAGAGGAACTCGGGGTATATTCACATGAACTGGTACAACTGTAGCTGTAGCTTGGGAGATAACTGGTCAGACGAGTTGTGGTAACCGAGTACGCTGCCAGAGGTGTGCTCTCAGCTTCTGGAACAGCAAAGTTACACCAGTAAGCTCATCTGAGCAAACAAACTTTCCTTTAGGAAGCCCCGGACCACTCACCAGCCGGGTGAGTTAGTGCAATGTGGTCACCTTCAAGGTTCCTCACCGTCATCTTAGCAACGCGTTGTAAACAAAGACCACCTGCTTGGTGTGCATTAGCAAAGCACTGATCCCACAGAAAGTTTCAGGGATATCATTGCACTAAGGAAAGGGCTTGGAATCTTCCCAGAATTTCTCAACTCGGCCACAAACTGGGTGCATTACACAGACCCAGCTCTGGTCCAGTACCGTATCATCACTGACCAGAAACAGCCACCCAGCAAGGGCTGGGATCCTTGGAATAAAAAAGAATAGCAGTGTTTGAAAATTCAGCAGGTGTTGGGAGATGTTATTTCTGTAAGTGGCAACTCAATATAAATTTGGGGTTGCTCAAATCTCATCAGACCTACATGAACGCCAACACGTGGTGAAGGCTTGATCTCCTGGGTCTCCCTGAGGCACCAGGCACGCCCTGCAGACTGCACAACCAGACTAACTTCCTAACCACGTGTTCCTTCCCATACCCTCCGCTCTGGAGCGCCTTCACAACTTGAACATGGAATACGACCCCCCAGCTGTCTCTTTGGTTATTTATTTTCTGTCCATACCGACAGAGACCTCATTTGCTAGGCTTTCAGAACAACAAGCAAACGTGACGTGTAGATCTGTGGCACCTACAGCAATTTTAACAGCAGAACTGGCTTTTTTAATTACTTGGCAAAGTGAGCAGTGATTTCCAACGAAGCAGTTGGACCAAAACAGATCCACCAACCAACATTCCCATCAAATGGGGGGCAGGAAAGCCTGGGCCAGCGCTGGGGAGCACACGGTGCCTCTCGCACAGCTCCAGGAAGACCACCAGCTGGAAGACTGGGATGCAGAGGGATGAGGAGCAGCTTTCTGAAGGACCATCTACAAACCCGTACCCAGCTGATTCTACCTTTCAGCTGGGGCTGGCACTGCAGCTTTTTAAGGCATGAAAACAACAACTGCATTTTCAAAAGGTATCATGTCTTTATTTTATACACACATGGATCGTGAAGCTGGAAACAACAACTTCTGCAAAAGCTACTTGTAACCCTGCTGCTGCCCAGTTTAATTGCTCAGCACTTTCATAAATTACAGGGGTCCTCAAAATTGAACAAAAGCCAAGCTGACCACAACAGGAAACAAAAAGCAGTTGCTTAAATAATTACCTTGGAGTCTCTGGAGAGCTTGATGTTCAAGTGATATATGATATTGACAAATGTTTCCCCCTAGGAAAAAGAAAAAAAAAAGAAAAAAGAAAGAATTCACAATTCTGAAGTCCATTAGCCACACTATGAGAATATAACAGGCAATATACATTATCTACTCTTTCTTCGAATTTAAAATCATACCCAGAGAAAAGTACTTTGGAAAAAGGTTTCCTTCCTGTATATCAAATACTCGAGAGCAACTAATACAGTTTTTAAACTTCTTTTTTTTTTAATTTGTTGTCTGTTAACCATCTTCTGACTTTCAAAGATCTGACGGAGTTAGGCTGAAAAATCAGGACGTTCTTATTCTCACCTATGTAATGTTGCCAACAATGTGGATTTCATAGACCAAATGAGAATGAGGGGCTCCTGTATGTAAAGTTAGGGTAGTTCATACCCATGTGGTGATGGTATCTTCGAAGACATTTCTCCAGCTGCTTGACTTTTATAAGCAGAAATTTACTCTTACTTAGTAATTGTATTGGTTTGGTATCTAAAGAGTCAGCGATGAGAGATTTACCAGGAACAGAGAGGTAAAGAGATTGCAAACTTCCCATTAGTCTTGCAACACATACTTTTACTTACAGGATAATGAAGGGGCCATGTGGTTACAATCAGTCCTGCAATGCCTACGTAATAAAAATGTTGAACTTCTCAGACTGACTTTTTTTAATATCGCCTAGGTAAAAAACTAAACTAACTTGGTAAATTGACTTGGCTAGGAAAAAGTACTTTCCTTTCCCTGGATGTATATTTCAGATTTAAAGGGTCTTACATGGTAAACTTTGTACAGAACAGACTTAATATAGTATTCTAAGAGTAGTTTAATCTCAAGTTAGAGCATATCTACAGCAAGTGGTTGCAAGAACTTCTTTAAAGGACTTTCCAAATTAATTTAGTTAAAACTACTGTCCAGCTTTTGAAATAAAGTAGGCTGTGCTAACCAGTAAAATTAGGAACCCTAATTACTGCCAAAGTAAGCAGAAATAGATATAAAATAGACTATCTTTGAAGGAGTATGCCATTTCTTCTACACCATTAATTTTCAGAAGAGACTTGTCTCTAAAGCAGCTTAAGAAATGAGGGGCTCTGTCGGCCCTCCTCCTGCTCAGCCCACAGAAGGACACACTGATTCAATTATTTGCTTTTGACATGAACCCAAATTAAAAGCAGAATAAGCGCATATTACCACTCCAACTTTTCTTCTGCACAAAGGCAGAAATAATTTCTTTTTTTGCAAGGATTAACCAGTTGCTTTGCTCCTTCACTCCCTCCCCCCCCCCCGCCCTACTGTTGTACTCTACTAAAAATAAAGCAGTGCAAGCTCCTGGAGAACTGTTGCTTAGCTACATTCTCAATTATCACAATGCTGGCCTTACTCATTCAGTGTCAAGGTCAAAGCAATTGTTTCTTCACTTTAATGATGAAGTATCCTGTTTATAAAAATCTTATCTGTTTCCTACTTGGTAAAAATATTGCACATTTCAGTCAATCACTGCTGGCTAGTCCTCCGGAGAGAAAGTGTGAGCACATAACCGGTAGTGTCAATTTTTGCCCTTAAACAGAGGGCTTTTTTCCCATCTCCACCCAGAATGAAAATTGCCTCACACTGACACACAGGCAACCAATTATACCGACCTTTCTTTCCTTCTTTGCTGTAGCCAGACCAGAACGGCAGAAATGCCTTAGCTGTGTATTTATTCTTATTCTTCCACCCATCCAGTGAAAAGCACAAATAAAGCGGCGTTTTTTAATTTCCCTGCACCTCTAAGTCAGGGGAAAGCTAAGGCAGAGAAGGAATTTCCCCATCAGCTTTAAAATATGGGAAGTTTTTGGTTCCTCTTTGCCTTTGAGGTGTTCAGCTGCAAAGACTGGGATTCTCCCCGGGCTAGTCCAGGCTGCTGAATATTTCATGGCCCCTGAGAAATGCAGCTGTAATCAACGGGCAAATAATGAAATGGGCAGTGATAGCAGAGCAGAGGTAACGTGCACCATCAGAAAGCATCACTGCTTTGGCTGCTGCTGGAGCCTTGCTGCAACAATTTATCGGGTTATTTGACAAAATAATAATGCTATCAACTACCAAATCAAAATTAATGTTATGCCAAAAAAAAATATAAAAAATCGGGAGGTGTCTCAGGTGGCCAACATGAAGAGCAAAAAGAAAAAAAAACAGACTGCCAAAGGAAGCACATTCAAGATTGAAACTCCATTAAATGTGTTAATCACCTGCCAATTACACACAGCCATTTTAGAGAATTTATAGAAATGTAAGTTTAAAAAAGTTACTTAAGGCATGAGAAGTTTTATAAGTATTAAAATAAAAGAATGAAAATATTTAAGAAGCAGTAAACGTGCTTATTTTAATCAAAGCTTGTAGAGCAACCCAGCTGCTGTCCTGACCTCCTTGTAACAGGATCTTGAGGTCTGACATTTGGAACCTCAGATGTTTGCAGTGTCCTCTCCATATTGTTTCGTGCTGGCAAGCGCCGAAAGAGAGCAAAAAACCAAGAGTGAGATGTCTATAATGGCATTTCCTGAAGATATGACATAAGCTGTGATTAAGAATTTCATGTTGAAAACCAGGATTAAGCAAGAGGCAAAAGGAAACAGGCAGTGATAGGATGGATAGCAAGATGCACTTCCCTGGAGGGGTTCAAGGCCAGGCTGGATGGGGCTTGGAGCAACCTGGGCTGGTGGGAGGTGTCCCTGCCCAGGGCAGGGGGTGGGACTGGATGATCTTTAGGGTCCCTTCCAACCCAAACCATTCTGTGATTCTCAGAACTCTGCGGGGAAGCTACACAGAAAGTAAATCTTCATCTCACTTTAGAAACTCTTCCCCAAATCCAACTGTTCCTGATTTGCCCCAGGTTTCTGAAGAACAAAGGCTACTGTAGTTATGTGGTCAAAGGGGCAGGTTCATACATAATGATCCATGCGGATGGACAGTGAGACACCCTACGTGAGTATTTCCTATCAACAAGGATGACTTCTGCACATCTTGATGAATTTAGACAGGGGTGACTCAGACCACGAACTCTCTGCCCTGAGCTGGGATGATCCGTGTGGTTTAATTGAGAAAGCCCCAGTCTGCACGTAGGAAAGGGCTACCTCAAATGACTTTCTCCTAAACAGGGCAAGGGGAGCGGGGACTGAGGCAAACATGCTCTCACAGTGGCTTTTGATAACCTCGTGATCTGCCACGTCTCATTAGCCCAGGTCAATTCCACTGCACAGCCAGGGTCTAGACTGTAAAATATTAGACTAGTTCAGCTGCAAGGGACCTGCAACAATCATCTACTCCAACTTCCTGACCACTTCAGGGCTGACAAAAAGTTAAAGCACGTTATTAAGGGCATTGTACAAATGCCTCTTAAACACTGACGGGCTTGGGGCACCAATGACTGCCCTAGGAAGCCTACTCCAGGCTTTGACCACCCTCTCTGTAAAGAAATGCTTCTTAATATCCAGCCTGAACCTCCCTTGACACAGCTTTGAACCATTCCCATGTGTCCTGTCACTGGATCCCAAGGAGAACAGATCAGCACCTCCCTTTCCACGCCGCTCCTCAGGACATCGTAGAGAGCAATGCTCCTCACCCTCTAGTTCTCCAAACCAGACAAGCCCAAAGTCTTTAGCTACTCCTCATAAGGCATTCCTCCCACCCCTTTCACCAGCAGACAGATGGTCAAAGCAGCTGTATTTCACGTGACCCAACATGATGTGCAACCGTGGGGAAAAGCAGACGAGAAACCAGCACAGGCTGCAGAATAACCACAGTGCTCCAGTTTCACCTGCTGGAAATGCAGCCATCCCCCCAAAATGGCAGGTGGATCCTCCTCCCATGGACTAGAACACGCTCCAGTGCCGAAAAGGGTAGAGACTGCCTTCCTCAGCCCACGTGTCCCCAGGCACCGGAGCAAACCCCGCTGACCCACGACTCCCGTGGCTGGAGGGTCTTCTCTTCTTCTCCCTCTGAGCAAGGGCTGACACGCGGGGCTGTTTTCTGATGGTTACACACAGTGCCAGGCAGCTCCTAGAAGGCTGACATGGGCTCCATGAGTTGACTTCTCACGCTCACAAGAATAAGCTGGATCGTATCCCTGGAAATGAGAAGAAGACCTGGACGCAGGGTCACAGGGAACCCTGCAATGGGAAGTCCTGACAGAAGCGTGAGGTCGCAGTATCCCTCAATGGGATGCTACAAACCTGTGCAAGCACAAAGCCAACAGAAGGAGGAAAGAAAAATTGCTGCGCTCTTTGAAAAAGAACCCCCTGCATCCAGGGAAGACTTCAATTAACGTCAGCCTAATCATCTTTTAGATGTTTCAAAAAGTATTTCATAGAAACTCCCAAGAAACTAAGCAGATTGTAAAAGAAATGTTAATGAAGTTGATAAGCACATCCTTTTCCTTTGATCCCTTTGTACTTGCTATGTTCTCTACAAGGTACTCTCTCTTTTCATTTCGCTCCGCACCAGCAACAGACAGAGAAGGTGGATAAGGTGCCAAAAAATAAATAAATCTGGTACACACGTGTTCAGTGCAGCACGGGGAGATTGGCTCGCTCTAACATCCCAGAAACATCACCTATCGCTCGGAAAGAAAGCAGCATCTCAGGGGGATACTGCACTGGGGTAATTCCCGTGCTTTGATAGTCCTGCTGTTATCTGCCAGAGAAGAGATCACACCGATGGACCTTCCAGCTAGAGGGAGTCACCAAAAATTCTCTTCGTTCTATCAGAAAGCTCAGACGTAACTGAGATGCCCTCGTTCATATTCTCCTGCTCTCCCTTCTGCAAATACCCAAAGATAAATTATGCAGACAAACTCAGATTTAGACCTTAAATGTCACAGCCAAATCTCACGCAGTTCATTTTTCCTTTTCCTTTTTTTCCCCAGCATGAAAAATTATTAACACGCTCGAGGATCTGCCGTGTGGAATGGTGCGCTGTATTTGTCCCCACTCCTGATGGAAAACCAGCCAGGCCTGTACCCTAATTTCCCCCAGGGGACTGTGAGGAGTCAGCTCAGTTGATGGTGCCCATCCTCACACCAGCACGGCTAGTGCCCCCCAGGCACAGCCAGGGAGGTGGGATAAATGACCCTCAGCTTCTGCTGGATGAGAGAGGGAGACGGTGGCAAACCCCACGAGAGGCAAGCCAGAGGGGTGGCCAGAGCTTTTTGGTGCTCCTGATGGAAGGAGAAAAAAACCCACCCACTGAAGTAAACAAAGGTCCAAATCCTGCCAGAAATAGCCAGGTGCCCGTGTCACTACAGCCCTCCCCAGGTTTCCAGAGGCTGCCGAGCACAGCAGGGGTGTGGGGGGGCTCTCTTTGAACCCTACAGATGCTGTTCCTACAGAAATAGGAGAGAGAGACAAGTAGAGGGGACACACTAATGCTCCCGAGCCCACTGGTCTAAACATGCCCCTAATTATTTCCATGGCAACAAGTTAATTACACCACCCCACGCCACCCCCCCTCTTTGTGCATTTTAATTCATGGAACTGGTGTGCACAGCCCAGGGAAAACGACTGTGAGATTTATTTCTTTACTGACAACGCTGCAGAAGTGCTGGTGCTGAAGGCGGCCGCCGCCAGAGTCATGGATGCTTCGGGGTAAAATACTGCCCTGAAAACCTCTCCCGTGGCCCAGGACGAAGTAGGTTTTGAAGCAACTCAGCAACGCGCTCCGATGTCAACAGCAGCCTCTTGGCGACGGGAGAAAAGCGTGTGGGGGAGACCTCCCCGCTGCCTGATGCCGTCGTTCCACTAAAGTCTCGTTTCCTATAACTGGCCAGAGGGAGTTCAAGGGAAGATGCGGGATGGTGCGGGGCTGGGAAAGGCAAGAGGATAAGCAGCAGTTATCCAAAACCATAAATCTCCATGTTCTGGTGTTCTGCCTGCCCATGAACTAGGGGTTCTGTGCCCAAAGCACCCTTAAAGCCTCAGGCAATGATTTATTTTATTCCTCACCTTAGCTAGAGAAGTCCAACTGGTACAAACGCTAAAACTTATGGTAAAAGAAGATATCCAGCAAGAGTTCACTAGATGGTCCTTGAAAGAAGCACAGAAGAACTTGAGCCTCACCTCTTACTCAGAACACTGAACAGTATAACATACACAACAGCAGTATCTAACTTAAGGATTTGCAGAATAAATCAAACAGAATAAGCTTATAAAAGCTTTCTCCCCGAATTTCCCCGTGTCCTGCAGAGCACACACCAACAACGCCTGATCTGGTTCCCAGATTCTTGAGCCAAACACGGAGGTGAGGTTACTGTCCCCCATTCCAGAGACCTTTCCGTAGCAAAATCCCAGGAAATTCACCTCCACAGTTCAGAGCCAGCTGGAAAAAGAGGTCTTGCTAAGGAAACACCCTGCACCTCAGCCACAGAGAGCTTGCTTCAGGAAATCTGCAGACGAAGCTGAAAAATGTGGCAATTTAAAAAGAGCAAAATTGGACAGCAAGAGCATTTACCTTCTCTGTGAGAATGATTCATGAGACACCCCTAAAAAGTGTCAGACAACGGCAAAGCAGTTCATCAGCTATTGATAACCCAGCATTCCCGAGCCATCAATAGCCATCCGAGTACTCCCAAAGTAAATTTAGCTTCATCTTCATTATTTTCTGTATTGAAAGTCTGGGGACAAATTCATGGATGTTTACGCAATGGCAAAAGAGCACGGCATTGTATGTTTTATTACACCACCAAAGCAGAATCTCATTCAGACACTGCTAGTGTATAATTTCTGTCTCTCTAAAAGCTCTAAAATACACTGCTAGTGTATAATTTCTGTCTCTCTAAAAGGAAGGCAATCATTAGTATGCTGGATCTGGCAAAATTCATATTATCTATCTGGTAATTATAAAAAGATGGAGAAGCCTTCAAAAAAAATACCCTCCAACTACTGCATTTACTACACACCTGATCAAAAGACCATCTCCATTACCTAAGTTAGCAGATCTTTCCCATAAACCGTTAGTCAGAACACATTAGCATAAGTATGAAAAGCATTAAAGAATTATTAGAGTCTGTACCAACTCTATTTTATCCTTCCTCCCAACTTCAAAAATACAAAACCATGCAGCCTGAATGGAGGAAAACATTTTATTGATGGGGATGACAAACTAGGCTACATGGTAGTTTGGTGGGCATTATTAGCCCAAATGAACACTAGAATACGGCTCTAGATTTTCAAAATACGTGTACCATTAGTCAATGCTATCCACACTGCAGCAGCAGCGATGTGCTAAATGCACACCAGAAGATAATCCTGTCCCCCAGAGACTGCTGTAGCAAAGGACAGGAAAATGAGAGACAAGGGAATGGGCTAGGGCATACGTATCCATACGTACACGAACTAATTGGGATGACCAGCCTGTGTCTCATTATCTCATTTATTCACGCTTCGGGTAAAGGGGAAACGAGGAGGTGCCAGGAAGATGACAGAAGCTGGGACAAGAGGGCTACAAAGGCAGCTGGAAGAACAGCACGAGAAGTCAAACAGACCCCAGAAGGTGAGGGCAGGGAGGAGATGCCACGAGCGAAGGTGTCGAGCCACAGCCAGTGACTGGGCGCAAGAAAACCACTCCGCGTTGTACGAATGCAAGGACAGGACCCCTGGGAGCAGAGCGGGGCAGGAAGGGTCTGTGGGGTTCACTGGCTGCTCCGTTCTTGGAGAGAGATCCCGTAACACCATTCTAACCCCACGGGCTGGGAGGGCGCTGGGCAGGCTGTCCCGGGCGGCTGGCTGCTGCCTCCGCGCCAGGGCAGGGTTATCTCCAGGGATTTTCTCCAGGGAGGGTTATCAGGGTTAAGCCTGAGCTGCAGCATCTCCCATCCCCACCCTCACCTGCTGTGGG
>JAOTQQ010000012.1:124183792-124211627 GCA_026546715.1 Gallinago undulata
CATTCAAACCCCACCTGGACACGTTCCTGTGCAACCTGCTCTGGGTGGCCCTGCTCTGGCAGGGGGTTGGACTAGATTATCTCCAGAGGTCCCTTCCAACCCCATGGCATTCTGTGATTTCAGAAAAGAGAGGTGAGATTCTCCTTTCTTGTAACATATTAGATGAACTTACATGACCACACCTGAAAACTCTGTAAGAAGAATAAATCAAAAACAAATGACTTGTGGGAGGATTCAAAAATGCAGCGACACTCTGCACAAGTAGGTGGCCAGGTCTCCATCCTCTTCAGGCCCAGGAGTACTGTCTCACCACTAGATGGAAATAGTGGATTTTCCATCTGCTCCTGCGTTGTGGCACCCACACCTGATGCTGTTCATGCACCCGAAGCCGTCTGCAGGCAGCACTGCAGAAAGGTGGATCCAGAATCCATGCTGGCACGCCTGGAGTAATGCCAGGATTTCTATTTCTAGAAATTGTCCCCATTTTACAAGACCGGAGGCTTCCTAGTTCCCGAAGGAGGATTCGGTTTGATCCCTAATCTAATTGCTTTTCCTTTATCCCTTCTGCAAGCAACCAGAAAGGAGCTGCAGGGTGGACGGTGTTTTGGTTCCGCTACCGCGACTCCAAAGTCTCTTCTGCAAGACCAAAAAAAAAAAATAAAAAAAATAATAAAAGTGGAAAGATGTTGACATTTTTGGGTTTCAATGTAACTTCTTAATGTCTTTTCCAACCCGGATGGTTCTATGATTCTCTGATGGCCCCCGTGCTGGACACCAACCCCAGGGATAGATTGGAATCGGGGTCTCTGTTGTGACCACGAAGCAGCAGCTTTCTCTCAGCACACGACCCTGAATGTCTCTGCTCCCCTGGAGTGTGATGGGGCCTGGCCAGGGTGGGTGTTTTTGGACAGCACACCCACGGCGGGGCGCAGGGATGGCACCCTCTCAGGAGCAGGGATTAAGGTGTCGCAGCTCAACGTGGATGGGAACCAAGGTACCAAACCTGCATTTTTTTTTTTCCCGGTGCCGAAGCCCCAGGTTGCCCCCAGGCTTTGCTTTTCCTTCTGCCCTGCGAGTGCCTGTGTTAATTGTGCCTTCCCACCGCTCTCCTTTGCTGCCCCGTCACTGTGGGAACGGAACGGGTCCGTGCCCCGACGCAGCCAGCGATGGATGGCTCTGGTCCGGCCAGATGTGGTGGAGCAGTGGGACCCGGGGGGGGTCTCCAGTCAGACCCAGTACACAGCGGGGGGATGCTGACTCCCCATCGCTCCCTCCCTGTGCCGTGCCGTGCCGTGCTGCGCACCTCTTTCCTCCCGAATCAGCCACAAAAAGCACGACAGGTGAGAAACGGTGCAATTTAGAATCTGGTGCCCCAGACTTTAGAAAAAAAAAAAATAATAAAAAGATTTCCCCGAGCCAAACTGCTGGGGAGTTGGATTTGGACCCCGTGGGTGCCACAGCTCAGCTCCTCGGGCTCTTTCATGGCAGTGGGCGCCGGGTGCTGCTTGTGTCCCAGGGAGCACCAACGGCAGCGTCCCCCCGTTTTGGGGGGACAGAGGGTGTGGGGGCTGCAGGGGTGTGTGTGTGTGTGTGTGTGTCTGGGGTGCAGAGGGGTGTGGGTGGGTGGGTGGGTGTGCAGGTCTGGGGTGCAGAAGGTCTGGGGTGCAGAGGGGGGGTTTGTGTGTGCATCTGGGGTGCACAGGGTGTGTGTGTGTGTCTGGGGTGCAGAGGGGTGCGGGGGGGTGTGGGTGGGTGGGTTGTGCAGGTCTGGGGTGCGGGGGGGGGTGTGTGTATGTCTGGGGTGCGTGTCTGTGTCTGCGTGTGTGTGTGCGGGAGGCGGGCGGGCGCCGCCCCGACGTGCCCGCTCTTGCCGCGGCGGGCGGGGCGGGGCGGTGCGGGGCGGTGCGGGGCAGGGTCCCGGCGGCCGCCCCATTGGCTCCCCCCCCCGGCAACACCTCGCCGGTTCCCCCCCGCTCTATAAAAGGCGGCGACGGCGGCCCGGACACGGCCCGTCCTGCTCCCTCCGCGCCGCTCCCGCCCGCACCGCCAGCCCCCGCACCGCCGCCATGGCCATCGACGCCTTTTTGGGCAAATGGTGCCTGGTCTCCAGCGAGGGATTCGAGGAGTACATGAAGGAGCTGGGTAAGGAGCCGGCGGCTCGCCCGCTGCGGGAGGGATGCGGTACCGGGATGGGGCTGGGGATGCCGGCCGGGAGGGATGCGGTACCGGGCTGAGGATGCGGTACCGGGCTGAGGATGGGCTACGGGGATGGGGTTGGGGATGCCGGGCCGTCCCCCGCAACCCCCCCTTCCGCCATACCCCCCCCCTCCCCGGGCTGTGTCCAAGGTGCGCGGGTTCGGGGCGCGGTCCCGCAGCCGGGCGCGGGGGAGGGCGGAGGATTTTGCGGGGATGCGGTACCGGCGGCTGTGGGAGCAGAGCCTTCCTCCGGGGCCAGCTGCCGCCTCCTAAAGATGTCGGCAGCCCTTTTTAATTAATTAATTAATTTATTTAATTTTTCATTTTATGTTTATTTTATTTGTCGCACCGCGATGGCGGGGAGGCAGGTGCCGGCGCCACCGCAGGCGCGTTCCCCCCGCGCCGTCCCCGCAGCCCGGCAGCGCCCCGGCTGAGCAGGCGGTACCGGGAGCCCGGCCGGCCCCGGGGGGACCCTCCTCCTCCTCCTCCTCTTCCTCATCCCGGTGATGCGGGGGGCGGCGGGAGCGGAGCCGGCTTCGGGTGCCCGGGGCGGGGGGAGCCGCAAGGCTGGTGCCCCCCGCACCCGAGGTGGCCACGGAGGGACCTGCTGGGCCACGGCTCTCTCCTGGGGACCACCCCGGGTGACGGGAAAACCAAACTGGGTCTGCTGCGTGCGGGACCCCCCGAGCTGACCGTGCCACCGGGGGCTGCTGGCATCCCCCCGGGGGGAGCACCACCGTCTCAGGGGGGTGGGCTTTGGCTTGTTGCCCCCGCTGTCAGGTTGCCCCATATTTTGTAGCACAAAGTACCCAAATCAGGAACAGACCTAACTCTAGGAGCTTCAGGTTTACTCCTTCCCTCTAAGCATCCTGGCCAAGAGGTGCCAGGCGCCTTAGGCTCTATCTGTAGCCCAGGAGCCATTATCTTCTGCTATTTTTATTCCCTGCCCAAAGCTGGGATGTTTTCCTGAGAGGTGGAAGAAGTGGCCTTGGATGTCTTTGGAGGGAGGAGAGAGAAAGAGAAGCCTCGTGCTCTTCGGTGGAGGCTGTCAATTGTATTTAACGCGATGCCTGTCAGTGTTGGTTGGCTGGGAGGTGTGAGAAAGCCTTTTGCTTTTTTGGGAGCTTCTGCTCCCAAGGTTCTGGGAGACTTTGGAGGAGACCCAAGAACGTTGACGTCAGCTCGGTTCAGCAGGGATTAGGACGCCGTGGTGCTCCCCTCTAGCAGCCAGGGCCAGGCGTGGGCCACGCTGCTTCCAAAGTAGAAATTAGGTGCTGCAGCTGCAGAGCACCTCCCTCGGGGAGGCAACCACGGACAGAGTGGGGTCTGCTTGTTTGTTTTTTAGATTGCAATCTTAAACCGGTCGCTTTTCCTCTGTGTAATTACAATTCGGGCAATCAAATTTTACCCCAAATCACACTTCAGGAGCCAGTCCTTCATTGGTTCCCACCCGTGCTGGTTACTTAGGAAACTCTCTGCCTTTGAATCCTAATTGAGGAAATTCTGCTGACTCTGCTCAGTTGGTATAAAAGAACATTTGAGGATGAAGAAGCCTAATTTCACTCCCATATGGATAACACGCACGGCTCATCTCTCTTTAGTTGGATCCCAAGGTGTTGCTGATCAGATTCCTCCCTGGTTCCTCCGGACTGGACAACAGCGAAAGTTTGGGGCGGGGTGTCCCCGTGACAAAAACTCGCAATTCTGGCCAGCAAAGCTGGGCTGAGGACTGGTTTTTGCTCTGCAGTCCCAGGCTTGGTCCTGGAATCTCGGTTGAGTCTGGAGAAGCAGTGGCTGGGAAGTTCTGTGTTATTTCCACCGCCCAAGGAAACCGTGATCTTTGGTTGTGGATTCAGCCCTCAGCCACGTATCCCGTTATCCCGTGCCCTCCGGGGCAGTGCTGGGCTGGGACAACACTTTCTGACCCCTCCAGATCCAACACACTCACTCACTCGGGAGCGCGTCCCGCTCCGGTTGGTGGCTCATCAGTTCTTGGTTCAGACCTGCACTTCCCAGTCTGATGGATCCACGACCCTCTTGCTCGGATCTTCATCCTTCAGATCTAACAGACTCAAGCAAACCACCCAAGCAATGCACGCGGGGGCTGAGGCAGGGGGAATATTTTTTTTTTTTTCCTGAAGAATTTTGAGAGCTGATGTCTCCAGACAGTGAATTTTCAGTCATTGGCAAAGCTCCCTTCTTTCCCTGTTTTTTTTTTTTTTCTTTGGTGTGTCTGTAAGATGACTGTGAGCACTATTTTGCAACTCAATTTTCCAAGCAATTTTCCAGCTCAAGTCCACACTTTTGATACAGGAGGTAGAAGATGAACTGCTATGAAAAAAAAAAGGCATGTTTTGGGTTGCATAGAGAGTGATGGAAGAGTGTTTGAGTAAGTTGAAATAAATATCTGTCAATTGAAAATCCTCTGTAGAATTTTTAGTGTTCAGAACTTGAAGGGAATAATTTTACATTAGTTTAAGATTTTGTTTGTTTTCCTGCTTACAGTTTATTTCTGTTTGTAAAAATTCCATGCTGAGTTTTGGGACCTCTGTGAGTCCTCTCGGGGGCAAAATAGATTTAACTTCAGCTCCCTGAGGAAGGTAAAGAATAACCCTGCAAATAAACCTTTTTTTTTTTTTTTTTCTTCCTCATCAGTAGATAATTTAAAACATCCTCTTTCTTTGTGGCTCTTCAGCTTTGATTCTCAAGTGTACTTAAGGGCCTAATTAAATGGGAATTAGGTATTTGAATTCTTGTGTGGCCCTAAGCCTTGGGGTTTAACTGGCTTTGTGACTCTCCCTGCCTCTCCCCTTGCAGGTGTGGGGATGGCCATGAGGAAAATGGGAAGCATGGCCAAGCCAGACGTTTACATTATTAAGGATGGGGACACCATCACCGTAAAAACAGAAAGCACCTTCAAAACTTCACAGTTCAGCTTCAAGCTGGGTGAGAAATTTGAGGAAAATACGTTAGATGGCAGGAAAACTCAGGTCGGTATTCGAGACTTCCTGTTGAAAAGTCACAATTCTTTGGGTGTTTTACCGATGGGGACACTATTTAACAATCAGTTTTGACATCCAAACTAAAGATGCTTTATTTGATGAACAGCTGTCGCTGTAAGTCTCATTGAAATAAATTCTTTGGCTTTTTTTGTTTTCCCTGGATTAAGCCACTTCCAAAGAGGGGGAAAATGCTGAAGCCAGTAATGTCTTGTGTACTTTGTTGGTTTTGATTTGTAGCAGCAGCACTGTGTTAGTAAAACTAACAGACCTCTAAATCCCCCTTAAAGCCAAATGCCACTTCATTTGAAGCCTGGGGGGGGGGGGGGAAATCCCATTGATGCTTAATCAGAAGCAATTCAGCCCTGGGCTTAGCCTTTCTGCTCAGTCTGGTATTTGCATAACAAGGGGTCCAGAGGGACAAGGGACACACAAGGCATGTGTGTGAATCAAACCCCTCATCTCCAGCTCTACCAGGCAAAGAGCTTCTTCCTGCACCAAACTGGGAGAGTATTAAGCCAAAGATGTTGGTTAAATGCTACCAACTCCCCCGCCCCCATAGCTACATGCTGGCAATTCATCTGTTATTGCAAGGTCAGATAAACGCTGCCCAAAAGCTCCTAGCCCATGTACAAAAGAGATGAACTGGGAGCACTGGCTTAATTGGGATTGTGCAGGCTGTGGGAGGGCTGCTTGGAGCAGGAACGTGAGAAAGTGGTGAGCTGGAGGATCAATAAAACATTTTATGAATAATATATATAATAAAACATAATAATATCCTGGCTTTGTAGGTGTCGGTGGCAAAATCGCTACTGGGTGAGCTGGGGTGGGGATTTTTCCTCTGGAATAAGGGGTTGGAAAGCCTCAGACTCCCTCAAATGTTGTGGGTAAAATACTGATGCTCGGGTTCTTCTTTCAGACCCTTGTCAGCTTAAAAGATGATGGGTCGTTGATTCAGGAGCAGGAATGGGATGGCAAGAAGACCATAATAACGCGGAAACTAGTGGATGGACAACTGGTGGTGGTAAATTCATTCCCACTCTCTGATCCCTGAGTGCTGCTGGCCGGTAGTAACTCTAAGAGATCTTTTTCTTTACAGCCTGTACTGAGGCAAACGAATAAATCCATCTCTTCATCTTCTAGGAATGTGACATGAATGGTGTCAAGTGCGTTAGAGTCTACCAGAAAGCGTGAGAACCTCTTCGTGTCCAGTAGGAACTTGCTACAAACGACTCAGTTCAGTGGACAGAGCTCCCTTACACTCCGAATTTTCCTTTTCCCCGTTTTCTAGTATTTCAATGGACTGAGTAGCCGAGTGCAATCCTCTTGGAAAGCCGTGATGTAACTATTGTGTAACTATTCTGAACTTATGGGGCTATGAAATAAAGTTGTCAAATATATGAAGTGGAAATGTTGTTACTATGATGGAATTTTAAAGTGAGGTTTTATAAAAAAAACTCCGTTTGGTTTTAGGCTCTACTAGAAACTGCCTTCAATTCAAGACAAGGCAATATATGCCGACGAACAGTTAATAGCAAGCTGGATTTTGACCAGCATCCTAAACTGCTAAGCTAGTAAAACCTGAAACTGGAAAAAATAAATTTAAAAACAGCTCTAGAACCTGAACTCTAATTTGCGTGTTACAAAGTAAACACAATTGAGTGGGTATAAATAAGAGATAAGCTTTGCTGCTGTTGAAGCAGAGGAATATATTTTCAGGAGTTAGTTTTTTTTTGTTGTTGTTTCAAACCCACAAATGTCTTTTCTGAAAAAAAAAATAAAAGACATACTAGTGAGCCAATGGGCATGACAAACTTAAGCAAACCTATACATGCTTTACTGAAAGGAAGCCTTATTTTGAAAAGACTTTTGTTTTCCTAGCAAAATTCTTATTTCCTGCCTAGTAACATTCTAAAAAACTCTTAACCAAAATCTACTGAAATACTGCCTAAAACTTAAAGCCTCATTTTATTTCTAAACTGGCTTGGAACACCTAGCAATGGAGTTTATATGCTTTAAAGTGCCATAATAAATGATCAAAAAATAGCAGTGTCTCGAGTGTTACTGTTACACTGGTTGGGAAACGGGGCCTCTGATGCCACTATTCTTGCAGAGAGATTACAAAGGTTTGGGTAACTCCCTGTGAAACTGTTTGGTGGGAGGAGGTGGGAAGGTTTCCATCAGGTCATGGGCTGCCAGTTTTCAGTGTTGGTCCTTGCAGAACCCATTGCTACTTCAAACCTACTGCCCTTCTCCCTGCTCAGGGCACGCACCCTGTTCCTGAGCTCCCCCAAACAGCAGAAAAGTCCCTTCATCCTACCAACCATGAAAAAAAGTAATTTTCCATAATTTTGGACCATTTGCCCTTTTCCTAATTTCCTGACTGCTTATGAATCACCCCATTTGCCAATGTCGTTTGAAAGAATTTATAGCTGGAGCATATTTCTTGCATATTTCTTATGCTCTGTGGGAAAGTAAATATTTTTCCTGGTCCCCAAATATCTCCTTTTTTCGGTTCCTTTGAGCTCCCCTTTCTTTGGGGACCAGGAAAGATCTTCACATCACCTTCATGTAACATTTTCCCTGAAGATTTATGCTGTATTTTTATAGGGGCTGTTAGGAACAGATTTTTTTTGTTGTTGTTGTTATTAGGAGAAGGAATATCCTCATAGAAACAGAAAACAACCTGGATGTGCTGAGGAACCTGGTAAGTTTACGATCAGAAATCCGTTAAATGATGGTGGGAGAATGGCTGCAGCAATTGGCCTGATGTGAAAATCCTGCCTCCCTCCCAAACCAAATGCCATTACTACTCTAGGTGGGACGTTATGCCTTCCTTGGGGTCACTGGTCTCTCTCTTACCGCTGCGTGTTTACTCTTCTGATACTGGGTAGTGTTAATTGTTTATCTTTCATTTGAATGGAAAGACCAATGTCTTCTATAGGACATCCGCTTTGATTACAATGAGATCACTTCTCGTAAAACAAAAGGCAAAGAGTGTCTTTTTTGAGCGATTTCCTTTGGAAACCAGGCTTATAAAGTCTGTGTGTGTGTGTGTGTCTGATTTCAGCCACGTGTGAAGTAGAGACTAGTGGTCCCAAAGAATTGTTCTTCCACAAACGCCGTGAGGAGGGGCAGCCTGCTGACGGAGTTAGACCATTAAAGTGCCTTGATGATGGAAAGGCTGCACATGGAAGTGACACTTTGACATTAAGTGGGAGAAAAACATCATAAGCCCTCTTAGCAGACGTGAGAAGTTCTCTTAAACACAAAAGTTGACCAATGGTAAAAGGCAGATGGACAGGAAACTGGAGTTCTTTGGAGTTAATTCTCCAGAACTGTCTCGGCTCCCGTGTTTATTTGCTTTATTTTGATGTGAGCTTCAGCCCATATTGCTCTTAACATCAATCACGGCGAGCTGTGACCCGGAGCTGCCACATATACAACCCCTTCGTCTTGGATTAGACCATCTGCTTGAAAGGACAATTGTTTGTAATTTGCAAGCCAAGATTTAGAATGCTCAAGGCTTGAAAATACGATTCATTTCCAAATTCCTTCTAGTCATTATTACACGAGCCACAAGTTTTACTGTTCATTAGGTGTGTATACTCAATGTTCTCACCGGCGTAAAATAATCAATTGTCCTGAGATTTGAGTAACAGCCTGTAGTTCACGATACCACATAAGGTGGTGGAAAATAAAACTTGTGAGAACAACCGAAAAAGAAGAAATTATTCCTTACCCGGCCAGGACAGCTTTATAAAGCTACAGAATTATGAAATAAAGAGACAAATTTTGTCATGACATTTTAGTGCATGTTTTTGAAAATACTTTGGAGGGGTAAAAGAAACACGTTCAGCCGTCTGAAGCTGCGGGTGAGACTTGCTCAAAGAGAAGCAGCTCCCGTATCTACTCCAGCAACTGTTCATTTGAAGACCTCAGCAGCGTCCAAACTATGTCACCATCGTCTCAAACTGGTGTGGTTCTACTTTTTCCATAGAAGGGGGGTTGGTTTGTTTGTTTAGGTTTCAGATTAGGGGGTTTGGGTGGGGTGTTTTTGTGGTGAGCCGGGGGGAAGGAGTAGAAAATGAACTCGTTCAGCGATTTATGTCTGATATTCTACCACATGAGGGATGTCTCCTGTCTGAGCTCTCCAGGAACACTGATGAAGTGGCACCGTGCTTCGGGAGAGCATGCTGGCTCTGTGCAGGGCTCAGACTATCAAAGATTTTCCTGTTATGGTTTGGTTATATGATTTATTTCAAAATTGTTGTCCTACTCTGCCTCCAATTTCTGCAATTAATACCGGCCTTTCCTCTTCCTCTGCCTCCCCTCTCCCTACCTCACATATGCACTTCAGATCAAAGTTTTTTAAAAAAACAAAGCCAGTGATAGGAAATTTCTCCCTTTTCTGAGGTCACGGTCCCACCGTCAGCTCTCTCTGCCTAAAAAAAGGCAGCAATTATTTCTTCAAGTGTGGAGGTCAAGTGTAGGAAGATGATAGTTTTGCTCTGCCAGTGGCTACTTGGGCAATGTTGACTGGGAGACTCAAACATGCAAAAAGAAAATGAGTCATTGAATAGGCATGTTATTTATTTTTTTCAGATTAGAACCTAAAAATCTATTATTGTTGGTTCTCGTGAGTACGAAAAATAAACAACCTTCTTAACTCTATAGAATATTATGTCCAATGTATTTTATAGTTCATAGAGCAGTCCATTCAAAGTAATTTAATAAAGTCAGATGCTGAAAATAAGTGCCCTGTAAGTATTTTTTGGAGCCCCAAGTGGTCTTGGCCAGAGGGCTTCCCCTGACCCCCACCCGGGAGCCCCCCCCGCAGCTCAGCCTGAGGAGGCATCGCCCCGTGCCTCAGCCAGTTGTCAGAAGGTCAGTCTCCAGCTCAGACTGTACGCAAAAATTTATGCATTAAACTAATCTCTATGAAGGAAGTGACTTGTAAGAGGATTGTATTCTACTTAAAACTGTTTTACAAAAATAGGAAGAGTGATGCAGACCAGCTCCAACCAAGCCTTTGGTGGTGACTCCTTCCCTGCCCATGTGTGTGCTAACGCTACGGAGAGGCTAGAAACCCTCTGCACTGCGTTGATTATTTGTGCTTGTAGGGGAAAAAAAATCCCACACTGTGACAGTGGGTGGGAGCAAGTTAACATATATTAATTATTATTTGATGCCTCATTTCGGTCCCATTGTTCAGCCCTGGGAGGGTTTAGCACTATTCTCATAGGTCTTGGAGACGATCCAGCATCTGTATAAACACATTTTTGTCCCGTGGCTCTCCTTCCAGCTTTGGCTTTTCAGCCCTTGTACATCAAATTAAGATTTTGCTGACACTTCCCGGAATGGTTTTATTCACACTATTATTTCAGAGGTAGAGACCCCACTCCCAAGAGTGAATTTGTCTTCCTTTCCAGCAAAAATGTTTCCAGAATCGATTCCCTCCACCAGATGGTCTTAATTATACCCTGGCCATATTTATAGGTGAAGTCGATTAGAGTTTCAGGAGAAATGTAGAGTTTCAGCAGTAAGTGCAGTCCGGAATCAGTTTCAGGCAATGTCCTGCAAAAATTTCCTGATTCCCAACTATTATGTTTGAGACTCTAAAATAAGTAACAGAGTTGTCATTAATCGCAGACGTACGCTCTGAAATGAAACACTAGAAGACATCCCTCTCTGAGGACCATGCGTGTGACTTATCTGGACACTCATGCCACATGCACACCGTCTGCTTCCCTTGGAAATTCATCCCTGAAATCAGCGTGTCTACCTTCAGGAAAGGCTTTAGCGAAGGATGCAGCTCAACTCCTTGTGTGGTGCGAGTGTCCCACAGAAAACCTGGGACTGAGGGCAATTTTCAGCACGGTTTGTGTGAGACGTAGTCCAGATGTCTACTGGAATTTCCTTTTTTCCCCAGTTGATAACTCCTTTTGTCAGTCTTGTCTTTGTTCCACCGTGTTCAACTATTTTCTTAAAGATAAGATGCAAATTTTTGCTCCATTTAGTGCGGTTTCTCCGGTCCTGTTGTACTCGCCGCTGTAGAACCCAGGAGCTGCCGGGCACTTTTCCATAATTTCTTCTATAGGTTTTCCTAGAGACTTTTAACTGCTGCTTTGAGGCTGAAGCATGCTCAGCTGGATTTCTGAGCTGGATTCCTGCTGAGATCAAGAGCTAAGCTAAGTTTATTAGAGAGGCACTGATGGTATCTGATGGAGCAACAGCCCTCGGTATCAATGGAAAGCCCTGTGTTGCTTCAGCGAGATTGGATTGGGCTTCAGTAACTGTGAGCTGATATTAGAGACCAAGAATGAATGATTAATTTTAAGACGTGTTACTGAACCCTTGGAATTAGATTAGAAAATTTTCCACTTTGATCTTTACAATACTTATGATCATAAGAGAGTTTGATAAAGTTTGATAGATGCATATTTTTACTTATTTGTTCTGATAGGTTGATGAGTCTGAGACTTAAAACAGAAAGGAGAGATCATTATTGCCAGCATTGTTTGTTTATGCTCTTACTGTCTTTTTCTTGGAATAAAACTCAAGAGTGATGTGTGGAATTGAGTAGAGAACAAAATATATTGCATTCTCTTAGTGCTATTTTTATTTAATTGCATTATCATAGAGAAAACATAAACAGTTTATTTGCCCTGAATAGTAGCAAAAAATTTTAGTAGGAAGGATATTCAGTTGCATCTTACAATAACATCTCACTGATAACTTCAGGAGTGTTATGATGATGTACGAACATGGAAAAAGTATTTGGAATCCAATGCCTTTTTTTTTTTTTTCAGCTTAATGGTTTTTGGGACACCTTTTGAAAAAAACACCAGTAAAACATGCAAAATATTGTCAATAATGCCTGTGGAGTTATTTGACGTTGCTGAAAAGAAGGCTGCAATTAATTTTTTGACTACCCTATTCAATGGGGTATTGCCCTTGCAAGTCTTTAAATTAATTTTGTGTAATAAAATGCCAGCTGCTGCTGAAGCAGAGCAACTCTCTTTGTATGTTACGTTGCCTGTCGTTACGTCAGGTAGAAAAAGGAAGATTTGATGCTGTTTTATTACTGTGAGTCCAAGGGATCCAGCACAAAGCTGGAAAAGCCGGATTATTTTTTTGTATAGCTCTCACATTACCAGTGAATTTATGAATTATTTTATAACGAGATAACTCTCATGACTTCACCCGTTGGTTTTGAAAGATGCACTTGGATGTAATTTTGGATATCATTTAAGAATAATAGGTTACATGAATAAAAACATGAATTTATTAACACAATTGCTGTTACTGCCCAAAACAAGAAGAACCAGTGCAAATTTTCTCATGTAATTTGCATTTAATAGGTACATTTCACAGCCACACTACATTTCTTGAAGGGCAGAGTGGCATAACCTCTACTTTTATGACTCTGCCTTTCTATCAAATAAAACTGTGCTCCTTGAGAGTTGTGATGGACCTTAGAAGTTATTGGCTTGTCTAAAGACCAGTGTCTGATTTGGCCAATCAAACAGTACTCCTTCGGATGCAGACCCAAAAATACAACCCCTGCAAGTAAAAAAAAATAATAAATGGTGTGTTCAAAACGTTTATTTCTGTGAAAAAATACAATTTGAAGAACTGGCAAGCAATTATGGCATACTTTTCTGTCCCCTCTTTATCCTTTGTGAGGCTAGGTCTAGCATTTCATACAGTAAAAAGCCTCTTCAAAATGAAAATTTGAACACCTTACTTACTTTGCTCATGTTTTTATGAGGAGATTTAGAAGCCTTTTGCTTATTTCCCTTCTGTGACACAATGAAGTTAGTAGAATTCATGCAACTTTCCTTTTTAATGAGTCCTTTAGTAATTAATATTCCCGATTCAGTAAAAGGGAAATTTCTGCAGGGTTCTTTATGGGTATGTACTGTCCTAATTCTGTATCCTAGATGGTGAAACACAAGTCTGCAGCTGAATGGACTCAGAAGCTGAGCTCAGGTATAACAGTGTCCCTGAGAAACAACAGTCGAGCTATTTTTAAAACATTTCACTAATGGAGAATCCTTCCTCAGCAATACTTTTCAAGTCTTGAAGAGTGATAGGTCCTTTCCTTTGTTGCAAAGTTCATCCCTGCCCTCTATCTCATAGTTGATGGGGGTGTTGAGATCCCGATGAAGGTCTTCCTCGTCTTATCATTCTTCACAAGTGCACAATGGCTTTCTTGGCAGCTCCATCTCTTATGAGCTTTTCACTCCGTGGCTCTTTTCCCACCTTTCTTAAAGGCTCTGCCTGGGGGTGCAGGACAACTCCATCTGGTGCTCTGCTACCTGCATTGTTGACAAGGACTGATAAGGTCTATCAAACCGGCCGTTTCTCCGGGTTCTGTCTGCTCTGGTTTGTAGGAGGCAGACTTGGGGTACCTCACAGCAGCACGCCGAGCCTGCTGTCCCCTACGGAGTGACCCTGCTTCTCTGCTGACCCAACAGCTCATAAGTTGTCGGCTTCTCTGCAAGCCCGAATGTTCACATGGGAAAATGGGAGTATGGGACTGAGAGGAAGGAATCAATCCAGTTTCCATTTTTAACTGCACTCACGCTGTTTAGGGCTGGGAAGAAGAAACAGATTATTCTTTAGCAAATCCTGAATAGTTTCACTTTCACCACCTGATGTATTAATTTTCCGTATGAGGAGAATTCACTGCTATCTCTGATGGCATGTGGCTCCCACCTTGGTGTCTAGGGGAGACCAGTTTTCCCCCTGCCGTTGTAGCAGCAGCACTCTCACAAGGTTCATTTATTTCTCCTACAACTATCTACAGTGGGAAACCTAACAATGGTCTCCTTGAGAATCACCTACAACTTAGCAGTCCAAACAAAATGACCATTGGCAAAGTTTGAGAGCAGCTTTAGGAGGGACACGGGAAGTTTTGTTCACATACTTCTTCTAGACACTTAAAGTGTGTAGTTACTGTGATTCGAGCCTCAATTGGAAAAAAACGAGCAATGGCATCGAACAGGAGTTAGAACAACTGTGGCACGCTCTAAGACCCATCCATTCTGGCATAACCTGAAGCATCCAGCTGAGGTGCTTTGCTCCCACCAAGGCCATGAAGAAGGGCAGACGTGAGCTGGAAGTGCCAGGTGCCAGAGTTTGAGGACTAAACTGCCAAGTCCACTGCAAACATGTTTCATCATCTTCCAGGGACATACGGTGGTGCACTGTAACACTAGAATCCACGATACAGAGCGTACCCATCACCCAACAAATGTCACAGGAGCTGTGTGAATCACACCACGTCCTCCAGCCCACGAGTCACACTGTCTGTCCAAGCCATACCTATGCACGTATGTCTGTAACTGCACCTTTACAAGCTGTGTTCTAATAGATCTGTTATCTAGCTGTGCAAAATTGTAGAGTTATGAAGTAAATTGTTTCTGTTTACGTTATTCCTGTCAAAGGTCTCCAGATGGGTATTTTGCTTTAACAGACAACTGCACAGCAACAGGCACTACTATTCATTAATTGGGAATACCTGTCTCCGAGGGACCGTGCATTATGCCGCACTCCATAGTTTCGATTTCTTTTAGAGACTGCTAAAAGCCATTGGAGGTTGTTATCTCCACCATCAAAAGCATATTTCTCCCAAGAGCCTCCAACGTAGGAAGTCCTTGACATTTTTGCACACTTGTGTCACTCGCTGGGGTGGCTGATGACAAGCTGTGCCCTGCGACAGCAAGCAGGTCATGCCTTTCCCAGTGCAGGCTCCCAGTCAGCCCAGGCAGGTTATGCTGCCTCGTCACAGCAGCTGACCATGACTCCCAATTAGCTCACTCCACATCAGGTAGGTGCCTGCTCTCCACCTCGTCTTTTTACAGAGCTCATACAATTCAAGGGGCCTTGCTAGGGTATGAAAACCAGCTTCTTCACAGAGCAGTTCAGCCCACCTAAGATCTGAGTCCATGGCTTGGGAAGCATCCACGTTTTTCTGTTGAAAACAGAAATAGGGAAAGTCTTGGGTGATGGGACATATTGCTGAAGCGTCACATTTAAAGGACAACTTTGTAAAGAGCCAGCAAGGAACTGGTTGTAACATTTGCCTTTTGTTTCTTCATGACGTGGAATTGCCTGAATCAATATTCTTGTTCCATCCCAGGTGTGCCTTTAAGTTGTCCTTCTGCTGCCAGGTTGACGCCATCACCCACAGCTCCTGTGCTCACCTCCTGTTTCACAAAGAGGACTTTGGCAACAGCCTGACCACCTTACCTAACCACCGAGAGCCACCTCGTCCCACCCCACCCCAGAAGAGTTTCATACACCTGAACTTTTCCATTGCTTATGTGATGGGTTACAAAGGGTGGCTGCCTCAGACAGTTGTGCCACATCCATGGGGAAAGAATTTGCTCAGCCGTGTGTTTTATCAGGTTATTGTAGTAGCTACCTTCCAGCAGGTGATATTGAACCCCTTCTTCCTTTCCCCAACCCACCCCCTCCTTCCTCTTCCCCTAAAATATTTGCGATTTTCTGGCAGAACCACTAGGTGTCACAAGTACTCACATCTAAACTATAAAATCCTCTAAAATATTAACCTGGACATCTTGATATTTTCCTTATTCTTATCAAGGTGGACAAGAATTGGGGCATAAATTTGCTGTAAAAGTGGGAGTCGCTGGAGGTAAAAACAAAAAAAAATCAGACACATCAAGGTGGTGCTTATAGAGCAGGTCCATTGTGTTTCCTGGCGAATGATTTAGCACACAAGGGAGTTATGTCTGTTATTAAAGGGCCTTAACTCAGCTAACCGTAGGGAAATAATAAATTGCATGTGATCTGAAAGATCAACAGACTGTATCTAACAGGAGGACATGCACTGGTGAAGCAGGGTGTGTAGAAGCAGAAAGCAGAAGGAGCTCCACCCTGAATGAAGCTTATGGTTCAGAAACAGAACAATCCTCGGGTTAAATTCAGATGATTTTCAAACTAAAACTGAGTAATCCATGCCACTAATGAGACATGTCTTCCTCTTCTTCCCACTCTCGTTCCCATCTGTCTGTTTATAAACTGATCAATCATTCCTGCCTCGCAGTGCGAGTTGTGTGCTGGCTGGCTAGGGAATATTCTCAGCTTCTCGCTGGGACCTGCAACACACCACTGGTTGTATCTGTGGGAGCCTGAGACACTGATCTTTTCTGAAGTTATTTCAGTTTTTCAAATGTTACGAAACGTATATTTTTTTAAAAAAAATTATCTTTAAGCCTGTAACCAACATTCTCCAGCACCCCACTGCCACGCAACGCATCCATCGGCACGTAGGCTGTCTGCCCTTTTGCTGCCCCCCGGGGCACGGCTCACTGCTCAACAAGCAGCACGGGAGAGTATCTTCTATCTAACAGGAGGAAAACCCAAATCTTCTCATTTGGGGCCTCCATTCAGCTGAGTCCCACGGCAGCCACCGGCCTTTGCAGCTTAAGAACGTGAAGAGAGATGTGTGGGAGACAGGCTCGCTGGACGGTTTTAATCCTTCTGTGCATCTGTTCTGAGCATACTCAGAAATACATCTTTTCTCTTTTACCATCTTTTTAATAAGTTTTCCTCAAAATTAGCACTTTTACACACAGAAATAAAAAAATATTGCGTGCAGTTAGGGGCTTGATCAAATATGGTATTACTGCACGACATTCAAAGAGACCTTGTTATAAACCTGGAGTGGCTGATTATATTGCCATTTTATGCTGGCAAGATGAAAGCAGAATGGCTTTGGGCTGTACCAGCTGGAGAATTTAGGAACTGCAGAGTACTGCACTGCTCCTGGAATAGATGCATCACCCTGAGAGAAGCAAAGACCATTCACTGCTTTCAAAAATAGTGTTTCAAAGATAAAGATTGACATCACCATGTAGCTGTGAGTTACCGCTTAATGAAACTGGGTGATGTTTATTAGTCGTGCTGCACAGAGCACTATCACTCAAATCAATCGCTCAAACAAAACAGCTAATTTGGTCCTAAATCGACTCTTTAGAATGAATGCTGAATTAACAGAATAACTGCTGTTAAGTAGCCACCTGCTGCACGTTCCTGACATTATGTTTGGTGTATTGCTGCAATAATCTCAGCTCTGCTTAAAGGTAGAGTTCAATTCCAGATAATCTTTTGTTAATAACCTGCCATGTAAACAAATACAATCAATTATGGCCAGAGGTAATTACAGTGCTGAATCATTTTCTTACAACACTTAAATAAAAATCAGATTGATTCAGAAAGATTTTGAAATTTACCTGCATTTCAGTGAAGGTGTGTCCTGAGCCATAATAGGTGCAATTACAAAGATAAGATTAAGGAGGTGCCAGCTTTCTTCTGTTTTTATATTTGTTTTCGGAATAACTTTGTAACAAGGAAAGATTTTTCTAGGCCAGAAATTCCTGTTCTCTGGGCAGAACAGGAATTTCCCATGCAGAAATCTATCTATCTCCCTTTACCAACCAGAAACAATAACTGGAAAAAAATAAAAGAATGTTACATTTTGTTACCACTGGGGTGTGCCACTTAAAAGGATTATGTTTTCTGCCCAGTAATTCACGCTCCCACTGCTTCAGGCTGTACCAACACCCTTTCAACTCACCTGCCGCTCTTCGTGGGTGAAAATCAAGCCACCTTGACAAAATGCTCAGATCAGTCACTGCTCTCTTCTTCTAAAAGAGAAGAAGAGAAGAATGAAGAGGTGCCCATTCCTTGACCCCAAATAAGGCAGTATTTCACGGGGGAAGCAGCCTGTGTCCCTACCTGCAAGATCCATCGCACCTGAAGTTTGGAAGTTAGTCCCCTGCTTTTAGTGAAGCAGGCAGGCTAGTTCTCTTGTTGGTAGGAAATCTTTGACATTTGCAGAGGCAAGTTCATCCTGTCTTCCCCACACACCTATTTTATAAGAGAAATTTTCCTAAGAACGTGCCTCTCTCTCTCTCCGGTGGGGAGATTACCCTAGGCAACGAGCCTGTCTGAGATACCCAAGTTTTAGAAGATGCCATTTAAGCAAGTTGAATCCCACAGCTAGTGAACTTCCCAGCTCCCTGGTGCATGTTCAGCTGGAGAGGAGAAGGTTCAGGGGGCACCTCAGTGCAGCCTCACAGTGCTTACCAGGAGATCACCAAGCAAAGGGGGCCAGGCTCAGAACTGACCCCCTTTCCCTGGGGTGGTGGGATAATGAGATGCAATGATCATAAACTGACACGGGGGAGTGTCTGACTGGATATAAGGAAAAACTTTTTCCCCTGAGAAGAGCCATGCAGTGTAAGATGTGGCCCAAGGAACTGTGGGGTCTCTGAACCTGGAGATTTTGATGGCTTGCCTGGGAAAAGCCCTGAGCAGCCTGGTCTGAACATATAGTGCCCCTGCTTTGAGGAGGACATTCACCTCCCAAAGTCCCTCCAAGCCTAAATGATTAGTGGTTCTGTTCTGTTTTTCATGCTGAAATATGACAGATGGGATAACATACCCACACAGCAGAGGCAGTCTGTGAAGATAATGTTGAGATATTCATAGATAATCATAGAACACAATCATAGAATATCTCAAGTTGGAAGGGACCCATAAGGATCATCAAATCCAACTCCCTGCTCCTCACAGGGCTACCTAAAATTAAACCATATGTCTAAGAGCATTGTTGAGACATTCCTTCAACTCTGACAGTCTTGGTACCGTGACCACTTCCCTAGGCAGCCTGTTCCAGTGACTGACCACCCTCTCAGTGAAGAACCTTCTCCTAATGTGCAATATCTGAACTTCCCCTGACCCAGCCTCACTCCATTTCCTCGTGTTCTGCTGCTGGTGCAGGGTATAAAAAGGTTTAGCACAGAGGGTTGCCAAAAAGACACCAAAGTCAAATTTAGGTTCAGCTGGCACCTTCAGTGACTCAGTTTTCAGCAGTATGTCTGTTCTTATAAGAATTTGTCACAGCACAGTTGTGGTGGCTCTTGCCTTGGTGTGTGTGGAAAACATAAGAAGTAAAATCCATTTTGGAATATGAGTGAGAGTGAAATAAAGGAAAAAGTCACAGCAAGAGATAGCTAGTACACACAAGTATACGGAAACATAGATAAAGGAGGCTCAGAAAGGATGGCTGATTGACTAATGGATGGATTGACTACATGGACTGCACTTTTTTAACTTTACAATGAAACCTTGCCCCTGAAGACAGTTGTTAAATAAGTTTTTTTTTTTTTTAAAGACTAGATTTTAAAAAAGTAAATCAATATCTGCATTCAAGAATGAAAACTAAAGGAGGTTTTAGCAACAGAGGTGATTCAGGGAAATGTCAGACAGGCAAACCCTTGAGCCTGCTGGAAATAGGTGATAAAAACTGGTTTAAAGAGAATCTAAATGATGGGTCACTTAAATTCAATGCGAGAAGTACTTAGTCTGTGCCCTAAATTCTACAGAGTTCCAATCTGGAGCACTCTTGGCTTTTGCCTTCGGGAATGATACAGTGTAAAGTTTGTGCACGGGTTTCCTACTGGCTTTAGGGCAGAATCATGCTCTGAAAAAGAACCAAGTCAATGTTAGAAGTTGATTTCCCAACGCATTGCTAACGTATTTCCTATTGCAAGTAAATTGCACAAAAGTGAAAAATAACTATAAATAGAACAACATGGCATGAAAGTATGACAATACATTCCATGCCCAGTGATGCTGATGTTTTCAATTGATTAAGTTGAAAAGCCCAGTGGAAGTTATTTTTATTATTATACCACACATTTCTGTCAACAAATTATCTCTGTCTACTGAATAACTGAAAAAAATATGACTATGCTAGATTTTTCAGTCCAGGTTTACTCTTCTCCCTCTCTTACTTGACAGAAATCTCTTATATCTCAGCTAGCTTTGTTGAAAATTGAAATGATATTTTCATAAATTTAGAGTAGTAGATTTCGAGTGAGGAGGTTTGACCTTTTATTCTACAAATATGGGAAACATCAACGAAAAACATATTGCTGGAACACAGTTATTTACAGCAATACTAATCTCAGAATAAATCAGAGGACTACGGCACACGACTTTGACAGGGCTAAATTATTATTAAAGTCTTAACAGAGGAATGATCAAGTGCTTTTAACTGTTGCGGGTCACCTAATTACCTCCATTTGCTGAGCAATAAATAAAAGACTGCTCTTAGGGTGGCGAGAGCACTAGGAGATACTGACACTAATCTTCCCTATCGCTATGAGCAAACCCAATTACTTCTGCAGAGCTCTTCAAAGCCATATGCTTATGAGTCTTTGACCATCTGACTGCAGCCTCTGTGATTTTCCTTCTCACCTGAAAGATATAATGACGGTACTTCTCTACCTCACGGGCATTTATTGGAATACTCAATACTAAAATAACGGGGTCGTAGAACTAGTTGAGGAAAGTGGCTATGAGAAGGGGGGAAATTCACTAATGCGTTTTAAAAACTGTTCTAATCACTTCCTGCCACTAATTTGGTTTAAAATTATGCAACCCCCACCACACCTTCATCAGCCCCACCTTAAACTATATTCTTTGCCTCTACACTCATTAAAATATTAATGTGACACATGCAGCAATAGATGTGGTCTGCTTTTTTGTCCTCAGATTCAGATCCTGAAAAAGAAGGGAAAACCCCAAACTTTTCCCTTCAGCTTTCCTGGAAGTCTTCATGGCTCAACACCACCTCACGAGCGCTGCTGACACCACACCTCACAGCAGCTCCCTCGGAAGATGAGGCCCTTTGAACCCCAAAACTACCCTGAAAGTGCCCCACATCCTGAGTACTATTTTTTCCTTTCAGTCTTGAAGAGGCTGTTGCCATTGTTCCTCCTCCTGTAACCACTGTCAGCAACTCCTGTGATACCACAGCCCGCCGTTTTTAGGTCAGGCCAGTGACTGAAGCTAATTGCATCCTTCTCACACGGGAGGGACTGTATTGACTTGTTGATGTCCCATTTTCCTATTTTGAAATCAAAAGACCTCTGCAATCCATGGAATGGATAGGCAAGCCACAGAAGTACGATGTGCAACAATATGCATCATCAGAAGTCCTGGACACACTGATGGAATAGTACCAACTTCAGTAAATACAGGGTTCTTGGTTCAGTTGCAAAAGGATTGCAACTCAAATGCAAAACCAGCATGTTCTAAATGTCTAGGGTGCTTATACACACTTCATAGCTTCACACAAACATCGGATGCACTTCTGGAGGTCATTTAGTCCAACCTCCTGCTCAAAGGAGGACTACCACCAGTACTGTGTCACACCAGCCATAGCTTTGCTCTAGCTGGGTCTTGAAAAGTCCGAAGTGGCGAGTCCGCCTGCGTACATCCAGATGTGATTTGTTGTTATTCTGGCCAGCAGGTAGAACGCTGTATAAGAAATGTCTTCGTTTGCATTGGGTAGGCAAGGGCAAAACCCAGAAGCAACGGCTTCTCACTCTTCTGCCCAGAGGACAGCTAACCCAGAGAGGGGTGGAGGTTTTGTAGTTAGGAAAGATTATGGTGGAAGCGATACGTCCCGAGAGCTCACCAAGTACAGTGTGTCCTGTGTTCCTCTAGAACAGTGAAACTTGGTAGTATTTTGGTCAGGGTCTGCACAGGAGGTGCAGCTGTCCCCAGATATCCTGCACATCTCAGCTCTTCCTCTCTGGTAAATACTGGTAAAGGCTCCTTTTTCCATTGGAGAACACTGTACGTTTGTGATTATCGCCATCCCCAAAGCTGTATTAATTGCCATTAAGTGGCCTCAGAAGGAAACAGCTTGCTATTATCATCCAGGCAGCCCACTGGGAGCTGCACGGTTCCCAGTTTCTGAGAATGTGCGCTTTCGGATGAATGGACAAGCAGTGCTGGTTTCTAATGCGCTGTGGTGGAGGGGGCTGAATTGCTGAATTGTGTGTTCCTCTGTGAAGGAAAAATGTCATTTACAGTTGTAGGTGTGTCACGTGTAAAACTTTCAGTAGGTTTCCTCAAAGTCCAATTTTTGCCTTGCTGAATGCTTCTCTTGTTCTTAATAACTTTCATCTTCCTTCACAAATTCCATAAAAGTTGTGCAGGAGAGATTTCTTCCAGTCTGAAAGCGGCGTATTCCTTAACACATTGCCTTCCATAACAAAGAGAAATTATCTTAAAGGTGCCAGGGAAAAATTAAACTCTTGCAGAGGTGGGTTCTCCATCTATAGAGAGCAGGTAAAACTGTATCATCGCCTTCCCACCTACCACCCCTTGATTGTGAGCTGGAAGGCAGCTTTGCAGATTGCCTCTGCGTACCTGAAGCCCTCAGGTTACTGCTGGTTTCCTGAATCAGTACCAAATGTACTGGTGATTTTTTTGGCATCGCATCCCTGATATAAAGCAGGAGAAGAACTAACAATGTCAACTTAAGAGACAAAGGAAAAGCGGCTGCCGTCTATCAATAGCCTTTCCCCACGACTGGCTTGTGCTTCATTTCTGCTACAAAATTGAGGCTGTAAGATAATGAGCGATTTCTAGTCCTTTGGCTTAGCTTATCCAGTGAGCATTCTGGTCTTATTTCTTATTAGGAAAAAATATTAATATTCGCTCTGTTTTCCCACGAGACTCCTTCCTCTGTGTATTATTCATTTGATATCTTGAATTCAAGTGACTATTCATTTTTAGTTGGCCTGTGAAAGTTAGAAAATGAGGGATTTGATGGCAGTGAGGTTTATCTTCTTCACAAAAATACTTTCAAGCCTCAGAAATTAATCCTTCAGATTTTTTCATCAATGTTGCATTTTGCAGCATAGGCAGCTAAACCTTCAATGAGACCTAGATTTTACCCGGATCTCTGCCTCCAAGCAATATAAATAGCATTAAACTTCCATTTGCTTTCTACAGGCAAGATTACAAAGTATTTGCTGTGGTCACAAACAAAGTAAAGCCACCCAGGCTTATCCAGTCTTTATTTCTTTTTAAGTTAAAATTTATGATGATCCCAGAACCTCGGGCTTTATCTTAAAAAAAGCAACTACTGTCTAGAAAGGAACATTTTGTGTCTCCAGAGGCACACTTTTGCTGAACTCATTCAAATGGAGAGCTGTCCTAGAAAAAGGCTATTTGAATTTACCTCCTTTCTTTCCTGGCCATACGAGTGGCCAAATGGTGTTTTTTTTTTCTTTTACTCCGATTTTTTGACCTTGTCCTCCTGTTGTTCACATTAAATTCAATTTAAATAGCAGTGACTGAGGTGGGCAGTGCCTAGTTGTACCCGTGTAGCCATGGCATCCCAGGAAGCAAGAGGAGAGCATGTTCTTTCTTGTCTGTGTGCCCCATTAAGGGGATGCTATGGAGACTCTGCATGGGCCAAACTCTCAAGGAGTTTGTCCTGTGGGACACGTACAGGTGCTGAAGTTGATACATGACAGAAAACATGGTTTTCTGTGGAAACCTGCTAAACAGGAGATACCATTTCCACCACGTTCCTCCTCATTGCGATGGTGTGCAGGCTGGGAAGGGGAAGGCATGAAGCCAACTCAAGGGCTGAATTGGGAACTGCCAGTTCCTGGTAGCAATCCGTCAGCTGGGGACATGGATGTGCATGGACACAGGAGGAATCTTCTTCGCCGCAGGAGGAGAGAGCTGCACCCCGGGCAGCGGCCAGCTGGAGGCTGGACATGGCTGCTGGACATCGGCCCCCGAGGAGCCTGTGGGAAAGCAGCTGGGCCTGGGCTGGTGCCAGCACGGAGGGACTGCATGGAGACAGACCATCCAAAAAATCCCGCTTAGGCATTTTTAGATTCCTCATTTCTCTTGATGGTGGGCCGGCCTGGGCCTGGAGCCCCCTGCCCGCTGCTGGATGACCTCCAGGGCCTGGAGCAAGAGCTGCTATTGCACAAGCTCGAGTGATCGCCACCGGGGCATTAAAAACACCCCGCTCACTCCATCCCTCTCACTCCACACTCTTTTTATTTTAGCTAAAAAAAGACTCTGTGCCTCAGTACTTATCCCTGAAGGAGCTCACGCCACGTCTGGGCATGGCTTTGCCAACATCAGTGGTTGCGCTGTCCCCAGGCTGATGGGTGACATGGAGATGGAGTGAAGCATGGCCCTGGAACCACCTGAGTGCTCCATGGCACTGGCATTGCCACGGGCTGATGGACGTGAAGTGGGAAGTAGAGGAGCCCTGGGGGACGCTGAAGGCGGTTGGAGGCCTGGTGGCACACATGGTGCCAATTCCAGTGCCAATGGTGCCATGTTCCAGTGCCAATTCCAGGGAGCTACACTGGATTGAGACCTGTCTGCTCACTCCTTTCTCCAGAGAGAGGAGCCCCTGGCTCCAGGGCTCTTAGAGTCCAACCTGACATGGTCCTCTCCTCCCAGCGAGGCACTGCTTGCTTCTTGGACCTCTGCTCTGCATTAACTGCATTTCCATTTGACAAAACTATTTTTTTTTCCTAAAGAAACCTAACCAAAATAACAAGAAAATCCACTTTCAATTGTACAACTAATTATCAGAAAGTTTTCTTTTTTATTATTTTTATTATTTATTATTTACTCTCCAGCCCCCTCAAAAAAAAGGAAATCTCTTTCCAGGCTGCTGCTGTCTTCCAGTTTTGCACCTGGATTATTCAATCATATCTTTAAATTTAATCTTTTGGTTAACTCTTATGTAAGAAAAAGCTCTTCCTTGATAAGGAGCATACTTGTGTGCAGTTAGCCATCTGCCACTGCGCGTTAGCCCTCTGATTGTGAAAGTGAGGACGACCGATCAGACACGTCTCAAGACTCCAACACAGGCTGAAAGCCCTTTGGTGTCTATTAAAATCTTAAAATCAGTTGCTGGATTTTTTGGATCTACCTGGACGATTGCTGGATTGGAACTTTATACGGCTCTGTACTGTTGGAGCATTTATAGGTACTCTTGAGGGAAATTTTGCCTCTGACAGTGATTAGATTATTTTGCTTTTTGCTAATTTGATTTTTACAAGGCTGAATAAAAATATTGGTAAATTTCACAGAAGAGCAAAAGCTTTTGCTCTTTTTCACACACAAAAGCATCAATTGAAGTCCTTTAAAAATGCTCTACTAATGAAAAATAGGATGTTTGAAGTACGGAATGAGTAAATGTCCCATGTGTAGGTTTAGCCTGGCTCCTACAAAGCAGACTTTTCTAACACACAAACCAGAGATTTTCTAGGCCTTTTTTTTTTCCTTCCGTTTCTCTAGGAAAACTGATGGTAAATATGATTTTCAGGCACCAGTACCTTATGCTCTTCAACAGGTTATCATTGTATGAAGTATGTTCATCAACGCAACAGATGAGTTTCAGCAGCAGGACCTTTGTTGAGCTGGCGAGGTGGCAGAGGAGGTGACTCCCTCTGTGCGTGGGTCACCAGGTCCCTGGCGACACCGTCCCTGCGGCAGGGGGGTTTCCTTTTTAGAAAGGTATTTTTAGACAGACTAATTGAACTCTGGCCCTTACAGGGGCCCCGTTAACATGGGCTAAAGGCCAAATCCCTCACCAGATTGAGGAACTGATGCCTGCTGGTGCCAGGCTGCCACTCGTGCTCTGACTAAGGTTTCCTCTCTTCTTTTTTTCTCCCCTCACTCATTAGTGAGCTTCCTCCTGTCCTCCTTTGGCACATCCTTTGTCCCACCTTTTCCCTTTTTTGGAGTAGAGGGGTTAACTTTAATGGCTTTAGGAGGTAATCAAAGTGTGGCATCTGAACAACTAGGTGACCTGTTGTCAGAGAGTGTCCTTTACAGGCATTGTGGCCACTGTAATTGTGGAATTAAAGGTACATGCAACTGGAACAAAAGTAAATTTGGAACAATAATGAGGTTTGGCGTAGCCTATTCTGGACTGACTCCACACAATCTGTTCTTGTTTAGTACCCTGAACGGTGACACCACAGCCACCCTAATTCTGGCATTGTCCTTCATAAAGATGTCCTGTTCATTTCAATGATCTCTGTGGAGAACTGAGGTTGTAATCTCTAGCTTGGATTAAATGGCCCATTGAGTTAAGGACCAGCCTTTACTTCTTCAAACCCATTCTATATCCTCTATCTTTGCTCCCTCAAAATGAGTATTTAGGGCAAATCCCACCACTTACACCTGGTGCTACTTTAGTGAAGCTGAAAGGGAAGCATTTTGAACTGTAAATAATCCATAATTTAAAGGGGAATGTAAACAACATGCTGAAATGAAACCTAGAAGAAGGATATTGTTGGAGTGATATTAGAGCAGGCTTTCTAGAGTCAAGCACAGAACTGATGCACTCAGAAGAAAATGACCCAAAGGGACTGTCCCCCAAAATAGTTGAATGCAGCCACCAGGAGTCCAGCCAGTACCATGAGTGGAGAAAGTGACAGTGATACGACAGTGGAAGAGAACAGTTTGTCTTGAAGCAAAAATCAGCAATATGCTTCACTTTACACTGCAGTTGGCACCTCAGCTCTTTGCCGGGAAGGTGTTATTTTAAATTTGCTTTCACCTTCCTACTGTAACGTTGTAGTTTTCCATGATCTAAAGTGTGCTTTAAAAAAGCCTCAGGGGCTGCCTATATTCTCTGACTCATCTTCTGCATAAGTGAAAAAAACAAGCAGGGAGAGATTAAAGAGGGGAAGAGAAGAGATCAGGGGGCCCAAAAAGAAGAGGGAATATGATTTCTCAAGCTATTTTGGTCACACTGACAGGTTTGCATGTCACAGGGTTGGGGTTTTTTTTCTGCTGGATCTATTGGTTTTCTGGAAGAAACACAAAACCTTTTGAGAACATAGTAACTAAAGACTTCGGTCTTGGATTGTGGCCATATTTATGATGATAATGTTATGATAAAGGAACTGTTTTCATCTCTTTAAAATTTGCTTGACATATATGTAGGTTGCTAGGCTTCTGGGTTGGGACTATAACCATAATTAAAATAAATCAGCAGGGAAGAACATACTTGGGGGGGGTGATTTTCCAGGCACCCAAGTTAGCCTTGTTCAAAACAGGCTGTGCAAAAGTCTCATTTTAGACGTGTGATTTTGATACACTTCCAGACACGCTTTCACTTACAGCAGAGAGACAATAAGACTGAAAGTGGATTTCTCATTGCCCAATCGCTGGCATTTCACAACCTGAAATAAAATTACTCAAGGTTCCTGCAGCACACGCTCTACGTGGCATGCACCTCCAAGGTGAAAGGCAAGTGGCTGAAATGATTTGAAAGTGTGGTGTGGTTGCATCAGCCAGGTGAGAGGCTGCTGGAGATGAGCCTCAGCCCTGAGTCAGCAGAGCGTGGCCTGGGACCGGCTCTGCTGGAAGTGGTGAGGAGCCTCCCTGCCTCCACAGGAGCCCTGGGAAGTGTTTTGGCACAGAAAGTTCTCCTGACACCTACTCCCCCCGCAATTGCTTCCACAAAAGATGCGGCTGTCTGGGGGAACATTTCCTAGGATGTCCCGAATGATAGACGCATGGTTTTTTCCGGCATTTAGAGGGATAATACAAAATCTGATCAATGCTTATAAATACTTAAAGAGTGGGTGTCAGGAGGATGGGGCCGCTCTTTTTTCACTGGACAGGACAAGAGGAAATGGGCACAAACATGAATAGAAGAAGTTCCTGTGAGGGTGGCAGAGCCCTGGCAGAGGCTGCCCAGAGAGGTGGTGGAGTCTCCTTCTCTGGAGACATTCAAA
>JAOTQQ010000012.1:124247327-124263773 GCA_026546715.1 Gallinago undulata
GATAGGATAGGATAGGATAGGATAGGATAGGATAGGATAGGATAGGATAGACTATTTTAACTGGAAGGGACCTACAACAACCATCTGGTCCAACTGCCTGACCAATTCAGCCTCTTAAACACTGATGGACTTGGGGCCATCGATCACCACTCTAGGAAGCCTGTTCTGGTGTTTGATCACCCTCTAGGTAAAGAAAAGCTTCCTAATATCCAGTCTAAACCTCTTCTGGTGCAGCTTTGAACCTTTCCCGTGTGTCCTGTCACTGGATACCAGGGAGAAGGGATCAGCACGTCCCTCTACACTTCCCCTCCTCAGGAAGCTGCAGAGAGCATTATCGCTATTGTCACTTGTGTGTTAATCAGGTAGATCAAAGCCATGTGGACTTTGGGGAGAAGCTGTCAAGAAGCTGCTCTCCATAGTTGTTAAGGGCAGATTTAAGCCAGCCACAGAAGGTGTTCCTTTCAAATGTGTCCTGCTATTGTCAGATATCTTCAAGTTTCCCTGCTCCCATGAAGAGACGCCACAACCTTCTTGGGTCCCTGTCTCCCTTGAGCTGGGGAGTCCAGGACCGGACCCAGCATTCCAGGTGTGGCTTCACCCGTGCTGAGCAGAGGGCAACCCCCTCCTGATGCAGCCCAGGACATCACTCCTCTTCTTTGCCACAAGGAAACATGGCTGGCTCATCTTCATCTTGGTGTCCACTGGGACCCCCAGGGCCTCTTCTGCAAAGCGGAGTTTGAAAATTGAAAAGTTTGAGTTTGAACATTCAAAAGCTTTTTAAAAAAATGTACATTTAGAAATATTGTCATGTGGTAAGTAAAAACCAGGCACGAACTAAAAACCCATAAACCATATGTATATTTGACAGGCAGGAACTCATTGTAGCATTGTAGTTCAAGACACTTCAAACTGTCTGAAACTCTTTAGTGTAAGGTCACATGAACTGTAATTCTGTCCTTCCCCTTCCTGAACCATCTTCCTGGAGAAAACTATTGCTTGTTGCATTGGAAGATCAGATGGCTTCTTTCTTTCTTGTGTGAACAATAGTTACGTGTTTGGGGTTTTTTTGTGTGATTACAGTTTCTGGGTTATGATCACTCATAGGGACTTCTCAGATCTACATTGTCAGTATGGAGGGACACTGGGATTACAAGTTGTGGGACCAAGTATCTTGTGTTGAGGTGATAGCTGGTGCTGGGGCAAGGAGGGTGAGGTTTGGGTCTTGAAAGCTGTCATAGGCAAGAAAGGGAACATGCTTAAACAGGAAAATGATACAGCCTGAGCGGTGAAATTATTGCACTCCTTTGATTATACTGTGGTTGTGGGGAAATAAACAGGTCTTAAGTCACGATTTTTAGTTGAAGGTGAAAAATGGTTTTTTTTCCATCAGTCATAACATCAACGAGGGAAAGTTGAGAATTTCCCATTACTGCTCAGGTCTAACTACTGCGCAGTGCAAGGGGTGACATTCTGGAGTGAATGAAAAGGAAAACAAAGTAAAGAAGAAGTCCTTCTCTGCCACAGGAGGAAGCAGGTGCTGTATCTGTAATATGCAAATAATTATCAGTCTTTGAAGGTGCTGTTCACTCAAAGCTCTTCCAAAGCAGAGGTGCATTACATCCCGTTCTGTGTAAAGAATAGCTAGCTCTTTCATCCAATCTCTGGAAATGAGAAAGCTCCTCCTAAATGAAACTATCTATTATTTCTCAAGGAATTACAGAAAAATATTCTACCGTTGTTCCTCAGGCATTTTTGTTCTTTCATATAATTGTCTTATCCACATAAAGGCACTTCAACAAGACAAGGCTAGTGCCTTTGGGAAATAAAAGATGATTGGGATGTTGTAAAACCAGACCCAAAGAAATTCAAGAGCAAATTAGTCAGAATAGAACAGCTATAGTGCAGTACCAGTTACCTTAAGAACAAAAGTGACAGAGAATTATTTATACGGACAAAACCCCAGTCTTAAGCAGTCTCAAACAATGTTGACATTGCTACCATCTATCTCTTTGTCACTAAGAAAAATCAGGACTTTCATTTGAAGGATTTACAGTCCAGAAAGAAGAGCTGGGAATTCTGTCTCAGTAGAAATATCATCCGTGGAAATCAATCTTTTCTTCAAGTTTAAAGGGAAAAAAAACTGTCAAAGATTGTGAGTACTTGTGATAAGAGGGGGGTTTGATTCCTTGTTTTTTGGCCTGTGGTTGTAGTAAAACAGGATTTGAAACCAATACACTTGGCAATTGTGAAGCGGACCTAGAGGTGAAGATAAAAAATGATAAAAATAGCGAGCTAGAAATATGAAGAGACTATTTAAAGAAGTACAGAAAGTACATTTATGTCAATTTTTTAAAGGAAATATGATCTGAGCAAATTCAGTACCAAAAAAAAAAAAAAAGTCTAAATTAAGATCCTAGGAGAGTAATGAAGAAAACAGAAATAAAAGTGGAGAACAGAGGCCAAATGTGAGGACACCACGGATGTTTTAACCCTGACTCTATGGAGCGGAGGGATCCGGCCACGAGACCAGCATTCTGCCTCTTCCCAGATGCAAGGCCCTTTGGACACCACGCTCTTCAACTCTCCTTATTCTGGAGCTACTGTTGGCTCCTGCCCTTACGTCTGGTCTCCTCTTTCAAAACTTCGTATCCACAGAAGCCCTCATGTCTACACTCAGGACGACTCAAACTGAGGACACAAACCCCAAGAAGTCGAGGGAAAAGAGTCTGGCAATGTGTGGACAGAATGTCACTTTATTGAAATTTCAAAAAAGTTGAAGTTTTAAGTGGCTTGATTCATTCACCAAGCCTGAATTCATTCCCCAGGTACTGAAATAAATGGTGATGCTTTCAGAAGGGATTACCTGCCTCTGAAAAATCAGGCTGTGACAGTCACAACTGTAACTGCAGGCTTTATTAAGAATGTAAGATTTCTGGAAAATAAAGGCTGCTGTATAAATATTCAAATATTGGAAAACTGACCTCTGAAATAGAGTATTTCCATACCTGTGGCCAATGGGATATATTTAACTACAGGCTGATCTTCAATGTCTCTATATAACTTACTTACATCAGTGTTGCTCCCTCTTATGATCATCTCTCCCATGTAGGTTTGCTGCCACTGAACTGTAGTTTTATCCTGGCTTTTTATATCATTTTGGTTCTTGTTAAGCAGTAAGTAGGTTTAGTATTGTATAGATGGGGTACCCTGTAACATCCTTCCTTCCCCTATGCAACCGATGCTCTGTAAGCTCTTGACATTTCACAACCAACGAAGGTAAAACCAGGGGAGCTATTTTTTCATGGCTTTTAAAACATTTTCTGCGGAATTTACTGATAGTCTGCTCTTAAATGACTCCTTAGCTCATAGAAGTCTTTCTTTTCCCCTCCCCAGTTGTATTAATAGTGCAGAAACTTGGGAACGGTCTGAGTCATGTGGAGAAAAGTTCAAGTGTATGAGGTCTCTGCTGCTGGCAGGGGGGACTCGGCACCGTCACCTCTGACAGCTGACCTCAGGAATGTCAAGAATACCTGGAATTTGGTTCACAGATCTTGATTGCAAATCTGGAGATAAGATCATTTCCCCGTTTTGTGGTTACTCCACACATTGCCAGACTCTTTTCCCTCGACTTCTTGGGGTTTGTGTCCTCAGTTTGAGTCGTCCTGAGTGTAGACATGAGGGCTTCTGTGGATACGAAGTTTTGAAAGAGGAGACCAGACGTAAGGGCAGGAGCCAACAGTAGCTCCAGAATAAGGAGAGTTGAAGAGCGTGGTGTCCAAAGGGCCTTGCATCTGGGAACGCTCGTGTTCCCAAGACTGACCCAACCTAATGAGCTGGTGGAAAATGCTTATAGGAAGTAAAGGGGGTTGTACCACTAGCAAACTTTTACAGGCTTTTAGTGCTTAAAAAGTACTGACAGTGCTTTTAAAGTCATAATTCTTAATTCAAGGCTTTTTGTCTAATTTAAGGCAAAAGGAGATGTTAAGGAAAGGAACATTAAGAAAACAACCGCAGCTGAGAGCTACAGCAGCTATAATTTCAGACTTGAGGTGGAAGAGGAGAAGATGAGAATGATCCCTGGGCTTAAAATTGTTGGCATTTGTGCAAGGTGCCTGGCTCCTCATCCTTCCCCAACCCTCTTTCCGCAGTGAGATGGGTCCCAGTTACCGAGCGGTACGTGCTCTCACCCTGCTTGGCAAGAGGTACTTGCTCTCATGGGATGCTTTCCCACACAGCACTCCTTCCCACGTTGCACCCCCCTCAAAGCCCTTGCTGACAAAATCCAGCACAAGCATGGGTTGTAGAAAGCTGAACGTTTTATTGAATAGCCACAACAAATTAGACTAGCCGAGTGTAACTGTTTTGGGATATATCGGTAAGAGGTACAGTTCTCTTTAAAACTGATTTGTGGAGTTCTTCTCATTGGGTTAAGTTGTTTTTCTCCAGCTTTAAGCATTAGTCCTGTGTGAAGATGGTGTCTTCATGCTTTTTCATAAACTCTTTTGCAGGTAACATTATTCATGGCACATTCCTAGAAAGAAAGGCAAATTTAATCAGCTTTTAACTTTCACTAAACGTTTTGTTAGAAAGTAGAGAATTGCTTATCCATTAGAAGCCAACATAAGAAAAAAATTGCATTTCTCCCCTCTAAAACCACTTGCCGAAGCAGTGAAATCAGCTTTGAGAGCTTCAGAAACAGAAGTCTGGAACACAAGCACGGGACTGAAAGAACATCAAAGGACCGCTCCACCAACCCCCAGGAGATTTCTAGTCTCCTCTTAAAAACCCTACAGAAGGCTCCTAGGACTTCAGTGGAAGGTGGTTGGATTCTGGAGCTGGCCATTAGCCTTTTATTCCTTTCACCTTTTGCCGCTGTGGCTTGTCTTCTCCAGACACAGCACCCACCCACCCAGAGCCCCGCATGGCCTTCATACTTGTGGCTGCTGGAATCAGCCTCTGTGTGTTAGGCTCTGTCCTCCTCTGTCTTTCTCTTACGTCAAACCCTGGATTGTTCAATCTCTCTATCCAGAGCTCTTCAGGAGCTTCCCCTACGCGTATCATTTCATAGCACGTAGGGATCTCAACTGCCTTGTACGACCACAGTTTTAGTCCCCTCCTGGAGTCTTCAAAGTGTCTTTCCTAAAACTGGAGAGTGGTGGTGGGAAGCCCCAAGCTGCAGGTTGGCCTCGCTGGCACCGAGTCAAGCCCAATACTCCCTGACCAGACAGCCCCAGCCGACAGAGCTCGGACAGAGTTGGGTTTTTTTTTTTTTTTGCTATAGCATTGTATTATTGACACAGTTGTTGGTAATCCACAGTATGGTTCCCATAGGAGGCTGGTGAGCCTCTACTGGAAACGAAGCAGAGTATTTTGCCCTGGCACGGAGCAGAGGCTCTTAACATGGGCTTTGCTAATGTTTCATCTATACTGCCCAGCACTTAAATATTCAGATATATAAAAATTTCCCTCATGGAGATGTTGGGTTTTTCTCCTAACTCCTTCTTAACCATGTTTTGCTATGATTGGAGAACAGGCACCTCCATGCCATTCCATAAGGTTAGCAGGGTTGCAGTTTAATATGATCCAGACTCATCCAGAGAAACTTCTCACCAAGTGCTCAGAGCCCTTTCAGATGCTTTCACTCTCTGTGTTTGAATCCACTACAGTGCATCTGCCAAACATTAATTTTGCGCAATGAATTCAGCAAATTAAGTAGAAAGAAACGGAACTTACCACCACCAGGTTCCCATCCACCACTTTTCTCTTTATGATAGTCTCTTTTCCATCCCACTTCTGCACCTGGTTCAGTACGCCGTTGTCTAGGGTTATGACGTTCTGCCAAAGACAAAAAAGCAAAGCGTGGTTGCTTCATCAGGGTGCTCTGGGCTGAAGAGAAGAGTGACTCCGTGTCCCAGCAGCGCTGAAGGACAAACCATCCCTAGCGCTCCCACCTTTGAAGGCAGCATGTCTACATTGGATGTCAAAGCCACCACTCCGTCCTCCCGCTCGCCCATCCCTTTTGAGAGGTCTGTTTGGAAAGTGCTGGTTTGGGACTCACCTTTGTTTTTCTGTCATCTGCTGTGGTCTCGTCAAACTCTTCACCCAGCTTGAAAGACACCTCTGTATTTTTGAAGGTGCTTTCTGTTTTGATGGTTATCACATCGCCATTGATGCTGATAGTTACATTGGGCTTGGCCACACCAGCCATTTTCCTGGTAGCGAATCCCACACCTGTAAAAAAGACAGGGCACTATGACATTTTTATCTTTACTCAATGTTTTTCTCTCATTTGTTGGGAAAGAAAAAGAATTCAGTGCTGATTTCCTTATTACTTTCTGATTTTTTTTATTAATTCCATGTTTCAGAGGCTTCTCTGTAATATCTCACTAGCTCGGTAAGGTTATAGACCAAGCTGGGTGGGATTATGTAAGGAAATTCTCTGTTCTGTCACTGCCAGAATAATAAAAGCAATATTTTGAAGACCTAGACAAGATTTTAATGCCAGATGTTTGCACATACACTTGTTCAAAATAACCGCGGTGGTTTGTAACTTGCATGCTAACTGTATCTAAAAGTAAATAAGCAGAAATATACGACAGTTTCTAAGCCACAAAAACAAACAAACAACCAAGAAAAAAAAAAAAGAAAAACAAGCAATCACTTTTTATATTTAATCAGTGGCTAGGCTGAATTAAAGGAAATGATTAAGGAATATCTGGCAATGGTTATGTCCTGAGTGAAATCTGGGGTAAAGATTAAGAGTGCAAGAGTCTCACTGAAAGCTGAGTGCTGCCCGAGTCTCAGGGAGTGTTTCACCCCCTCTCTCCAAATAATCCCCAGCTTTTTTAGCACGTACCCCTCCAATCACTGCAGGTTACCCCCCCGCTGCCCCCGCGCTAAGAGGATGTGGAAACCTCTGCAAGCCCCATTTTATTTCTACGCAGGAAGTCTACACCTTTAGAGCAGAGTGTTATCCCTCAAACCTTTTGCAAGTATTTGCATGAATCCACGCAGTCTTTGTTAATACTCACTGGAGGCAGCTGCACTTTCATTCACTGTAATAGCCATGACAATTAATTGGTCTCCAGTAGCAACGTGAAGAAGTTTAGGTGTGTTGCTTTTCGACACAATGCTTGCTGGATTCTGGCATTACGCTACTCCGTTTGTCCAAGGACAAAAGTTAATACACACAAAATACTGCAGTGACGTGTTTTACTTCCATTTATAACACTATTAAGTATGCACGCAGCAGAGACTTGGCTTACCCAAAACTATTTCTCCCAATCAAGGTTTTTCTGTGTTATAGGAGTTTTACACCACTAACTCAAACAGCCCAGTTCTCCAGTTTAAGAGCATCTGATCAAAATGTTAAACAGCATACCCAGAAAAAAAACCAAACAACAAAGCAATTAAGGAATAAAGTTCAAAATCAGCGTCCCTTCCCTGTCCCGGATACAACAACTCCAAACAACAGTTCTCACCCAGCTCTTTCATATAGTCCTCAAAGTTTTCACTAGAAAGGAGCTTCCAGGTGCCCACAAACTGGTCACACATTTTGTCAGGCTAGAGAGAAGTCTTCCACAGGATCAGCAGAAAAAAAAAAGCAGAAATGCAGGACAGGAGGATGGTATGAGCTCCAGGAGATCAGGAGTTATCTTTAAAAAGGAGCCTTGGCCACATGATGCTCTAGGATGACCAATGAAGAGGGAGTCCCAGTGCCCAGTGTTTTCCTTCCTCCCCTACCCCTCCTTTGCCAGTAGGTCATAGTGTAATTATTCATATGCCCTTACTAGCACAAAGATCACTGTCTTGTTTTTATTTAATTATTTTTTTTTCCGTTTAAGAACACCCCATCTTAAAGGCAGATAATTAAATCATACTGACCTTCAGAAGAAAAAGGTGGGCTTAACCTGCAGATGGTTATGTTCTCTCCCATACTATTTTCTTTCATTTCAGCCCACCTTATTAACCGGACACGGCTAAATTCCTGGATTGTAAGATCTGAAAGGCTCCTCGGGATAATTTAGTTTGCTTTCTGCAGCCCCGCAGTCAGAGATTTTCTCCAGAGAGAATACTGGTGGCCGTAGAAGGGTAAGGCCACAAAATTGCTTCTTCGATTGGGATCTCCTCATTATTGCACGGCCCAAATCAATTGACCAATAGGTCTGTATTCTGCTTTTGTGTGATGGATATACAGCTCTGGGGAAAGTAAAGTAACAAAAGAGATTATTTCTCCCTTTTGCTGCTGTGCTTTCTGAAGACCTGTGTCCCGTTGACTAGCGCTACGACTAGTTCTGGCATAAAACTAGGCTCTGGTATCGACCCACCTGAGGTCCTGGAACACTTTGTTTTCTGCTCATGCTCTTCAGGTGATAATCCGTTTGAGTCGAGGTGTGTACATGTCTAACATCATGAGGACCACCTTTACTCATCCCCTAGGCCCCGATCGCAAAAAAACTGTATCCGAAAGCAGGCCAGCAACCTTTTAGACTTTCCTTTTGGCTGTAACATGTCGTTCCAACAGCAAAGAGCAGCCAACGAGTGCAGACTCCAGACCCTGCAGTTGTCTTTAGATGGATTTCTTGGAAATACTCTGCTGGCTGTTAGGCATCAAATATGTCGGTCCACGTATTTTCATACTAGTAGACGTTGTAAGCTACAGTGTTGTAGAAAAAAATATTTATATAGGATTGCAAGATCATAGGGAAACTTGGAAGGGAAGGGAGGTCAGGAGGTCTCCAGCACAGCCTCCCATGCAAGCAGGGTCACCTCTGAGCTCAGACCAGGCTGCTCAGGGCTGTGCCCTGTTGGGGCTTGGGTACTTCCAAGGAAGGTTGGAGCCAGCACAACCTCCCTGGGCAATCCGCACCCTGCCCAGCTGTCTTTCTGGGGTAAAGGATCTCCTTATCTCCTGTCTGAACCTCTCTTCTTTCATCTTTTGCCCATAGTCTCTTGTCATTCTGCCATTCACTGCTGTGAAAAGCCTGCCTCTGACTCCTTAGTCACCTCCCCATAGGTGTTGGGGGCTGCTCCCAAAGCCATCCCTCAGCCAGGATGAACTGCAGTCTCACAGCTTCTCCTCACAGGACAAGTGCTCCAGCCTCCTGGGCATCCTGGGAGCCCTCTGCTGAACTCACTCCAAAACCCAGTGCGGGACTCTGGATATGGTCTAATGAGGGCTGAGGAAAGGGGAATAATCTCATCCATCGACCTACTGGCTCTGCTCTTCTCCGTATTGTTCATACAGCCCAGGATGGTTTTGGCCTTTCTGCTGCCAGAGCCCAGCTCATTGCCCACCTGGAGCCTGAGGGCCTTTACTGCAGAGCTTCTCCAGCCTGTCCACAGCCTGCATCGCTCTGAGGGCTCAATATGTTGGGACACGTATAATTAGTTACCCTCTTGTGCCTTTAAGACTGCAGACCTTTTTATTTATTTATTTATTTATTTTCCTAGAATAGCTAATCTTAGGCTTGGTCTACCCTTTTTTTTTTTTTTTTTTTTTGAGTTTTTGTTTACGTACTGACTTTGGGCTAATCCCAAAATAAATAAAATAATGCTCCAGTTATTGAAGTTGTTGATGCCTTCCCCGATAGATTTTCTCAGAGTATCTCATGATCTGGTCCTCTATAAAAGGAAAATCCGAGGGGCCCTCAAGTTTCTGCCATTATCCTGGAATTTTTTGAGTTTTAGAATTATTGGCTTGAGCAACACAGCACCGTGTGTTATCAGTCTGTAGGAACCTGAGAACTCAAATGCAGTAATTACACACCAAGTACTTGAAGGTATCAGGGGAGGGTTGCTGCAGTGACCCGGACAGAAAGGATGCGACCTGGCTGAAGTCAGCTCCTGCACTTCCTTTGCTTCCCTTTTGGGAGCTGCTCTGTGGCTTACTACAATTAGCATTCCTTTCTTTGGAGGGGAAATAGGCTTTTTATATTCAAAACTATAGCCTGGGAGAGGGCATTGGTCTTCTGCTGGTGTTAATGTTTGGGCTGTTGGAGGAGTCTTGCAAATCTGTTCGGAGCAGGTAAGTGCATCCTGCCCAGGCAGCCGATTGCTGGCCCTATTTAAAGAGGATCTGAGCTATTTCTGGATGTCTTGTAAACACAGTGACTCAAAAAATGCGAGAAGAAAGCCAGCTTGTGGGTTGACTCGCTTGTTTACATCAAAGCAAGCAGCCATCTGGGAGCAGGCTCATGTCTGTCCCTTGGGAAGTGTCCTCCTGATGGTCTGCCTTCCCTCGGGGGGGACTTCCAGTCACAAGATATCATACAATCATAGAATCATTGAATTGTTTGAGTTGGAAGGGACATGAAAGATCATTGAGTTCCAACCCCCTGCCCTGGGCAGGGACACCTCCCACCAGACCAGGTTTCTCCAAGCCCCATCCAGCCTGGCCTTGAACCCCTCCAGGGATGGGGCAGCCACAGTAAAAGGTTGTCCATCTCTGCTCTCCAGCTTGCTACTTTCATTTCTTTGACACCTGAGTTTAGGATGTGGCAGATGAAGGCTTAAAGCTGGCTTACAGGGACGCTGAAGGAAAAAGTAGAGGAAGAAATGAGAGTTAACAAGAAGATAAGAGTTTTCAGGTTTGAGAAGACGATTTCACAGTGACAAAAGACCATTTCTGGAGCCTTTGAAAGACAACAGGGGAGTCAGAGGTTGGGGGGGACTGGAAAGGAAGAGGTTGTAGGTGAAGAGATTCAGGGATCTGCTAGAAGTGGAGAAGACTCGAGATCGCTTCTGGATGTTGGCAGCAAAGAGAAAAAGGAACTAAGACAGGCATGAAAAGCTCTGCTCAAACAGTGTGAGGGGCTGGGGCACCTGCCAAGCACAGTCTCACACATTCAGAGAAGAAACAGCAGCCGGGAGTTACCCAGGCAGGGTTCAAGGACTTCTCTTCGTAGTTGCTGGAGATGCTGCTGTCAAGGGCAGAAAGCTGTGTATGTGTTTAAATCTTAACCAAACAACTGCCCCTGCCTTTTGCTGGTACCTTATAGTTTTGGACTGGGTCTTGAGCCTGCTTCTCCATCTCAGCATCCAAGGGCTGGAGCTGGGTAGCCCTGCTCATGCCACTGGTCTCTGCGAAGTGAGGAGGCCACATCTCAAAGCAGTTCTCAGCGCCTCGGCAGGTCCCAGCGGGTCCGGCCGTGTCCTGCACTCCCTACCACCGTGCTCCTAAGCGTTGCCTTTTTTCTCCATGGCCAGCCAGAAGATGAGCAATGAAACCTTGGAACGAGATTCCTGCAGAGAAACGGAAGGAAAAAAATCAGTTTTCTGGGTGGAGGAACATGCTGGAAGCCCAGCTGTGCTTTCTGTAGCTTAGGTCCTTCCTGGGTGCTAGAAGCAGCAGCTCGTTTTGTGACCCTTTACCACCATCATGTGACTGTTTTTCCAACTGTTTCACTTACTGTACTATCTGGCAAAGCACACAGCATTTTTAAATTGATTCATATTTATTTAACTCCTGCTGGATGAAAACAAAGGAGTTGGCCAATTAATTGTTTTAGAATTTGACCAAAGCCGTCATGCTTTTTAGAGTGGCTTATTCCAATGGGGAGGTAGTATCTTCCATTAAATCAACTGAAATCATTGAGAACTAACACACTTCTACTCACATAAGGCTTTTCTTCAGATCTGAAATGGACATCATAACCTGGCAAAGTAAGGTTGGGTTGGAAACAATGAAATTATCTCAAAGGAATTTCCCACTGCTGTATAGCTTTATTTATCACACCACCACCATTCCCCCCCCCATCTCACGTGAGTCTCCAGGGCTGTTTATAACCACACAGCACAGGAGGGGAGCACTGTTTTCTTGGAGTGACCTTGAAAAGTTTTTAGAACGGGCCAAACCTGTGTAAAATCTGAGAAGATGCCGCGGGTGAACTTAGCCCACCACCTTGGCCGAAGTTTGGTTAGACCTGGGGAGAGGGAGAGTGGGGGCACCTCTTCTCAACCCACTGGGCAAGGCAAGGACACCCGCACAGGGCTCGTGCCCAAAGCTACGGGCTCTGCTGTAAGAGGTTACAACTGCTAAAAAAATTAACATTTCCTACTGGAAGACTCCCAGTTGCCCTGTGAAAGGACCTGGGGGAACTCAGGTGTGTTGGAGCTTCATCCCAATGAGGTGCATCCTGTTCCAGCTAATACTGGCCCATTATTCAAGATACCAGTGTGTTCTTTCTGCTTGGCAGTTCTCCATGCCCTTACTGTTTCCTTAATCTTTTTTTTTTTTCACTAAATCCTGTTCCAAATGATTACTTAAGAGAGAAAGTGGTACTGGGTAGAGCAGGATTAAAACACTGATCTCCTCAACGAGCTGAGAAAATGAAGGTATCTCACAAATATAAAAACCACTAAGGCTTAGATTTACTTCAGCTGAAGAGGATTAAAAAGAATTTGACAACCTACTAATGTTTTACCTAAGGCTTTCTTCCACAGCACACGTACCATAAGGAATTGCAGAAATTCAGGAGGACTCTGGCCCTGAAGCGTTAAAATGAATCCTGGACTGGGGAGAGAGTGGGAGTCACCAGCTTTGTGTATAAAAAAACCCAAAACCTGGATATTGCCCAGTGGTGGATAAGGCTTTGTGACGTGGTGAAAACTTGTTCTTCAAGAAGACACTCCAAACGGTGGTTTTATCATCCCTGGGGCATAACAGTCCAAACGCTGCTTCCCACCCCTTCTCAGGACATGTGCAACTTGCCCTTGGGAAGGTACCTGGAAAAATATGTTCACCTTCCAGTAACTGATGGGAGCCTTACGTGTGCAGGCAGGGCTGGCTGATAAAAGTCTTGCATGTGCCAGCAAGGCTGGCGGATTGCTGCCACGGCTTTTTCTTCCCAGGCAAATCAAGTTTGGGTTTTTTTGTTTTTTTTTTCTTTTAAATGCAGCAGGTGCCTGGCTGAGAAAAGCAATTCAAGCTACGTGCGAAATCCCCATCAGGAACTGATGATGAAAATGTCTTGCATCTGGGTGGCTTCACCTCTGGTGAGTGCGACTGTGCTCTGGAAGTCGTGCAACTGATAAGACCGACTGGCTGCGAATTAAAAAAAATAAGGGGGGGGAAGGGGGGGGAAGGTACCTTACCATTTATCTTCCCTGGCAAAGCAGGATTTATCATGCTGTGAGCAACACCAGAGCAAGCACCTCTCGCTTCGCAGAAGGAGGTGTACGGTTCTGCTATAACACGGATGCTGATGCTTTCTGCTACTCAGTTCCTTCTTCTCAGTATCAGCTGTTCCACGGTATCATAAAATAAAAAGCATTGAAAACGGTCAAAGCACTATAATAAATCTGACCTTTCTTTAAAATAATCTTTTCTAGGAAAGGTGACTGTTTCCTGATCCCATCAGTTTTGGTGCTATTCCCAGTAGTATCTGCACTGAATATCTCTGCTCTGCTGTCAGTGGTGACACTTAATGGGTTTACAGCATCGCTCAACATTTAGTGGCTTTCTTTGTCTTCTGGGAGATAGAGGCTTTAATTGGAAATCTGAGTTTCCTTCTTTGATGACTACAAAAAAACCCCACCCTGAAACTGTATACTCCGAAAGACAGTCTGAGGAGAAGCCCTGAGGAGAAGGACTTGGGGGTGTTGGTGGGTGAGAAGCTCAACATGAGCTGGCAATGTGTGCTGGCAGCCCAGAGAGACAACCCCATCCTGGGCTGCATCAAGAGAAGTGTGGCCAGCAGGGCAAGGGAGGGGATTCTGCCCCTCTGCTCTGCTCTGGTGAGACCCCACCTGGAGCTCTGTGTCCAGCTCTGGAGTCCTCAGCACAGGAAGGACATGGACCTGTTGGAACGGGTCCAGCGGAGGGCCACGAGGATGATCAGAGGGATGGAGCAATAAGGTCTCCCCGGAGTCTTTTCTTCTCCAGGCTGAACTCCCCCAGCTCTCTCAGCCTGTCCTCACAGCAGAGGTGCTCCATCCCCTCTGATCAACTTTGTGGCCTTGATGTCAGTCAGTTTTATGAGTACCTAAAATTGAAGAGTCTAAACTCAGGGGGCTCCTATAAATCTGCATCTCTGCCTTTATCTTACACACCAATATCACTGAGCGTCCCTGAGACTCAGCATCACCCGCTTCTGATTAGCCAGTTTGTACCCAGGAGCAACAGATTTTAGCAGCGTTTTTAGGAGAATCTTTTCATAAAAATAGCAGAAATCCAAAGATCTTACCCAATAATCTTTCCTTCTCCTTTTTTTTGGCTCCAAAAGATGGGTTATACGCAGCAGAACATCGTCAGACAGGAAAGCTGAGACAGCTGGCTTTCACAATGCCCTACAGCTTTTCAACGAGGTCGTTAGTCTTAAAAGGAGGCCTAGGTGTGCCAAGCTAGGGGTAGAAAGTAATTTAGCATGCCTTTCCCATTCCAGACTATTCCGGTTATGGAGATCCTACCTTCCTCCCTAAGTGTTTTCTGGCAGAAGTAAGAAATTATTTCACTCTGGGAAAAGAACTGGTCTTTGGATGGATGGATGGATGAGCCTTTCCCTGATCCAGGTAAAAATAATCAGGTAAATCTGAGCTGTGTGGGGCTTCTTCCACTGCCTGCCTGTTGTGAGTGTCCTCAAACCATGCCTAGTTACTCTTCTCACCGTTTGCTGGCTTTTGTTGATTCTGGTCCTATGGGCTTATCTTCTCTCCCTTCCCTCCCTGCCTCATGCTTTGCTCCTGCCTCTCTCAGGGCAGGCAGCTGGAAAGAAGACACAACCTGCTCTGGGCAGGTGGGATGATGGTCCCCGGAGCCTGCTGGGGCACGCGTTGGGCACCCTGGCAAGGTGTGTGCTCCTATTTCTGTGTATGCCAGCTCCCACTTTGCAGCTTGGATCCCACTTCTCCCTTAGCCCGCTGAGCATCCTCAAACCCACCAGCATCCTCAAGCCCATCTTGGCCCACCAGCTCTGCAATCCAGAATACCCATAAAATTCCATTTTCCAGAATTTTTCAACTGAGCACAGCCTTGGTCAGAGTATGTTGTTGGCTTCTTTTTGCAGAACCATCTCTTTAGTCTCTGGTTGCCTTAGGAGGCGCCTGGGCTGGGCTGCTCGCGTTCGGCCGCAGCGGTGGCTGAGCGTGGAGGGAGAAGGTCCAAAACGCCGAGATCAGAAATCGGCAGGTCTTGTTTTAACAAGCCAGTTGGATTCACTACAGGCTTTTTTGCTGAGTGGGCAAGCAGAAACAAAGCAGAACCCACGTCGGCACTGGAGTGGCGTAACTGATCTCGGCTCTGCCCCCCGTTGCTGTAAATATTTATTTCATTATTTTCCTGCTCTGCAGAGGGCACAGGAATAATAAAAGTAGATTCTGTTTCCATCTTCTAAGTGTCATTACGCTTATCATTTAAGCAAAATTTTCTGCTTCCATATTTGTCTGGTTTTATATTCAGACCTTCCAGTCTCCTGGGGCAGAGCAGCAAAGAAGAACAACCTTCTGAAGTTTTTAATCAGTTGGGTTTTCTTCCAGTTGCTGACATCTCCTGTCATATCTGCATCTGTTTTGTATCTTATCATAGACATACAGGCAACACGGCTGGAAAGGACCTGGAGAGGTCATTGTCCCTGAAGCGATGATCACTAACATCTCATTTCTGATGGGTATCTGCATAACCTGATCTTGACAACTTGCAAGTAGATATTTCCCAATCTCCCTAAGATTTTTTTCTAATGAGATTTAATCTTTCATGCTGCAGTTTAAATCCATTATTTCTTGTTCTGTCACCACTGAATGCTTACTCCTCTACTTTTTGCAGCAGCTCCCCGAGCATTTTAGGTGATACCAAATACCTCCTCAGTTCTCCCATCGTCTGTTGGGATGACGACCTTCCTTCTTCAAAGCCCGAGTCTTCCAGGCACCTGGTCCTTCTGTTGCCTTTCTCTGAACTCTCAGTGGCAAGCACTGTATGACAGGCTTCTTTACTTTGCTGCTTCTTCAGTGCTGCCAATGCTTAGCACACTATGCAAACCAGCAAAAAAACAAGCTTCAATATGTCTTTGTGGCTGGTAAAACCAGTTTAAAATACACTTTTATTCTGGGACGTGTAAAACCATCTTATGAGGACAGTCACAGTCTTTGGATTTTTTTTATCTTTTTTTTTCATCCTTCTGGCAACAACATTGCTGCATAAGCAGCTCCCAAAGCCTTCCATCTAGAGTTCTGCAACCAGGAGGAAAGGCAAACAATGACCTGCTTACCTGGAGGAGGAGAAGCGGGTTCTTTGGGAGGGAATTGTGAGGGATTTGGAGAGACTGGTTTTCCAAACGAGGCATTAATGGTCCTCACCAGAGAGATCTGGTCACACCCAGAGAGAGTTGGGGGTTGCTAAATAAACTTTTATGAAGTGTGAAGCTGCAGCTGACACATGGTAGGTTTGGATCTAGCCCTCTTACCAAGATAAAGAGGCTACTTATGCACACAGGGTGTGAAGCAACCCTTGCA
>JAOTQQ010000012.1:124271542-124283422 GCA_026546715.1 Gallinago undulata
TTGGATGCAGCCCAGGATGGGATTGACCTTCTGGGCTGCAAGTGCCCACTGCCTGCTCATGGCCAGCTTCTCCTCCATCAGCACCCCCAGGTCCCTTTCCTCAGGGCTGCTTTCTAACTCCTCGTCCCCCAGTCTGTGTTGATACCCAGGGTTGTCCCGGCCCAGGTGCAGAACCTTGCACTTGCTCCCATTGAACTTCACGTGGTTTTCTTGAACCCACCTCTCCAAGTCCCTCTGGCTGACATCCCATCCCTCAAGTGTATCGACAACACCACACAGCTTGGTGGCATCTGCAAACTTGCTGATGTTGCTCTCAATCCCTCTGTCTATGTCATTGATGAAAATGTAGAACAGTACCTGTCCCAGCACAGACCCTTGAGGGACACCACTTGCCTTTGAGAAGCCGTGGATCTTTGTGTGAAGATTGTACGAACTGAAAAGTGACGTGGCAGGCCACATTCGCTGTCACGCTTGGGGCAGGACAATCACTAACCCAGAGATGGAATGGACTATGTCGTCCGGAAGGTCTGGCTGCCTGGCTCTGGCAGGGACTCTTGAGGCCGTCACATCACTGACACTGTCATCCCAACGCCTGGAGTTGGTGCAAACAGAGGAAGCCACACCAACTGCTGCAGATCCAAACCCAATGTGCTGCTGGAAGTCGCCCATCAGCACTTTAGCAAGAGGTTCAGACTCGAGAAGCAATTACTTTGCTCACAGGTAATGACTAGAGCTGAATGAGCAGGTGGCTTTGAGAGGACGGGAAGATGAAAGAGATCTCCCTTATTCAAGTTGCTTCATACTGAGGTTACAGATTGACCTTTTTTATAGCTAATCACAATGTCTAGCTCACACCCTACGGCACGAGACTACGCAGAATTAAAACCTGTTCAATCTGTGGTAACTGATTATTATAAAAAAAAAAGCCTAAGATTATTATCTTCGTCACTCCATCTTTCAAAGCAACAAATCCAGGTATTTTACTGAACTTTCAGAGACTATTTCTCATATATCATCTCTCAGAAGCATTTCAATTACAAAGCGATTAATTTACTACAAAAAACATGTACTACAAAAATTTGCCAAAATTCCAGGCTAGCACAAAACCATAAATAAAATGCCTTTTAACTTAACAATTACATTTTGGTGTCCTTTCACGTGCTGAAAGAAGTGGCCACATACCAGACGAAGAGTTATCTGAGAAGATAACACTTAGGAAAGTAGAAAACAAAGTGAATTTCTGATCCCCCCTGAAAGGGAGACGCTGAAATTAAAGAGAAAGCAGACAATTGATAAAAGCTGACATTTAGAGAGTGAAAAAAAAAAAAAAAAAGGCTGTTCTCCCAAACAAATAGAGTGAGACAGCCAAGATGGGAAAATCATATAAATTTTTCCTGGAAGGGCATTATTAGGAAAGTTAGCAGTGAGAAAGCTACGTGGTTCAATCCCCTGATAGGCCTCCAAAACAAATCACAGGCAGAATAATCTGTGAAGTTTCAGCTCTGAGGTTGGGGGTGATTAATGCACCATGATACCATTTCAAAGTAGGTTTTTAAAGTGACTATTCCAATACTGTAGGCATATACATAATCTCACTTATGTAAAGGCACAACAGTTTACGATCTATGTAAATCAGAGGCCAAGAGGAGAAAGTGTTGACTCAGAGAAAGTTTGATGCCCACAGATCCAGCTCGTTGGGATCCAACACAGTACTCCGATGAATGTTGAGAAAGGAAGCACAGCTGAAGCCACGGCCATCAAAGCATATTTATTTCGAATGCGTTCTCCCATCTCAAGTATTTTTTAGACATGTCTCCATTTCACAAGTAAATCAGTTTAAAAAAAGTTATGCAGAATTTGTTATACAAAAGCCACAGAAGTCATCATAGAATGGTTTGGGTTGGAAGGGACCTCAAAGATTATCCAGTTCCAACCCACCTGCCACGGGTAGAGACACCTCCCAATAGACCGGGTTACCCAAAGCATCAAGTTGTACAGCAGACACACTTCTCAAGAAATAATAATGATCCCACATCAGTTACAGTGAAATGATCAAAAAGTTTCTATCCTTGTCAATAGGAAGTAAAAAATTAAAATTAATGTAAGCCTGGCTTTTTGACAAGACCTTTAAATCTCATTAATGTTAATTATCTGGCACTAGATACAACTTCAAACGACATCTGCAAAAATCAACTGATACAAAAGACTGAAATTTACAGTAAGAGCTCTGTTGAAATTTCAAAACAGAGAACACCGTTTCCCAAAATAAAAACATCAGGACAGCAGTACAAGAAGTCAGGTTTTCCAGAGCATTGCCGTGTCTTTACTGGACTACCAATGAGACAACTTTCTTTAGGAAACTTTAGACATGGAAAAGTCAGTCTAAACAATCTAAGTTCATATTATTTTTTTAAAATGCATTAATTATTTGAAGAGTACACCAATACTTTTAAAAATCTTCAATACAAAAATTCAAAGAACCAGTATAATTTTCAAAGTTTACAACAACTGACACCAAGAATGAAATTACTAATATTTATTAGATTTATAAACCCTCTAGGTTTAGATGTGTATTTCTTTTGTGCCTGGACACTCTGTAACACAATGGAAACCTGATCCTGGTTGGTCAGTGCTTTCATAATTTACAGAAAATGATGTAAAAAATCTGGACTATGGGCTTATTTTTTTGTGAGCTGAGTTTCGGAAAACTCTCTTGAATTTTAATAATTGCTTAGACTTTGAAAGACACTCATTCATGGGGCATCCTAAACAAAAGTAATGGGAATTACAACTGCCAAGAATAATGCAAGGTATCAGCTTGCATCAGCTGATTCCAATGGTCAAATGCAAATCATACTTCATCTCAATTTAGATTAAGTCCATTTGCTGATAGAAGTTGTGCTCACAACTTATTTCTGGGAGATGCACATATTTTCTGGTAGGAAACATATTATTTTTGCAACTGTAATGAATTTGCAAGCATACTGGCCACCTAAGAGGCTAAAGAATAGAATATGTTTACCTACCATAAGAAGGGTAGAATAATGACTACAAAAACCACGACAGCTAAGTAATAAGGGCTTTAAATTAGAGCCAAAACCAGAAGCAGATAAAAAAAGTTTGGAAATGTGTGAGCTACCTCTACAAAAACTCTAACCAGGTAAGGAAATGGATACACTGATGACACTGAACAACAAACGGGATAGAGAAAGAGTAGGTAAGGGGGTTCAGGATCAGATGTGATACTGTGGTGTTAAGACAGTGAATTTTGTTTTGTCACTTGTGGAACTAGAGTTCCACAAATATAGATAATCTTTACTTACCTATACATCAAAAAGTCTCTTGTACGCCTTCCAGTGCAGTATAGAACTTGAAACTATTAGCTGTATATATTTGCTTCTTTTTATAGATCTTTATGTAATCGTGATGTTAAATGAAATATTTAACGGTAAAAGCTTACTTAGAACATTGGTCCAATCCCAAAACACTACTTAACAGTCACACCAGTGCTGAAAGACTACCATCTATTTATCTATCTTTTTATCAGGCTCCAGGTGTAGAACAATGACCACGTGGGAGTATGAGACAGTGCATAATTACATTGAAGCTGTAGTTTTGGTATTCAGTTAGTCGCGTCATCCCTCTTCAGAGGAATTATTTGAAGGGCTTTGGCAATTCTCTCTCCTACAGCTCGACTACTTGCTGCAATTATTCTTCGAGACATCAAATCAAACGGTCCACCTAGAAATCAAGGCAAGCAAAGTAACTAGCTTGTATCTGGATAAACTTAAAAGTTGGTATGAAAATAAGCATTGTAAAAATCAAGTGTAAATGATACACAGCTATTTAGGACCAAGTTTTGTCCCTGGATAAAAACGCATTTAACACAACAGCTCTCTCATATGAGCTACATTGAAATTCTCTTCAGTGTATGTTTACTGTCTTCCTTCACTCTTCCAGATGCCAAGGGAGTAAAGGGTGTCTTGTAGCTTAAAAGCACAGAATTGACTCTCTCCATCTATTAACTGGATGGAAACTGTTCAGTAGCAGTAACTTGGAAAGAGGATTGAAAAACCTCTTTGCCTTCTCCCTTCAGCTCTATTTTGCTCCCAGTTAGCTATTTAAAAGAAGAGAGTCCCACGCCTGCCCATGTACGTACCTGACACATCCAGCAGTACCCCTCCTGCTTCAGTAACAATGATTCCAGCCCCTGCCATATCCCAGCAGTGAATCCCCATTTCATAATAGGCATCGGCTCCACCTGTTGCCACAAGGCACATGTTCACAGCTGCCGTACCAACGGCTCTAATCCTAAAGGAGACACAGTTGGGTTTATTGTTGAGAACAAAGAAAGGCACAGTGTCTGTGTACACTGCACAGGGAACACAGAAGCGTCACAGGCAAAGTGAACCGAGCCTGAGAAAACATGGTGGAATGTGGCACTGAAACAAATAAGATTTGGGAATGAAGTTTTGCTGCAGTAGCTTAAAGAGCTCTCAGAATACAGCAGATCATCGGAAATTACATTTATGAATTCTGTTAAGCAATTTGGTTTTAGAGTGGAAATACAGCTTTAACAATTATTTCACCTAAAACATATTATGGAAGATATCTAGAACATCTGTTACTGTTTCATGGGTACTTTGCTTTTCGAATACAAGAATTCAAGTAGAGTGTACACTGTTCTCAGTGTTGAAAAAACAGTTTTTTCAGTTTTGCTGGTGATGCTCAGAAGCAGCTCTGACTCACAAAAAACCCTAACAGCAGTAATCACAAAAAAGAAATTACACAGCACAAATTTGGTCTGGATACCTTCATCAAAACCCTTGTGTTACAAATTCCAGTTTCTTTTGGAAATGTTAATGCACGTCTTGAGTAAGCGTGTCTAGAACAAATAATTTGAGTTACTTCAATTATCAGTAAAATGTATGTAAAATTGTAACTGATAGCAGTTAAGCTGCTGCAAGAAGCAAATTAAATCAACTCCAAACTCAATTTATTGTTAACAAATAAAATACCAAAGTTGAACTGACAACACACCTAAAATCTATTCCCTACTCTACAATTTAGCATATATCTTTTATGACATTAGGTGACTTCTTGAAAGTAGAAAAAAATCTACATGTGAAGTGTCAAAACAAGCATCCTGGGAATCTCAGCATAAAACTGAAACCCTTTTTACATCAGAAATATAAGTTGGGGTGAGTAACAGGAAACTGTCTACTGAAACCACCTTTAGACATAAAATGTTTTGTGGAAATGCTGGCTGTGGCTTATCTGAAGGAGAGAAAGTAGGGAACGTAATCAAAATGTGAGCAGTTTATGTATAATTTGACCTACTTGAACAAATTAAAAAAAATGGTGCTGAAACAGGAAAGGGAGATCTATTTTTGTCTTCTGATGTACATATAAAACAGCAATGATTTTCATTACTACAGGGAAAGGAAACTAAAAAATGTAATATAGCTTCTCTTTATCCAGTTTTACTCCTTGTGTGTTTCTGGGAAAAAAAAAAGGCACAAAATTGTATTTCATTTTTTTAACTAGTAAATGCAATACAATTTAGTCCAACAAAAGCAAACATGCTTTGCTTCTCAATACTGATTGTTAGGGATCTCTTAGACACGTCCCACCTTGAAAAAATTAAACCTGCTTAGGGTTTCTCTGCAGAAGCTACTAGACAAAAACATTTAAATTGTATTTAGACAAAAACATTTAAATTGTATTTCACATTTAAGGTGTCATACGTAATGCAACCAATCCTTCCTGAAAATAATCATATTTACATGTTTACAATATTAACACTATCAGTAAATACAAAAATTAGGAAGTATCTTACCCGTGAATAGGAATACTGAGAAGCCTTTCCATGTTAGAAAGAATTATTTTTATAGTCTCTGGATCACGATTTGATCCCAATTCTGTTACTAAAAGGGATTTTGTAATGTCTGAAAAAGAAAGAAAACCTCACTTTTCCAACAGTACGACTTATATGATAACAGTAATTAGCAGAGCATACATCATTGCTTTCTTACAAGATTGAATAAAATTACGGTATTTTAATACAAATATTACATATATGAATGTATAAAAATTTGTTCTTACATGGAAAATGGCAGGAAAAAATAAAATACAGTGAACAAAGCACAATCTGGTTCAATTGTGCATATACATTAATCAGTGTCATTAGTAAGTAAAATCCTATTGCTATAAAAATTAGAACAGTCCTCAGATCTTTAAAAGTCCCACTTTAAGTGTGGATTTTACCTTACATAGGGTAGTAAGTATACAATAGTGACACTGATTTAAACCACTAGTTCACGCCTGGAAGAAGCTGAACTGTTTGTAACTGTTCTTTAGAGCCTGTAATAAATCCACCAGACAGATTACACACATTCAGGGAATTAAAAACAAACACACACACACCCCCCACACGGACACACAGGGAATAAAATCTTCAATTGCTGAGTCCTGATTTTGCAAAGATCACAAGCACATCATACACACTGAAGAGAACATAAAAGCTGTTTCTCAAAACTGAACAACCCATGGCCTAGAAAAGCCCTTCTTTGCAAAACAAAACTATAAGCTAAGAAATGGATGCAGTCCTGAGCGGCATGCTCTGACATGCTCTGGGTGGTCCTGCTTTGGCAGGGGAGTTGGACTAGATGATCTCTATGGTCCCTTCCAACTCCAAAAATTCAGTGAAATTCAGTGAAATTCAGTGAAATAGGAATATATCCAGGTCTAAAACTGGTGATGCTTCATTTGCAAAATAAATGTAATTACTAAAAATAAACTACTCAGTTCAGCTTACCTTCTTGGCCTGATACTTTAAGTTTTTGACCATTGCAAAATGCACCCTTTCCTTTTCTGGCAGTATACATCTTGTCTTCTATACAACTGTACACAATTCCAAACTCTATCTGCAAGAAATAGTAAAGATACCTTGAGGTATTTTTTCCTTTCTTCCTGTTTACTGTGAAAATACAGATCTTAGTTACAGCTAGCAACAAGGAATTAATTTGGTTTTGATTGATTAGATATTAAATAATAAAAAGTATACCTTTTTGTTTACAACAAAGCCAATTGAAACTGCCACAAATGGAAACCTACAAAACAAAACATTTCACTAATTTATAGTGAGATACTAGGCTTCTTTCATTACCATGCTTGCTCTTAATAAAAATAATGTTCAGTTAAAAGCAATGTATATATCAAAAAAGAAACTTGGAGTGTATAGGAAATACTAGGTTTCTGGAACTTGCACAATTTACTATGAAAATAGACCCAAGATCACCAATTACCATTTAAAATACAAACTTTTCCACCTACTGAAATTAAGCCTGTTAGAGCTTAGGGACTGCCATCCCTGTTAGAGTTGTTCCTAGCTTACTGACTGTCATTTTATAGCTAAAAAATACAAGCAAACATCTACACTACTAACCTTTCTCAGAAGGAACATGCTGGTCTTGTCAAAAGAAGCACCTCACCTCTCCCCCCACCTCCACCTTCTCCACCAAAGCAACAGGACAGATATCAAAGTGAGAAGAAAGAATGTAGGGGAAAGTGTGAAGGCAGTGGGAGTATATAGGAGATTGTGGGCTGCATCTCAGTCTAAGTTTTTAACAATGAACAAATTAATTTTTTTATTATATTTTTTTGTCTTCAAAATTTGCAATTCTAAAACATTTGTTTCAAATACTACCTACAAAAAAATACAGACCTTTAAGTCTGTAAATCCAGCAGAATGGGTTCTTTTCTTACAGCTTTTTGAACATGTTATTTAGCACGATTCGTCAGCTGTTTAAATCCGTGGTGCATACACCGACAGTCATTTCAAAATTTGAATGAAGTATGCTCAGAAAAGCTCATCAGGGCCAATATGTATCCCATGACAAAGACAGAAGGAATAGGCAGTCAGCGCGACACTGAAAGCTCCTTCCTTACCCTGGTACAAAATACCACTAGACAATCACTGGCTTTCACAGTAAGAACTTGAAATTTCTTAAAAATCAGCAGTGGGAACTGTTATTGCCTCTCTGAAGACGCTGCAACTCAGAATTCTGAGTCCTGTTGCCTTACTGTTCAAATCTGCCTACCTATCTTTGCCACCTGTGCCAAAGGCTGCTGACTCCTGCTATGTAATATGCGCCTCTCATGGAACAACTGCTGTCGGTTACAGAGTGAGACTACTATAATACAGAAATACTAAAATGATTACAAAAACTTCTTAATGATTGCTAATAACAATTTGTAACTATTTACAAGTTCACAGTATCTCTTTTAAAGCAATTTAAAAGTGAAAACCTCCTTACTTTCATGGACCTGGAGAAAGAAAAAAAGACAATCAGTTGAAGTTGCTAACATTAAAAAAATGAAAGGTGGACCTGTGTACGAAGTTGGTAGTTCCATCAACGGGGTCAATAATCCATGTGGGGTTATCTGTCAAAATGCTGCCTTCTCCAGCTGCAACAGATTCTTCTCCGATGAAGCTAGAGCAGCAAACACATTTCAAAGACATAAAGAAATTGTTTAAGAGTTCTGAATTACAATGCTGTCCTTGAAATTAAAATTCTTAAAGTGAGATGTAGGGTTTTGTATGACAGACTTTCAGTTCTGCAGAATCAGAAGATCCTGTCTTCTTTTAAGAATGTTTGCTGTTCTTAAACTGTATAAGATTTGCCAAAGGCATGCTCGGTACCACTGGACCCATCCATGGTTTCAAGAGGGGTCTTTGTTTCTCCAACATAAATAACCAAGATGTTATTTATGGCTGGCTCCTCTGGAAGTAACTTTCAGCATAAGTCCTGAGCAAAGCTAAATTCATGTCAGCAGATCCTGGGGACACCTTGTTTTGTTACTACAGCCCTGGGCAAAACTTCAACCCACTACTACTGTAAAATACCGAACATACTGAGGGTAAGGGAGAATTGTGTCACTTTCCAGCATGCCAACTATAACAAAATTTTATCAAGCAAAATCACAAACTGTTCATTTTCTTCTTCCAGTCACCTCTCCCCTTCTATAAAAAGTGTATTGATAAGAACCCATACCTGTGAGAAGGATACTTTTCTTTTATCAAAGAAATAATGAAGTTTTCTACTTTTTGATCCGTTTCTGTCACCAGATCTACTGGTGAACTTTTAGTCATAACAGATATTTCTTCTTTGAGTGCTCCACGGATTATCTGTTAACAAAAGGGGGGAAAGGGTTTCTCCATTATCAGCAGGACAAGTTTTAGATGTATAAATTTAAGTAACAGAGCTGAATCAAACACTCAAGACTGAGCTTAAGTCAGCTATTTTTAGCCAGACCCTGCATTTATGATCCTGTAAGAATCAGTCAGCTTAAGTACGAATCCATGCCTCACAGCCCACAGAATAATTTTACTATTACTTAGAAAGATTTTTGCAGGAAGACTTTAATGAGGTCACTGCAGGGACAATGTTCTGCAGATTCTGCAGCTCCAGGGGACAGAATTCATACATGTGCTTTCTTGTCAGGCTGCAACAGCATTCCAACACGCCAAGGAGAACTACCAAGAACTGAACATTAAGTAACCGCTCTTACGCTGAGGCTCTGCAAAGATGTGAAAACTCTTTTGTGTTCTAAGCCTTCTTAGATCACAAAGGGATGCTTCTTATTTATAGAAGGAAAGCAGTCTTCATAAAGAGAACACGACATGCTACCTTGTGCCAACAACAAGCCACTGCATAAAGCTGACCGAGGAGTTTGCAAGAAAGACCGTCAGCAGGTTTCAGGTGGTAAAATAATAAGGTACACAGGTACAGTTTAAGGGAAAAACCTAAATGCTCTTCGTTTGCCACAATTCAGAATTGATTCCTTTTTTTTTTAATCAAAACAAAGGAACGAAAGATAATCCTTATTCTTTAATCAGACTCTGGTCCAAAGAAAGGTACAAAGTTGTTTTCTTAAATTAACCAAGCTGTAAACATGAAAGACATTCCAATCTTGAACCTGGACATCACAGAATGACTGTGCTAATTTATGTTTTAAAAAAAACCACACTCCTCAGAAGAATATTCAACATCAAAGCTCCTTCAAAAGCTCTATACATACTAGACTCAATAAATAACATTACTATTTGTAAATAGTTTATACTTACGTCTCCGGCTTTCCTTGCTAAAGCAACTGCGTGATCCATACATTCTTGCCAAGGGTCTGCCATCTTTTCTTAGATATACAGCCTATCAAAAGGATAGATTAACACAAATGTTATTATGGCTATTTTTTAAAAAAATTCTAATTTTCTACTCCACTGGTCTGGACTGCACTGTTCTCTCCTTGCTGGAATATGGAAGTTTCGCCTAGCCTTTCCTCTGAAAAAAATAACTTTAAAAGTATTAAAAGCTTAGTCTAAGTCACCAGATCTTTTCCCCACATTTTGTAACTATAAAAAGGCATAACATAAAAACATTAGCAAGTACAGAGCCTCAGTCATGAAAGGTACACGCATATACAAGATCCTACATTTAGACACTGACCTCAATGTACATAAAGGCTTTGAAAAACGAACAGTGTGGTTACACACAGGCACATTCTCAAATACGGTATACAGCCTTTTTGCTTAAAAATACTAGAATCTTCACTGTAGTTTATTGCAGAAGACTGTTAACATACAGCTTAGTCTATTTTTAAGTACAGTTTAAATGACTTTGAATATCTTAAATTAGAAGATTAGAATCTTAAACCCCAAATCTGTCCTTTCTGTATTTTAGTTGCCCATGCTTTGTTTTAGGGGTTTATTCTAAATACAAATATGAAATGGCTACACGAGACAGTTACAAGACTCCAGTCATATAAAAACTTATTTAAAGTCTGTATTCTTAAGTATTATGAAGCAATACAAGCCACCTCATCTTCTATGCCTCTCTACTTTCATCAGCAATGTGAAATACAAAAGTATCATACAGTATTTCTGATACACCCTCAGCAGATCAGAAATTCATCCGATGACGCAAGGGCATTCTGAATTTTGGGAGTCTGCTTAATTTTTGAGACTTAACCCTTTCAGAAGCCTCCTGAGTATTTCCTACTTAAATGATCCAGTCTGTAAGTGATGACCTAGGTAAAAGTTCTGTAACACTTGCAGATTCACAAAGATTAGATAAATTATTATAAAAAACCCCCAGTTCCCCAGTCCAATCATCCTGATCTAATGGTCCTCACCTCTTTCAGCCTAGATTCTAAGCAGCTAGGGGGGGCCAGGTAAAATGCAAAGGGTATGATGCTTCAATGATCTTGATAATTGTTCTTATCATAACATTTAAAGTATAGGTTCTGTTATATAAACACAGCAATAATTTTTTCAGGACACAGAACTGGATACAGGTAGATCACAGAACAGATACAGAGATATTTCTTACAGATAGAAACACAACTGGCAGCAGACAAAAGTTCCTCTCTCATCCATAAATGACTGGTAGGACTAGTGGGACCTCAAGTACACTGACACCCAGTACAACAGCAGAGCCTCACATAAAGAGGAAGAAATATCATTTATAACCAAAGCCTAACTCAAACAGTAACTCCACATATTATAGTTAAATACCAGCACCTATGCTGATGGGAAAAAAGTGAGTTTATTGCCCCAGCTTTGTTTTGTCACAGAATATTCATGGTTGGAAGGGACCTTTGAGATTGAATCCAATCACATAAAACAAACAAAAAAAAACCCCAAAACCACCACACCCACCTACAAACAGACACAACCCAACAATCTTGGGCACTAGAGCATGCCCTGAAGTGCCACATCTACACATTTCTTAAATCCCTCCAAGGATGGTGACTCCACCACCTCCCTGGGCAGGCTGGTCCAGGGCCTGACCACCCTCTCAGCAAAGTCATTCTTCCCAA
>JAOTQQ010000012.1:124288794-124302132 GCA_026546715.1 Gallinago undulata
GCTCTGGTGGGAGGTGTCCCTGCCCAGGGCAGGGGGTTGGAACTGGATGATCTTTAAGGTCCCTTCCAACTCTAACCCTTCGGGAAGGGCTAGCCCTAATATTTCTGTTCAAGAGAACAGGTTTTTATGTTTCAGTAATTCCAAAACGACTATAACTGTGATAAAAATAATCTTGTGGTTTTTCCTTGCTCTGTTCGCTTTGAATTTACAATCCAGCTTTGAAATAACACCAAAAGAGATCCAAAAACCGGAGTATATCAGTTACTGATATTCTAAACAATCTTCTTAATGAGCACCAAACAATTTCAAGACACTGACTATTTGAGAAAGCTGTTAATTCTATAGGTCATACACCCAGAGGTGTAACTTCTTCATGTACAATTACTTTAAAACGTCGTAAATCCATCTTGCAGATGGCTGGAGAGGAAACAATAAAGATTTACCCAAGGTGGGAAATGCCAGGATGAAACTGCAAGCTGTTCAATGCTATGCTTCTAGTTGAACCAAATTTCTTCTCTTACCATGTTTTCCTCATCTTTTTCACAAGAATTAGTAAAGGACAATGTCAAGTTCTCTTTTTTATCCTCCACCTAATCACACAAACACAGACACCTGTGTGAGTTTACTTTTCCTTCAGAAAGCTTTTTTTTTTTTTTAAAACATTGTTATACACTATTATCAGGAGAGAGGAAAATGTGAACCTTGGGCATGGACAGTGCTGGATTCCAAACTCAATGAAACCTGTTCTTGTGGATGTAGAAAAGATGCTGCAAAAGTATAATGTGTTTCTTTCCTTCAGAGGACTGATACACCACAAGTTTACATTTTCATTATTGGTCATTTTTAATACATACTTTTTTCCATCATTTACACAAAAATAAATATAAAATTTAAGAAAACATTATTGACATTATATTGCTAAATAAGGCAAGAATTTATTCTAGAAAGTGAATATCTGTAATATTAGTTATTATAGTAACTAATTTTCCTTTCAGGACATAGTTCTTCTGTCAGTCAAGCAATTGAGATATTGATGGGAACTGTGTCTTTATAACCGAGGATAGATTTTGGCATACCAGTGATTTTTATTTTTTTTTTTTTTTTTAAAAAAAGAACTTGGTTTGAATATACCATACTTTTAAAAAAATATATATTTTTTTTTGCTTCTTGTAATTTATTGATTAACTAAAGTACGACTCCGTATCTTCTAGAAATAGAACATCATTATCAAGATACTCCAAAATTATATTTCCACCATTGTACAATGGGTAGTCTTTGTCAGATAGCCACGTTTCCAATGTGTGCTCAAACGGCAAGGCTTCTCCAGAGGTGCTATGGCATAATCTCAATTTCTGTTAGGACAAACAGCACAGAAATCAACCTCAAGATTTGCCTATCTGAAATTTAAGAAGTGGGGTGGGGTAGGGAAAAAGAGTTTTTTTTTTTTAAAAAAAAAACAAAACACAAAAGAAACACCCAACAATCTGGAAAATGTTCGTTATTATTACTGATTTACCTGCGATGTTGATTTGTTGTTGTCATTTTTAAGGCTTGCTAAGGAAGCTGCAAAATCTACTACTTTGCCAATACTCCATTTACTGCAAAAGAACATGGGCTTGCTCTTCTCTTTGTTCCCCTTTGGTAAAAATACTTGAAAGTAAATTCTTTCTGTCTAGAAAAAGATGGAAAATAAACAAAAAAAAAAGTTGTTCAGAGAAGAAACACATAATTCTATTTATACACATCTAATAGTTTTTCCAGTAAAAAGCTTAAATGTCAATCCCAAAATTGTCAATTGAAACTTATTCTATTCTATCAGGACCAAGGCCCCATTTTACTGGGGAATATTAGTGACTGAGATCATCAAGTCCAATTCCCTCCAGCTGCAGGCACGTATGGGATGGACCTTAAGTTCAGAAAGGTTGGGGGACAGTCCCACAGTTAGACTGTCATAGACTCATAGAACCTTCTAGGTTGGATGGGACCCCAGCACCTTCCTACAGTTGCTTCTCCAGTTCCAAGGATGACGAGACAGTTTCCCACTGTTCACTGGAACTTAATTCACAAAGCAGCTCATTCTAATGTTGCAACCCTATCTATGGGATAAGCCTCCTGGAATTTCTGTGCCATATCCGAGAAAATACTGGTCCAGTCAGGGCCACAATAACTAACCCTATTTTACAGCACACCCTCCTGGGGTTTTGAGCTGGTCAGTCTCGAGAGAGGTAACTCTTATCAGGTCTGACACCCAAAGAAGCAATCATCTGCAGAAAGCTGATCTGAACAAAGGCCAGAGAAATGATATTTCTTAGATAGCCTGATTTTCCTAGAATGAAAAATGTCAGGAAGGACCTCTGGTGTCACGTGGTCCAAAACCATGCTGAAAGCAGAGGGAACTTTAAAGGCGGACCTAACTATAAAGTTAGATCTGGTTGCTCCAAGTCAGGTTCGATCAAGTTTTAAACACCCCAAGTATGTAGATTCCACAAATTTTTAGACCAGCTTGTTCCAAAGACTGACAACCCTCATTGTGATTTTTCTTCCTATTATCTAATTGGAATTTCACATGTTGCAGCTTGTGCCCGTTGCCCCCTGTCCTTTTACTGTGCACCTCCAAGAAAAACGTGTCAACCTTCTCTATATAGTGAAGAGAGAAATAGTGTGCCTCAGAGGCATTCCAGAAACTTCATATTCAAAAAAATCTGTCATAAAACTGGAACAAGCTGGGCAGAAGGCAGCTAAAATGAGTCTAGGAAGCAATTTAAATAGAGAGGTGCTGAAGGTTAACAGGCTTAATTTATCACTGTTAGAATTACCACTAGTCTAGATGATTAAACAATTAATATTCAAATGAGAAAACGAATAGTAAGAGAAATTAGCATACAGTAATTTGTGCTACAAATTTCCAGAGCTTACTGGCCTTGGAATTAGAAAGCAACTGTTATATATGCTGAAGGTGGGCTTTTTTAATTATGTTCCACAATATTTGAAATTAATCACTTTCCCTCCAGCATATATTTATTAAAGTGGTACTGTGAAAAACGCTACAAGCAGGTCTTTGGGTCTTTGTTATATTATTATGACTTCTGCTTAAGCAGAGTTATCTAATTTCAAAGCATGACAAAGTATTAAAAAAAAAAGAAATTCGTAAGATAATTCAGTAATGGAATAGCTGTAGTTGTTTTAAAAACCAATAATTAAATGTACTCTACTAAGATAAGACCTAACAATAAGACTATCCCATAGAATGTTTTCAGTAACAGGCTTAAACTTGACATGCTCCAACATAACAATGTGGTGAAAAGTACTTTAAATACTGTTCTTCTAAGAAGGTGCATAAGTGCAGATCTAAATTGAAATCCTAGATGAGAGAATCAAGGTGTTTCTAAACCCTATGTAATCCTGATATGTGGAAAAGACTTGAATAACAGGTTTGACTGGCCATGGTAAAACATAATGAATCTGCGAAATACTTCAAGAACGAAAGAAATGAAAAGCTGAAAGAAATATAAAGCAACTATCAACCCCCTTTTTTCCAACCCAAAGACAGGAACAATGGACCTCAGGCCCTTCATACCTCATCCAGAAATGTAATAAATGATGTAGTACTGTCATCATTCTGCCAAGGATCCCCAAAAGTCCCTGCAGTGTTGGGTGACAGTCGTAAGGCAGGAAAATATATATTTCCGCTATAAAACAAAGGAATTTGACCTGAACTGCTCCTAACTGCACACAGAGCCCTTATAACAGACATAAGACTAATGAGATTGCTGAATGAGGTACCAGGCTGAAATACACGTATAAGTGATTGTGGGTTTGAGAATGAAATCCAAAACCAAACTGAGGGAACCAAATGAAGAACAAGAAATTTAGAAAAATTCCCATTTACTTTGAGGATTCAATTATTGAAAACAACCATGACTGACCTGAGGCAAGGACTTGTCCCCAGATGCATGCATTTTCAGTTTCATTAGAGCCACTTTTGCTGCTGTTTCACTGTTTTTCGCTCCTTTACGTTTTTTGCTTTTTGCTTCCTCATTCTTTTTAGAATCTGAGAACAATATTATTCCTGTTAGTGTTTCGATTCCGACTGCCTCCTGAACATATCTTGGAATTTGCCTATTTGGCCTCATTGTATCTCCAAGGTTCGCTTCCCTTCCGTGTCCTCTAGGGGCCATGATATCCTATCCTATACAAGAATATTTGGAATTGTTGCAGTGTAAAGGAATTCTGCTACAACTGCAAAGTAGATGAATACTATCACGAGGTAAACACAGGTTGCAAAAGCCAAATAGATACAAATTCCTAAGTTTCCAGACCTGTGGCCAACACCAGTATTCATATGGCAACAGTTTCAGGTCCTCCTTTCTATACATACAGTCTACCCTCCAGTTAGGCAGTGCTGTTTATTCTTTTTCCTGTCCTAGAGCTTGTTTAAAAGCTGCAAAACATGACATTGTAGACTCACATTTTTTGCCATCTTGGTTCTGTAGGTATAATCCCAGCAGATAGGCACATGCATCCAATAAAATACAATTACATTGTGTGCACATGAATTAATATGCAAATAATAATGGCTAGGTACAATTCATTACTTTACAGTACTTGTAGAATGAGAACAAGACATTAATTCTAAAATACATCAGAGCCCTGTTTAATCTTTAAAGAATCTCTTTAGAGACATATGCCACTGTTGTCCCAGTCTAGATGAATGGTATCACTTGCTGACATGCGAGTTTAGGGCGGTTTAAACAAGGAACCCCCATCTTTTCTACTCACTTGGTCAAACCTAAACCCTCAGAGGAGGTCACAAGCTCAAACAGCCTTCTGAAGGAAACTGTAGAATATATATCCCACTGTACTTGCCTATAATATCTTTAACTAGCTGCTGGGTGGCAGCCATGCGGGGTTTTGGTGTGTCCAGTTTCTCACATTCATGGTCTGATTGATGCCGGTGCCTGCAAACAACAGCGTAAAAATTTCATTACCTTTCCCGTACACTAACGAATGAGTCTTGGTCTTTAAACATTCTGTTTCGCTCACCTTAGACAAAAATGTTTTTCACAGTAGGGACACAAAACTGGCAAAAGCTCCTTTCCATTGCAGTCCTTGTATGAGCATGGGTAGGATCTGTGCTGATCTGGTTTCACGGAGTTGTTTCTTATATTCACCTAGGTATCAGTGCAAAATAGTTTGTGTAAATGAACAGATATTACATATGCAAGTCACCACCCCAGCTTCCCAAAAGAACTGTGCTAGCTCTGCATTCTACAGGCAAAATGAGTTCAGCAGGTCTCTCCTGCTTTTGTCCTGGTTAAGTTTTGCTCGGTGTTATAAAAAGAACCATCATCCTACTCAAACTCAGTTTACTTCAGAGAGCCAGTAAAAGAGCAGATACATTTTTTTTTTTAAGCTTGTCACATTCTCAGTTAAATAATTCATACTTATGTATACTATGTGCATATATCTAATCTGAAAATAAACAATTAAGTTGCACAGAATTTTAAGGTAGTCATATATTATCAGATTACCTCAGAACACCCATGAGCATCCCGGCTCCTGTGCTGAAGGCTTTGTGCAAAAGAAGAAAATATCACAGTTATCGACAATCCAGGAAAAGAAAACTTCATGTGAAAACATCTAAGTGTTTATAGAGCAATCTGACAAGTTCTATCATGGGAACGCTTCAAGGACATAGTGAATCTTCTCCAAAATTTGTTCTAATCTATGCATTTCATGTCTTGAATGGATTGATCATATTCTTCCTGAGCATGTAAAACATTTAGCTTTGGGAACTCATGCCCCAAGATAGCAAACCTTTCCAAGAAAATAAGAACATTATCACGCTTAAGAATTCAGCTCAAAGCAAGTGGAGTTTGTTCTAATGGATTTTGAATCACCTTCCATGACAGCAGAAAACCATTAAAAGCTTCTAACGTGTTAAAGTGAAATCTGTTTTCAGTTTATCTGAGCTTATCTCAGCTGCTCTCTGATCATCTGGAGTGTAAATCAAAGTGAAGGCCCTGATTTGAACCTTGGAAAAAACTTCAATTTTTTTTCTTCCAAGAAAAAATACCATGCTCCACCCCCCCCCCCCCAAAAAAAAATAATCAGTACAAAACAAGATCTAAGCTAGATGCCTTCCAAAATAAATCTTCCTATATTCTAAAGGTATCCCTACTGACATCAAAGCTCCACAACAACCACTCAGGAAAAAAGTGGCAAGTTCAATGAAACAATTTTTTTTTAACTAAACGTTATCTGAAAACTGAGTCACAGAATGTTTTATACAATATTTAGGTCTACACAGCAGCCACGCTGAGATCTTACAGGAAAACCAACTAAATTTCCTTTTATGATAAGGTCACTCATATAGTTGACCAAGGGAAGCCCATCTATGTGGTGTTTGGGGATTTCAGCAAAGTTTCTGATATTGCCTCTCACAGTATCCTTCTGGATAAAATGTCCACCACGCAGCTAGACAGGTCCATAATACGTTGGGTGAGCAATTGGCTTACAGGTCAGGCTCAAAGGGTTATACTAAACGTGGGGGATATACATAAGAATTGGGGGATGAGAGGCTGGAGAGCAGCCCTGCAGAAAGATATCTGGGGGCCTGGGTTGATGGCAAATTGAATATAAGTCAACAGTGTGCCCTGGCAGCCAAAAGGGACAACCAAGTCCTGGAGTGCATAAAGCACAGCACACCTAGCTGTTCAAGCAAGGTGACTGTCCCACTCTGCACTGCACTGGTGCTGCCCCAATACTGCGTACAGTTTTGGGAGCCTCAGTATAAGGACATCACACTATTACAGTGTGTCCAGAGGAGGGCAAGCAGGATGCCCTGGAGGGAGCGACTGAGGTTGCTTGGTTTGTTCGGCTTGGAGAAGGGAAGGCTGAGGGGTGGCCTCATCACTGTCCACGGGGGCAGTGGAGGAAGAGATGATCTCCTCTCTCTGGTGCCCAGCGACAGGACACGAGGAAATGGAATGAAGCTGTGAGGGGAAGTTCAGATTGGACATTAGAAAAAGGGGTGTTCGGTCACTGGAACAGGCTCCCCAGGGAAGTGGTCATGGCACAAAGCCTGACAGAGTTCAAGCAGTGCCTGGATGACACTCTTAGTCATACGGGTTTAGTTTTGGGTAGTGCTGTGAGGAGCAAGGAGTTGGACTTGATAATCCTTACGGATCCCTTCCAACTCCAGATATATTCTGTGAACTTACCAAAAGACACCTGAACAGCCATCACATACAAAGGGGAGAAAATCTGAAACAAAGAGATTTGTTTTCATTTAGACAACATTGTTGTTGCTTTGCCTAATAGTTTTTAGCTTAATTTTTACATGGTTAGCTTTTACGTATTTATATCATGGGGCAGGTATCTTTACAAGGACACTTAGCAACTGCAGTTACACAGAAGTGGCTTTTGTAACAGTTACACTGTTAACTCCTCTACTTAGTATTACTGGAAAACATACCAATACGTAAATTATATTTAGATGCATTCCAAAAGTTGGAATTAGGCTTTAAGTTTGATTTTTTTTCAGTGTCAAAACTAGAAATTTTGAAACTAGAATTCTTGGCTAGTCATCAGCATAACCAGTTATGTTAAAAACTGAATTTATTGTGAGACTGCTCAAAATACTATTTACTGACTGCTGGAGCACTAGACAATTGACATTTTTGTTGTATGGATTGCCAGCTGGAGGAGATGCTATCCCTTCCAGAAAGTGAGCATCCTGTCCATTTGACAGTCCTGGTAATCCTGCTCCTTCCTCTCTATCCTTGTGTGTTTAAACAGCACGTACTTCTTAAGTCTCTGCACATATCCCCCATCTACTGCATCGGTTCTTACAGATAGAATCACTTCACTGTCTGCTGAACTTGGCCACATCACCAACCGTAGCAAATGCCCATCTCCGGGCCATTTCTCCATTTTGCCACCCTTCACATTCGGTCTCATTGGGCCACCATGCAACCGGACTACACAGCTCAGGTCACCTCATCTGTAAGAACCGAGGGCTTTCAGTACAAGCCGCTTTGCTGCCTCTTTCTGAAAGGCTACACTTTTCATTAACACCGTTCCTCAGTCGAATGAAGGCAAACAAGAGTGAAGAATGGAAAAACAAGGGTAACAACAGTCGTCAAAGCAGGGCAACAGGGGATTTATCACCCAGTGACACAACTGGTAGGACAGGCCCCGAAAGCGCCTCGGGGAAGCCTGCAGCAGCGCAGAGCCCGCCTCGAAAGGCCGGCATCACCTCACGGCCCCCTCAGCACCGCCCCGGGCCCCATAGCGCCTCCCCGAGCCCCCTCAGCGCCGCCCCGGGCCCCCTCAGCGCCGCGCCCCGGGCTCCGCCCCCAGCCCAACGTCCCCGCCTCTGCCTCCCGGGAGGCCGGGACCCCGCCAGGGCCTCGCCGCGCCGCCCCTTACCGAGCTGTCGGCAATCGGCCACCCCGCAGTGCTGCCCCAGCTCTAGCTCCGCCATTTCCCGCGCGTCGCGACGAACGGAGCGGGAGGGAAAGGCCTCCTCACGGGGCGCGCAAGGGCTGTCGGGACACTGGAGAACGCCGCAGGGCGGGGATTATTATGCAAATATATCGTTGTCCCCGCCCCGAGGCGGGCTGTGGGCGGGGCTTGGGGCGGAGCGGGTGGATCGTGCTGGGCCCCGCCGCTCGCACCCGCAGCCCGGGAGGCGTCGGGACCGTCGGTAGAACCGGCGCTGAGGAGCCCGTGTGGGCGTGAGCGGCGCCTCCGGCTTTCAGTCGGGCTGGAATTTCGTCTTTACTTTTTCAGTCCTGACCCGCCGGCGTTCCGTGCCGTAAGGGCCCTGTCCCCGCACTCCGCCATCACCGGGAGCCTTTCCCCTCGGTGTCACCCGGTGTTCCTGCCGCGGACAGCCCACAGACCCCTCCGCAGCGGGCTGACGGAGAAGGGCTGGAAGCGCGCACCGAGCAGCCGCCTCCACAGCGCGGGTACGGCGGGCAGGAACACCGGGTCCCGCACCCGCCGGGTCCCGCATCCACCTCCCGCCGGGCCCACGGAGCCCCACATCCACCTCCCACCGGGCCCACCGAGCCCCGCACCCGCCTCCCGCCGCTGGCGGAGGGAGAGAGGGCGGTCCCGCCGAGGAAGGGAGGGCAGGCGGCGGCTGGTCCTCCCCGCAGCCCGCCCCGCCCGCCCCGCCCCGCCGCCAGGTGCGGTGCCGCCACCCGCGGGCCGGCAGTTCCCTCACGCCGTGTGGCGGGCGGGGAGGCTCCCGCGGGCCGGGCCGGCCAGAGCTTTCCGTCGGCGGGTGCCGCCGCCATGAGCAAGATTTCCAAGTTCTTCAAGGGGGGGGGCTCGGCCGCCTCCAAGGGCCGCGGGGGGCCCTCGCCTCAGGAGGCCCTGGCCCGGCTGCGGGAGACGGAGGAGCTGCTGAGCAAGAAGCAGGAGTACCTGGAGACGCGGATCGAGCGGGAGCTGGCGGCCGCCCGGCAGCACGGCACCAGGAACAAGCGAGGTGGGGCCTCCCCGCAGGGACCGGGCTCGGCCCCGCAGCGGTGGCGGTGCGGGATGGGGGGGGGCCTGGTGAGGCTTCAGATCCCTGGGCTCCAAACCCTTCCTGGGCTCCCCCAGAGGACAGAGGGGACGCGGGGTACGCGGTGTGTTTTGGGGTAGGGCGGCGGGCAGCGTCACCGTGGCGTGGTGGGACACGCTGGTGGGACGCGGTGGTGGCTTTGGCAGCGTGAGGTGGCCGAGAAAGGCAAGGGCATCCTGGCTTGTGTTAGGAAGAACGTGGCCAGCAGGAGGAGGGAGGTGGTTGTCCCCCTGTACCCAGCACTGGGGAGCCCACAGCTTGGGCCTTGTGTCCAGTTTCGGGGCACCTCAACGTAGGAGAGATCTGGAGGTGGTGGAGCCGGGGCAGAGGAGGCAACGGGAGCTGGTGAAGAATAAACCTGATGAAGAGCGGTTGAAGGAGCTGGGACTGTTCAGTTTGAGGAAGAGGAGGCTGAGTGGTGACCTCGTCACTCTCTACAACTACCTGACAGGACACTGTAGAGAGGTTGGTGCTGGTCTCTTCTCCCAGGTAATTAGCGATAGAATGAGAGGGAATGGCTTCAAGCTCCAACAGGGTAGGTTTAGACTGGACTTTGGGAAAAAATTCCACACAGAAAGAGTGGTCAGAGACTGGAAGAGGCTGCCCAGGGAGGTGGTGGAGTCACCATCCCTGGAGGTGTTGAAGAGTCCTTTAGATGTGGTGTTGGGGGATATGGTGTAGGGGAGAACTGTGTAGAGTGGGGTTGATGGTTGGACTCGATGATCCCAAGGGTCTTCTCCAACCTGAATGATTCTGTGAGTCATTATGGTGGGCTGGTAACGAGGTGCTTTATTCTTAACCTGTTTAGTGCCAGTGGTTCCCTGGGCGATGCTTTGCTTCGTGCTTTGCACTAGAGTGGAGGCTGGGCAATAGTGCCCCAAAGCCCTGTGGGTGGGGGAGCACAGCCTGCCTGCTGCTGGTCGGTTGTGCAGATGACAGAGGAGCTGAAAAGTGTGAGGATTCAGGGGTGAATTCTCCCGATCCTGGCTGCAAGGGCTGGAGAACACGCTGCTGGCAGCTGAGGAACAAAACGAGTCAATGACCTGCCTCCAACCCCATGGGAAGTACGTGAGATCACTGAAAACATGAGTTCAGAGCATCAGTGACTACAGGTGGTGTCATCTCTGGGAAGCAAGTGACGGTAGCTGATGTCTTAGGGACGTCCAGGCCTTTGAGAAACAAGTTAATGACTTCCTTAAGTCACCTGGAATCCTGTTTGTCTACTCCGGGCTTTATTTTTCTTGAAATACTTCAAAACAGAAGGAAAACATCTGGAATTAAAGATTTGTGGTGCAATGAGAAAGCAGGACTTTCATCTGCTCTTTCTCTGGGTGGGTGACTTAAAAAGTTAATGCAGGTGTGAGGAGTTGTGTGTTGAAGGCGATTTGGTTAGCCCTTTAATGTGTCTGTAATATGTTAGCATTTAATAATCATTAGCAAAAAGCATGTACTTAGGAAGGCACTTGGCCTGTGTCAGGAGCAGTGTGGGAAGTAGGACCCCAGAGGTCTTCAAAAGACGGGTTGACATGGTCCTCAGGAGTATGGTTTAGTGATTTTTATTTCTTTTTTTTTTTTGTCAGAGTTAGGTTGATGGTTGGACTTAGATGATCGTAAAGGTCCCTTCCAACCCAGAGGATTCCATGATGGATTCCATGACTCATCCCGAGACTGGACTTTAGGCTGGTGTGGTTGCAGGAAGCAGCAGTTCTTCCTGCCTCCCTCCTGCCCCTGTGCTGCTCCTGTCCTCTCCTTGGCAGAGCTTCCCCAAGGCTGTGTTTTGGGAAGCTGGAACATATCGTGGGTGGGTTTTTTTGGTCTGGGTTATTTTTTCACCTAGGGTAGGTTCAGTTCTACTAACCCAGGGGAGTCCACAGCACCTGTGGAGGAGAGGGTGATGCACCAGGCAGGAGCGAGATTTTTTTTTTTGGGGGGGGGGTCAAAATTAGGTTGATGGTTGGACTAGATGATCTTGAAGGTCCCTTCCAACCTAGATGATTCTATGACTCGATTCTCTGATTCTAACCAGGACCTATTGTAACATTCTGTAAACATACACACAAATGAGAGAATAAAAGTTTTAATCTTTGCTTTTTTAAAGTGAATCTTTCAAAGGGACCTTGTAGGTATTTGTTAATGATGCATTTCTTAATTGTGTCTGTGGAGAAGCCTGTGCAAACTAAAATGTGAGCATCTGAGACTGGAGCAAGACGTACCTGGGTATAGAGTAATGCACTAATTAGCATGGTGTCATTTGATTTTTAGGCAGGTGAGTCTGTGTCAGTTACGCTGATGCAAGAGAGAGCAGGTTTAAGCACCAGCAATTTTTTATGACTTCTGATGATTCTTGAATGGGTTCATGTGACATCTGGAGGCTTAACTTGACATAAAACTAACGCGTTAGCTGCGCAAATAGATGTGAAGCATCCCTCAAATATTTTTTTGGCCTCTCCTTGAAGAAGTGAGCATCTCTGCAGTTCCTAATCTGAAATGAGCTATGCTTTTGGGGTGATACATTTCCAACATCCCTCATTAATATCTTTCTGTAGCTAAACCACTTGAGTTTTAGCTCACTCAAAACCCTCAAGTGATGCGTTTTGGAATTCCTCCTGTAGAGGTTGTCATGATAAGCAATATTTCTTTTGATAATTAGCACTGCCTTTTAATCTCTCCTCATTCCAGATACAAACTATTATTTTTTTTTTAATATATGTATTTCTTGCTATACTTTTTAGGTATCTCAATTTCAGCCAGTGCACAGCTGCCAGCTCCATCTGCAAATTGGCCTTTCATCTTTCATATTTTGAAGGTCATACAGGAAAATTTAAAGAACAGAAATTCCTACTGAATATTTGAGAACTCTGTTTAAAAGGAAATGTGTATTTTTGAAGGGCACCTGTACCTGTGGAAATAACATACACATGAATGAGTGTTGTTTCAGCCTGGAATCTTTCACAAATCCTAAAAAACGGTCAAATGAAAAGAAGTAAGTTAAAAGAAGTCATCGAGAATAGGATTAAATCTTAACTGTAAAGAGGCACAGAGTACTATTGAGGACAAAACCTGTGAAGTTGGAATAACATGTAGTGTTTTACAAGCAGGTGCTGCTAAAGATGTTGCGTGGTGCATTTGGGCAGGTCTTATGTAGTCCTGTAGCATTCCTTTCCAGTGAGTTAGCTGGGACCAGAAGGCTGTTGAAACCAAACAATGAGGTAGTAGCTGTGTGTTGACACATACGGGGCCATCACAGTGGTGGCAGGGCTTAGGACAGGTTGGGACAGGGGGTTCCTGGTGGGGACATACGACTAAGCCTGTAGTGCGCCTTTGTTCGGTGAGTTACAGCCATTGTTCTCTGATCTTCATAGAATCATAGAATCATCATCTAGGTTGGAAGGGACCTTTAAGATCATCTAGTCCAACCATCAACCTAATTTTGACTCCCCAAAAAAATCACTAAAGCACGTTCCCCAGCACCATGTCAACGGTGTTTTGAACACCTCCAGGGATGGTGCCTCAACCACTTCCCTGGGCAGCCCATTCCAAGGCTTAATAACCCTTTCCATGTAAAAATTCTTCCCAATATCCAACCTGAACCTCCCCTGGGGCAACTTGAGGCTGTTTCCTCTTGTCCCATGGCCTGGGACTTGGGAGAAGAGACCGACCCCCCCCCCCGGCTACACCCTGCTTTCAGGGAGTTGGAGAGAGCGAGAAGGTCTCCCCTCAGCCTCCTCTTCTCCAGGCTGAACACCCCCAGCTCCCTC
>JAOTQQ010000012.1:124320010-124340288 GCA_026546715.1 Gallinago undulata
CCAACTTGTTTGCAAAGTGTTGCTTGGTGTGGAAACCACACCAGCCTGGCATTGAGAGCTGCCACTTGAATTGGCAAGAAAAGCTTGTGAACAATTTTGTCTTGAAAGTGATACTACATTATTTCACTCTCTGAACTGCTATTGTTTCTACAGCGTTATTTTAGTGCATGCATTTTATGTAGCACCTCAGCAGTGTTCTCTAACCTACCCATCAAGATCACTCTTGAGCACTTTCTTCACCTGTAAGTCAAAAGGTTAAACCTCTTTTTAAGTGAAAACACATTCAAGAGCAACCAAAGTCCTTGTCCAAACTGCACATACTCGTAACTCACAACAATCGCTACTTCTCTCTGTGCTTTGTCACAAACTACATTAAATGACTGAGTTTGAAAGTGTCCCAAATACTTTCAAGAGAATGCACATAGGGTTTTGAAAAATCAAAAGCAGTACTGTGAATTTTGTCCAAACGATCCTAGAAGAGTAAGTAGCAGGCTAGTTCAATACTGGAAAAACTTCTGTCACCTAGTCTAGTGATTCCGTGATTATTGGCCTCTGTTTGAGGCAAATCCAGCACGATATGGACAAGTCTGATGCCTTGTCAAATTAACTCTTCCAAGCTCACGTGCATTTTAGGTACCCAGCCTTTATAAAGACAGAAGGTATTTAATTCTCGTTGAGTCATCAGATCAAAATTCCACTTCAGTAGGACAGACCTGTTTCTTTTGGGTTCAATTCCCATCAGACAAGTTGAATTTCTTAAACAAGACCACGGGCTTAGCTGGTAACTTTTACAACTGAAAAAAATCACAGGAGTTATTTTCTATTAAGAATTCAGACACTACTTGGCTGACTTTCAATAATTTCAAATGTCTGGCAAACTGGCAGGGTGTTTGTGTGTTGAAAAAAATTTTCTATCTTCAGGGAAAGCACTAAAAAATACAATCCCTTTTTGCTACTCATGCCTTCTTATTTTTAATCACGCAGAATTTCACAGAATCACAGAATGATGTTTTAGCCAAATGGTAGCTACTAAATTTTTATTGGCTATTTCACTGTTTAAGGCAGCAGTAACTCATAACTTTCTCCTCAAACAGGGAAAGCATCTTTCAAACGTAATTACTTGCCTTCAGGATTAAGTGACAAACTGAATGTGGCATTCAGATCAGAATTTTCAATAAGCCACAACAATTCCACTTAAATCCTTTACCAAATCCAGTTCACTCAAACCTTATATCCAACTATGTGATTTGTTAGTCAACCTGGATGTGCCTGGCTCAGCAACCCAAGCACTATTAAAAATCACTTCTACAGGGACCATGGGAATTTACTCCTTTGCAAAGGAAACCCCGCGGCCACCGACTCAGCAGGTCTGTCAGGACACTCACGAGTCCAACATTTACTCCCTGGGGCTTGCTACAAAATTTAGCACACAGGCACCGTAAGTTTTATAATCAAATCTCTAACATTTGTTTTTCCCTTCGCTTAACATGAAGGACGTGCAGCATCACTCCAGGCAACTCAGAACGTAGCTGAAGACGTTAATACAGCCACAGAATCGCGTTATCGCTATGCCCTGTCAAAGCTTTGAGTACAGGTGGAATTTTGTAACTATTTCAAAAAGCATTTTTTCCACTGCTCTCATGCTCCATTGCAGGGCGTCTCACATATCCAACATTTCAACAGCAGAAGAGAGTCTTTGCCTTATCTTCACAGGATTAGGAAACATAATCCCACTTGCTTTAGAGGGAAAAAGATGGGACAACGCTTTCTCAGTATTGAACAGCAGCTTTTTAGCCAGTAGGTGAGAAAGAGCCTGCTGAAAATATTCCTTCGCGTGTGGTTATGTGGAGAAAATTGTTTCCAGGAATACTTTGAAAGCTGGTGCTTGGATAGAGAGAAAATGCCTTTGGGGAAAGAAATTGCTAAACGCCATAAAGTTTCGACGTACCTAATTCTTCTTTCAATGGCATCTATATGAAGTTGCTTTTCACTTAGCAATTTCTTCAGCGATTCAACCTCTCTTTGTTTTTCAAGCAGTTCTTTTTGTAGGCGGTAATTTGTTTCCTCCAGAGTCTCACAGAAAGCCTAGAAGACAAATTCAAGAACAGCTCCTGTTTAACTTCAGTGGGCTGCCTTTATTGGTGTTTCTCTTAGAAGTATCAACCCGTAGCAGAATTGTAGCTGCTTTTCGTTGTATTGATTACCAGAAAAAAAACATATAAACATAATAAAAAGTTCCATCCTAATAAAACAATGCCGCTTTGCTTTGAACACTGAATTTATTATGCTAAACTGCGATGCAAATACTTTATCACATCATTTGTTTGTCTCACAAACAAAAAGAGACTTTAGAAAGAGGTTTCTCTCCTTTGATGCCCAGTCCCTGATTTTGAACTTAACTGACTATATGGATCATCGGCTAAACTCCCAAATCCCTTTTCTCTTCATATAAGCTTTGCTTTCAGGTGACTTGGAAGCCAATGTCAAAGTATTTAATTATTCCCAAGATGCTAACAATATCTGCATAAAGTGCACGTTCTTCCCCTACCCAGGATAAAGACAAAGTTGTACAGTCCTGTACCAAATAGCTGTTAGAAATACGACAGTCCTGAGAGTCAGAAGGACAACACAAAGCACTTTGAAAAGGTTTAATAAAATGCTAAGAACACTACTCAACCCCGACAAGTACGTTGTGCTACTCCGCTGAGCATGACGTGTATATATAGCACACCCTGATGAACCTGACAGGGAGCAATCTCACAATTACTGGAAAGAGCAAGCCTACCAACAGTAACGTGCAATCCGGATTTAATAATTAACATGTTTGCACTAAATAGGAAACCCCCGTATGAGGCTTTCTTGGCTTCACATCGTGTACAACGAACCACTGATTCACAGACTCCCTTGGATACAAACATTTGATGTGAGCTCAGTTAAGAACAATGCTGATAAAACACTGTTTTCCCTCAAGCTTTAAAACAGGCTACAAACATCAGGAAGATACCACTCTTGGCTTTAACTGAGCAGCCCATGAGAGCTAGCTGATATTCAAGGATCACCACCTTCAAGCTCAATGATGGTCCAGCTCAACAAATAAAAGTCAAGCAAAAGTTGCAGGAGGCCTGTATGGATGAGCAAGGAACTCTTAACTCAAAAAAGGAAGCGTATTAGCAGGGGAAGCATGGAGCCCAGGAGTACAGGGCTGCTGTCTGAGCTTACAGGGACAGGGTTAAGAAAGTAAAGGCTAACGTGGAGCTGAATGGATTTAGGCATGTTGAAGAAAACAAGAAAGGATTGTACAAGTACATAAACAACAAAAGGAAGGTTAGGGAAACCATGGACCTACTGCAGAATGGAGTTGGGGAGATTGTGACAAATCACACTAAAAAGGTTAAGGTATTCAATGCCGTGTTTGCTGGTCCTGACTGGCAACACCAGCCTTCAGGAACCTCTGCAACCAGAGGGAAAAGAGAAGGAAGTGGAAGGCAAACTCAACCTCAGTGGAGGAGGACCTGGTCAGGGAGCACTTAAACTGGACACAGATTAAGTCCACAAGCACTGAGGGAGCTGACTGATCTCCGTCATGGTATCCACCAGGATCCCATCTCTCATGATTCAAGTATCATAATCAAAAAATAACTGAGCATCTTTCACATGAGAGCTGAGGACTCCTCAGTCTGGAGAAGAGAAGGCTTGGGGTGACCCTATCAATGGGTATTTATACCTGATGGGAGGAAATGAAGAAGAGGGAGCCAGGCTCTTCTCAGTGGTGCCCACTGACACACAATAGACAATGGGCACCAACTGAAAACGAGGAAATTCAATCTAAACACACAAAACCAACTCTTTTACTGTTGTGGCGATCAAACACTGGAACAGGTTGCACAGAGAGGCTGTAAAGTCTCCTCTGTAGATTATTCAAAGCCTGACTAGATGTGGTGTTGGGAAATCTGCAGTACCTGACCTTACTTGAGCAGGAGAGTTGGACTAGTTGATCTCAAGAGGTCCCTTACAACCTCAACCACTCTGCAATACGGTGGGGTATCCCTTGAAGACCAGAATTTTATGACAGCTGTCTCTTAAAAACTTTACATAAATGGTTAATAGCCAAAACTACAACAGCACAGCTATTTTAATAGCTTAAATTCTTACAGCGGAAAAATAACCCTGAGGCTTCAACACATATTATCATATTACATAGCACTTACCCTGCTCTCTTCTAGACTGTCAAAAGGACCTGGAGGATCATCCAGACAAAGGAATTCTCTCACTGCAAGACTTTACCAAACAAAACACTGAATTACTTGAAGTACAAAAAAAGCAACAACAACACTTAAATATGACCATACAAGAGCAACATTTCTTTAAGGGACACAAACATCTATCCTCAAATTTACTCCCAAAATGTTAACAAACTATTAAGTCTGAGTTATATGTGTTAACCAGGGACAGTATTTAAAATATGACTTTAAAAATTGCAAAAGTACACTGAAGAGTTTTCAAACAGAGAGCAGAACATAATTTAGAACACGATTTTTCAAATCTTCATAGAATTTGTTGGTACGTGACAACTTACAAGCAAGTTCACCACTTTGGTATTGAAGAGGTTTGAAAAATTCTCCTGGTGAAAAATACATATCAAAAGATTGATGAAAAAGTATGCTGCTTAAATCCATATGCAGATGCCTTCATGAGATATCAGTGCAAGTAAGCACGGGTACTGAAACATGCTTACTTGTCCCCATTTTGCTAAGCTCATAATCCATTGACATACTCTGTACAGAGTTATATCTACTGTACATGTTTATATATAGCTAAAAAAGAGTAAGTTATAAAAGAATACGAAGTGACAAAATTAATGTGCCATGCATACACTACATAGCATTTCTAAAGATACGTTTCAAACTAATGCATTCAACCTAAAATTGCTTACAATTGTGCAACAGTTGCCACCCCCCTCTGGGCATTGTTTTGCAAAGGCCAGAAGAGGGGAGTGTGGGGGGTCTATTACAGGTTGCTTTGAGCATCTTGCTCATTCTGCCTTCCAAGTTTAGATCACTTTTCACCAAACTCTTCAACATCTCCAAACATGTCCCTTCGCCCACCTTTCTAAGACTTTCCTGCTCTGTTGCATTCACTCTATAAATTATCTCCAATCACAACACTGTATTCACAACTAATTAGCAAGTAGTACCTCCTTAGCAATTCTGTGCTTGCACTCTCTACTATAAATCTCTAAGTCATCTCCTCCTGCAACGAATGCAAAAAAGAAAAGAGGTGAATCCAAACTAATTCCCTGTCTCTTCCTTCCACCTAAGGCCTGTGGGAAGGTGAGGGCAAAAGAAACTCATCTTCTGCCTTCTGCTCATTCTCCACATTTCAGGCAGATGCAAAGTACAAACACAGGAAAGGAAACTCTCACCCAGCTACCCATCTAATCAGTTTCGTCAAGCAAAATGAGGAAATTTCTTCAGCCAACACTAATCATTGATGATACCATCACTTTTAGTTTCAGAAAGGCTCTAAAGAACATTTATCTAAAAATGCATTGAACCTTTATTTTGTTGCTGGATTTCTGTAAGCCTGCTTTCCAGTACTTATTGCACATGTGAAGACACAGATGGGTTTTTTTGGTCAGTGGTTGGTGAGAATTCTTGCCTTGGCATCTATTTCACCTCATCATCCTTTACAACAACTGAAAAAAAATTCTTCTATCATGAGAATCTTTCCTTTTCTCACTTAATCTACATGACAAATGCGATAAAACCTTCCTTTTTCAAGCCCTCTCCACGGTTTGACATTAATCAGTGATCTGTGCAAGTCATAGCCTAAACCTGTACTATTAAAACAGCTTCTCCCACATACACAAATAAAGAATAAAAACAGTCTGCTACTTAAAACAAGATTATCACTCCAATTGGCACAAAAAAAAGGATAGATAGTAAACAAGTCATTAGTTAAATTATTAGAAAACATAACCTCCAACCAAATGAAAAATTATTCAGGTGTATAATGTACATTTTCAAGAAGAGCAGGCTTGGGTTTTTTCCTCTCTAATTTAATCTGTTTGAAGTGACCCTTTTACAACATGATGCTCAAGTCCATTTTTTTCAGGGGTGAATTGTTCCTTTCATAAGGATTCTGAATGAACTCACATATGCCTAATGCAGAAGAATTCACTACATGGAAACACTTCTGCTCACTATTTTTCTTCAATATCTTCATCTTTAATTCACATAGCTCAATTCAAACATTTTAAAATTATTTAATTTCTACATTTTGCTAGTCATTTTGTTGTGTTATTAAAAGGCAACATTACAATGGCATAACATGCAGTAACGCCTGTGAGTAAAAAAGGAGATGCCCAGAAAAATAAATGTACAAAAGTATCCAGTTTACATATATCACTACTTACCTCAGGTCAACCCCCTTTTTTGTTTGTTGTTGTTTCCCCTACAGCTGCTGGCAGAAAACTGTCTTTTTCTATTGTTTTCAAAACTTTGTGAAACTGAAAGCTGTAGATTCATTATTTTATATGAGGAGGTCAAGAAACTTAAAGCCATAGGTCACCAAAACCGTTGTTTCTATCTGTAAAATATGCACCTGATGGCATAAACATTGATTTGTAGCCTCTTGAGAGTCTGCTTTGCCTTTGCTCTCCCCTCCACGTCTTGTAGTTCTGCCTTTAATTTAACAAATAGGATAAAATTCTGCCTTACAAATATGATGGAAATCTTCTACACCAATTCAGCAGAGCTGCAAGGGGCAGCAGAGGCAAAGGAGAGCTGTGTCATCTCTACAAAGCCTGCTGAGGCTTCCGTTCAGCAGGTTAAACTTCTTTCTCCCACTTTGTGGGTTGTAGGAAACTTTCTGGAGCACATCAGACTCTGGGGGTGGATTTCAATTTGGTCTTTCACCGAATCTTTAATAAAAGGCAAAAAAAATATGACAAGAAATCCATAAAAAACAGACTCTAAATTTAGTTACCTGCAGACCATCCTACGTATTATCTTTAAGCTCTATTGTGAACCTAATTTTATTAAAAAAAATTAGTCTACCAACTGAGGTCACCTATCCCTGCTGGGCACATTTTCCTGCAATCCATTCAGTCCACTATTCTGTCTGCAGCAGTGTGACGTAAGTGACATACAGAGAATAATTCCTTTCTTTTTTTGGGGCACACCTATTATTGCATAATTTAATAATCAGGAAGTTTTTCAACTTCTCAGCCACATATTTCACCCATATAATCACGTTTAATAGCCACTGACAGGGAAACTCACAGGTTGATCCCAATTTCTTTTTGAAACCATTCCAGCTTTCTGTCTCTGACATCTCACAACAAAGCCTCACAACTCAAGAGTGACACAGTGAGAGATGACTATGAGTCACCCAAACATTAACATTCTTTACTCACCTTCCCATCCCCTGGATGATTTCATACGCCCTGTTTAGCCAGCCCTTTCCCAAGGTGACAGACTAAAGGGAACCCGACTCTTCTTACAGAGAAGTGTGTCTGTAGCTTTGTCTGGTTTTGCTCACCTCCTCTGTAATTTCAGCAGACCCTCTTTTGATATCAAATGCTGTGTTTCAGCACCAGACTACGTGGAAGTGGAATTCAGAGTCCCACAGCAATCACTTTTTTTCTTTTCAAGTTCCTCTTCAACAGCTTTTATGCAAGTTTTTCACCATTGCTGAATACTGACTGAACCGATTCAGAAAAAACTATATCAATACCAACCGTTATTTTCCAGGTTGTAAAAAAACAGAGTTTATGATTCTGTATGTACTTGTATGTAATTTTGCACTTCATGACATGAAATTTAAGGTTTTTCACTCAGTGCCTCAGGATCCTTCTACAATACTTCACAATCACATTAGTCATTCCCTTTCACAGATATTCTTAACATCTGTCTCTGTAACTGTGGTCCAGCATTCCACATGCAATACCCCCAAACTTCCATCAAACCTTTTCCCCTTGCCTTTCAACCATTTTATGAGCTCCCTCATAACTCCTTGCTAGATTGATTTCCCTCTGCGAAAGACACTGTTGCTTTTCCAATGATTATTTTTATTTACCTGCTTACCACTGTGGGTTTTTTCATTACAAGCAGTACCCAACTTGCTTGCCTATATTAAAAATCATTTTTCATTTTATTTGCCAGAGTTATGTTCTACTCATCTTCCAGCTTCGGAAGAATCTTCCACTTTTTATGAAAAAAAGATGATGTACAAAGAGACTTCTGCACTTTGTTGCTTAAACACAGTATGCTTTTTAGACTCTTAAGCCTGTTTTGATTTTAATTTACATTTACTCATGTAAAAATCTATAAAGGTACTTCTATTACTATCACATAATGTAATTTAAAACCTTTAGTTTAATACACATTTTAAGAACTAATCACTTAACAGCACAGGTACTTTCCATTACAGGATCCTAATATTTAATCTCAATATAAATTAACAATATATCAATTCTGCATTCAGCACACAGAAGTAATGTTTTAGGAGTAAACATGGGATTTGTCTATTATTTTAAGTATTAAAGTTTAATACTCAAAATACTGCAATTCCCTGGTTTTGCTTACGTTAAAATAGAACTAATGTACTAGGAAACCAAATAATTCACATAATCACCAAATACACAACATAAACATTAATGAAGTTCCTTATGAAGTTGCTCAAAGAAACTGCTAGTGTCTAGAAACCCATATGAGGAGTCTGAACACCAAAAAAATCCCAATCCACAAGCAAAGTTTAATCACGTACCAGTTAGCAATATCTTTGTGAGCTACTAGGTTCTGCAGAAATGCTTGTAGTCCCAACTGCCGATCTTCCAAGAAGTCAGGATTATAATTATCTTTGAACCAGCGCTTTGGTGGAAGAGCCAACCGAAAGCCTGGAAACATATCCTTTAGCTGAAACAGAAATCAAAGCCAAATGAAGAAAACCAAGAAAAAAGCCTTAATGAAATACTGGATTTCATACACAGGCACTGACTCTACTCAGAATTACAGGATCTTTCTGTCTTCTGTTGAGTTCCAGCACAAGGTAAGTCTCAATCATAAGCACAAATTACGGTATAAATTGTGGACACAGTTCTATTACTTGCTGTGTCACCTCACACAATAAAATGACCTCTTAAATTTACTATACAAAAATAGGGATGAAAGTCTTTGCTTTGTTATTTAGTGTCTCTCAGTCTGCTGCTTAATGCCTTTGAGTCTGTAAATATAAGAAAATAGAATGTAAGTAAAAATAACGAGCAAGCATTTCAGTGGTGTTTTAAAGTTCTCAGGGACAAGAAGTGTTATAAAATAAAATATGTAAGAGCCCATTACAGACCTACAACTCTGCAACTTGTCTTTTTTGGGGGAGCTGGCAGAATGAATTACACCACAGGCCTGAGTCACTTCTGCTAAAGAGCAGTTCCTTGGACACTGAATATTAAAATTTCAATTTGCATGGATACAGCTCAAACCCTACTACTAACATGCAAACTGTATTTTTGAGTTACTTAAACAGTACCAAGGTATACTCAACAACAGAAATATCTAGAATTTTTCTTTGAATTCAGAAATAGACAAGTGAATGGAATCATAAAATTATATCATGACGGACCAGTCCAGGGATGCCAATTAAATATTTTTCAAATATGCATGAAAACTAAAAAAAACTGCTTTCATCAAAAAAAATCATGTTTAGATGCCTTTTCTTAGAAGGGATGCTTGACACAAAAGTCTCGAAGAGGATTTACAACCAACAGGAAAAAGCAACCAGGTTTTAGAATATCTAACGTTACTCTAACTGCCAGAAGAATTCTTTAATCTTTTTCTGAAGACAGCATCCCGCCAGCTACTGTCAGGGATGTACTGCATAAACCTAAGATATCCAGATGAATGTTCCAGTGACAGGGATTCTAGGATCTGCCTTGAAAACAGTTTAGCCCTCAATGTTTACATCGCTGCAAGATAAGTCTTCAGGGAGTGTCTTGATCATTGCACAGCAAAATTTAAGCCTTCTGCTCCTTCTGGACTCTTGGAAAAGGCCAATGGATAGCTCTTCCAGCAGACTAAATTTTTAAAAAGTTTAAACAGATACTGTATTTCAGGTAGAATCGCCCTACACAATTAAAGGTGGATCACTCTTGCTCATCTAAGAACCATTCCACAGCACAAGAAGGGAGCTTTAACATCACAACCATCGTATATTCAAATAGCCCATGATAACTACTAGTTTCTTGTTTATATAATGGTTTATTGTCAAAGCCTTGCTCTTTATTTATGCATTTTATAATTTAAGTATATGTTTCTCTCTTATTGAATTTCATCTTGATCTTAGCTGCTTCTTGACATTTTTAGTTTATCTTTGGTCATCCAAAGTTCCTTCATCTCTTACCAAGGTATCATTAATAGCATGTATGTAAATATCCTCTATGCTCCATAACCCCTCTTAATAAAATACTGAACGGAAACGAACTCAGAAAAGATAACAAAATGAGTTCCTGTGTTAGCTGTAGAGGGGACCACAGACAACCATTGCTGGGAAAGCTTTTCAACCACAGATTTCTGCTCAGTGGTAATTTCACTTGACTGGTTATGCAGATCACGTAATTTATTTCGAAGGAGGGAGCATGCCTACCTACAGATTACTCCTTCGTGGATGAAGAGAGTATGAGAAAGTTAGCTGCTGTCAGCAGACTAAGTTTCAACAGCACAGTCCTGGGGCAGTTTTTCTTGAACATTGCTCAAACACAGCAGGAAAAACTGTGGGTCGGGCAAGTTATGCTGGCTGTGATCACTTGCTTGAATCCAGCATCTGTTCTAGATGTCTCTCCCCTACATCATCACCTGGCAGACGATACAGGTCACACGAGGCACAGTCTCAGAGAGAAATGGTTAACTTCCTAAGACTGGCCATTTCATTATTTGTTCAGCATCTTTACCAGCAGAGTAATAAACTCTACAAAGTTCTTTTCCTATCATTTTTGGGACAGAAGAGGATTCTCCTGTCCACTAGGAGTTCTTCAACAAAACACACACATCTAGCCAAATGTCTGTATTTCAGCCTTTGCTCCTAACCCCTCAAATTCTGTCAGGTTCCAAAATCCACTTAGATTAAGATTTTTGGTTAACATTACAGCAAAAGACAGTACTTCAGTCCTTGCTGTATCATTCGCTATTGGCTTGTTTGCTCTCAAGTAATGCAGCTGTTATTCTACTGCCTCCTTTCCTTATTTCTATCTCTAGTGATTTATAGAACTTTTCCTATTGCTCTTAGCATCCTGTGACAGTCCATCCCTTAGAAGTCTGTACTACTCTCCTTATTCCTTATGCTGGTATCTTTTTTTTTTTGGGTGTGTGTGATTACTTTTGACTTTGAGATCACTATGTGGCTTCCTGTGCCCAATACTGGCCAGCCCTCATCTTTCCGTTACATTGGATTACTTGCCATCATCTTCTTTTTGTTTTCTTTCAGTAGGTATGGAGTTTCCAGAAACGTTTCACTGCCTGGAAAGTGGATAGCTTTGACATTCAGAGAACTCATTCCTCACACTTGAATTATGTTCAGGTCTTACCCTGCCGCTGCACTTACCAATTTCATTCACAAAAGGAGAGTTCATGGTTTTCAGAAACTACTGGAAGTCCAAAATACTTTCTAGAATCCTACTGCTATCTATATTGCCATTTTTTTTTTCATTGAGAGTTCATGGCAAATAAAGAATGCTGTTACTAAGTTCACTAGCTACTTCTATTAGTTAGCTGAGCTGCATTCACTCATCCAGTTCTGATTTTATCTTCACAAGCCCCCGTTGTGACATTGTCCCTTTTCTCACATGTTCTCTATTTTTAGCCAAAATCTGGCTCTCTGTTCAGTTTGGGCTTGTGAATAAGTATATGCCCGATACATACAAAATATACTGCTTTTTTGTCTTTACCTGGTCTTCCTGAAAAGCCATCCCTCCTCCTAATACTTCAAGCTGATTCACATAGTGATCAATTGTTCAATTCAGTTGGCATTTAATGCCCAGTTTCTAATACCACCTCAGAGAATGAATAATTTGCCACCAACCTCACGAAGGATGGTGATGAAAAGGATTTATAAGACAGCCTATTTCTCTTGTTTACATTAGATTTCTATGAGATAGGGTACAGAAAACCCTGGAACTATATATGCATGCAACTTCATGTCTGTATTTGTCGTAAGAAAACAAGGAATTGCAAGTGTTGCACCATCCCTTCCGAACCACTGATGCCTGTGTATAAACATTTACTCTTCAGTTCGTAAGAGATCATGCTTGTTATAACACAGAAATGCCAGCTCCAGGAACTGAAATGTACTGTAATTCTGAAGCTTCTAGAAAATTACAGAATAGTAACAAAGTAAAAGTTTAGACGTATACTTAGAGATGAAAAGGGTTCAGTCAGCAGCACAAGAGAAAAATAAAGTTCCTCCTTTTAAACAGAAATCCTAATACCTGTAAATCGTTTTAAAAGCCAAACATTTCTGTCAAAGATCTGACTGCAAAGACTAAGGACTTCGATTGTAAGATCTAAATATCCATTCTGTGGCATTTATGTTTTGAAACCACTGATCACCCCACTAAAAGTCGATGCAGGTAAGCCGGTTCTTGGCCTTTATCTGGCACAGCTGACCAACACATGAATTGTTACATGACTCGACTTCTGAGATTTGAGTTGAAATCCCCAGAACATCATCATCTCAAAAGAAGCTAGGCTTTTGCCAATACCAAGGCATTCCTCAATTTAGGATAGATTGAATTGAAACACAGAAATGTCTTCAGAAAGGAATCCCTCATCTAATTCACATTCAACAATCTGTGGTAGTTTTAGACTGCACTGATGTTTTAAAGGTACCCAAAAAGACACCTAAATGGGTCAAACCAGGAACCCAAATATATACGTTCGAGCTCATATTAAACACTTCAGCAGGATTAAGTTCTTAGTTGTTCAGGCACATTGATCCACAGAGAAGAAAAGGTATAAAAAAAAATATCCCTTCTTATGGGTAAAAAATAGGGAGTGTTAAAAAGCTGCAAGCTCGAGCATGAAGGAACACAGTAGAAGAAAACATGTTTAACTTGCACTGAAAGATTATTCTTAGGAGTAGAGAGTAGGACAGTGTAATTCTGCTTTTCTACTTTAATGCTTCTATAGAAATAATGGTAAATGGGATAGCCAAACGGTATTTACCCATTAAAACACCTTGTGTTCTTCAGAGAAATATTATTTGTTTTCAAGTGTTCTAAAAATAGTAAGTTGCTGAACCAGAATGCCTATTTACCAGGCGTCTGTCTTCAGGTTCAAACATATAGTATTTCACAATTAACTTCAAAGACACTGAAAATGACTGAAGGCTGACCAACATATCAAGAATTTATGTTCACAAAACTTCAGTTTTATCATGAAAAAACCAGAGTCTTTTACACTGAAAAATTATTGGACCAATCCTGCAAAAAGCTTGGGCCCCTAGCTCTATTTGCATGCAGGGGATACAGCTATTAAAAAGTTAATTTCCTTTATCACATAGATTAGGAATAAATATAAAATATGAAGCACGTTAACAACTTCAGATGAAGAAATACATGAAATAACTACAGCTAGTGTAGAGAAGGTATCTTTGAAAAAAATGAGGAAACATTTTTTTATTCATTAATATGTTTTCATTAATATAGTGTGTTTTAAATGCAGTAAAAAAAAAGCAAGCAAATAAAAAAGCAACAAAAATGTGAGACACAAAGAAAATGAAACATGAAAGAGCTATTTACCAGTGTAGAATTCTCACCTTGTCATTAAGCCTGGAGAAGTCAGTGTACCGTCTGAAAACCACCCAGCTTTCCTCTGGACTTCTTTTTACCAGTATTTTGTATACCTATGTGGAAAAACAGGAATATCAGAAAAATGTCCAGAACTTCAGGCTGCATTGGCTGGAAGGCTGATATTATCCCTTATTTCTTAATGAAACAAGACTCGTGGATAAGAAAAGAATCCTTAATTAGAGGATTCTTTCCCATAAGAAAGGAATTCCTAATCTATAATTCCAAAATCTATTTTCTGACCTTAAGAAAGGGTGTGTGAAACTGCATCCAGATTTCTTCCTCAGCAAAAAGCAATTCTCAGTTACCAAAGAGGGAAGTGCAGTATGTTTTAGTGATCTGCTTTAACCTTTGCTGAATTATGGTTTTATTCATCAGTCCTTGAGGCAAATTTGTTTTTAGGATGACCATAATAACCACTTACTGAGTGTTATATTGTTTTAAAATGTCTCATCTGACTTGGTTCACAAAGAAAAGTGATGCAGGATAGAAATAACATCCTGCTTAGGTTTCATTTGTCTTGAACATTAGGTTTTGTCTTTCCAGACAGAATACAACCACTTCCCTAGATAACTACATCAGAATGATTATATTAGCCCTGTAGAACTGAAGTAATGGATCCTTTGAATCAAAATTTAGCAAGCCAACAGGACAGCAGTACCATTCTCCTGTTTAAAAAGAAATGGATAAATAAATAAAACAATAACAACAATAGTAATAATTAAAGAAAAAAAAATCAATTACCTTTCAGGGGGACTAATACTCTAACGCCTGAACACAATGAATCCAACAAAATTTTAACTAGAAAATATTATGTAGTGTCTAGGAAAGAAGGGTTCTTATGTCACCAATCTTACTTTTTCCAATATAAGGAAAAAAAGGCTGTGCAATTGTACTGGGTTAGCTTTCACAGTCTAGGTGTTCTCTAGTTAAATAAAGTACAAGGAAGAAAAAGATACTTTTGGAATCGCAGTGACAGACAAACCCTTGTAGGCATTTAAGCAAGTTCTAGTTAAAACATCTTCTAATCTGTTACACAGTAAAATCTTTTCCAGTATTCCACAGCAGGTTGTTTCAGTGATAAATGTATTTCTTGTTGCAGTCCCAGCACGTGGTAACTGCAGTGACAGCCAACTTCTGTATGGTTTGTATTCTACAGCATAGTAAGTTGCGGACAGTTACAAACCACAGATAACTATGGTGCAAATTAAAAGCAATTTTTCAGCAAGTATGGCTTTTATTTACTTCTTCAACACAAAATTTCACTTTCAAGCAGCAGCATCTGTGGAAGCCACGTACTGTAACAGAGGCGGTATTTCAGTCATTAACAAAAAGCTATTGGCTTTTAAAATTCATGCTGCCAGACGTGCCTGTGAAGCCAGCATTAAAATGTAATTCTTCTGTCCTACATTTTCTGCATAAATGGTCTCCAAGTGTTTTAGCTTTCTTGTCATACCAAAAGTATGAACAGTTTGATTTTACAAAAAATTTTATAAAGCAGAACTGCTATATAAAATTGTGAAGACTCTTTGCTAGAACACAGTAACACAGAACAAGAAGCTTTGGAATATGCTTGCTGATTTATTTACTGCTCAGTATTTTATCATTTTCTTTTATTCTACTAAAAGTTCTGCAAAGATATTCCTTACAAATGCACGTATGAAAAAGACAAGCTAGTCTGACACTCACTTTGAATGGTTTCCAAGTAAATATTAGAAAACCTTAAGAAAGAGTCTTTACAAATTATGGTTATAAGGAGCACAATCAGCTTATGATTATCAGCCAAGTAAAAAAAATGAAAAAAAAAAATGGTCAATCTGAAACAAACATTTTTGGTTTTCTTGCAGAAGTTGAAAAATATTTTAGTTCTTTTTCTTTTAAAGATTTGTAATTAGTAAACAAGAAAAACTAGATCATTACAAAGCCAACTGTTCCTTTACACAATGTTTTGGGAAAAAACTGCAAATGAATTCAACAAATTCAAGTAATTCCAGCCAATCCTGAATTGCCTTATTCCACAAATAGAAAATATTCAATGAAAATATGCCAATATTTAATAACAATCTCTAGCTGATTCAGCATCTCATTATCATTTCTAGTTGGCTTGAATTAAAAAAAAAAAAAAGCACTAACTGAACATTCCAGGACTGCCAACTCATTTGAGACCAACTGCTTACAAACAGAGATGTTTTTCAGTCTAGGTTTCTTCTCCCATAAGCTTCAGCAGCACGTACTCCAACACACATTAATATTTAACTCCTAAAGTTAGTACATCACCCAGCTTAAAAAATTCAGACTCACATTTTTGGGAACTCAGAGATGTGCTAGCAAGCAGTAAAAAAACTTCAGCAATTGAGTCTCCTTTCTTTTATAGATGATTTCAATTTAAATTTCTACTCTCTTCCATCTCACTGACTCTGTGTGGCAGAAGCAACCAAAATTTCTAGGACTAATTACTTGCTGGTTTTAAGGCACAATAACAAGCTTATGTTCAATGTGCAACTGAAAACAAACAGTTAATTATGTGCTTTCAGAAACATGCAGAGCAACAAAAGAAGTGAATTCAGAAAGAGCCAAACATTTTAATGGTGAAGAATGTTTCATTTGTACTGTAACCTGGCCTTCATAAATACACAACTTTGAGTCCTTATTTTAACTGCAGTTGAAGAACACTGTACATGCACACTGGAATATGCCTTGGCAGATTTTCAGACTAACTTATGTCAATATAACAATACCAGTAATTGTTTTTATGTAATACCTTTAAAAATAAAACCATCTTTTAATCTACATGTAAAAGAATTTCGGTTCTTCTTTTAAGTTACCATGCATGAAGATAACTTGTCTAAGTTTTTCATTCTCAAATAACTAAAAAGCAGCATTGTTTAATTCTTTTCATTGATTTTATTAGTATTTGAACTGTTATAAGGGTGTTAGCTTCCACGCTTTTCTGGGAAAATAGGAGAAAATAAGGAAATAGGAGAGGAAAAAAACATTGTCTGCTATTTCCTCCTTACCTATTTGTGATTAATGTTGCTCTACTGAAGTAAGATGATTAATAAATAATTAGTAACAAACAACTCCCATCACTCCCACAAACATTGCTGAATTACCTCAAAGAAATGTTTCAACCACATCCACAGAAACAAATGCACAAATGCCTTAATATATTTATGGCAAGTAAAAAAACTGAATTGCAGCTACAGTATGTTTTGAGAAAAATCAATGCACATCAGTTAAGCTGGTGCTCTGTCATGAGATACCGTGTACGTGAAATCTCACTCTGATGTTTTCAGAACAGATTTCCCCTTATTAGAAACTAAACTTTGCAACGCAAGAAGCTGTAAACTATATTTGAGCTTTAATGTGGATGTTGTATCTTACTAATAACTGTAAAAGGCAAATATCGGGGTACTTCTATCATTCATTTCAAATAAAAAACTACATTTTATTTAAGATGTTTAACTATCCAGAACTTCTAGAAGTTCAATTTCTCAAGGAGTTGCAACTTTGCAGGGAATTCCTGACTTTTCCAGCAGAAATTGATACCTGAAGTAGAATGAAATCCTTCTGTTCCACTTATGCACTTACAGGAAAGACTGCTTCTCAGTCTCAATTCTCCCACCCGTACAACTGGAATGATATTTTCCTGTCAGATGGCAGCACTTTGAAGCTAAACTGCTATTGGTAAAGTACTCCAACATCCCTGAACGGCAAGATTAACTAATGAAAAAGAATGCAAAGTACATGAAATCGTTATCTCCTCATTAGAGGATGAACTAAAAACTTAATCCCCAAAACTTACAGTGAATTTTGCCCTTTCTTCCATCACCTCATAACCCAGTATGGTAGGCGTGGATGGTCGATCTTCCCAGCTCCTGGAATCTGTATTCTGCTCTATTTCGTCCATGGGCTGAGTACAGTATTCCATGGATGTATCCAGACCTGTAAATTTAGTCCTAACAAGTGGACTACCACACACAGATGACGTAGAACCAGTCTGGTCAGGCACGCTCATCTTTTTAAAACTACCAGTTGTAGAGTCCTCTAGCTGTCCTTTTGAGGAGCTGGAACTTGTTGAGATGCTCCCAAAAGAAGAACTTCTTTGGTTTCTGTTTGTAAAGCTGGATGATGAACTTCCAATAGGAACAGGAACGTATGGTGTTGCCATCCTTCATGAAAAGAACCTCAGTTTTTGGCCCAGGAGTTTAAGGTTCATTCGTTGTACAAGCCATGAATTCTCATCTTGTCAAGAGCACAACCTGCAATGAAAGGCAGAGAATGCTGTAATTTTTAAGTGAAAGCAACACAACACAAAATATTGCTTTGGAAGAACCTATATCAGTATTGAGGTATAGCAGTATTGACGGTTAAATATTTTCACGAGGAATTTGGCTTCGCATAAAAGCTGCTTTACAATTGTATCTCTACAATTTGAGACAAGCTTTACAGGAGTTGTTTTTCAAAGCTATTAAAATTAAAATGAGAGAAAGTTAGATTACAAACGAGAAAAAGCATTTTCTCCTTTGGGGTTTAAGTGCTACTTTGTTTTATTGAAAAAGTCAGCAATCTTTAGGCATATCTAAGAAGGCTTGTCCCAGAATTGCTTCTGTAAAAAGGAGACTACAAAAGCTAAACACACGTGTGACAATATGGACGACATGAATCAAAAGACAACACAGTAAACAACTTAGGTGAAAACATATTTGCTTATATTACATATTCACTGAAATAAAATGGATCTGTTTTCAAAGCAAAGTACTTTTTAAAAATGTTTTTTTCAAAACAACTCTGTTGCATATAATGCTATAGACGTTTGTAACAATGTTAACCTGGCACATTTTCCGGAGCTTGAATAGGAGCAATTAAGTTTTACAAGCACGCACATCAAAAGCAGTGTTGTAATAGCAACTAGTTTTCCCTTCCAGCAGATTAAAATGGGAAAAGTGAGTTCAGGGAAGGAAGATAAACTAAAGATTTGATTTTTTTTTCTTCAAGAAAACCATTTCAAGCCAAAATTAATCTTTTGTGTGCACATTTCTAAAGAAAGCAAAAGAAAATTAAGACAGCGCTATCAAACTGCCAGAAAAAGGCACCATCTCCTCATTTTAACAAAGTACCCAAAGAAGAGCTTTTCTAAGAGGTGAATCAGATGCCACCTCTTTGGATTAATAGGAAGTGAGTCACCACCTCTTTCACCCAAGAGGAACCCAATCAACCACGAGGCTGCAGGTGGCTGTGAAATGGGAAACCATCAACCTGATTCACGTCATATACATAATCGATCATCTGTGGGATAACTGCTGGACGGAGCTTGGAAAATAATTATATTCATGTTTTAATACATCACTTTTTGAAACAAGAAGAGGTAACAGTGTTGAAGAAACTTCCAGGGTGGAGCACAGCTGACAGTCAAGGAATGTATTCCCCCGTAGTTGCCTATGCACAATCTGCAACCTTGGAGTCAGCAGAATCCAGGGTGAAGTAACCCAGCATGGAGAGCGGGGTGGTGTGAAGATACTGCAGCCAAACTCTGTGTATCAGCGTGGGGAACGGGAACTCACAGTACTGCAAACACTGAGAGACTTCTTAGTTGCTGCCCTGAGCCAGCAGTTTCTTATTTACTGTAAAAATCCTGTCCTTAGGTTGAACTTGGCTCATTATAATGTCACTATAATACCAAAACACACCTCCAACCTAAAAGCTACCCGCCTCCAAGGTGCGACCACCCCTCACTGAGTCTGCGCTCTGAATTTTTCTTAGTCTATACCTTTAAATGCGAAGAAAGGACACTTTAAGCCAATCATAAAAAAGGTATGCATGACTTGAGTCACTCAAGCTCCTGAAAGGTAAAAAGTAGTATAAAGATGGCTTAAGAATGCAGGGATGTTAGGGAAAATACCATCATAGACAATTCAGGATGACACCATCATGAACTATCACTGACTTCTGGGATCAGTCAACAGGCTGAGCCTCCCCTCCCCTCCACAGGGACACCTACTGGGTGAGAACCATACACTCCTGGATGGAGTGGTTCTCTGGGAAACAGAAATCTCTATATAGAGTTGTTTTATGCTGCTATATCACTCGAGTTGTTTTATGCTGCTGTAACATGCTGTCCGCAAAGCAAGTGCAAGTAATATCACCAGTCCAAAAGAGCCTGCAATCCTGTTGCCTCAATAAACTGCACCATACGTTAATCTGGCTGTGAGAGCTCTCACTGAACGTGACCAAACTCCTTAAATCTGGCCGTGCTAGTTCTCTGAATGCAGCTGGACCGAAGGTGCATCACGCTATTGTGCGTCTGTAATCGCGACAGTTCAACACATTGACCGTCACCAGGCATCACTCAGAGTCTAAGCCCAGCCAACCCCAGCCCCTCAGGTATCCAAGGACAAGCCAGAACCCCACGGGGTTTATTTTCTGCCAAATTGCTCCTCC
>JAOTQQ010000012.1:124370807-124383667 GCA_026546715.1 Gallinago undulata
GGGAATGGCTTCAAGCTCCAACAGGGTAGGTTTAGACTGGACATTAGGAAAGAGTTTTTCACAGAAAGAGTGGTCAGGCATTGGAAGAGGCTGCCCAGGGAGGGGGTTGAGTCACCATCCCTGGATGGTGAGAAAAGTGAAATTAAATTTTACCTAAAAATAGTAAATTTGATGTTTAGAACAGCATCTTGCTATCACTTAAAAACCCATTCCATATGGAACATGGGCCCTTGAGGATCCAGACCATTAGAGTTCCTCATCCAGTGATTTCTTTTCACATCTTCATTGACCCTGCCCCTGAAAATTGCTAAAATCTTCTTTCCTTGAAAGGAAGAGTTTTAAATTCCAAGAATTAACCGAACATGTATATTTGCAGGTGGTATCGACTGGTGATTTTTGGAATTTGTGTACACTCCTCTCAAAATACAATATAAATCTCTGTTATTAGCAGAGGCGACTTCCATATATTTAGGCGTCTGAAATCCTTCACAGAGAAACGTTTTATGATTATTTTGGCGAGCAACAGCTGCCGCATTTAGTGAGATGGCCCAGTGATGTGGGTAATTCAGTTCTGATTCACCAGAAGGGGAAAAAATAAAATTCCTCAGCATAATGGGTAATGAATGTGTCTGACTTCAGTGATTGCAAGGGGCGGATGGTGAATCGTGTTCCTGCGAGACTGAACATAGCTTTTTTTCCCCCCAGTTCTTTTGGACAGTTTTGATCCTGAAGAATACATCAATCTATCTCTTTTTTCATGCAGCTTGGTTTTAACTGCATCAAGCAAGTTATGCTGAACAAATCAGTCTTACTTCATGTCTGCTGTTAAAGAGTTTATTATTCTTTCAGATTATGATGGAAGCTATTAATTGTTATGATTCCAACTGCACAGTTTTGCCTATATTCACTTATGCAGTTATTTTGCATTGTTTTAAGGATCTGATCGATTGCAAAAGACATGCAAATATTAGGCCCCCAATATTACCTTGGAAACTACAGTGTTTTGTCTTCTTATTTCAGAGCCAGCGTGGGAGGACATTACTTCTCTCCCGGCAACTTCTGAATTCTTTCAAGGTAAAAGGTACTAATTTCTTGTTTCTCTTGCTGACTGCTGGTTTTCCTTTCTGTGTTCAGAAGAGGCTGTTAAAAAACGATGATCTCTCTCTGAGCAAAATACAAGCTGTTCACTCACACCAGACAATTTTGAATCAAAAGCATAACTTTATGTTTGAGCTAATATTTTTTTTTTTGGGGATATGTCATTGGTACATGGCTGTGGTTGGCTCTGCTGTTGAGCAGCACGACTGCCAGATTGAACACCGTGCCACTTGGTTCTGGACAGGACTGCTATGTGGACTGTCACACATCAAGTGACAGCATTTATAAATGTTTTCTTGTATAATAATGTAAAACAGTGTAATTGTTTCAGTCTCACTGTTTGGTCTGGATAGATGCATAACTGGCATTATTATTAGTAATCTTATTTATTCAGGAAATTCTTTTTAGTCTAATGAGTCATAACTCCTGTTGAGGTCCAACAAGACAACATAGGGTTTTAAAAGCAAAAGAAAGTAAGTTTTGTTTTTCCCTCCCACAACACTCCTATTTTTTCAGTGCCAAACGCTGTCAACCTGCCAAAAATAAACGTAAATACTACATTTATTCATCTGCTTCTCTTGATTATCTCAAAAGACATGTCAGTCTCAAGCTTCTGAGCCAGAATCTGACCTGCTGATAAGCTGATGTGGAAGTCATCTGAATTAAAAAGAGAACAGATACTGTCTTGACACGCTGTCTTAGCAAAGGGCTGGGGCAGGGACTCATTGGAGCTATCTATGCTGCAGGACCTATCTGGAGATGCTGGCCTTCATGACCAGCTTAAATCCCTTCAGTGCCGGTCCTAGAGGCAACTTATAGGTGAGCAACCACTTGACTTTGGAAGTGTTACTGGATGACATGGCTCTTACCAAAAAGGATCATAATTGCTCTGATTTGGCACTTTAAAAAAAGAGCTGTCAACTCAGTGAGAGAAATTGCTTATAGACTGAGATTTTTTTCCAAGGCAAATTTATATTTATTGATCATTCCTTTTACAGGAGGAAAAAGGCTTTGTGTAGAGATTTCACAGCTGACCATTCAACATGGGACCAGGTGAAGTAGCTGTGTTCCTCTCTGGAATATAAACTAACTTTGTCTTTCTTCTTTACCTAAAACCATTTTTTCTTCATGTGGTTTCATTTTCAGGGTTAAGGCTTAATAGGAATTTGTGGCTGAGATTTACTCTGCTTCCAGTTTCCACTTCAGAAATAAATCACATTATTGTCATTATGTAATGAATTGATCAGTTAATGAGCTCTTTAACAGTTACTAAAAATATAAATTAAGACCTCATAGAACTTACTAAAGGACATTAAAAGACCTGATTCAAAGGGAAAATTATTTTCTTCTTGTCAAAGTTTCAAAACCCAGTCTGATATTTGATGGTAGGTCTGAGCATCTAGAGAATGATAAAAAAATTGTTTATCCCAGTCTTTGTTTCTTTTCTTTAACTCAGGAAAAACTTAATCTAATGAAGGGTAATACAAATTATCATTGGACCTGAAACTAGACATCAGGATTTTGTTAATTTGGGATTGAGCCAAATAGGACCAGAGTATGTGGTCCTTGCTTTCTGAACCCCTTCCCATGGAAAAGTCTGCATCCAGGGTCATACATGAACAAAAGCTTCTCGAAGCTTCTTACAACCAAGTGTACATACTAACACCTTTGAACAAATCACAGAATGAATCACGGAATCACAGAATGGTCGGGGTTGGAAGGGACCTTCAGAGATCATCTAGACTGAACCCACTGCCTAGAGGAGGTGAATGCAATTGTAGATCTAGAAGGCTGGAGGTGTATTGAGGCTTGATCTTGGCTGATAACCTTCTAGCCCTTTCAAAGCCCTAGCTGTGTTTGTATGAGGCAGCAACATGTTGTAGTGGTGGTTTCAAATTTTTTGCATAATTTATTCTGCCAACTTACATTATAATCAACTGATTGGTTGGGGGGCTGGAATTTAAAGAATGATGCTTTTTTTTGTGTGTCTCTGTCCTTCTGCTGCTGCCTAGGACATGATTCTTTCTTTCCGATTCCTTCTTGGCACCCACACTTAGAATATTCCTCTTCCCTTCATGTTGATATATGCTTTTTGTTTCTTCTTGACCTTCAGGAAAACTCTTTTAAGATGATTGAGCTGAAGGCAAACTGAGTGTGAGGATGTGTCCTGAACGAGTAGGAGGTACTACCCAAGAGAGGGGTAAGCAGCAAGGGTGAAGGGAGCCTAGCAGAAAAATTCAGTATATTTCTTAATTTTCCTTTCACAAATTGTTTTTGAAATTGTCCAGAATAAGACCAAATACTTTGGATAGGGAGCTCTATTGATTTCCATTTTTTTAGAGTTTCTCTTCAGTGACCTCCATGGGCTGTTCTCTTCTGCTGTGTTTTTGCAACCTTTTCTCTTTGAAATCTTAAAGACAATTTTGTTACGTAAAGAACATGACGAATTCATATTGTATGATTATTTTTAGCCACATTTGATCATATAGCCAGACATGCCTGCAGCAAAATGACATTGGTGCTGGGAGAAAACAGGTAGTTAAGCACGTAGGTTGTAAATACCTACAGTCGTTGCTTGAAAACTATCAGTTATTTGTGTTCCCAAGTTTAATTGTTACACTGCTTGTTTACCCTGCAAACGAAGCAGTAGCAGCCAATCTACACAAGTCATTTGCTCTTCAGTATTAATCTCGCTTCTTGTGCCAGGCTCTGTAAATGTTTCCTCATATATCATTGTCACAGTGCCATGCATTTGAAATGTCAAATTATGCAGTTTCTGGTGTCATAAGAATAATATTAGTGGCAGGGAGGGACAAAAAAAAACCCAACTCACCCTGCAGAGAATATATACTTGTTTTTAGTAGCTTCCTCCTTGGGTGTTGCAGTGCTATGGACAGAGTCATCTAAGGGTTGTTTAGATGTAAAGAAGATACATCCTTTGAGCGTTTTAGTCACCCCCTGAGAAACCTTTTTTCTGTACTGAAACAAACGGTCTGTGCCTTTCAGCTGCTGTATTCCTTTCTGTCCCGAGGCTCTTGCATCCAAAGCGAAGATGCCAGAACAGGTAGATAAATGCCATTCTTTTTAGTAGTTATTTTCCAATTATTGTTAGTGCACGAGCCTGTTATGAGAAAGTATAGCACTAGAGCAAAGTCAGAGGCAAACTTTCAGAGGACTGGGTATTTTGTGTAGGAGACAAGGGCTCCATTCTGCTCCCCTGCCCTCCATTTACAGTCAGATTTATACCACAGTAGCACAGAAACTGAAGATTAAACAGGGATTAACCTTTCTGGTTATCCACAATTTCTCACACTATTTGTAGAAATGATATAATTTACCACTGGGATATTATTTTCCTGGCAGAGTAATTCTGCTATAGAGGTTAAAGGAGTCAGGGCTGCGTAATAACCTATTTATAATAACGAGCAAAAAGTGATCACTGTAATCCTCAAGGGGCTTCGTGGGAGGAGGTCCATGTTACGTTGTGTTTTGTCATTCAGCCTGTGTATTTCTACCCACAGCAACAGATTCTGTGGTGCCTGTCCCTGGCACGAAGCAGTGCTGGCTTGCCTCCACCGTTTCTCACCCTTCTTCATGACTGTTCCTGCTTCACCAGAGAACAAGAAGGTACAGAGCTATTTATGTCAGCATGTCCTCTTCTGGTTTGAATGTTTCAGACTGGTGGGTAAGTCGAGAGGGCTGAAGTCCAAATTTAGTGGCCTTGGGCTCTATTCATTTGCCCACGTGTGAACATCTAGTGCTGTATGACCTACCTGAGGGGATGTCTTCAGCAGCCTCCAGAAGGGAATGGGTCTCATGGAGGACTTGTGAAATATCTACCAGCTTTGCAGGGATATGTCAGACACTCTAGTGTGTCTCAGGTGGCTCTAAGATATTTAAATACGCATCACCACATCGGGCCCTAAATCAAAAATGCATCTTCCATTTTCTGAATATCCTGTTTCATAGCAAAGGGATGAAGAGGCTGTGATGTTCCTGAAGGGAAAGCAATTGCCTATCAGGTTGTCTAAATGCCCCGCGCTATTTCTCAGGTCCAGAAAACAAAGAGAAATGTTTTTGGCATTCCAACCCTCTGTGTAGGAGCAGGGGTGAGCTGGAACTGGAATCTCCATCGTTGTGGTGCTTCTGTAGCCTAAGCAGACCAGTAAGCCTCTCCAGGACACAGGTGGACTTGGTATAATATTAAAATTAACCACAATGTAATAATTTTAGGTAAGACGAGCTGGTGCCTGGTCCGTACAGGCAATTTATATGATTTGCTAAAATTATACATCTGACTTGCAGATAATTTGAGCCAGTAAAAATGAATTCCTACTTTCAAAGAGAAAAAGGGCTAGTTTGAGTCAGAGCCTTGACCCGGGCAGATGTATCAGAACCCAAAATTTGCATAGAAGGTGAAACGTCCAAAGTTGGTGTTTTTGATACAGACTTCTTACATAAATCATTTGCTAATCTGTGCTAGCGTTACCTCTTTCTTTTAATGTTCTTTCCAGGTTTCTGGACATTAATTGTGACAAGTCTTATACGCAATAGGAGTTCATATTCAGATAATTCCTAGTACCTTTCCAGAAGCCTGAAGCCCAATGTCTGAGCTTTCCAAGTAGCATAAAGCGCTGGATTTCATGATTTAAACATGGGGCACATCTGTTTTCTATAGTCATGCGAAATTTAAGGCCTCCAATGCAGAATACATCTGTGGGCTGCTGTACACAATTCAGAATGAATCGTGATGTGTTGTGGTTTCTATTTTTGGTACCTTCAGTTGCCCCTAGTTTTTAGTCTTATAAGTCATATATTTTCATATATTTTCTATAAAATCGTCTATTTCGAGCTATAATTATTAAATTGTATCTAGTTCTCTAGATGTCCTTGAGAATTTATCAAAGTGTATTACTGACTTACTCTGATTTGAAATATATGGGTGCAAAAATACTACATATGCTTAGCAGTGTATATGTCTTGGTTTCATATATGTTTGCTTATTAAAAAATTACTGAGTATTCCTAGCTGTTGATCTTTATTATTTGTCTTGATTCCAGTGTGGTTAGTCTCTCACTGTTATAAATCATGAGTCAAACTGAAAGTTGTGGAAATAGCTTTGGCTTCATGAAATGTAAAAAAAGAACTAATCCATGTCTGTTCTCTTTCTGTATTCCATTTGGAGTTGCGTTACGGTCATGGTTTTCTAATCTGCCCACGACTAAAGAGATACTGATAAGAAATAAGCAACAGAAATCTGTGTTATCACTGAATCTCTTGAGCTGAGACCATAAGAACAAGTCCAAATGGCAAGAGTCCAAATAATGCTTCGTCTGTTCTTAACAACCTCTGAAAGCAGGTATTTATTAACTTCCCCAGCTGCTTCAGGACTTAACTCTCCTTATAACCAGACAGATTTTCCCTACACCTTGCATAAATCTTCTTTTTGACTGGTGTTGCCAATTTCTTGTATACAGAGGGTAGACAGAAAAACACAATCAGTCATGTTTATGACAATATTTCACATACTCTCATTATGCCTCTTCTCTGCTTGAAATGGGGCCAGTCCTGTTGCTCTGTGCTCTCTCCTCATGTAGATTGTGATTCTGTGATATTTCCTTTAAATCCTGTGTTTCCCGTGTCCGTCTTTAAATACAAATATCCCGTCGTCCTTCCTCCCCTTTCGCGGTCATTAAGCGAGAGTGAGAATTTTAATTTCTAGAATGGTTTATGTACCTGGCTTTGCCTGGGACTTACCAGCTGCAGCAATGTCACGGACAGGCAAGTCCCGTTGACTTTGAACATCCACCCTCTGTGGCTCTTCAGCCCTGGAGGTGACGCTGCTGCCGCTTCTCCGTGATGTATATCCACGTGTATGGTTGTGGAAACGGGCGGGCACTTGGCTTCCTGATTTTAACCGCTTTGCCAAAACGAATGGTTGAGAAAAGCTGTGAGGAGAGTGGTGTTTTGAGCCTTTTTTTATCTTGCTGTTGGCCGTAGCTGGCTGTCCTGCAGGTGGCAATGCACAGCAAGGAGAGGGCTCGGCGGAGGAGGCGCGAGAAGTTAAAATGAGCTGGCCTGGCAGACGTGTCTCCTGCTCCCGACTGCTGCTCCCGGCTGCTTTTGCCAGTGCCAAGGATAAACCTGGGTCTCCCGGGGTAAGGAGTGCTGGAATTATTCTTGGCATCGCTGTTTGTTTGCAGTCTGCTCACCTGCTGGGGTGGGAACGGGCATCGATGAGCCCCTTCCCTCCCTGTTCCCATTTGTCACCTTGTCTCCCTCTGTTTGGGCAATATCTGCTGGGGTGTTTCTGGGGGTTTCTTTCTTCGTGGTGACCTTCCAGCTGGTGACAGTGGGCACTTTGCTGCCAGATTGTTCCAGCTGTTTCACTCCGAACTCAATCACCGACCATGTTTTCCAGTCTTGGTACTTCATGTACTTCTTAATATACTTGATTCTTCTTGATATTTCATATTCAGATGTTCCTTTTGCCATTGTCTTGGGGTTTATACTTACATTTTCAGTACAGTGAGAATACCCTGCAATGCATTTTCTTTGTAAAATATGAGTATCTTCAGCTTTAAACAGTCACTGTCACTTTTTTTTTTTCTCACAGAAAAGATTTTTTTTTTCTAATTGAGCTACTTTTGCAGCTAATAGTGACATTTACAAAAGAGAAACTAGAGAATCTGTAGCAGACCACTCACTGAAATCCAGCAATCTTGATCATAGACTTCATTACTCTTCATGTAATTTTATTCTGTTCATGTTTGATTTGATTAGAAAAATTTCCAGTGAAGCAGGTTGCAGCATTTGAAGTGCTTGATCTTCTTTAAGCCTTCTTCGGTGCTTAAGGAAATCAGAAAGCCCTTGGATTTTTTATTTTTTTATTTCATTTTTTTCTTAGCCTGTGTTGTTTTCTGCTTTTTTGTGTGTCTGGGAATCTTAGAAACCTTAGTAAGGTGGAGATGGTGGTGAGTATGCACCGCGGTAACGGGTACACATGGCTCACGTAGCGCAAAGTCCCTAAAATGATACCTTGCTCAGTACCATTTGTGTGCACAAATTGAAAGACTGCATGTGCAAGGTTATTATTTCCAAAGAGAAACAAATGTAAATAAGGCAGGTTTGTTACCATAAGTGTCATAATTTGCATGTCTGGGCAGAAAGCCACCAGTGTGACCGAAGTTTTGCAGGTAGGAGTAGAAGGTTCAAATGTTTTCTAACGTAGTGGCAACATTTCTGATTTATTGATTTTTATCTTTCTCCAAATGCGTGTACACCCATTATTCTCATTATTGCCTTTAAAGTATCTAAATCAGGCTGCGATGTAAAGTGTAGTGAACTATTTTGAACAGAGTTGTATGTGATACTTATATTATACTTTGGATGGTGAACCCCAGAGTTTGAGGCAACCTTCAAAATAAATTAGTTTTATATGATTTTATGTCTTTCCCTTTATTTCTTTGTACAAAGCCGCCTTTGTTGACTTTTATTTTTGCAAAATGTCCCTTATTTTAGCCACTGGCAACTTTTTTTTGGCCACATTTGCATCTGATTTAAGCTTTTTTTCAAGATCATATGAGGTGATTAACAAATTGACTAAACTACTTATCTTTCTTTTCCTTATTTGTTTTAGAGTAGCAGAAAGACGTTCCAATTAATAATCAATAGTCTATAAAGAATTTAACCAAATTACTTTTTGTCGTGCAGTATATTTTTACCACCTGCATCAAAATGTGTTTATGGTGTCCTCAGATGTGTGTTCTTCTGCTCTCTTGCCATAATTTATTAATCTGACAAATGTGAAGAACGTTCATGACAGTGTTGAGGCAGGTCTTTCAGCAAGGTTCACCCCCTTTCAATCAGATCCCTGGTTTTTACAACAGCAAAGTTCTACCTGAGAAGTGCAGCTCTGGTGATTTATCATTGTATGGCAGTGCTTCTGTGACCCATTTCTGCTGCTGTGATCTATCCAGGGTTCCCTGGTGTTGCTGGACGCACCATCTTGCAGTTTTACTGTTGGGGAAAAAAAAAAAAAAGAGGATTGTAAAGATGAGCAACTCAGTTCAACCTGGAGTTTCATGGGTTTTTGCCCTGGGGCAAGACATTGAACTAGGGCGTTATTGCAGTGCAAAGAGCTCCGTATTTCTCATCCTTGAGAGGCACCCAAGCTTGCAATAATGATGTCCTTGCAAGGACAGGAAGGAGTTGGGAAACTCAGGAGATCCCTTTGATTCAGAGCTCTGGCCAAAACCGGAAATAATCTAACGTGGTGCCATACTGATGGTATCTAGCTGCAGCGGCGCGCTCAGAAATGATGGTGAGGGAAACCAGGCTGCTCTTCTCTGGTGGCATCTACTGGAGCCCAGAAGAGCAATCTCAGCATCCTTTTTCCTCATCCATTTCCCATTCAGTTGTGTTGCTATTCTTCTTTGTCGTCTTCTTCTTATTATTAGTAATATTATTATTAAATATTAAATTGATGATGATGATAGCAGATTGCCTTTGAACTTTTTCTCTACTTTTCTCACTCCCCTTGCTGAATTAAGCTATATTTGGAGCTCTTCTAATGGAGTATTTTGACCATCTGCTCTCTGGAGCAATTACTCAAATTATTTGCAACCCCCTGTGCCAGCAGGGGTGAATCTAGCACAGTCCTTTAAAGGTACAGATTTCCTGACTGACATATTTTTACACTGAAATATGCCACAAATGGTACAGATCTGTAATTCTCTGGGCTTGCGTGGGGGTAGAGGGTCGTGCTTACGTTTCCAATGATTTCAGTGACTGACTCTAAGGAAACTATTATCTCTCAGTTTTTATGGGAGAAACCAAGAGAAAGGTTGTACTTTTTTTTTGAGTCTCGGTTTCCTGATTTAGGAGGTTCTCCTTCCTTTACAATCTCAGCCTGTGCTAAAATCCTCCAAATCCTCAATTTGCTCACAGCACTGAGCCCAGCCCATCGCAGGCCTGCAGTGCCTATTCTGTCTGTCAGTCATTCAGAACACACAAAACCCTCTCTGTTTTGCTGTGATTCAGGTACTGCAGCAGTCTGTCCCGTGTCTGTCCTGCTCCTGGGGATGTTCACCTCCTATAACAAGGGGAGGGATTTTTCCACTTCGTGTCCTGTCTCTCTTCCTAAGTAAATCGGGCTTGTTTTCAAAATGCAAAACCCAAACTCAAGGTTTCAGTGGATCAAGTTGCACCAGGGGAGGTTCAGGTTAGATATTAGGAAATACTTCTGTATTCTCACAGAAATCTTTGCTTTGATCAAACAACAAAAATACATCTCTACCTTTGTTTTCTTATGGCGTATGTTTACAGTAGGTTTTTTTCCTTTTCATTTGTCTCATTTTTCGTGTCTCCTCCCTTGTACTTTCTAGGTTTCTCCCTTCATGATCCGAAAAACGCCGCTGAATACAGATGAGCTGATACTTAGTCCAGTCCCAGACGATCTTTTGTTCAGGTAATTACTCGGAACCGCAGCAGCTCTTAAGTGCCCCGACTTCTCTGACTGAGATTGACGGATGGAAAGATGAGGCGAGGCAGGCACTTACAGCCAACTTGGTAAGAATAAAGGAAAAATGCAGACTCATTTAAATAAGGTGGGGTTTTTCCCCTTTCTTCCTCCCCATACTGTCCCGAGGAGGCATCCTGAATGTTACCCAAAGTTATGTGTTTAGCTTGGAGCCAGGCTTGTTTGGTTGGAGCAGAGGTGAGCATCCCTGAGTGGTGCTGGAGCCTTGCTGGTATCGCTCCCGCAGCCAGTATCACACCCTGCAGGAGGGCTAACTTCTTAGAGAAGAAATTCTACCAAGTTTCTCGGAGAAAACAACGCAATTCTCCTTATCATAAAGCCAGTGATTTAGATTTATGCCTGATTTACTTGCCTTGGCTTCTCACTCGCTCAAGACATTTGTTGGTATATACCAGATGACACGACCCATTTAAAACAAATGAAATTGGCTTTGAAACCTTTATCCCCATCTTATCAGTATTGCCCCAGCAGATTCTCAGTCACTAATAGTAACATTTTGCAAAACAAACAAAATAACCTCATTTCTATGTGGAAACAAATAAACTCCTAGTAATCCCTGCTAAAAAATATTTAATGATTCATATAAAAATGTTACCAGCCTGTATCTAAGAGACATATTCATGAACAAATACATAAAATCATATCCATAAACATGAAAAAATATCCCAGGGCTCACCGATGAATCAGAGTAAATGTATTTACAATATTGCCAGCAGTGCTTTTTTTAAAGAAAACCTTGTTAATGAAGCACTGAAAATGTAGAAACAGTGCTATGGGTTGGCCTCTTTTTTAGAGGATTAGAATCTATAAAATGACTGGCATCTTTATGTAGCCTGGAATGGCTACTATTAAGCATTTAATGTAAATTGCAATATCATAGTCTCTCCTGAATTATAGTCAGTATTACAGCCGTGCAGCTCCAGGACCAAACACAGCCTCGATATCTATGCCCAGTGTCAACCAGTAACCAGTTGCAGAGCTCCTTTCCTCTATGGGTCTCACCCTATAGATCAGCTATACTAATTCATGTGTGGGAAGTTGAGCCAAAGTTCCCCCCCCCCCCCTTTTTTTTTTTTGCCTTTGGACTTTATGTGTGTGAGCAAGAAGGCAAAGGAGAATGATGCTTAAAGGTGGCTGCTTTCTCCTACAGCTTCTGTGGGGATCTTGGGGGTGAGCAGCCTGCACAATTCACCATCATGCACAATTCACAGCGTGGGAGGTGCCAGTTGTGCCCTTTCTAGCATCACTCTTCACCAGCCAGAAGAAACCTGTTGTGCTGTCAGTCCCCAGACATTTTGGCTTAAGAAATCACAGAGAGAAAAAAAAAAAAGCAGTATATTTTCAGAACAAAGCTTTTTTTTTTTGACGTCTAACTGTGTTGTGTGGGGTTTTACGTCATTGCGCTCTGACTTAAATAAGATCAGTCCTAAGATTGTTAAAGTGAAGCATTATAATTTAACCTCTGGTCCTCAGACAACTAATATCTCTGAAGGATATTTTCTTTAAATTAGTAAACCGTTTGGTAATGACCTTGATGTACAAACAGGCAAATATTCAGAATTAGATATGGAAGAGATGGAAAGATAGAAAACACAGGAGACATAAAAGTTTTTAGATTTATGTACTCAGATGATTTTATTACCTTTTCCAAAAGTTCCACAGTGTGATTTATAATTTCTATTAAAAATATAAAGGCACTGTCTGGACTGTATATAAGGAAGTGAACATCCCTAAATCTTTGTTTTATGTCATTCTAAGAAAAATGGTACAAGTTTACCCATACCCTTCACCTTCTAGTCTTTGCTCAAAACACATCTTATCTACAATAACAAGAAGGCAATCAACCTCTCTTAATTCCTTAATTTCCTGAGCATGTTGCTCAGGAGCGTGTGCAGGTAGGTTTGGAATGTCTCCAGAGAAGGAGACTCCACCACCTCCCTGGGCAGCCTCTGCCAGGGCTTTACCACTCTCACAGGAAAGAAGTTCCTCCTCATGTTTAGGTGGAGCTTCTTATGTTCAAGAAGTTTGTGCCCATTTCTTCTTGTCCTGTCCCGGGGCACCACTGAGAAAAGACCAGCCTTGTCCTTCTGACACCCTCCCCTTAAATATTTGTAAGTATTGGTCAGATCCCCCCTAAGTCTTCACTTCTCAAGACTAAAAAGACCCAAGTCCCTCAGCCTTTCCTCATAGGAGAGGTGCTCCAGGCCCTTAATCATCTTTG
>JAOTQQ010000012.1:124384205-124401681 GCA_026546715.1 Gallinago undulata
GCCCATTGCTGGCTCATGGTCATCCTGTTGTCCACCAGGACTCCCAGGTCTTTCTCCTCAGAGCTGCTCTCCAGCAGCTGGAGGAGCACCCCAACCAGATGGGGGTGTTGGTAGGATTTTTCACTCACATTGGTGCGTCCTTTGCGGGAATGAAGCAAGATTCATATTCGTGGAGTGCTATTTAAAGCTGGAAGCCTGGTTTTCCAATTAAAGGTGTGTATCTGCCCTTGCAGTGAGGCACTGGCAGGGTAAACAGGATCAGCAGTAAGCGTTACCGAGACCTGCAGCTGCCTGACAGTTGCCATTTTACAAAACTTCCTTTTTTTTTTCCCCGCCTCAGAGTCTATACAGATATGAGTTTCAGCAATACTTGCCTCCAGCCTCTTTCAACTTTCTTTTTAATTAAAAATCTTAATTGGGAGTAATAAAAATTCCAATTAAGCTTTTTAAATAAAACCCAGAAGCTCAAAGTGGCTGCAGTTGCAGATAACTGCCACCGCAACCTGTGAGTAGCACTTCTGTTTGAGCAAAGCTTTTCTTTCCCTCCAATAAATAGGGTGGTTTCTGACTGTACCTCCGCACCTTTCGACAGCACTGTACCTTTAAGTCTCACAGAGTTATCGTTTCCACGTGAAATAGGGGCATCCTGGTGAATTTTGGTAAGTGCAGCACCGGGGCTCGGGTCTCCGTAGGTGTCTATGCCTGAACGCCCCTCAGCATCACGCCACGTGTTGGGTCTGTCAGCAGAGTCAAGAGCAGGAACAAGGGCTGATCAAACCATTTCCCGGTGAATTCACGGGGTTTTAGAGGGAAGTGAAAAGAGAAAGCATCAAACTCGAGAATGTTATGGGAAACAGTGTCAAAAGCCTTGCTGAAGTCAAGGTAGACAACATGCACCGTTCTCCCCTCGTCCACCCAGCCAGTCATTCTATCGTAGAAGGCTATCACACTGGTCAAACATGATTTCCCCTTGGTTAATCCATGTGGTCCACTCCTGATGACCTTTTTTGCTAATGCATGCTTAGAGATGACACCCAGGACGAGCTGTTCCATAACCTTTCCAGGGCTGGAGGTGAGGCTGACCAGCCTGTAGTTTCCTGGATCCTCCTTCTTGCCTTTTTTGAAGGCAAGGTGTGACATTAGCTTTCCTCCAGTCCTCAGGCACCTGGCCTGTTCTCCATGACTTTTCAAAGATGATGGAGAGTGGCTTCGTGACAGCATCTGCCGGTTCCCTCAGCACTCACTGGTGCATCCCATCAGGGCCCATGGATTTGTGGGTGTCAAGTTTGCTTAAAAGATCTCTAATCTGATTGAGGGAGAACCATCCAGGCTCTCCCTCCTACCGCCAGGGTCTGGGGTTCTTGAGGGCCAGCCAAGCCAGTTCAAAGTTGGGATGTTCCGTGATGCTGACTATGTCTGAGATTCCCAGGACTGCTTCCCCTACAGTTTCATAGGGGGGTTCTATTTTTTTTTCCCCCCATTTATTATTGACTGATTCCTAGCTCTTGTTTTGAAAGCCTACTTGTGTTGGCTCCAGATACCACTGGCATTAGCTTCACAGGCTTTTCTCATCAGCTTGATGGGCCCAGGTGGCCTTGTCTTTCACTGCTGTTGTTGCTTTCATTTTCTCAGCCATCTGTTTCTGACAAGGATGAATTACAGCCCTGGTTTCCAAGAAGTACCTTGATAGTTGTAGCTCAAATGATTGCAGCAAGAAAAAAACCTCAGGATTGCTTGAAAAGCAAAATATTCATATAGAAAACAGAATGTAAACACTCATAGGACTTTCAAGAAAATAAAAATGCTAATCTTCTGCCCAGCCACTACTTAATTTATTAACGATGTTGAATTTATTTAGTTAAATGATGAATAGAGTTGGTTAGAGAATGGCTATATTATAATGCAGAATGGTGTTTTTCCCCCCCAAATTAAAATCTTAATATAAAGAATTAAACCAAGTCTTTTGTACTTACTGCCCCAAAAGTTTGAAAATGAGAAGTATATTTTTCCAAGAACTCAAAAAGCCTTGGATGTAACGAGCGGGGATCGTTCTCCTACCCCAGCCTGTTTCACTGGAAAATTGTCCTCCAACCCAACGGGTCCAGTAGAGTAATAACGCGGTGGTGTAAGTGCAATATTGTGCTTCTGACAGATACAATGCCCTGTGTCACCAAATTGCATTTCTGTTCAGCAAAGGTACGTTTGCCTTAGGTCGAGGGAGCCGAGAGAGTCTTATTGTAGGTTGGACTTTGGCCAGTCCTTGCTCTCTCTCGGTGGTGGTTCTATCATCGGCTGCATCTGGCTCTGACTAACAGCCGTATTCAAGGAGAATTGGGAACTTGAATTACAGGAAGGCAGGAGAGATTATGTTTCAAATGTAGAGCTTTCTTAGTTTTCTTCCTGAGCTTTCTTTGAAAGCATCTTCTGGAATAAATCACAATATCTAATAACCCAGTGAGGCTTTTTAAGAGGAGTTTTAAGGGTGTACCAAGGTCTTATTGAATCACGTTATCTACCGTTCCAAATCCTCTTGAAGTTAGTTACAAAGAATAATAGCTATATGTTCAGGCTGAAGAGTCTGAAGATTTTACTGACTTTGGATTAACAGAAAGATTTCTGACTCTCAGTGTTTAAGCTTCACCTCTCTGTCAGTCATTCCTGACAAGGCCAGAATAAGGTACTAATGGCAGTGACTTTAGAGAGGGTGGTTTTTCATTAGTTTAAGCAGGATGTCAATTAAAAAGGAATTGAGATAAAGAACCAGCAACTAGATTAAGTTTACACTTCTTCACGGATGATAAGAAAAATCCATTTACAGGTTCTATTTCAGACTGAATATACTTCCTAAGGTACAGGCCTCTTATATTATAGCTTTAAAAGTCAACTGACTATTTCTGAAAAGATTTAATAACCATTGTGTCGGAAATGTGGAAGAATTTTTTAACCACTGGAAATAATTATTTCTTCCCTAAAATGAATATACTAAAATTAATTTAAATTTAATTTCACACATTTTACAGATGATTGTTATCATCTGCCATAATTTCTTCTCCTCCTGTCTGACTATTATTTGAGTTCTCTAAGAACCCACAAAGCCCTTTTAAAATAGGAAGAGAAATCTATCTTTCTGTGATCTCTGGATGGGGTAGGACAACGGGGGGCTGATTTCCAGCTAAGGAGTGCGTGACACTATTGAAGACTATATGTGATATATATTTTTTTTTTATTATTTCTGTAGTCCATTTGCAAGATTTTGAGCAACTTAATAGGAGTTATGAACTCAGAATGTAGCAGAATTCTGGGCAGGAGTGTGGCAGTGTTGGGCTTTGATCAGCCTTAAGGCAAAAGAGACTCCTACAGGAGTTCACTCTTCTTTGTGTCCTTGTTACTCCAGACAATATTGGTCTTCAGATTTCAGATGAAAATTACTGTTTTATAAATATAATATAAGTAATATAAATACTGTAGGTATTTATTACCCTGGACTCACCTATTCAATATTTTTTTTTTGCGTTCATGGAGGCTAGAAATGTTTTCTCTTACGGAAACTGGGGCTGTGAATTGGTGTTACTGTGGTCAGAGCTGGGCACTCACAGGTTTCTGCTTTGCCCAGAAGCGCAGATTAATCCAGAAGAGACAAGTATTTTGAGGGATCCTTCCCCCTGAGAAGTAAAGTATGGGGACCGCAGCGTATGACACAGGGTCAAAGGGAAGCTCAGACAGTTTGGGACTCTTGAGCACCATCTGCAGATTTTCTAAACACCGTGGAAGATTGGAAGGGACTTTTCAGATCATCTACCTTTGAGTTAATCCACTTCTGCCCACTGAAAGAGGCAGTTTTTCTGCCTTTTAATTGTAATCTGAATGAAGTAGTGTGGTTTCAGACTGGGCTGTATGTGAAAACTTGTTCTGAGTATTATCTGAGGGATTTAGTCCTCTTTACTGTTCCTTTGCCTAAATCCTGAGCAGATGAGTCAGGTGTGGGGTTTTTCAGTGGTTGGGTTGGGTTTTTTCAGCAGCAAAACAGCTTGGCTTTCATGTTTGGTCCCTCTGCTATGAAATAGTAAAATAGTCAAAATAACCAAAGCTTTCTATCACGAACGAAATAACAGGGAGTTTCTTGTACAGGCAACAAGGTTTTCTCTTCTAAGTAACTAAGGAACAGACAGCAAGACACCCATCTAACTCGGAGGGGAAGAGAGCTATCATTGAGAGGTATTCAAACCAGGAGAGATGCTGGCAAACCCTGATTCTCCTACGCTATTTATACTGGCAGACAGAATGAGTCACATTATGCTACTTTTTAATAGCTTTCTCACCTTCCTGAAATGAATTACATGCTTGCAGAGCAGCGATGGTAAACTAGGATTCATAGCCCTCATTATTAGCTTTGCAACATCCTTAACATCAGCGTAGCTATTTGTATTCAGCACCCATGAATCAGCTGTAATACATTGTGATAAATAATCTGTCCAGAGGGACATCAGCATTGCGTCTGAAGAACAGCCCAGACTAATCCTGTGAAATCTGCTTTGATGCAGTCTGTGAAGTTAGGTCTCGTTAGAGCTCTCCGAGCCAGGGAGGTAGCTATTATTGGTCGATTCTTCCTGATAAAGAAATTATTGAGCAACTTTTTCAGAGGTGCTTAAACGCCCTGGTGTTCATGATTTAAAACTGCTGTTTTCAGCAACAGAGTGGGACTACTAGCTGCATGTACACCATAATGTTAAAACCTCACCAAAAGCAGAAGGAACATATTTGGCCATGATGGAAGGTGTTCTTTTGAATGCTTTCTTCCTAGATCTGTCTGTGGTTTTGAAGGTTTGAGCTGAATCAGGTTTCTGTCACTAGGTTCACAGAATGCCACGGGGTTGGAAGGGACCTCTGGAGATCATCTAGGCCAACCCCCTGCCAGAGCAGGGCCACCCAGAGCAGGTTGCACAGGAACATGTCCAGGCGGGTTTGAATGTCTCCAGAGATGGAGACTCCACCACCTCCCTGGGCAGCCTCTTCCAGGGCTCTGCCACCCTCACAGGAAAGAAGTTCCTCCTCATGGTTAGGTGGAACTTCTTATGTATAAGTTTGTACCCTTTGCTTCTTGTCCTGTCCCTGGGCTCCACTGAAAAAAGACCAGCCCCTTCTTCTTGACACCGTCCCTTTAAGTGTTTATAGGCATTGATCAGATCCCCCCTCAGTCTTCTCTTCTCCAGACTAAAAAGACCCAAGTCCCTCAGCCTGTCCTTGTAAGAGAGATGCTCCAAGCCCCTCATCATCTTCGTAGCCCTCCAAAGGTTATGGACTCTGTTTCTGCTACAAAAGATGTGACATTAAACAAAGCATGGGAAGATGTGGGGGCTTGTGGCAGAACCAGTCTGAATCTGTGTAGGCAACAGCTGGACACAATTACAGGTTACAGAAAATAGAACCAGAAGAAGCTCTGAGGGGTCATCTACATAGTCTGCAAGCTGAGGCTCAATTAACACTGGCTGAATAATTTTCAGAAGTGTTTATTTAACCTTCTCTTACAAAGTTCCCACAGCAGTAGGAGAAAATGTGCATGAGCAGCTTTCACCTGTGAGTGAAGGCAGAAAACCTTGCCTCAGTGGTGCTGGCCAGACAGCAGATGCTTTTAGCCTTTCTCTGCTGTTGGATGGACCTTCAGATTTGTGTAGAAGGGAGCCACATACCCAAATTTTCGCAGAGCAGTTGTGTTTAAACAGCACAAAGGTCTGGGACTGCTCTGAAAGTCTGAAAACCAAAATTAAAAGATGTTAACATACCTGGAGGACATGTATACAGCAGAAGAAAGTGATGCTGACGGTCCTGAATGACCCAGGTGACCCACCTGATTTAAAGGCTGGAAGAAATCACCTCTAAGGCTGTACCAAAACCTATTGTTCCCTGAATGAGCTTTCCTGCTATTTCATGCGGAGGCCTTGAGCCTTGTCTGGGCAATATGTGCTGCCATTTTATTAACAAATAAGATCAGGTTGTTAATACAAGTGGGTTTTTTGTTTTTTTTTTCAGCCAAACCTCTAGAGTTCACCTACCAATGAAGAAGGAGCTACAAAAAGAGAAAGCTTATAGCCTGTCAAACACAAATTCTACAAAGTGGCTTTTATATTTAAGGTACGTTTCTGTTTATTGTTGTAGTTGTACAAATTCTGATGATGGGATTTAACGGGCACAATAATGCTCTGAGCCTTAAAAGCAACACAAATTTCTGTCCTCCCTTTGGATATCATCAATTACTGTGAATGCGGTGGGATGTGTTCTTCTGTTATCTATTTGCTTATTGTCTGATGATGAATTTAGATTTTTATGGATTTCAATTATATTTTTCTGAGTTTAACAACTTTAAATGCTGCCTTTCTTTTGCCAGCACCTGATATATCAGTACAATCCGTTGATACAGGTGTCTCATACAGTGGAAAATTGCATTTGGCAGGTTGTGTGAAACGGATACAGGTGTTCAGTACTTCTTAAATGCAGATTTACTCTGTAGAAATAGTCGTGTTTATTAAGAATCCTTATAAATATATATATAGTTAATTTAAAATAAAATAAGCTGAAATATTTTCAAATAAAAATTGAATTTAAAATAAAATAAATTCTTATATACTGGTTTGTTTCTTTAACTCTTCTCTAGATTTTAGAAAATTGCCCCGGTGCTCACTTTCAAGCTCTATGTTTAATAAATTCATGCATTTTTGACCAAAGGAAGCACTTTGTGCCACTTCCAGTATTTCTTTAATGTGCTACGTGGTGCTGATAAACTCTGTATGCCTTCCACGAACGGGCCATGACGAGGGTCAGAGTATGAAATATAAAGCTTTATGTGTAGACACTAAAGGGTGTAGGTTTAAGATCATAGAATCTCAGAGTGGTTTGGATTGGAAGGGACATTAAAGATCATGGAGTTCCAACCCCCCTGCCCTGGGCAGGGACACGTCCCACCAGACCAGGTTGCTCCAAGCCTGGAGCTCCAAGCCTGGGCTTAAAAGATGTGGGAACACTGGATTGAATGCAGATGTGGTGCTATCTCAGGCTTCTTTTTTTTTTTTTTTTTTCCAGCAATTTAAAACAAAGCATTGCAGCTTTGCTTATAACAGAATGTTTATTTCCAGGAGGGAGCAGATCTAACGTGCAGGGAGGAGCAGGTAGTTTTGAAGTAAGGTCAGCAGGCACAGGTCTCTGTCCCTTTTTGCAGGTGCAGGCACAGGAATGGTGTGTTTCTTTGCTCTGAGATGGATCAATGAAGGATCAGATGCTTTCCTTCAGCCGAGCCAGTACTTTCTGCTGCCAGGATGTGGCACCAGTGGTGTTCGCTCTCACGCCAGGGCACGGGCTGAAGCTATCTCAATATTTGTTACAACACATCAACTACAGCTTCAGGAGCACCGTTAATACCCTTTTTAGTTCCAGAACCTAAGTAGTATTATTTGTAGGGTTCGTGGCCAGCTAGCTGAATGTGCTGTCGTGTGCATTTCATGATCAAATTCCCATTCCGCTCGGCAGAAGTTGAGCTGAGGTGTCCCAGAGACAGCCCCCCCCAAAAAACCCCACCAGAGACAGCCTGTGCACCCAACCTGTCACAAAGGACCCATTCACAAGGCTTAAAGGAATAAACCTCACTTTCAAGCCACATATCGTGAGTCAAATGCTTAAATAATATTCCAATTTACTAATTTTCTAATTTAATATAAGGATTTATAATTTTAGTGACCTTTTATAAGTTTTAGAGACGGGCTGACAGAAGATTCCCATTGCTTCTGTGTCTGGCTGGCTCACAAAGAGTGAGGAGGAAGAGCAGTGGAGTAAGGAAACATGATTGCTGACAACAGCCAAGCAGGTATGCTTCATTTTTAAGCCTGCCAGCCTCGCTGTGATTCCTTTCATTTTTCTAAAATCCTCTTGTACATCTTAATTATCCTAGGTAATCTCATAGGATGAATTTTATAAGGGCAAACACGAGTTATTAATTTTCAGCATCAGGGTGTTAAAATAACTGATGAAGCTTGTACTAAGGGAAAAAAAAGATAGGCATCTTCTGCACCAGAATACAATGCTCTGTGTCTGATGAACTTTTGTTTTATATGTTGTACCCTCTAGAAACCTTTACATTTTCAAACCAGTAGGAAACTGGCCTTTACAGGAATACAGGGCGTATGAAGATGCCTGGGATAACCGACCTCTCCATCAGCAGTTTGCTCTCAGCTTTTGCCAGGTATGTTTCAGATGTGATGTCTACCTATAAAATTACGTAATTTCAAATATTTAGCTGGCTAACCTAAGGGACGTGAGGACGGTTTGTAGACTGAAAAATACACCAGTCCTTCAAATACAATACTTTAGAGCTGCAGCACAAGCAAAGGTTAATATGGTTAAAAGATCTATTTTCTTCCAAGCGCTATTCCAAAAAGAGAAAAGCAACAACAAAACCCCAAATAAATCGTGTCTGTTATGATTACCTCCTGAATTCTGTCGATCAGATGAGACTCTAGTTGCAACAAGATCTGTTTGTCTAGACTCAAAGTGCTCTAAGTCATATCAGTTAATAATTGCTAATTTACATCAAGTGAAGACCTAACTGATAAAAGAAGTTTCATCATAATAATACTTTAAGGTATTAAAAAATGCCCAGTTGTGGTACTAAAATGCCAACTTCAATATTTCGGTCAAACACACTCTGAAGCTTCCAGTCACCTGATCTGCTGACATGGTGGGGGACATAACCTGATCATCTTAAAAATCCCCATGTAGATGGCACAAATGCAATCAGCCTCAGTAATAAAACAAATAATATCACAGAAATTAGACTTTTCCATTCTCCTCTGTGTTGCTGTTTCTAAAAGAAAACACTGGAAGAAACAGCTAGTTTGACCTACAGGAAACCAAGAAGTTTCTATGTAGGTTTACTCTTCTTTAAAATACGTATATTTCCTTCAGGAGCCTGAAATGATCATTCCTCCCTCTTGAAAACTGGAGCCCAAACCCCCAAATATCTGAGCAACAGCCATTGACAACTCCTAAATAGGTGCTGTTTGTACCAGTGGGGACGTAAAGGGAGATGGTGGAGGTTTGTGTGTCCAGTGTTGGAAACTTTGCTCAGTCAATATGGGAACTTAGAATTCAGAAACGTAGCAAACCACTAAAGATACATAAATTAAACAGATTCCTCATATTCATAGGCTCCCTTGCACGACGTTAGATTGTTTAGCTTTCATGGTTTGTGTTGTTGCTTTCAATGGTGCTATTAATCATACTTTCTCATTTTCTTTCACTGCTAGGATTTGACAAGGATTTTCGTTCATCTTGAAAAATTGCACGTTCTGAGGAGTTTCTTCTCGGTGCTCCCCTGCGCTGTGCACACCCTGCTGAGGGAAGGCAGCCTGTTTTCTGCACGATGCTCCTTCCTGAGGGATGGCTTCAAAACGATGGGTTTGATCGCTCTCTTGTCACTGAAAGATCATAAACAAATAGGTCTGTTGAGTTATTTTTCTACTGGAAGCCTTTATGATTCCGTCGAAGAGGAAACCGAACTAACTCAATAAGCAATGGACCATAAGGCAGTAAACTGATACACTGTTAATTTTTATTGCTAAAGCTTCTTCCTACTACTCCGGTTCAACGTGCTACTCATATTTTATTATGCTGATTTTTATGCTTGCAATGGCAAATCCTTCTAAATAGTCTGCTCAATATTTTTTGTCAAAATGCGTTGGCTGTAGGAAGCAACAAGGCGGGGAGCGTAGCGATGTCCTCATCCAAAAGAACCAAGAAAGAGGCCAGACGCGTTACAAATGGACCTGCAAGTTGTTGGCCAGGGCTACTAGAGCACCTGGCTGGCTGCTGGAGGGACCTTGGAAGAGGAACATTAAAGGCCCAATGAAGGAGGAGGCAACGGATACAAAAGTAGTACAAAAAATTGTGGGTGCTCAGGAGCCAGATAAACAAATACATAAACTTTGGCAATCCCTTGTGTCCCTTCATATTTTTATATATTGTAATAGCAGACTGAGAGCCCAGGAGGAGCTGGGCCATAGAGATTACAGATCTGTAGGCATAAGTTCTCATTTCCAATCTAAACGGTTCTATGATTACGTTGCAGAGGTGGCTGCTCTGGTTCCAGTTGCAGGGATGATTTCTCTCTGCTTGTTCAGGAGTTTCTGCATGGTGTTTAATAGCACACTCTAAGTGCCATGTTTGTTTTCCCTCCCAACCTTAATTTCTCATGTTTGTTGATTACCTAGTAGAATGAGACCCCAGTCTTGACCAGGCTCTGCCGTGATCCATCTGGCCGATATAAAATTCTATTTAAAGGTTATCAAGGTACTGATTTTGCAGACTTGATTCACAATATGATTTGCTAAATAGCTCTGAATATGAAAACACAATCTGCTGTACCAGATTGGGTTGCTGCTCCTTCAGGTCTATTATTCTACTTCCAGCAGTTGCTTTGTCTAATGCTTCAGCAGAAGGGAGTGGACAGACATAACACAGCTTGCCAACACTGTGAAGGTCTCCATGAGGGCAAAATTCCATTTTCAGTCCCATGCCATCAGATCCTGCCTGTCATTTATCCCATCAGAAATAATTTTTGTTTTTATTTTTCCGAAAATGATCACTTCCTTTCAAAGTCTAATATAAGGCACTCTAATCCCTGCAGAAAGAAATTTCAGTCTATCAGGAAACTGCCTGGAGAGATATTCTCTTTTCCCTCTGAATTACCTATTACAGTGTTTTACTTCTTAAGCTTAATGTGCTTTTGAGGTTAACACAGATATTCTGGCAATCTAACCTTCCCCTGAGGGTACTGATGTAAATCAGGGATATCTCAGTTTATCCCTAAGGTTAGCTCAGATCAATTTAGTCCCTTGCACTGGTTTTTGATCCGGACCCTAATTTGCAGACTTTATTATAAACTGGATAATATTGCCCAATGAAATGAGCACGTGAAGAAAGAAGAGGTGCAACTGTGCTGCATTTGTTTGAGAGTGGAAGATTATTTTCAAACATGTTCATCAAGGTAGCCAACATTAGGGTTTTGTAGGGATTGCTGTACATCAGCCTACAAACTTCCTGCTTGGTCCACCACCAGCAACCCATCTAAACAGGGATAAACAGGGTTTAGTGCTAGACTGGTCACTGTAGTCTCACATCTAGACCTTCAGAAGCTTTGGTCAATCGTTGCCTCATCCTCCGAGCACCTAGGGAGTCTGGCTGTGTTTCTCCCAGCACTGTCCCCCAGTGCCCTGCATCTGTCACATCTCTGGATGGACACATTCCTAAATTGCTGGGCATCAACCTGTTTTTTGCCTCTCTTGCAGGCTTCTGTATTGAACAGGCTGCTAAGGTGCCCCGTGTGGGACCGTCCATGCCAAGGCATCTGAGCTTTGGATGTTACCAAATGGAGATCGTGGCGCTCAGGTTCCTGTCTGTGTCCCATCTTAGGAAGGAAACATTTAATATGGTGCCAGGAATTCCCACTGAGTGGCTCTCCTCTGACTTTTAAAAGGAATATTTAAGTCACAGGACAGCAGTGGGGTAGTACTGGGTCTCAAGGCAGCATTCCCCCTTGCTTCCCTGTAAAAGTGAGACTGGAAGGCAGTTCAGCTCGAGCTCTGTTTTCTGTGTGACTCAGATTTCTGTTTGCTTCATGGAGAGCAGCAGAGTTGTGGTGGGTAACAGACTGGATATAAGGCCCCTGTCTCCAGGTACTGGTAGGAGAATGGCACTCCTGTTATTCGCCGGATCCCAGCCTACTGTTTCGACAAATTCCCGATGGAAAGCTGCCAAGGCTGTGTTAATTTTTCTCAGAGCAAACACGGGGATGCTCCAGTATCTTCCTCACTGCAGAGATTCACAAACACTGGTATAAATTGATGCAAACATTAGATAGGCTAAATAAATTATTAAGGCTGAGTGGTTCAGATGTTTTCTGCAGTGTTGGTAGTTCCATTTTCATTTGCTTGCTGTGCAGGTGCAGGGAAAGGTACTCTGTGTCCACTGAATTCATACTGCTTAAAGTTTAAAATTCATTTCTCACCATTTATGACACATTACTAAACTTGTGTAGCCTTAAGAAACCTTCTTCAGAAAATGCTCAAAATTGCTTTTAATCAGTTTAATAGATATCTGACAGATACGTGTTTGCTGCTAAAATGGATGTTTTTAAAAAAGGCACCCACGTGCTGGTTGCTCTTTCAGTCAGCTTAATGTTTGGGATGGGCAAAGAACAAGTATTAATGTCAGTTTAAATGTTGTTGGCAGTAAGAATTTAGATAATTTTATTCTAGTATAATCATAAAGCTGCGAAAATCTAAAAAAATACAGAGTCATCAAATCAAGAACTGTTGCAATAATATCAGAAAAGCTGGAATTCAGGTGAGGCAGTACTCACACCTACCAGATGTTTCTGTTCAATACTGATGCTCACAGAAGGGAGCCCGCTTGTAAAAGATGGAGGCTGTCAGCTCAGTTTGGATAGCTGTGCGGAATAAAGGCTAGCCCATACCAGTTTTTTGTTCTGATGACCTTAAAAAGAGATGTCTCTGTATTTCATTTCCATTTCCCTAAACCGCCTAAATGCACTTCGAATTTTTCTAACATTGTTTTTAATGATAAATATGAATGAAGTCACTGCAATAACCAAGGCAAATAAAATAAAAACAAAAAGCTATTCTGCATCTGACAGGGCGAGCTGAGTAACTCATTGTCTTCAGTACTTAACTAACTAGACCTACTGTGGTTTTTGTGCAGCGGGACATAATACGGGATTCAAAAGCTTTACTTTCAAGATTTACTGAGATTTTGAAGTAGTGAAAGCATCATAAAACCCCATCAATAAATCTACACGTACGTATCTACAGCCATCTATCAATTTATGTGTGATTCAGCCTTTTCCCTCTCCCGCAGAGAGGTAAATCTGTGTATTAAATTTTGTCTACGCCCATTTCCAACGAACAAAGGAATAAAAGAATTATTTATCAATTGATAAGCCTCTTTATAAAATATTCTACTTCGGAATCTTAAAGCTCTCCCCGTGTTTTTCCTGCTCCTTTCCCTACGGTTCAGTTTTGCTGTCTCTCCCTGTGGTTCTGCCCGGCCTCGGGAAGCAGAGGGGGCTGCCAGCATCACCCCTGCCCTCTGCCCCTCTGCTGCCCTGCGGGGAAAGGAGGCTTGTGCTTCTCGAATCCCCTCGGGAGGCCTTCACTAAATGAGGGACCTTCGGAGGGTTTGATGAAATAACACCTCAGCAGCTTAAGTTCAGATATTTTTAAGTCTATACCTTGCCATCGAAAAAGGTGAGAGCACACCTCCTCACAAAAGGGAATCTGCGGTTTGTTCTCAGCCAGCGCGTGCTGTTCAACTGAAAAAACAGCAATTGGATGTTCCTCCGAAAAATTCAGACTCGCAGGACGCGTTTGCCCTTGAACATAAAGCGACGTAATGATTTCAGAGGGCTCTCAACACTCAGGTAACAAACAAAACGAGCACGGTAATAATAGCTGGTGTAAAATGAGTTATTTCGTGTCTCTAGATTTATAAACATGAATGGCTTAATATATATTCTATCTCCAGCCAGTTAAATTAATCCTCTCAGCAGAAGCAATATAAATTTAGACTGTATTTTCCAGATGATTTTGCTTACTTCTGATCCCCTTTAGTACATAATGTGCTGCAGCTCTAAGAAAATTAATGCTTACAAGCGTAGATGTTTACATGAGTCAGCAAAGCTGGCATAAAGTTGATGACACCTCGTATGCCCAAAGGAGCTGACAGTCACTGCTTAATGAGAAAAAATAATCTGATATTCAGTCCGATTATCGTGGTATAGATTAATGTGCCAATGAGCCTGTTGGAAAACTTTATCTTGTGCTGGCATAGCAATTTATGTAACGCAGATTGCAGGGAAGAACAAATGTGCATATAGCCCGTTAAAGGCACAAGTCAAGAATGAGGCAACTGAATTCCAAATACTGCACTTTCAGCTGGTATTAGCTGATCTCCTTTAATCTTCGCTAGCTCTCTTAGGCGGCACTTTCCTCGGGCTGAACTTGGTCTTCATTTAAATGAGATGCTGGTTGTGATTTCCACAATGAATCCGTGAGGGTGGTCTCAGTGTCTCCAGCATTGCACTTCTTCATCTTAAAATTTGCCTGTTATATCCTGACCACAGCCTGTGCCTCCATCCCATGCCAGTGTATTGCACCTCTATATGCATTATTTTGGGTTTTTTTTTTTCACCGAGAAGCAACAGATCCCAAAGTACAAATTAAGGAATAGTAATGAACAGAGTAAAAAAAAAAATTAAAAAAAATAATTCCTCTTTGCAGAGAGTATCATTAGACATGTTTCTTCCGTGGTTGTCAGTGGGAATTCAGCATTATACCCTTGGTGCAGATACTGAGACGGGGAAGTTTCAAATTAAAGGTATTTATCAAATTGAGCCATTCTTTTTGCAGCGGGTGTAATTAAGGAAGAGCACTGGAAACTGCTGTGTTCTGAGTAACTGGCTCAGCCTGGTAAAGGAAAAAGATGGATCTTCTAAATGTTTCTGAGGTAAAAGCAGCAGCAATTAGCAAGTGTGATGGGGGGAATGAGAAGTTGCCCGTGGGCTCAGGGGCAGGGATGTGGGTCGGGGTGCCCAACTTTTCATAGTGTTAGCGACAAACACGTGTTCTTTTTGGGTGCAGTAGAATTTTGGAGGGTGAAAAAAATCATGCTTCGGAATGTAGCATTTAGTAAAAGTCATGTTTAGTGAAACAAGCAAAGAAAACCCATCAAGTAAAAAAAAAAAAACAAAAAACAAAAAACGCATGTTTTGCTTTCAGCAGAAGATTGGATTATTTCATTTTGGCTTGTCTCAGCTTTCACATGGTGGTGTCTTCTGCTGGTTTCTCTCACAGAGCCTCCTACTCAGTCACATCCTGGGGAGAGACTACCTCAGACTGCTCAGGAGATGTCTTGCCAGGCAGAATTTGGGAGACTTCAAATTCTCTTAAGGCACCATAAAAAAAAAGATCTAACAGTGGAACTGTGAACTGTCTCAAACCCAAGATTTTACATTCGGCCAAAGGAAATTCTCTTTGGCTCGACTGAAAACCGCTGCATTAAAGTTTTTCAAATGAGAAAATTCTGATTTTGGATGGAAAATTAACCACCATGGGGTAGGCTCTTTGACCTTGCTGCCCCCGCTGTGCCCCTGGAGAAGGCGTTTGTGGTCCCTGCTCCTGCGAGGGCCAGTGAGCTGCTGAATTCTCAGCCTCTTTCTGTGTTCAGTTCTGTGCTGGCTGTCGGTTTCGGAGATGGTTTTTTTTGGGTGCAGCTCAGAGGAGAGGAGACACCCTGCGCAACAGCAGTGTGGGGTTTGGCTTCTTCAGAGAATTCCTCCAGTGCTTTCCCTTCCCAAACCTCTCGTACGTCGTTGTGGCACCCTGCCGGGCATGCCACCTGCTTCCATGCTGCAGAACACCTCTTGGATGGGCACAAGGTAGCACCATGTCGTAGGGTCATACCATAGGGTCCTACTGAGATCATAGGAGTGGCTTGGGTTGAGTTGTGGGTGACCACAGAGTGGTTAGAGTTGGAAGGGACCTTAAAGATCATGGAGTTCCAACCCCCTGCCCTGGGCAGGGACACCTCCCACCAGAGCAGGTTGTTCCAAGCCCCATCCAGCCTGGCCTTGAACCCCTCCAGGGATGGGGCAGCCACAGCTTCTCTGGGTAACCTGTTCCAGGGTCTCACCACCCTCACTGTGATAACTTTCCTTCTGGTATCTAATCTAAATCTCCCCTCTTTCAGTTTAAAACCATTACCCCTCATCCTATGCCTCCACTCCCTGACAAAGAGTCCTCCCCCATCTCTCCTGTAGCCCCTTCAGGGACTGGAAGGGGCTCTAAGGTCTCCCTGGAGCCTCCTCTTCCCCAGTCGTGGTGTTACGAGCGCTATTTAAGTCAAGTAGCCTCCCACCACACATATATGAAATACAAGCTTGTAAGTCTTGAAGATCACAATAACCATCTCGCTCTCATCAGCAAAAAAATCAATTTACTTTGGCTTAAACCTGGTTTGAGATGCAAATGGTATTTACCTCCTCTGAGGGCGGCAGAAAGGGGGTTTCTCTGGGCAGATGCAGAGCTTTGAAAGACACGTGCTACACGGCCGCGCTGTCAAAGGGACAGGGAATTGTAAGCAGTTTGGCATTATCGTGGCTGTATGAAGCTGTGTTTGGGTTTATCACGGCGTGTTCTCTGACATCCTGCTTGGCGTGTGTGTGTCTGTGTGTCTGTGTGTGCTGCCTGTCCATCAGGGAGACAGCCTGGCGGGAGGGAACATCGCTGCCGGAGCCCGGAGAATGCAGATGAGCTTCAGGAAGAGGAGCAAGGAAGGCTGGAGAGCCGGGGAGGACTTCAGAGGTGAGTCTGGGGCTCATTAAGCGTGGGGGTTAAAATCATGAATAAAAGATGGGGCGGCAGAGGGAAAAGCGCCGACATCCTTCCAATACTCCTCGCACTGGAAATGCTTTTTAAAAACTTCTCTCTGTTTTTTTCTGCTGGTGAGAAGTTCAGCGCGAGCAGCAAAACATGACAATATCTTTTTAAAGCTAAAATGGCAGTTCCTGAATTATTTAAAGGATGCGTGAGCATCTACGTAACTTACACTGAACGTGGGGAAAAACAGAACGGGATGAATTCAGCTGAACTTCCCTTTGTGGACATCTTACGAGAGATTGTCCTCTGCTGGGACTTGGCTGTGGACCTGCAGCAGCCTGAAGGTTCCAGGGCTTGCTTGCTTTTGCATTTTGCTTCACTTCTTGTCCAAACGGCTGCCTCTTTGCTAATTTGAAGCTGTCCCTACCCTGATGGTAGTTCCTGCTGCACGGTGACCCTCCAAATGGGATCGATTAGAAGCAGCTGAAATGGACTGAGATCCTTCCTCCCACTGCCCAGTCCTCATAGCGACACGCACATCGCTCTGCCCTGGTATAAATGGTTCCTCTAAGTTACTTCTCCAGGACTTTGAAAAGCAGGGAGTTGGAAACTGGAATATGGAATATGACTGTAAAAGCTGCACGGAAGTATTGGCAAGATTCATGCTGGAGGCAAGTCAAATGCCTGATGTATTTTATTTGGTCATGGAAAAATTTCAGTTTAGCTCCAAGCTGGGAGGTAAATACTTTGGTGGAACCTTCTTTGTGGAAAAAACAAAGCTCTGCCAAATTAAAAAGCGCCGCGGAACACACTAAATTACTCACCAGATTTTTTGGGTTTGGAGAGTTTGAACAAACTATAATACTCGTGCAGTGTTGTAACATTCACTAGTCACTATTTTTGCACCACTGAGAAAAGACCAGCCCCATCCTCTTGACACCCTCCCTTGAAGTATTTATGGGCGTTGATCAGATCCCCCCTCAGTCTTCTCTTCTCCAGACTAAAAAGACCCAAGTCCCTCAGCCTTTCCTCATAGGAGA
>JAOTQQ010000012.1:124407816-124420465 GCA_026546715.1 Gallinago undulata
GATTCCAGTTGTGGCCTCCCCAGTGCAGAGCAGAGGGGGAGAATGACCTCCCTCCACCTCCTGGCCACACTCTTCCCCACACAGCCCAGGATCCCATTGGCCTCTTGGCCACAAGGGCACATACCCCAGCTGTGCCTGGAGCCTTCTGGCACGTCCTGGTGTCAGAATAACGCTGGGGATGAGGGCACTATGGAAGGGGCTGCTCTTTTCTCCCCCCTACACCCCAGATCAAAGACAGACTGAAGGTCAGAGGGTGGGAGCTGGACCCTGGTACCCTCCTGTCCTCACGCCTGACGCCAACTGAGTGCAGCAGAGCCTTGTTAGAGAAAAGGAAGACTGATTGATCTCGTTTTTTTGTTGTTTTGACTGCTGGAAGTATATTTAGCCTAATTACGCTTAAAGCAGGTAATGATAAGCCATCCTATTTATTTATGGAAATTGCTTTCTGCTAGAAAATAGATACGTTTTCCTTCTGAGTACAGACCCAAGACCATCCCATTTCCATCACTCACCGTGCTCCCCTATATTTTTCCACCCACACAATCTATTTGAAGCTACAGCCATTTGTAGGACTCATCTTCCCTGGCATTGCAAAGACTGTCTGGAGAATCACAGCAGCTTAACTAAGCTTTGTTTAAGCTCTCCTTTCTTCCTGTTCATTTGTTTAAAGAACATTTGGCTGAAATCTAAGTTTTTGCTCTTTTACAGCTGTTTCTGCTCTTTCAGAAGCAACAAATCTTTCATTTTGCGACAAGGTATTTCCAGGACAACCTGGAAATATGACAGAAAATTGCAGCTTAAGAGAAGAGGAAAGAGAAGGAGCAGATGATATCTCGTAACCCCGCAAACAAATCCTGTTGTCATGAAAAGTCTGCCTATTAATAGCTCTAAAGATGAAGGAAAACAGGTACGCTTAACAATTTTAAAAGGATGGTTGCTAGGCTAAAGATATTCCCGAGGACTTTGAGCTGCTTTTTGATAGTGATAAGCCACTATCAGTTCTGAAAAATGCCTGGCAATAGGCACTGGAGAAAGAGATACAGCATAGGCAGACAGGGAATACTCCTGAAGCTTAATCACATGCAAATTGGAGATTAATAGATTACAGCTGACTTCAGCGCATGTGAGGAATATGATGCGAAGCTTTCATGTATCTTCTATTTCAATTCCCCATTAATCTCTTGGTGTGAATTATTCTTTAGAAGACGACTCAGCTTCTCTGCTAATGAAGCCAATAGAACCATTTACAAAGTTGGGGGGTTTTGTTACATCCACGTTCCACGTAGAGGAGGTTGAAAAGTCTTCCCAAAGACAACGACTTGCCCGGCACGGCCAAGAAGAGGGTCATGGTTGAACCCCAGCCAGCAGATAGCACCACACAGCTGGTGGCTCAGTCCCAGCTTGGGGCTGAAGAGAGAATTGAAACGGAGCCACCAGCAAGGGAACTGGTCCATCAGTGCAGTGCTTTGGGACTTGAGCTTTTCTAAGATTAAGGTAATTGTAAGTGCTGGGGGGGGATATTTTACTTTTTCTTCAGGACTACTGATAAATGAGTATCTTCTGTGACCCGCTTGGCATCTTATAATATAAAAAAAATTAGAAAAAAAGCGCCAATCTCTCAGTCGGTGAGTCCTTTTTCAGGCAAAACTCTCGGCACTGAGGTTTTGGTGAGATTCCTGCCTCGTTACAAACTCTGTCTCTGTGTGGAAAGGAGCCGTTTGCTGGGAATGTAGAGGGATGCTGAAGCTGGATGCTCCTAATGGGCTGGACTGGATGCACAATTTCATTTTCGTGACCCAGAAGGGAAACAGTGCACCGAAGTCTGCCTAAGATCTGTCGCGTCCTGACCTGGCAAGTGTGCTTCTAGCAACCTACTGTAGGTTGATTCTCCAAGAAGGCACCTGACTGTATGTAATTTTGAAGGATTCTTGTGCCTCAGTCGGAATTGTCTGAAATTCATTCGATCTTGACTCTTTTTCAACCAAAAAAACCTGCAAAAATATGTCTGGGGCCGAAAGTTTTCACAGATTCTTATCCATCACTGGCTGTAACAGCCCCGTATGCCATTGTCTCGGTCCATCATAACCCAAAGGGTGTTGACCAGTGGAAGTCTGTGTAGGGAAAAGTATACATTCTTCTAAAATTCATAGAGTTTTGAACACTCAAAGCTGTCAAAATCTCGAGTAACTCGGGTTGTGAACGCATCATCATCACGGGTAATGAATACTTCTGATTAGGCTTTTGTGCCTCTGGATGATACCATGGGTTTGCAATAGTATAAACGATGTTATATGACAAAGAGGCAAATGAAAATGGTATAATTGTCACATTCTTATGCTTGTTAAAAAGTACAAGGCTGATACACTGGAAATCTAAGAGATACCATTATTTCAGTGTAAGGGATGGACAGCTGAATGTGTAAATAATGCTTGCTTCAGTTTAATATTGGGCAAAAAGGGGAAAACCCCTGTGTATTTCTTTCTAAATGAAAATCACCTTCTCTGTTGTCCCCAAATGCATTTTTTTTGAAGGGCTTAAAATGGAATACAAGCCTTCATCACGGTGATATGGCCGTGTCAGATTGTGTCAAGGATAAAAATGGGTTTATTTGGGTCAAATGCACCGGTGCAATGTGTAAGGAGGAGGTGGGTAAGCGACAAGGACCCCTCACTACCATTGTGTCTCAGAGCAGCTCAGGAGAGGAGTGGAGCTTACTTTTCCCAAGAAAGTCTGTTTTTTGCATTTGTTACAAAAAGATGGAAGGGAAAAATCATACCTTCTTTTACAGTATCTTGCACAGCAAACGGTTCTACCTTCCGGAAATATATATAAAATTAATGAAGATTTAGTGATTAGGGAGGGTGTTTTCAGAATCCTAAATTGCTGCAGTTGCCCCAGTTATTGACAATAAAGTGGGCTGCCTGTCTGCACTGTCTGCAGAAAGTCTTCCTTGGAGCAAGGAAGATTTGCTGGAAACTGGTAGGTCTAGCAGGCTCTGACAGAGAAGTAAACAAGAGTTTACGATTTTCTAAATGTCACTGCTCTTTAGTTTCTGTTGACAATTAAATGGATTAGGGTGGCTGCCTTTGGTTGGAAATATCAAATGCTAAATAGAGATGGCAATAGACCATTTCCACCAAACACCAGAGCTTTTTTTTTTACTTTTTTTTAGAATCCTTGAATTTCATTTGATCTCCACCTGAGCAGGAAACTTTGCCTGAAGAAAGCCCAGGACTTGGTGGTCAGGAGACAGAGTGGCACCCTGTGGTTTTGAAGTCAGTAGCCATCCATGTGAGCTGGGAAAGATTTCTCCTTCGTAAATGGAGCTTGGAGGCTCTAATCCCACCCTCAGTCCGAGACCCACTGACTTCCACAAACAACAGATCAAGGTAGTACAGCTAATTTAAGCTCAGATTAATGTGTCTGAGCAAATGTATGAAATCATTCTTATACCGTAAAGAAGATGCTCCTTTTAGACTCTCTCTTCCTTTTCCCAGTAGCAGGGTGCTCATGTCTCATTGTGCTGGGTGGGTGGGTTTTCATTCCTTTCTCTATTTTAAGCCCGCAGACAAATATCTTACACATTTCTTTTATGGTTTCAAACTGCTACCATTACGAGCCTGATTAATAAGGCTTTATGAGCTAATTAATATGCCTTTATCTACATGAGCTTTTATCTTTATGTGCCTGATTGCTACAGTAATTCTAAAACGTTACAGGAAGCTATTTATTTTCAAATTAGCGATGTCATCACGACCTTTTAGCACATGGAGAAGTCAAGGTTCCATCCTGCCAGGTACGTGGAAGGTAGCTCAAAGTGTCCAGTGCTGGCTGGAAATTACAGGCTGATGGGAGGGTGTGTCGGTCTCGGTTCCTTTATGAGGATGGAGCGGTTCGTTCTCCCAAATGTAAGTGATGATGGAATTCTCAGACACTGGAAATAAGCACGAAAGAGGCAATTTCTAAAGTAGTAATGGCACTAGGAGCATTAATGAATGTGCTTGGTGGGAAGCCAGCGTCCATGTGCCTGGACCTGGACCTGATAGTGCCTGTGGCTGGACCTCCTGGACACCCCAGGACATCTCTGGTCTTTCCAGTTACCCGTCGGGGAGTGTTTTGGGAGATCACATCACCAGGCTGGTGTGGATCTTAGTTTTTGATCTGTGGTTCCCTCAAGCCAGTCTCTTTCAGACACAGGAACAGGCTGCCCAGGGAGGGGGTTGAGTCACCATCCCTGGAGGTGTTTAAGAGTCGTTTAGATGTGGGGTTGGGGATATGGTGTAGGGGAGAACTTTGTAGAGTAGGGTTGATGGTTGGGCTCGATGATCCCAAGGGTCTTCTCCAACCTGAGTGATTCTCTGATTCTATGATCTGCACTAACTAGCTGGGCAAAACACTGAAAAATCCAAGCTCAAAGGAACAAGACACAGATATTGATAGTGATTCTCTGGAAATTTTTTTAGCTTGTATTGGTAACTCAGATAATTTAAAACACAACAGTAAAATTAGTTGAAAAAAAAATATTGTAATTATACTAATATAAGAAAACAATTATTTTACTCTATTGTAGTTTCAAAGTTACGGATAAATAACTTTAAAAAAAGCATTAGATTTGTTTCACAAGTAGTTTTGATTTGGATTCTTCTTTCACATTTAAGACTGATCAGACTTCCATTAATGTTAAAATATCAACTTCTGGACTGTTACAGAAAGGGATTGAAAACTATAGTGTGTCTAGGGAAAAACATTCACAAAAGGCTGGAGATGAATTTGTGTGGTGTTTGTGTGACTGTGATACATGCTTTCAAAGGATTTCTATTGTAATTCAAGATTAGTTGAGCCTAAGTTAATCGACTCTTCAAGTATTACCCAGAGCTTATTATGAAAGACTATACGAGCCTCCTTTTAAAATGTTTTTTAATAATATCAACTACAAGGTCCCCGAAGACATGATATTTATAGGCTTAGTATTTCTTCATCAAATATTAAAATAGGTCAAGCAATTTTGTTTCAGTCCTTTTTCTGCTGATCCTACTGCTGTAGCATGCATACCAAGTACAGCCTATCGCGTAGATTCGCCAACTGGTGAGTTCCCTGCTTTGTTTCATTAAGATTTTTATTTTGTAATTTGTACTGAGAATGGAGGAACTACAATTACATGCTGAGGAAACCTGATATTTACTAATTCCATAAAGTTAAGGTAATCTTCTGTAGCGATGGGGAAATAAATTAATTGATCAGAATTCAGTCTTGCAGACACAGGTAAGCTGTAGTGAAACAACTGACTTGAGAAAAGACAACTCAACAAGGTTCATAGTTGAGGGATTAAACTACTAATGGTTTCTAATCTGAATAACAGTATAATTCTACAGATCAAATTGTGTGTTCCTCAGGGCATATTTGCACTTGTCAATTAGAATTTGGCTCAGTTAAGGGCCTCAAAATTTTATTCTTAGGGCCTAGTAGTCAAAGACAACCCCCAAACCACAAATCTTCCTGACTTACTTTCCAGTTGAACAATTTTCCACACCCCTTGTTTTGTTTCTGAGCAGGAAAACATGTGCAGCAAGTTTAAAGCTTAATGCCATGAATTTGGTATTAAGTTCTGTACTAGGTTTCCGGAATGCTGGGCAGGAATCAGACAGAACAGGGCCACGTAAACACAGTGAACTGTCAATTATGAAGTTCCTCTTTGTGAAGTACAAAGGAATGTGGCCCTTCAACCCCCTTTCATTTAAAAAATGAAAGTACAAAGTAGTGCCCAGAAATGACATGGTTAAACTGGACGTTCAGAAGAGAATTAACATCTTTTGATGTTTCGAACAAGAAAATACACATATTTGGTATGTAATAGCTGTCAGGGGAAAAGAGATTCATAGAGAAGAAATTGCAGTGAAGATGTGAAAGTGTGTGACTTTATAAGGTTCATAACAATAACATTGTTCAATGAGTTTTCATGCCTTCTGCTCTACAAAAGCAAAACACCGATTTCATCAAAAGCAAGGTCTGGAAGCAGAACTGTTGCTGGGCAATATGTAAGGTTAAAGAAGGGTTTGGCATTTTGGGGTTTGATTTTAAGCAATTGAATGTTCAACAGCACAACAGCTTAGGTGGCTGACTTCTTTGGCTTGAAAATGCAGGACTTGTCTAGAGCAATGTCCTCCATCCAGAGCAGGATCCATGAAGGAGTATGTCAAGTATAGTTTGGGGTCCGCAGACTAAAATTATTTATGAGTCTTTGATTTGATTTTCATGCCAAAGACAATCTTTGCTCTGCTATCCATGCCAAAGACTGTCAAGTCCTTGTAAAGGAAAAGTAAAATTATGTGTTTCAGTGTGTGCCCCTTTTAACAGCACTGGTGTGTCATTATCTTGGCTTACCTTTCTTCTGTGTATGGGGTTCCATTTCTAGTGGTTTAAAATGCTTATCATTATGATTTCAAAGACGCCTTATTGTTAATGATATATTTCAAGATGAGCTGCTAGCTATTCTGATTGAATTTCTCAGGGTATCACTTTGAACAAACAGGCTTATTGTTTTTTAGTAGCTCGCCGAGGAATAAACTTCATGATTATCCTCTTGTCATTCAAGTCAAGTCAGTCTAGATGTGTTTCCTCTCCGAGTGCTGCAAAAAAATGACACAAAATAAGTCTCATTTTTCCAATGGTGACTGTGAGCAGCAAAATAAAACGGTAGGAAAAGGCTTGATCAAACATCCCTGTAAATTTCTGCAATGTGTCTTTTGACTTGCAGAATTTTGGATCATGGTGTAAATGTGCAAACTCAAGGAGCTAACAAATTCAACAGCTCTCTGTCTTTTTACTACTTGCCCTGTTACCTCTTGGTTGTAAATTGTGGCCAAGATTACGTATCAAGAGCTTTTGTGAAAGGATTATAGTTTTTTTATACACGTGAAGTATTTTGAAAATGTCTGATGGCTCTAAAATAATTAATGATTATAAGATAGAAAAGTGAATAACCTGAATGCTAATAACTGTAAGTTCATTTTTAATCAAATTTTAAATATTAGAAATTTGCAAAACTACTTATGCAAATGAAATTGCCCTGTCTCACTGGCTGTAATAATCCTGCTCAATTATGCTTCCGCTAAGGCATACACATTTATCAAGTTTAAATAAATGTGTGTAATTCTTCAACGGCTTTGTGTAATTGCTTCTAGATTTGCCATCAGCTGTACTTGTCTTTGTGATTGTATCTGTACTTGGTACGTTTTCATGTTGTAATTGTATGGTAATTGTTTGTGATTGTATCTCTGAGGTTTTTATGTGGTAATTTTGATTGGCAATTGTACCTTTGCTGGAAATTTTACTACTACATTTTCTCAGAACAGACTTGCTAACAAGTAATTCGCATAGACCAATATATAGTGGACTGAAAATTAAAATTAAAATAAAATGGGAGGGCACTTCCGCAAAGATAACACGTTGTGAATTACAAAAGTGAGTGCTTCAGATTTTTATGCAATGGTCAGCATAATTTGCACATAAAAAGTGCTTTAACGTGAGGTTTGCACTGTGATTAAAGGCTGCTGTGAATATGATAGCATTTTAGATCACATTTATTCACCATTAATTAGTTCTGTATCATCATACCATGGTTCACTCTATTAATAACTCTATTAGTAACTGGCACATGCAGGGCTTAACCCTCTTGCCAAGACTCAGCGAAGGCAGGTGGACCAGGAGAGGGGGGACTTGCAGGACCTAACAGAGTATTATCTCTTCCTTTTCCTTCTTAGACAGGTTCTACATATGCATATTATAAAGCCTTACTGCTTAATAAAAAAGTGGAATATCTACCTAATGAAGTGCTGATGAACGGAACAGTTAATGATTCCTCATCAGACCGGTCAGACTGGCCCAAATCACATCTTATTGTCACCCTGAGCTCCTTCCGGCACCAGCATTTTCCTTGTGTCTCTACAGACTCACAAATTTTCTCTGTTACAAAGAAAAATTTTGTTGCACACTCTGTTTTGTAAGCAAAATCGGTGCAGCCCAAGTTTAGTCTTTAAGTATTTCTGGTAAGGGATTGGTACGACTCCCAGAGAACTGACGTGATGAGTTTGTGAGAAGAGGACTGTAAACTCATGGTCCACAAAGTTTTTCTCTAAACCATCAGGTTTATCCTGGAAAGCTGTCTTCTTTCTTCCTCTTTGGGAGGTGGCTACTTCTGCTCAGGAACAGGCTGCGCATCGCTCAGCTGGTAATGAGCAACTGGTTTTCATTTGCATCACTTGTCTTCCTTGGGTTTTATTTCTTTCTCTTTTTTTTTTTTTGTTATTTTCCTTTTCATTACAATTATTTATTATTATTATATTTTATTTTAATTCAACTATTAAGCTCTTCTTATATCAACTTTTCATTCGGGGGACGATGAAAAAAATTCTGAGATTTTTAATGGATTTTTTTTTTTTTCCAGAAGTTAAATTAGAAATTTATCCCTATAAAAAATGATTCCTGAACCAAAAAGAATTTTCTGGAAACATGAAAGAAACTTTTCAAATCCTGCAACAGTTCTACAATATTTTAGGTTAAACTTAGGTGCTTTGCTTGAAATTACTTTATCATATTCAGTCGTTTTATTTTCAGATTTTAAACCCCTTTAGATGAATATTTTTCTTTATCTTAAGTAAATCATGTAATAATTAATTCTAGTTCCAAACGAAGAATTGAAAACTGTCAACAGCTTAAAATACTGCTAGCATATTTCTGAAACAAACTGTTTTCTTTTGGAGATGACCGAATGGTAGTTTTGGTGCTTTTGATCACTCTCCCACTTTTTACATTCCCAAACATTGGCTGTACTTGTTTTACAGTAGAAATAATTTTGGTCTTCCTGAAACTCTATTTTCACTGGAGCACAGACTGCGAGTTAAAAAAAAATAAAATAAAAATGTGCTGAGATCTATCTATGATATTTTAATTCACCTGATATCTGTAATTTATTGTATTCAATCACCATTGTAGTTTTTCTTGTAAGGTATTAAGACCATGTAGAGCTCAGTGAAAACAGCCATAAATCATGCAGACAGTTCCCAAATGAAGGGTGCTTTCCTTAATCATCCGGTACCCAGCAGAGTAAATGTCACCAGCTGATAGCAGGAAAGGTGTATCTTATCTCCTCCATCATTAGCGCGGACAAGAGAAATGAAGTTTTCTCATGGCGAAATTGTGGGACCATTTCCTTTGAAAACTTTTCATTGTTATGCATTTGTAAAATAAATCATGGGTAACGTATCCTTTAGCTTTTGTAAGTCAGTTCGCAGGTGCTAAGCTCGGAAAATATCACTGCAATAACCCACATTCCACCCCCACATAACACCCCATTCTCCGGGCTATGACTTCAACATGCATTTAAGGAAGATTCTCAATCCTTATTTAATGACTTCAAGTGACAAGGAAACCACCGCAGCCCTTGGTAAATTATTTCAATTAACTGAGGTTATTTGCCCTCAGCTAAAAATAAGCACTTTATTTTTTCCTTGAATTTGCCCAGTCTCAGTCTCCATGTTATGTTATTTCTTCATCTGTAAGATTAAAGCTCTCTGTGTAGTATTATACTTCTTTTTTTTTTTTCCTGTGTAGTTCTTAAACTGTTTTATTAAATACTACCTATTTAAAAATACAAATTCCACAATAACCAGAAAATATTGCTTGCTGCCTGCAGCTCTTGGGAAGAGAGCCTTTCAAAGCAATAGATTCAAATTTTGGTTTTCATGTAATTTTACTGCTAATTCTCGATGAAAATTTCTTGTCTCCCTGCATTGTTCCAGAAATTTAGCAGTTCCTATGTAATCTATCATCAGAGTATCCCAAATTGTAATTGAGTTGCTTCCCATCCCCCTAGCCAAATAAGCATTATTTAGTAGCTTAAATGCCTCAAAATAAGGGGAACTCTTTCTGCCAGCTGTTCCTTCAAACTCACAGTGTATTTTTCAAATGTGGACACTCAGAAAAAGTTGGTATTTCAGCCAAAACATTAAAAGATGCATCAGCTGGTTTTTTAGATCAACTGTAAATGTTGCTTCTTAATCCTCTTCTTACAGATCACAGGGATGGCTAAATGGACACTGGAGTCTGCTGCCTGGGGACCTCTCCTGTGTCACACTGACACTAAAAGAAGTCCGCGTGGCTTTAAGGTTGGCATCCCGTGGCCTTTCAGAATGAGATGATTCTTAGCCTTCTCTGACAAAGCTCTTCTTTGTACGACCCATTTTTATTGTTAGACTTTCCCTGTGCTCAGCTTCAGTTCCAAATATTTCAGCCATGAGCCTCAGGTAGTAGAAGTATGAAGCTCCATACTGGATTGGGACAAATGGTTTGTTATTTCTTTGAAGAAATATCTTTTTGTAGCAGTTCTGCGATAGGTTTTTACCTCCAAATTAATTATCGGCTAGAGCAATTACTCAGTGTGTCTTTACTAATGATGTCAGAGGACAGAGGTTCTCATAAATGCTCATAAATTGATATATATATCAATCACCAAGCATGCAAGTATACAACTACTAAACACTCCATGAAATCAAAATTAATTTTGAAAAATTATTTCGTTCGCTTGTCTTTGTTTACGTTCATTTTCTGCTTCACTATCAGCATTTGTGAACTTATATTTCACTGGTAAATGATAAATGTTTACACCTACTTACCACTTCTTTTGGATAGGAGTATTTTTATGGGAGGAAACCGGCAACCTTCGTATTTACAGAGAACATTCTTCTTTAAATATCTAATTTTCTTTTTATATTTGAGCATTGCCTTCCACTTCTATTAAGTCTTGTGAATGCAGTGACATAGAAAAGACATAAGTGTTGGATCTATTCTTCTTGTCCTCTTGCTTAGCGTACGTACTTAATGTTGGAGACAATTAGTTTGATTTGACTGTACTCAATTAAGTAGGCATCACCCAATTAAGAAATTCATGTTCATGGAAAAAGATTCAGATAGTCATTAGTACCTTGTTTGTAGCCATTATTTGATATATCAATACCTTGCGATACAGAGCTTTAATGATTTATGACTTTTTCCCTTCAATTTCGAAAAACTGCTTGAGAAAGACTGCTAACTCTGTTACGACTCGGTAGCTTTGGGGGTTTTCACTTTCCTTCTGCTCGTTCCTCCCTGCTAGTTCTCATGTACACTCTAACTAATGATGTGATCTTTCACAAGGTAATCGGGTTCTGTTGGCACTAGTTTTCAAGGCAGAAGCACAGGTTAAAAGCAGAGCCAGGGCCAGCTGCAGTGGGTGGGCAGGTGTTTTCCCAGCGCCAGGGAATTTGGTGTGGGGTGACCGTGAGACACCCCTCTGGTCCTGTTAATCGTTCCTGGGAGAGCCTTGCTATAAGCTTGTTCCTCCTAGGTGATGTTGGTGGACAGCATTCTGAAAGATTTGTGTTGCCAGAGCATCTTGAGGCTCTCGATGCAGCCCTGGAGGAGTTTTCCAAACCACATGTAAGTATGGTCTGGCTGCAAGGAATGACATAAATTCTAGGCTCAGTCCATAAATTCTGGTGTGTGAAGCGTAACTTTAAACAAGCACTCACGCATGGGAGACAAAAACTGGCTTATTGCCCACAGTGCTAATTTTCGAATTAACCTCTTTGCATATTTAGGAACTGGTTTTCCTCATTTTCATGACTGGTAGAATGAGAAAAAGAAGCCAATTTTAAAAAGCCCTCCAAAACCAACACTCCAAAACAAGTTTCAAGCTTCTAGATTTTTTTTTTTCAATAAATATATATTTTTAAAATTATTTCTTAGTGTATTAACTTTGAGAAATTATGGACTGCTTTTTCTCTTTCATCATTCAAGGTGGTAGGAAATTCTCAAACTAATTTTTTGGATAGACTAAAATATTTAGATGTTTGATTTTTTTATATTGTTCTTACATCTCTTGATTTCAGGTATGTGAAAGCTGAATCCATCTGCTACCTTCCACACCTTTTCTTAATTGGTTGATGCCATTTCATTCACATAATGTGAAAGACTATCCCTCCCCTTGGAGACTATTCATTTGATTCCGACATTGCTTGTATTTCTTGAAATAATGATTGGCTATTCATGTTTTTACAGCTAGTGTTTTCCTGTTCATCCACTTTTTTTCCCAAAACAGTCTGATCAAGGTGGGTTCAGGCAAGTACCAAGAGGTGTCACCAGCCCACGTTAGATCTACTCATCCGGTGGCCAGAATTCATCAATAAACCAGCAAAAAAAAAAAAAAGGGATTTTACTGGAGGCCATTTATGTTAGCAAATGCTGTATGAATGAACCATGAATAAGTGAACAGGCAAGAGCAGATGCGCAATTTAAATGGATTAGGTGGGCCAGTTAACTATTATCAGAAGCCATTGCAATTCATTTAATTGAATCGCTATTTTGGCAGTGATCCTAAGAAGCAGACATTTAATTGCCCAGAATTCCTGTGGTAGATAAACGATTTCAGACTAAATACAATCTACTTCTAATCTATTCTGTGGTTCCCTTAAGCATAAACCATCCTTGATTTTTTTTTTACTTTTTTAAAAATATATAAATAGAACCATAGAATGGAATCACAGAATGGTTTTGGTTGGAAGGGACCTTAAAGATCATTGAGCTCCAACCCCCCTGGCCTGGGCAGGGACACCTC
>JAOTQQ010000012.1:124429916-124446107 GCA_026546715.1 Gallinago undulata
CCCTCCAGGGATGGGGCAGCCACAGCTTCTCTGGGCAACCTGGGCCAGGCTCTCACCACCCTCACAGTGAAGAATTTATTCCTAATATCTAATCTAACTCTACCCGCTTTCAGTTTAAAACCTTTACTCCTCATCCTATTGCTAATGTATTACGAAAATGAAATTTAAGATCTGCTGAACCGGCTGAATTAATATACACTTTCCTAACAGATTTTTTCACTTATTGAAGTACTTAGATGGCATCCAGGAAAAGGATGTACTTTGCAAAATATCATAGCCAAAATGTTTCCTGCTCCAGTTCCAGTTTCCAGACACGGGTAGGCTGCTTCTGCCGTGACCAAATCTACTTTCTAAACAACAATGCAAAGCCATTTTCACAATGATTGGTGTTAGCTAGAACCTAGATGTATTAAACTTCAGCTTTGCTGTGAGCCCTTATTACTTGGTACGCAATTCTGGAGACTGGACAACAGCATTTGTCTGAAAATTGGGGTTTAGATGGTCCACTTGAAGACTAAAGAGCTGCACGTTTCAGTAGGTGTGTTTTGCGTTGGTGTTTTGATTGGGTATGACAATGTGCAAAAACAGAAAGGAGATCAAAACCCCTACCTGCCTTTCTAATGCCTCAACGCGTATGAAAATTTTGTCACAGGAGTTGAGATTTTAAAATGCTAAGCACTACAGCAAAATGGATTAGCCTTTAGTAAGGGGAGCTTCAAACTGCAAGTGCCAGGGGGTTAATGGAAAGCAGTGTGTCATATTTCCTGATTTACCCTTTCACTATCTTGTCCAAAACACCTGGGAAACGTGTTACTCATAAATTATAATTTAATAAGCATACTTGGAGTTTCAACTCTTATTCTTTTCGAAAGTTTCAAATAAACTGCACGGAAATGCTGGCTATGTGGAAAAGTGCTCTCCTTTGGTTAGTGTTAGAGAAATACCCTATGGCAGAAGGAACATAAGGTGGAATAGATCAGCCTTTTTGATAACTTCAGAGTATCTAGAGATACCCTAACATTTTCACAGGGGGCTCATGGGAACAGATGTATTAATTTTAAGTTAGTTCTTTCCCTATATCTGTTACGGTTTGCTGGAAACACAGAAACATTTTGTGTGAGATGGTAAGTTTGAAAAATATTGTAAGGCTTATATTTCCATCAACACTTAGCGTTTATAAAAACGTTTGTTATATGGTTCCTAGGTGATGTATGTCTAATTTCGACGGCACCCTCCCTTCTCCTCACTCTCTTGCCGCAGTCTCCAGTGCTGGTAGAAGATGAGACGTGGAAGATGACCAGCCTGCAGGGAATTTACCTCACCCCTTGTCATCTTCCCAGTTAGCTGTGAGTGCTGCACCGCCTCGGCTGAGCCACCTCAGTTACCCCCGTCACCACAAAGCAGCTGAAGCAGGTAGAGTGAAGGGACCACTGGCCACGCTGCTTCAAAATCTCTGTCACTTCTGAATATCTATTATATGGCTGTGCAAGGTACTTTATTGTGGCCTGGTATTAGCAAATTTTTTAGCCTGAATTTGCGTTACGTGTGTTTCTCTTCATGGATTGAGTTGCTCTCTTGCAAATGGTACAAAGCTGTTGTCCATACCCTTCAAACTGGGATGTGATGAGCTGGAATCAAAGTATTAAACCACCTATATCTTAAGAAATGTTTACGAGCTATTCCTGCACCCATCTGAGAGGGAAGGAATATTGTATATTGACCGTGGTGGTTTGCCCTTGACACAGCAAGGCTTTGATTTGGTTCCTAAGGGCCCCATAACTGGTAAGGGATAGTCACGTTCTGCTTTGCGTTGGCTGATGACCCCACTCCCACCATCTTACTCCCCAGAAGACTTTCTGCCTCACTCCCCTCATCCCGCTTCCCTCACCCTTTGCCAGTGCCCCACTCTGCCACTCAGTAGATGATGTATTCTTTCGAGACAGAACACCAAAGAAGGGCTAAGGAAATAGAGTGTTTTAATCCACAGAAGTAAACAAGATGAGATTCCCAGGAATATACTTGCCAGAAAAAAAGATAGTGTTGCTACCACAAAGTGGAGAGCCTTGTAAGTCATTGAAAAATGGCTATGAGTCAAATCACTTGCCATTTCCATCTTGGCATGGTATGTAACTCAGATCCTTTAATATAAAGTTTTAATCAAGGTATTTGGTATTAATATATAGTACACAGAATTTATAGATAATGTCTCTTATTGCTCACTTTCTTATACATTCTTATAAGATAATAATGTTCTTGTTCTCACCTTTTTCTTGTCTTTTGATAGGTTTTTAAAAGTCAATCAATGTCATTGTTTTACTTTCTGATTTCCTTTCCATTCTGCTCCTTTCTAAAACAAGTATCAGGATATTTCCTTTACGTGTTGGACTTTCTACCTCGTACAATTTCCTCTGCAGCTCTTCCAAGAAAAAAAATCAAACTATTTTCTTGATGATGAATTCCCTATACCTGCTCTGCCTCTTCAAAGAGCTTTGCAGTATTGGATGTACCTCGCAAAAGATACTCCAAACAAAGAGGCTTTTAAGAAGTTAATTTAATATTGAACACAAAGAATACTGACAGGCTGAATCCCAATAAAATTAATGGGATTTTAGTCATTAATTTTCTCTAAGGACACTGTTTTGCCCTGGAAAACAAAAAGTCCTGATCCAATACCCATCAATGGAAGAAACTGCATTGATTGTATTCAAAATGAAACAGCAGTTCAATTTTTCAGCTGCTGCTCACAAAAATGTCTAAATCTGAAGGTTTGTTTTACCATGGGATTTTTCTTTCAAAATGTCCTTTTTTTTTTGGTATTTTATTTTCATACAAGAGCCATGTTGATTTTTTTCTGATTTTTTTTTCCTTTTTTTTTTTTTTCTTTTTTCCATTATAAGGTTATCATATAATATATCGAGCAACGTCACGGAATCGTGGAATCACGGGATTGTCAGAGTTGGAAGGGACCTCTAGAGATCATCCAGTCCAACTCCCCTGCCAAAGCAGGGTTGCCCAGAGCACACCATGCCATCAATGCATTCCAACAGCTGCCATGTCACAACAGTAGTTCTTGAACAGCCCTATTTGACATTCTGGTGACTGTCCTCCTGCAATGGTTCCTCTTGCACATCTCAGTCCGAGAGATCTCTGCAGGTCACTTGGGCGAGAAGATTGTTGAGCTAATAGAGAAGGGTAAAGCCTGGGACCACAGCAGCACATGGGCTAGAATGGAAGGAAAGCTAGAATGCCCTCAGGATCAGTGGCTCTGAACCTCCCCCAGCCTGTAACATTCAGTAATTTAAAAACTGCAAAGTATGATAGTTTTAGTTAGTTTATTAAATCCAAATGTGTTTTATCGTGACTGGACATTAATTTTTTCTCAGTATCCCGCAGCAAACCTTTCCCTGTGTGTATATTTTGCACAGAAATTTTGTGGCTATATGCTGTAAGTTTCCACCACTGGGTATAGACTAAGAGTCCTGTCATCAAAGAGCTTTCCCATACTAATTTTTCTGATTGATTTTAGACGTAAATCCTTTATGGTGGTGTGGAAAGTGAGAACATATTACCCCGTTGACAAGGAAGGCTCGGTATATTTGGTGAAGATGCACACAACTGGATCATGGACTCACCCTCTCGGATGGTGCAGGTACCAGTATGCAGATACCAGATACCAGTATGCTGCTAGTGAACACAACTGGATCGGATTTTGCATTTTTTTCTACTTTTGGTAGTGACCTACTTTCTTTGCCATTTAGCTCACAGGAACTCGTAGCTCATATTCTGTCTTAGCTTTATTCTTTGTATTATAATTACAATAATGATACTGAAAGCTTTATCAGACACTGCATAAAATCTTTTCATAGTGTTTCATATTTATTAAAACAGACCCGATGTTTTTGTCAGGTGTCTTAGGATTTTTGTAGAGCGATCAGCTCCAGTAGTTATGGTTTATATTCTTTTTAACTTCAACTTTTTTATTTTTTTCCTTTTCTTTCATCTTTTTTTCTACCTCTGGAACATTTCAATATGTAAAGTTTAAAATGAGCATGATGGTTATTGTACAGTACACATCAGCTTTTATTTGGCTTCTTATACCTTACTACATTTTCTTTGATGTTACATAGGAGATCCTTGTTTATGTTTTTAAAGCACTTTTAAAGACTTTTCTGCCTCATGCTTCATGGGATTTTTAAGAACATTTTAAATAAAAACAACGTATCTTATATTTCACTTTTTTTTTTCCCCTGATTCTAGGGAGCCTGAGGAGACTTTTTAAAGAATGATGAATAGATTGAGGCTATGATAGAGAAGTCTTCATCTTTACCCTGGGGGAGACACAAAACTCTACCTGATCACTCTGATCTTTTTCTGAAGTATTGGAGAAAAGTTTTTTTTTTTTTTTTTGTAATACAATTTCTGACCCTACAGAGACATACATAATTCAGTACACAGCAGAAAGAGCTGGTGACCACAGCTTTTTTTAGAGATTCTCAGAAACAAGGTCTGTACTAGGATACTAAGATCTAGACAAGAGCTATACTAAGATACTTCAGTCTTAAAAAAGACTGTAGGTATTGCATATTGTCTTGCAATGTTGGGTTTTTTTTTTTTCTTCCTTCCTTTCTGACAAACTGTGCTTCCACATTTCTAATGAACAAGAGTAGGTGGCTGACTAGATGGAAACCTCTCAGTTTCTTAAGTCTCGGTGTACCTGTGGAGGAACACCACAGACCTCCCTGCAGATAGGACAGGGTTGTTCTTCTCTGTCCTCATCATCGTCCTTGTGTACTTCCTAGTGTGCAGGGAGCAAATGGATACTGAAGGAAGCCATGACTTAAAGGCTGGGGGGCAACGTTTCATGTAGACACTTCTCAAAGGCTAGGACTGGCATGTGCTAACCTTACCCAGTTTGATCAGGGCCTTCAGAAATGTTGTCTTAGATATCTGAAGAAGGCACTTCCTCAGGACCTCAGCCATCTGAAGCTGGATTTGATGTTCAGCAAGAGAGAACCCTAAGGGTGACATAAGTGACAGAGGTTAGCTGGCTATATGAATGGTAGTTTTAAGCAAAAACTGATATTTTCCTGAGATCTGGTAAGACTTGTGTCAGTGTTTGAAGCCAAACATAGCAGATATTGTGAATAAAGGAAAAAAGAAATAGAAATGGAATTATGGAATGGTTTTCATTGTGCTCAACAGAGAGAAAATTATTATTTGTGTAAAACACAGAACATTTAATTATAATTACAATCTGTCATGATTATGCAAATGGCCTGTACTGGCCATAGTATTCAACCTCGCATCAAATAGTCCTGTTCCTCACGTCCATGTTCCAGCATGATGAAAATCTACAGTGTAGGCAGAAATTCAGAAAATGAGATATACATTACAACCCCATGGAGATTAAACTTATCCTGAAAAGTAGTCACAGACCAGAACATTATTTATAGGTAGTCTGCATGTGACCCTCATAAAAGAAAATTACGCTGTAGACAGAACAAAATTTCCTTTAAATTAGAGCTCAAAGATCAGCATAATGTCCCGGTTGTAAATGGAGGGGATGGGACACTGTTATCACAGTAATTTTGAGGAATTTGAATTAAAGAAAAATGAATCCAGCACCTCAGGAATTTTTACTGAGGCCACTAAATTGCATTCACCGGTGACAAAGTTTATCGGGGACTTGGTGTCTTGGGTAGCACTGGGACTGCAGCCACAGAAAGTGAAGTTCAAAATTAGGATTGATGAAGAACGCAGCGTCCATCGACAGGAGCCACAGCAATAAGGTTCTGTAAGTATTTGTATTCCTCGTGTCACCAAATATTGCTGAGATGAAATGGGGGAATCCCTTTTGACATACGTTTAGCAGCTGGTCACTGGCAACACCACTGTGGCTGTTCAGACTCTTTTATTATAAACACAGGGGAGCTCTTCTCCAGTTAAATCCAAGGTACCTCATCTAGGAGAGCGTGTAACCACGTGTTTACCTTTCAGAATTTGGAGCTTCGTTACGCGGAATCAAGGCCTCAGTGCACATTTATTCAAAACTCCTCTGAAACCACCCAGGACGGGCACCGTGATTTGGTAAGAATTTATACACCTCAAGGCTCCAGAGCTTCCAGGCATGAAGGTATAGTTTTAAGGCTAAGTTTGCATCGCTCTCACAGTTTGTATGAAAACCCATCCTGCTGCTGTTGGCAAGTGCAGGTTATCAATCATTCTACTTCATGTGGGGGCACATAAAGCTCAAACAATAATTCTTCTGCTCCTGGCAGCCCTAGAGCAAGAATTGCTGGGGTACCGTGTCCAGTTTTAGCACATGTTTCCATGAGGCACAGGCCACTTAGGCAAGAACCAAAATAACGTTCAGAGGTCTCAAAGAACTGTGTGTGAAGAAACATCAGAAGAAACGGGATTGTTCATTTCAGAGAACACTTTGGGAAGGCAGAATAATGAATTTCCAAATGTAGCTGCAGAATAAATGAAAGTGAAAAATTGGTGTCCGTATGCAAGATGTTGGACATATAAGGGTCGATTTAAAGAAAACAAAATACAGGTTATAAACTAAGAAATTATAAGGGCAGTTAAATGCTAAAATAAATTGACCATGAAGGTTGTAGACTCTTCTACCATTTAAGGTTTAAAAGAGAAGATGGGTAGATGTCACTCAGGAATGTGTTGGGTGTATATCTGGGGGGAAAGGGGTCTGAAATAACAACTTGCTCCCCAAAATGGTATATGTACGTATGAAGTAGAGCTCACTGGAAGGCTGTGTGATTTTTGTGCCAGGCCAAATATCAGCAGATCCAGCTTTGGCTGGCTGGGCTGTTAGTTTAGTGATGCTGCAGCAATGCTTGTGGAAGAAGAGGGAGCACTAAGTAGAGACTGGCAGTGCAACACAACAGTTGAGATAGATTTAGGCAAAGAAAGCAGCAGCAGTGAGTTTTGGCTACAAAAAAAAAAATGAGGGGCTGTCAGAGTAGGTTGCATGCCAAGGTCACGTCTAATTCTGTGGAAATAATGGAACAGTTTCCATTAAATAAAGAAAAACTTTGGGAAATTCAATTGCAACTGTACGAGTAAAGCATTAATATTGTGTTTCCTTTCCTTTGAAATTGTCAAGAAATGCAGCTTTACAGAACACTGCTATTTACGACGCGTTTCTTTTGAATAAATATTTTAACAGTGATAAACAGGCTGTTAAGCCTGAAAAATTGCAGATGAAATATATTAGGTTTTCTAGTTTTCTCATTCCACATTCTTTGAAAAATAAATTCTGCCAAGAAGTAGAGTTGCATAAATAAGGACTTTTGGCCAAAAAAAAACCCCGGGTTGGTTTCATTTTTAAATCTAAATTGTTGATCTCTACAGATATGTCCACAAGTACTAATAGCAAGGGCAAGACACATTAAGTAGGTTGTTGGAGTCGTTTCCCAAAGTAATTTTGCTTTAGTCTGGCCCACAGCCAGACAGAAATTTATCAAGTAGATTAAATAGTAAAGCTAATGGTAGCATTGCAGACCTCAGTCCTAAATGGCAAATAAAGGCTCCACAGAAAATTGGAAAGTTCATCTGTAAATGGTGACTACTTAAATATGCAATATGCCTTCAGGCACCTTTTAATATAGCTATAATTAAGATATGTGAAGGAAAATGTATATTCGCTCTTTCAGCAATAATAGTTGAAATTTTCAATAGGTAGTATTGCTCAGTGCCAAGGAATAAGGAGCAGACACACCTTTTTAAAACTAAGATGATCTGCCACAATGTTGTGAGATCGGAGAAGCTCCTCAAATTCTGATTCCACCCCCCCCCCTCCCCCCTTTACTCCTCATTTCGTGACATTTCTTTTCTCAAGCATACCAGATATTTCTTTTTCTTCTCTTCCTGCTCTGATCACCATCATTCTTAGGTGAAGCTATTTGATAAAATTGTTCACTTTGCAGCCCCTTCTTTGGCCATTACAAGTTGCCACCAGAAAGTCCTTCACCTTGTGGTTGAAGGCGTCTTTTGGGAGAGATGCACTTTATGAGTTGTTCCTGGGAGTGTTCCTGGGGATAACTCTTTATCCCCTCCAGATTTGCTCAGACTTGCTTTGAGAAGTCCATACTTCCCAAAAGAGGACTCCAGACTGCAGTGACCTCATAGCATCTTCTCCACTGTCTTATCCCATTCCCAGAGCCGGGTGCTACTCTTTTGGCAGTGCTGAAAATGCTGTCACATTTAGCTCATCTGCAATCCAGAAAATTAAGATTAATGTTCTCTGCAGATTCAGGTCCCAAATCTCATCCTGCCATTCTTCATCTTTTTGGATTTGTTTTGCTCTCAGTTTCTTTTCTCCTTGTGTCTCTCTGATTCTGTCTTTCTTTATAACAGCTGCCGCCTTCTGGCATCTGACTTCCTTTCCTTCCATCCTATTAACGTGATGATTTTCCCAACGATTCTGGGACAGCAAAGATCTTCACGCTGCATCTGATCTTAACAAAGCAGGGAAAAAACAGAAGTTATGAAAGCAAATCTGACAGATTGAAGAGTTCTTAGAAGCAGGATATTAGGAAATCAGACCAGTGAAAAATATTGAGACAGGATACTGAAAATATGACTAAGTGACGGTAATGTTTGTCAGAATTTCCTCTTGGAGCCAAGTCAGCTAGTACTGAAATTGTTTTTTGCTGCAGTGGAAACTGGAATAGACCACTTTCAACCCTACCATAGAAAATTCATCGGAGATTTGGTGGAAAACCACATCTATCGCAATTCTTTCAGCAGTGCTGCTAATGGATTAAGTCACGTTTCCATTAGCAATTAAGCCATTTTCAGGATGAGCTGAGGAGCATAAGCAGATCCCAAAGCTGATACCATAATGTGCAATTTTCAGGTACCTCCATTCTTTTGTGGGGCAGTCCTCAGCCAACACCTCAAAATGATTATCAACCAAGGTCTAGATATTCCCATCTATAATAAGATTTATCCTAATCTATTACTGACATTAGTATAACATTTTCTGTAACCAAATATAAAAACCACATAATATTCTCTACAAATGATTCCAAAATCTGTTTGTTGAAGAAAGGTTTACACTTAGTTCAGTGTTTAGGTTTCAGCTATGTATTAAACAGACATTCCCATTCCTATTTAAAATGCATTCTAATTTAACCTATTGAAAACCATAATTTAAAATTTAATTAAATTAAGTATTTAATCCTACACCACAAATAATGTGTTATGTTCTCTTACTTCCTTGTTTTATGTTGTTCTCTCTGGTTTTGTTTGGTTGGTGGTGTGGTTTTTTTGGGGGTTCTTTTTAGTCCTTTGCAGTTCTTAGCAGGGATAAAGGAATTTGTGAAAGCCACTGTCACTGTTATTATAGTTGTTGCCAACGCTTGGATTTGGAAAAAGTTTATTTTGTGTCTCATTTACGTATGTGTAATGACATATCATGAAGTGTCTGTGATATATGGATATACACCTGTATTGTCCACTGGCAAATGACCTGCACTTAAAATATTTCTCCCCTATCATAAAGGGTCTCATTTTAAAAACTATAAAAAGCCCATAAAAATTCTCACAGAAGCGTCTCGGAGAGGTTGCTTTATTTTTATATTCTGCCTCCTACGAGGCAGAAGCTGAGGTTTCCTTTGCTCTCTGTCTTGTGATCTGTCATTGATATTATGTTGTGGATTGGGGTGCCTGCTGTGTAACACCAGTCAAAATGCAGTTTCTTCATAAAAGAAGTAAAGCCCAAGTTTGTGCTCAGGGAGCAGTTTCTCTGAACCAGAGACTTGCTGGTAATTCACAAAGGCAGTGAATACTGAAGGTAAGTTTTGTGCCTAAGTGTGTGGAGAAAATGTGGGTAATCTGGACAGGTTACAAATGCTGACAAATTGCCGCATGAAGAGCACATAAATAAAATAAGAGAATCACTGATTATTTAAATGACAGAAGAGACTTTGATCCATATAAAAAAGAAAAAGGCAGAGTCAGACTTTCAGCTACCGTGAAGTATCTTAACTGATGTTTTTTTAAAGGATTTCCTTTTTATACTGTGAAAAGAGAAACTGGTTCAGAGAGGTTTTAGCGTCACTCTTAAGACTTTGTTTTGCCGTTGCACATGTGCTACTGGAGCCCCACTGGGTGATTATAAGAGCATTCAGGGAGACAATATCATAAATCTTGTGTGACTCAAGAAGTCCTGCACCACAGGCAAATGGGGTCAGTCACCACGAGAACGGTAAACTTCAGCGCAGTCCCGGCCTTCTTCTCTTCCAGAATGAAGCCTGATATTTTATTCAGACATACTGCCACATCTAGTAAGGGAGAAGAGATGGATAACTGCAAGAGAGGCACTCAAAGGCTTCTCATCTGAGCCAATGTTTGAACAACATAGTTCCACAATGTTCTCACAGAATCACAGAATGGTTTGGGTTGGAAGGGACCTTAAAGATCATGGAGTTCCAACCCCCCTGCCCTGGGCAGGGACACCTCCCACCAGACCAGGTTGCCCAAGCCCCATCCAGCCTGGCCTTGAACCCCTCCAGGGATGGGGCAGCCACAGCTTCCCTGGGAAACATATTTCTGTGTTTAACCCTCATTTTGCCCCAGGTTAGAATAGAAGGTGCAAGAGTTTCTCTGCCAGTCAAAAAGGTATTCTTGGTTATTTGGCAACTAATCCAGCCTAGATAATGTCATAGTAGTAATTTAGATGGAGTCCAGTGCAGATTAAGATGAAGAGAGGTTCAGCAAGGTTTAAGTTTTTTAGTTTTTTCTTTGGGAGAAAGTGACTTGTGACTTAGAGGGTGTTTTCATGCCTTTGTGTAATAAATTGTGTACCTACAGTTCTTATGGACAAATATTAATATACAGGTGAGGAGTTTCTGGGGATATGTGTATGTGATCTTAATTTCAATAGGAAATTAAATATACACAGAGATGGAACAGCAACGTCTTTTGGATCTGATGATAGTTTTTGGTTCCTTAAATGTACCGTTGCTGTTGCAGAAATACAGAGGAATTAGCAAGGTTAATTGGTTCAGAGATTGAACAAAAGTTTCTGCTTGAAATGTGAGTCTTTGGATCAGCTGTTTGGATGGACAGACTGTGAAGCCATACATTTTAATTGCTCTTGCTCCTACGGAGTTTGTAGAAGACGTAATCCCAATTCCTTTATGCCTCAAGACCTCTAATGACTTCTGTACATGTGAGTGTGCAGAGAATGCACAATCAGACCTGAAATGATTATACACTCTTGAAACTTGCTACTGTTTTCTGTGTGATGAACCGACTGTTGATTGAATTTAACCCGGAAAAATCATGCGGCTGAAGTGATTAGCTCTGCGTTTTTCTGGATTTCTACATTGCATTGTGCTCTTTCTGTTTCTGTCACCTTGGATACTACAATGGAGTTGACAAATGTTGACAAAGTCAACATTTCTTTGGGATGCCATTTCTTGAGGATCAAGTTATTAAGTCATTCTAGGAAAAAAAGGAGGGAAAGAAGACTGACCGTTTGAGGAACTGTAAGATTTTGTCCTAGATTCTGGTCTTTTAACCACTGTATATCTGAATATTTTAAGTTTTCCCTGCACCATCAAAATATTTAAAAAAGAAGTCTTTCCTTCATGTAGATTTATGAGTTCTTGTTTACATGACTGCTTTCGTATTTGTGCTATCACTCTGTGCTTTGCTGAGTTGCCATCTACAATTCCCTGATCCTTTTCTGTAGGTTTTGTTTTTTTTTTTTTTGCCTTTTCACATCAATTTTTTACCTCTTGAGACCTGTGGCTTTTCATAATGCTGTGAGGCCCCGTGGCTCCCACTGCCCAAGCCAAGGCAGGGTGGCTTGCAGGTGGCAGGTTTTCAATCTCTCTTCTCCCTCTCTCCCCCCATATTTATATGCCACCATCTTTAGAATTTCTTAGTTATCTTTTACCATTTTTTTTCTTTCTTTCTTTCTTTGTCAGGAGCATCCATATTTTAGGCAAAACTAAGTGGCATTCTCTATTACTGAGGCTGTCAAGCATTCTCCTTGATACATGCCTTTTTTCAGTTTACTTATAACTCAGCCAGACTCTAGCTGTTTGTGATGAATTTTTCCATGCCAATTTCTGCCTTCGGCTGAATCTTTGCATTATAATGTTTCAAGCTTTTCTGAGAATGACGCTAGGGGAAAATAGGTTGTTTTGGCCATATGACCTGGAAGCTTTTCTTTGAAATATTAAATATCTTTTATTTGGGGGGAACAGGAGGAGATAAGGAAGAAGTAGAAAGACTGCAAAATATGAGATATGTGTCTTTGGCACCCCATAAAAATCTGCTGGACCAAGGGTGGAGGACAGAGACTCAGATTTTGGAAGGTAGAGTCCTGGGAAGGTTTATCAGGCTGTCAGGAAAATGAGCAAAGAAAGAAAGACAAGAGAAGGGGCAAAATGTGACAGATCAGGGAGACCTGAAACAAATAGTCCAGGGATTGCCCAAGTGAATATTTGGAGACAGGCAGTTAGAAGCAGGGTATTTAGGCAAGGATCCTGAGATAGTAACAGCCTGAGGAGTCCTGGGAGACTCCCTGTGGGGCTGGGATCATGGCAGCTGGGATTCAGCACAAACACTGTCTCGTGGTGGTTTGACTGGAAGATCACACTCTACTTTTCCATAGCATCCCACTGTCATTCATTCTGCAGAAGGCATCTCTCCATGAAATTCTGTAGTGCTGCTTGGTGAAGGAGAGTCTCATTTGCAGGATGCTCATCTTGCAATCCAAAATTTCTGCGGTACAAACAAGTCAATGTAACAAACAGTGAAAACAAACTACGCCTCCTAATGTCATTAAGAGCCTGATGTAATATTAGAACTGGTGTTCAAAATGAAGGTGGAGCTAGAAATCAATCCAAAGCAATTTTAATATTCTAATTAGACTTAATTATGAACAAGAGCAAAACTTTTTTTTCCCACAATCTTCTCATGCTTCCTTTGCCTTCTCACTGTTGGTTTCCTCTTTCCTATGTTCACAGAATCACTTAGGTTAGAAGGGACCTTTTAAGATCATCTAGTCCAACCAATGAAAAAAAAAACAAACAAAAAAAAACCCCAAAACCCCACCAAGACAAAAAAAAACCCCACAAACGAACAACCCCCCCACACACACACCCCACCCCACCCCCAAACCAACACCAACCCAACTCTACCCTCCATCAGACCAACACTCCCACCCAACTTGGTGTCGTCTGCAAAATTTTATTCTTTTGCCTCCTGTGTAGCGAGACCGATTTAACTAGCTCAGGTGTCATCTTTTGTAACAGCATTGTGACCCGTGACCAGCAGGGCAGGTAACAGCAATGACTTCAAGAACCTGGCTCTGGTATCTGCCAGGGCTTGAAGGGGCTGATAAGGCTGTGTGATGTGTTTGCCTTTCTCTAGCAGCGAGTTTGCAAGTAAGAGTCTGCATCTACAACCAAAAATGTTTTTTTTATTCTCTTTTCTTTCCTCTTCTGTGTCTGTTTTTCTTGTTCTTCCTTCTAGAAATAACAGAATTAATTTCTTTTGTCTTTTTTTTTTTCCCAACAGAGAACAGTACTTTGTAAATTGATCAAGCAGGCAATTTTCTTTCTAAAAACTCTTTACAGTAAAAATAAGGGAATAAGAGATATATTAAAAAGAAAGCCCTTGGTAAACAAGTAAAGCCTCTGTATTCATTACTTGAGCATTATTAAACAATCTAATGCTCTACGGTCATTTGACCATTTCACACCTTTGAACTTTTAGTCCCATTTACTCCTTCAAAATTAAAGAACACAATGCAGGAAGACAAGGAATAGCAGTTAGTTAAATCAATTGAAGGGTCGTCTAAAAATCTGGATTTTTGTTCCCAGCTTTGTCAATTGACACTTTCAATTAATCAAGAGATTAAAAAAACCCCTTTTCTTTTGCTCCATAGTCTTTGGCTTCTGAGTGTTTGACTCCATATGCCTAGTGTTGATCTGCCCACGTGCCGAGTGTCTCCAGTGCAATTGAAAGTAATGGGAACTGCAGTTTGAACATTTAAACATCCTATAAAATATTAGATTGCTTTGAAAAAATCATGACCTAGTCCACAGTTTGGATTGCGTTCTTCTATTCCATGTTTTCTCATTTATGGGAATGAAGCTAATCTTATTTCCTCTATCTCAGGTTCAATCATATTGATAATGACCGGTAACAATGACAGTGATTATTCAGAAACAATGGTAATTTTGTGCTGCAGCCGAGATGGATCGGTGGTCTCTGTCTTTTTCTCAGAGGATGCATCCATATTTCAATAACAGCCACCAGCATCACCTTTCTTGATCATCCTGGCAGGCAAGTGACACACTAAATGGACCTAGAGAGGGTTTGTTTGCTTTTTATTTTCTGGATTTGCAGATCCCCAAACACTTTCCAGCAGAAACATAGATCTGTGGACTGAATTGAAGCCTCCTGACAAGAAGAATCTTCTCTTCTTTGCTTACCCTTCATGCTCTCATCAAAAATTGTTCACAGTCTGGTCAAGGTCTCTGGGCCACAGGTTAGTAACAACTTTATAGACGCTAAACTTTCTGTCTTAGCTCTCTGCAGACATGGGGTTTTCACTGCTATTATCTGCATTGTACAGCTTTTGGAGATAAAATGGAGATTTCTATGTTCAGCTCTTCCTCCTGGACATTAAATCTGCTTGAATATCTCCATCTTCAGAGTGTATTTTCAGTAAGAGTGCATCTAGTTGTCCCATTAGAGAGAGAAGCATGGAAAATGAGCGGTGGGAATTCTACACAGGATACAAAAATCAACATGCATGAATATAGCTAGATATATATAAAGGAACAACATTCATTCAGATATGGTCCCTGGTGTCCATCCTGCTGACTACACTATCAGAAGACATGCTGCTGGGAAGAGATACTAATACTGTGTTAGCTGAAATGGCAGTCCCATTTGGCCACCAACTGCAAACCTACCAGTACCCACAAATGTGCTTTAAATAATGCTAGTTTTAGCAATAATTTGCTAGAAATGCAAAACCTATTGGTGTTATTAACTCGAGAAAGGATTAAAAGGCTAGTTAAACAGCTCTGTTTTGCAGTCTTATTTTAAATTATTCATTGTGCTGGACACACAGAAAGAATGACAAGGCACAGGGGATATTGTTTAATTAGGCTAAAACTTCATTCATCTGGTGCGGCGGAGAGGAAAAAACTACACTGAGAGGTTCAAATTAACAATTTATTTGGACTTCATTCACAGGTCTGATGCACCACTCTTGCAACTTCTATGGATACAGTAGAGAATGCACTATTGCAATTTAAAAAGCAACTCACAGAATTCACTATTACAACCTACAAGTGTTCCCAAAAAGGACCAACTCATAGCACAGGCACTCTAGAAATTAATATCTTAAAAGAATGCATGATCTTAAAGCATGCTAAATACCATATGTATGTTTTTTAGTCACTCACCTCTTTCTCAGGTAAGGCTGCTAAATCCCTGGGAAGTTACACTCTACAGCCTCCTGGATAAGGTGGGGAGGGGGGGAAGGATCTCCTACAGGCCAGCTCTATTGTTGGAAGACCCCCCATTTTTCTACCCAAACCTTACATTTTATGTTTCCTGGTTCGATGGGTATGCAGGGTTATGCCTGAGATGGATGGATTGGATGGATGGATGGATGGATGGATATGCCTGATGGATTACACCATCTGGAATGTTTGTCTCTGGTGTTGTGATGGCCCCTTAGTTTGTGTCACTGATTTTGTGATGTCTAGTGCACAAACTCACTGAACAGTAGTGGGATAGGACTCAGGGCATTTTGGTTGTTAAGGGACTGTTCAAGGCTCCATTTGCGTTTTGGTTCTTATTCTGAGAAGGGACCTCCTTGCCCTCTACAACTACGTGAAGGGAGGGTGGAGAGAGGTGGGGGTTGGCCTCTTCTCCCAAGGGAATAATGGCAGGAGCAGAGGAAATGGTCTGAAGCTGGGGCAGGGGAGGTTTAGATTAGATATTAGGAAGAATTACTTTACTGAGAGAGTGGTCAGGCACTGGACCAGCCTGCCCAGGGAGGTGGTGGAGTCACCATCCCTGGAGGGATTTAAGAAACGTGTAGATGTGGCTCTTCAGGGCATGCTCTAGTGCCCAGGATTATTGGTTTGTGGTGGGGTGTTGTGTGTGGGGTTTAGTTGGTGG
>JAOTQQ010000012.1:124460726-124485433 GCA_026546715.1 Gallinago undulata
TCCCTCCATCATCTTTGTTGCCCTACGCTGGACTCTCTCCAGTAGTTCCCTGTCCCTCTTGAACTGGGGAGCCCAGACCTGGACACAGGATTCCAATTGTGGCCTCCCCAGTGCAGAGCAGAGGGGGAGAATGTCCCTCCACCTCCTGGCCACACTCTTCCCTACGAAGCCCAGGATTCCAAATTTTCATTTGAAAATTCAAATAATGTAGGATTTTCATTATAAAACTCAGTAGGTTTTAAAGTAAGCAATAAAATGACACATTCTATATTGAGTCTAATGGTCAATACGTCCTGAAGCCAAACCCTCAAATTTTGGGTTAGGTTAAGGCAACTCTTGGTGCAACTTTATTGTGAAACAGGTCTGGACTGTGCTTTTGTGTTCAAACACTGAAATCAGCTACAACTGCCTCTTTCATGGAGACTGTCTGCAATGGCAACAAGGTGTTGGCACTTTCAGATGAATTTTGCTTTGAATTTTTGGATTTATCTGAACATAACATTCAAAGCATAACCCAGAGTGTGTGAGATCAAATAAATCAAAAGCCAAAAGACTGCATGAATCCCAGCAACATGAAATACCTGAGGGTTGCACAGATCTACTTACTATCTAAAAATAGTATAGTCTCATCTCTATTGAGAACCTCCTATGATAGCAGGAGTGACAAAAAACCAGGACACACCTGAGAAGCTAAGTCAACAGCTTGAAAGGAAGGCAAGGAAAAAGAGAAACTCTAAGTGTGACATGAACTTTGTCCTTCCTTTTGGTGGCATTTAAGTGCAGTGACTGCGGTATTTTCTGCCAATGGATTGTCATCCACATTCCTAAAGCTGCATACGTACCCTCTGAGAGTGATTGAGTTTGTATGTGCTAGCAGACTACCCTTTTCTTCCCTTAAAAAAAAAAAAAGAGAACAAAGACCTTCATGGAAATATAGTAGAAGAGAAAAAAAATAATAAAAAAAGGAGTGAAGAAATGTTTACTAATTTTAATAATAATAGCTCCCTTCCCCAGACAGTTCAGTACTGAAGCTGTTGCTATTTGAAATAGCTTAATTTCCCTGTGAATCTAAGGCAGCCACCATCAAATTACTCATCTTTTTCTCTGCTGGGTAATCCTTCAGCTGTTGGTATTTACACAGCAGCCTAGACTACGTTTGCTGCCTTGCAAGCGAGAAGACAGGTCACCTCCCTGTAGGCACTGAATCCACCATGAACCCAGGAGAGAAGACAGAGGGACAAGACAGAAAAAAAGAAGAATCTTCAATAGCTTCAATTAAGCAGGTTGAGGACAACTGAATGGTCAATCTTGTACAATCAGAGCAAGAGGAGTTATAGTACTTTCTTATTTCTGTAAGAAAACAGCAAAGTCTTGGCCAATTAGCTGAACTAATAGTCAGGGCTGAGCAGATTAATGTTGTTTGCCTAACTTAGAATGATTCAAACATTTTAATTTTGATTTTTTGCTTCATTTCTGGAAGCAGCAAAAGGGCAAATGGGTTCAGAAAGAGGCGAGAGCTGAGCAGATCTATTGCCTTTGTACAGAAAGACCAAAAGCTGGAAATCCCTTTGCAGGTGGGAACTGTACAGATACAATATTTTGCCAAATGGATTAACTAACATAACTAGTTCATTATTACCTCATACTGCAAACTATGTGTAAAAATTGGAATCAATGTGATATATAGACAAAGCCTATTTTAGCAGACTATTTTAACTACCCTGAGCTTGGATTAACTCTTGTACCAGAGGATTAATCTCTGAACCTATAAATAGGGTCTAATGAAGGCAAACAAATGTTAGGAGAAAAAAATATTTTTGTCTTATTTGATAGGTGGGGGACTAAAACAATAGACAGGGACCATCACATCCTCCAGACAGAATAGGTAAATCTTGTTTCAGGAGTTGTGGATTGACTTTCTCCCTGGTGACCGGCCTGATCTGTCATTAATCCCAGATATCAAGGGATTGATGTTCCTCATAGGTCCCTTCCTACTCAGGGTATTCTGGTTTTATGTGCTCGGTAGATGTTTGAACCATGTAACTGATACAGAAATAGTACTAAGGTTGACCACTAACCTATTAAAGTGATCTGATGTTTTTCTCAAGGTCATGCAAAACAAATGTAGCCAGCCCAAGAACTGATCTCCTGTGTCTTTAGCCTCAGCATGGCACCATAAGAGTATATTTTTAATTTTCTGAAACTTTTCTGCCGAATGTAAATAGTTGTTTGGGTTTTTTTTTTTTTTCTGTGTCTACCAAATTGCACTGCTAATTATTAGTCAAGGACGGCCACGCAATTGAGGTAGACGTTCTTTTCAAAACAAAGACATGTATTAAAAGCAAATATGGGGCAGCAGTGCCAGCACACCTTGAACAAAACAAATGGTCAAACTAAAATGCCAGGCAACTTATTTGCCTATTGCTGACAGCAGCAAGGGAAAACCTGTAAATATCTATTAGTAAATGAAACACTTTGATGGCTTAGGGAACAAATTAACTCAAAGATTAATATGCTTTTTTTTTTTTTCTGTAGTGGACATTGAAAATGGATGTTGTATGCAAATCCCATTCATTTAAGTCCTCAGAGCCCTTTCTGAATGGTTTAATCAATGCCATTAGGTATCATGTTGTCATTAATTCTGGTGCTAAGCTCTTATACATCAGTGACTTACCATAATACATTATTTTTTAGTTAAAATATATTTGTGCCTGTAAACCTGCGCTGGATAATGGGAACAGGTTTCCAGTTCTGTGGTGGTTAATAAGTTCAGTATTAATAAATCTCAGTATTGAGATACAATTCCTAGCAGAAAGACTGCACTGCTTGATTGCATTCGTGTGGGGATGTGGATACAAAAGGATAAATGCCCTCTCCATTTCCCCATAGGGTAGGAAACTATACTGCTCTCCAGCACATGCACATACACAGCTGTATTACAGCTGTGCTTATACTGAGGAAGGTAGTAGCATAAATATTTCAGTAGAAAATCACATTTCTAATGGAAATATTACTGTTAGAACCACTGCATGTGTGTCAGGCTCCACCAGCAACTGCTTTTTCCTCATTCCCATGAGAACAACAGTAATAATAGTGAAGTCCTTTGGAACTAATGTGGCATCCGAGTGTAATTCTGAAGGACAACCACCTCACTGGCCGAAGATAATCTACACCAAGGTGATCAGGGCAAATGGCTGCGTTAACAGCAATGCAAGTAAATGCTCTGGATATAAATGGTTATATCTTCCCTGCTCTTGATTATTATGTCACTATATATACTAACTTACAGTATCAATGGGCTATTTCAAAGGTTATCAAAACTTCATGGTGAATATGAGTGTTCTGCTGGATCCATAATCCTTTTTAGAAGGCATATTTGTGAAAGCTTTTATGGTTTTACTGATGCCCTATTTCTCATTCTGAAACTCCAGATAAATGATCTAGAGTATATTTACCCTATTTCAGTGATGGAGAAAAGAATTAGGGAAAGAGACACCTTCTAACGTGTTTTTACCATTTTAGGTATTTTTATTTGTTACTTCTTATACTCTTTCTTTTCAAGGAAAACCCCCAGCCTTTTCAATCCTTCTTCAGAGAAGGTTCTTATATTTTTTGTGTGTCCTTTACCATTACTATCATTCCTCTCTCAGTCCCCTTTTATTCCACTGTATTCCATCTTTTTGGACAGTACAGACCAAGGTATTTCAGATCGTCCTGCAACATTGAAACACCTACAGGTACTGTGAATTTGCCTGCAATTTTTTCTGTTCTACTCCATTCATTCAAGATTTCACCTATTTGAAATGTGATTTCCCATTAAATAGACATCTCTAGTGGGCTAGCAACCAAGTCCACCTCTTCCTAAACTGCCTCTCTTAATATAAAACAGTCAGTGCAAAACCAATTTAACTTTCCTCTCCAATTGTTGAGTTTCCCATTTTTGTTTGAATGATGATCATTGAATGATGATTATTGAACGATACTGTCTAGAAAGCCACGGGAAACTTCTATTCTGTGTGAGGCTCAGAAACATTCCAATGTGTTTTGTTCGTGGTGTGCTTTACTAAAATGTGTGACATAAATTAACATAGACTAAATGCTGCAATCTGGACTAATTCAAAATTAAGCAAAAGGAATTTGTGTCCCTGGATTAAGGAAGAGAGGTGGAGGACTTTAAATATTGAGCCAAACTTGAGTTTGGTGACAACATTAGGGAACTACTACCTACAAATTAGTTTTTTTGCTTACTATAGAATAAGCCTAAGCAATGATTACATCAGTTGCTCACCACTTAGGTAGATACTTTTAAGAGGCATGGAAATCTATGGAAGCCAATTTGAAAGTTTCTAAGTATATCACTGGAATTTAGGTCTCACCTTGACAGGCAGACAGATGTTCAACGGGAAAAGGAAAAGATGCTCATTCACTAACTTCTTAGTTTGAAATTTCTGAAGTCATGGAGTTGTTCTCCGGGCAAGATACAATGAAAACATGCCAAGCTCTTGAAAAAAATGATCTGTTTCATACCTGCTATGCCAGAGCTGGAACTGAAAGCTGACTGATATGTATGAGGGAACACAGTAGCTCTGTTTTACTAAGGGAGGTCATATTTACTGCACATGAGAAGGGATGTAGACACACCCTAAAGGACCTCTTCCCACTCTAGTGGTGTTGCCTACCTGCAAGGACAGGATTAAGATTTAGAGAAATAATTCTGGGCCCAAACTGGGTAATTGTCCTTCCTAACGTTGCCAGTTTTCAAGTATCAGACGGTAAAGAGGGGTAAGATGCGATGACACAAGCTTTGCCCACTTGTAGCTCAGGCAGAGCTGAGCTGATGAGGTGAAAAACATCTTACTTGGTCTTACCTGAGAACAGAGATGAGCCCACTTAGGCTCTTATTCTAAAGTGTAGGTGTCATAATGAAAGGCAGAGTGGTGTGGTTCCTGAAGGAATAAACTAAAGGAGAACTAAGTTGAAAGAGAAAATATTTGAGGGTTGGAATTTAGAAACAGGTTTCAGTGGAGTTTGAAAGTGTTGAAGATCTGGGGATGTGGGCATTAGCAGTGGTGGGAAGAGAGCCAAGGTAATTGTGATCCCCTTCCAAAGACAGCTGTTGAGTACAGATACTCTTTCTGTGGGAGTCTGATTGCTGGGAATGAGGAGAGGGAGTTCCTGAGGAAGCCGGGAATGAGATTGGGAGCCCTAAATCTGGTGCTATAAAGCAACGACCTGCCTTCCCCAGGCTCTAAAGGCAGCGGGAAAACAGCATCAGAGCAAAACCATGGAGGGGGGCAGCAGACTAAGGATAGCCCTTCAAGTGGAAGCAATTAAGGGAGGATTTGTGAGAAGGTTTTTTTTTTAAATAATTTACGATCTGAGTGACCCAGATTAGCAAAATCTGATTAAACTGCAAATCTGTCACTGGTGTTTCTCCCCATGCATCCGTGCCATTTCTTTCTTACAGTTTTCATTCTTGCCTCCCGTATGGTTTCAACTGCAGACACAGTTCAGGAAAATTGGAGAATATTAATTCTTTTATGTCTTTAGATGTGTAAAAACATTTGCTTATGGCCACTAGCTTTTCAATTTGTATCCCTTTGTATATTTTTTTCTCCCTCTCTTTATTATAATTTCTAGCAGAAGGGTTGCTTGTTTATGTGTTGTTTTGGGTTTTTTTTCTTCAGATTTTTACTGCTTTACTGTGATCTTATAAATCTGATTTTTTTTTCCTTTCCTTTTTTTTTTTTTTTTCTGTATTGCTGTTCTGGCAATAGTGTATTTTTTCCTTATGTGAGGTGTGCATCAATGTTTCATATTTTTTTCCCTAGCATTACTCCTCCTTTTGTAAATGGGTTGTAAGAAAACCTAGCATTTTCATTTCAGATGCCAGGAGCGAATTGTCAAAGAGGACTTTCTGTATACCCTGCTGCTTTGCCTCGAAGGTAAAGAGGAATAATCTTCTTGTACACAACACGAAGCAGGTGATGGTCTTTTGCAAGCAGAAGGATCTGAGAACTTTGTGAAAATAGTGCTATTTAATTCCTTCCCATGGCAAAGGTGAGCTCCTACACGTGCGTGCTGGTTGAATAATACATTTTCCTATTAAAGCCATGTGCTTCAGAATGATTTTGTAGCTGATGAGAATGTAGGAAATGTACAGTTTGCCACTGAATTTATTAGTGACACATGCCACGTTCTTAGCTGGGTGCTGCATATCACAAAACACAGAGAAGAATGTGTAGTCTCTTTGAAGACCGTTCTTTTCTAAGAGGCAGACATTTAAAAGAGCTGCAAAGGGCATATTTTTATGCAGACTGTCTGGCATATTAATTCTATTTGGACAAATATGGTACAGATATATTGCTGGCAATGCACAAGGAGGTGTGTCGTGTGCTAGACAATGTGGCAATGGGAATTTTACAATATGGAAATAAAAATTAACTCCACGAAGGCTAGGTAGTAATATATGCTGTGTAGCAGGAAGGTTTCCTAAGTTGACTTAAAAAAAATAGAGAATTTATTGCCACAATTTTGGACTTTGGGAGGCAACATGACCTTGTCATTACTATACCTTTCTGCTATCTATCTGATAGGAAAATGGAATTTCTTTTAGTTCGGACGCTGTTACTTATTACTATATTTTCTTCCTGGCAAATAAAACTGAAAAGGAAGAAGAAATCTTTTACCTTTGGGCACCTTGTTCTTATTAATTTTGGCTGGTTTTTGTCAGCATCAGAAAATATATTGTCAAACATGTCAATCAAAAGTAAATTCACTTGGAAGGTATTTGCCATACTGCTGACTTCAAATATGCTCTTTATCAATCAGAAGAGGAATTTAAATTCTTTATAAAGTAAAAGGAAACTCACCCGTTTTCTGAGCTTAACAATATGTATTTTTTGAAGTGTTTTCACTGTGAAAATATATTCAAAAGGACAAATATGGATAAATTAATTAAGGAAATTCTCAACCAGTGTGTCTTTAAAAAATATTGTCAAAAGCGTGTTTTTTCACTTTTTAAAAAAAGGAACTTATACACTGACTAGGCACTTAATTTGGCTTTTTTTTTCCCCACTGAGTTCACCAATTTTACTGAAATAAAACTCAGAGTAGGAGGGTAATACCTACCATCTACTTCCCTGAAACAAAGCCGTCTGTGAGGTGAATGAAGGTGAGAGCTGCCCTCGTATCACAAAAAAGCAAGAAGTAAATAAACTAGGAAATCAAAAGACAGAATGGGCATCATGAGGGCTCTACAGATTTCACGCCGACTCAGAAGTTGAAAGACTCATAATCTATAAGCAGAGGAATGGGAGAAGAAGATTCCCCTCCCTCCTTTATTCTGCTACATTAACTCCTTGGATTCCCTAATTTAAAAAAACCCCACCACCTAAACCAAAGCAAATCAAACAAAAAGATCTGCCCAATGAAAACAAATGCTACCACCTACTTTACCACAAGTAGAACAAAAAACAAGGGCAATCTTGAATTGAACATGAAAGTCACTGCCTCAGACCTGCTTCTTGAGATGTATTTTGGATTATGCGTGTTCCTGGAGCAGGACCAGCATGGGCTCGGCTTTAAAATACCAGCCCAGCTCTGGAATGATTTCTGATGCTTTGAAATATCTATCACAACATCTCATGAGCAAGGGTTTATTGCTGGCAGTATCCACACTGAAAAAAATGGATGCTTTATAGCTTCTGCTGCTCCATAAAGAGAAGCAGCTGAGTAGGGACGTAATTAAACATTCGGCATCTTAAGCCCTGTGTGCAACATCAATCTAAGCAGGTAAATCAGCTCGGCGTGGATAACAGTGGAGAGGGCACACACTACGAGAATATACACCCAAAAAAACCCCCAAAACCTGCCACAAGAAAGCACATCCTTTTGCAGGCACTCAATGATAGTCATCAAAATGGGATCCACAAGGACCTGTTACTGACACAAAAAGAAAGCAGTCGTACAGCACATACCCCCCCCAAAAACCAACAGAATGCAGATTGGAGAGATTGTTCCTGCTTTCATGTTCTCTAACCGCCTAGGTATTTGTGCTCATGAAATGGTTCTTCAGCTCTTTCCACGTGTTTGAATTTTGGTTAACTCAGTGCAGCAGGATAATTGTATCCGGATCTGCAAGAATTTCTGCAGGAATTTTTATCTCCTTTTAAATCTTTAATATATGTAACCCTTTGTTTTCCTTTAAAAACAAACAAAAAAGTGTAATCAAACTGTTAAGGTGGCTCTTCAGATTTATGTTGTGTTATTGGTTTCTTTGGCGAGAGAAATTAAAAGTTTTACCTGAAAAAAAAAGTCAGATAACCAAAATGAAGCTTGGAATCTTGGAAGCTCTTTTGAATTACATGCATACAAAAATTATCTTTCAGTCCTTGTCCACAGTCTGTTTCCATCCTCAAAAGCTCTTCTGGTGGTATATTTGTATTGCAGCTATAGTATTATTTTTAGCTGTTTTGGGAGTTTATATGCCCATACATCATCGATGTTGCCGGGCACATTTTCCATGACATAGGGAATGATCATCTGTGGTTAAAAAGGATTATTTTTGGCAGCGTTAATTGATGGGGCCGCAAGTATTTTGTGGTCTAAACTATTACCCTGATATTAGTTTATATCTGGAGCAGTATGGTCCTACATGGTTCTCTTTTATATATGACGAAAATACATCATATTAGAAAATGTATCAGCTGCTCATCATTAACACTAAAAGTACTGACATGATCTCTATTATGATGCATTATCCCATTATAGGGAAGTGATATATCATGTTATTTAAAGTCCATAGTAAGGACAAGATTACAGACTGGCAGAAGAAGGGTCAGCTGTAGATGCTGTATGAAGGCAATCTGTTGATCTATGTTCAGGTGCTCTACCAAAGTGAAGTTGAATCCCTCACAGGAGGCACAGAACCTCCTGTATCTTTTTAGCTTCCATACATTCATTTTGCCTCACAGCTGAAAATTAGATACTGCAGGTCTTAGACGATGTAAAGGCCACTAACTGGAAGCATGCAAAGAATAATAATGTTTACAACTGTGGCCAGAGAATAGACCGATTTTGGAATATACCTGTTGCTTTTCTGATAAGATTCAGTTAGTTAGAATGGCACAAATTATGAATAACTATTTGTACCCTGCAATCCTGACTAGTCAAATGAAATGGGTTATGGTCTGTGCATAATCTAGCAAGCAACTAATCTTCCTGTTATTGCAAGCAGTATGTGCACACCTTGCAATATGGCATTCTTGTCCTGCACGGTAACCAGAAGAGATTTTTTTTTCTTTCCTGTATATTCCTGGAAATGAGGAAAGGAGGACACCAAAGTAAATAATTTTCTGGTTGGTTTCACTCAAAAGCTCCTGTAGAATCTGCTGATAGCTTGAAAAGAACTTAATACAAAGGTGGAAAAGGAGAGATTGAATAGGATAAGTTATAAGAACCAAGGTGAAGAGAAGCCCTGAAAGATAAATCTAGTGAAGTATACCAAGCGTTGACAGAATCCCTTGAATTAGACCACTCTTAAACCACTTAAGCTGAATGTGGGCCTTGGAGTGCAATTTGCGGTGATACCAACTTGATAGAAATTGTTTTTCTATAAAGCACCTTGGAGTGTTAGCTTTGATTAATCAGAGGCAATGATCACAGTTAACAAAGCGTAGCTGCAAACACAGGGAAACCAGAGTCAGGGCAAATTCCACAGCCACCTTGCACCTGGATGTGGGAAGTTCCACAGGAATGTGATGTCATGCAAGTCATATCCAGACTAATTTTTTACACACTATCACTGCACATTTATTTTCTAAGCGTCACAGTTATCAGGCGTTTGCTCCAAATCTAGATGAGCACAGTCACAAACATCTCTGCGCTCGGTAATTGTGAAATAACTTGACTTAAGTTCTGTAAACACCAGGTAACAAGACATATATGTTTTGTAGTGCAGCAGGACCATTGCTAGGGTCCTAAGCCAACTTACAGATTTGGGGTAAATCAGTGCCAAATTGAATTAAAAATGAAACCTCCTCTTAGATGGTATTCCAGGGGCCAGGCTTCCAGTGAACTATTGAATCCTTTTGCTCATTTTGCTCTGTAAAGTATTTCAAGCTAAATAGCACCTGGTATGGAGAAGTAGGTTGGATTCATGGTCTCTACTGAGTTTACTTGCGATGGACTTCAGTTTTTGGTGTCCTCATCCAGGGGGGAAGTAACTCCTTCAACCACGTCAGCTGAGTCCATCAGGGAACTGTCAATCAGGGTCCTGCCCATCTCCATCTTGGTGCTTGCAAATAAATTAAATAAACTAAGCTCAGGGATGGTGTCTATAAACACAGCTGTGGCAAATCAGGTTTGAAGAGAGGCTCATTCAGCCAGCTCTGCAGCGGGAGCCGTGGTACCCAACAAAAGGAGGCAGCAAATTCTCACAGCTCCTCGGTCTGGACCAGGCTCTACATGAGCTGATTCAGGGCCAGAAGGGTGACCTGAATTCTTATCGCCCGTGTTCAAGAGAACAATTACATCCCTTGAAATGCAGGGTGACAAAGTTCCCCTGAGCTGTGCTTGCAACCACTCTCTGCATGTTCAAAAACAGCTGCTGAACTGCAAGACATAATATAATCGCTGTTTTTTAAGTATTATTGTCTGCATTTCATCTTTTTTTCCAGGTAACGTCATAAACATTTATTTTCCTGGGAAATAAAGGTGGAGATTTTTAAAGAATGTTACTATAAATCACAACTAGACCCTCTAAAACAAATAGAAGAGTAATTGTTTCCTTATGAAAGCTATCGCAGGAGCTCACCTTGAAGACCTATTTCTTTCTTTTCCTAAGTGCTGTTGGAAACAATCCAAATATACTGGAAGTTATGCTTTCTATTTTGCAGGGGGAAAATGAAAGCGTTAAGGATGTAGCTCAGAAAATACTTTCAGATCTGCAGAACCTGACCCCTGGTGCGTATGGCTGTCGTGGAGCAATCCAGCATCAAACTCTGACTCTGAGCATCAAGGAGAAGGTGCTGTCCCCTGCAGTGAAGAAGCCCTGCTTGATGCTGGGCACCTGTGTCTCCTGGTGATGCCACCACTTGCCTTCTGCATAGCAGATCTAGGAAAAAGAGGGGAGAGGAGAGGGGCACATTGCTTCACCCCCTCTTGGCCTGAGGATGTCCTTTGCCTCCTCTGAGAGCCTCACCACCCAACAAGATACAGAAAGAAGTGACAAGGTAAGACTTACCCCCTTTTTTTTGGGGGGGGGGGCGTGATGGGGTGGTGGTTTTGGTGTTTTTTTTTTTTGTTTTTTTTTTCCCTAATCTAAAATTAGAAGCTGGACTTAGATTAGGGACTGCAGCCTTCTTGTCTGTGGTGTTGTCCTTCCTTCCCACCAGCAGCAAGCCATCTATCATCCGTTCTGCGCTCTGCTCTGCGGAGAAGGTTTCCAGGGAAAAAGGGAAGCCTCGTGCCTCCCAGCTCTGCTGGGGCAAAGAGTTGAGCCAGGGCTTTCAAGGCAAAACGAGTAGGATGTTTTTCTTTTGATTTGCTTTTCTGTGATGTGGTGGTAACGTCCTGAAGCTAATCTCTGTTGTATTATGAACTGTACGTACCTCGAGCAGCGATGGCCAAGGAAATGTTGGCTCTCCCAGTAAACTGTGCAAAATGAAGTAGCGTGAAGAGGTAGAGGTTTCATTTCTTATTGAAAGGTATTGCCAACCCTGTAGAAAATTGATTTCTTCAACAGTTGAATCTACAAAATCGCATCAGGAATACAGAAAAAAAGTTATCCTTCTTTAAAAGCAAAAGCAGCAAAATGCAGTTATTTTGTCAGTTTTGCAACTTTAGTTTTTCTTAAAAATGCTGTTGTAAATGAGTATATTTTTAAAATTGCAGCGAAGGCAAAAATAAGAAAAGTTTGGATCCAAAAAATCCCTGAGGTCTCTGGCTCAGCTTGCCCCATTAGTTACGGCTTAGTGATGTGCATTATGCAAATATGGCTACGTGTGTTCTAAAACCCGATTAAAGACCTGACCTACAGATTAAGTAAGACCATCTTAATATTGCACATGAAAGGAATGTCCTGTGTTGCAGGCTAGGATAGTGAGGAATAGGATGAAGTACCCTGGGATTAATTTTCCAATGCTTATTCCAAAAATAAATAGATTTGTGGGGTTTAAAAATCTAAATTCTACCAGGTTCAGAAAAGGAAAATATGTTAAGAAAAGAGAAATACTGTGAGAGGCATTTGCACTGCCCAACTGTAGACATCTGTCTTTGTGCTCTACATCTTCCTCTGAAGACCCTTTTATTCTTCCTAGTGCTTGCATATGATTTTAAGACTGTAGCTACAGAAGCTCTGAAATACACTTATGTTAGACAATTAAGGGAGTTTAATTTGGATAATGTGAATTTTCCCTTAGGCTTATGACAGTTCTCTCTGGAATTTGTCTTTAATGTTGGTGCTCATATATGATTCAGCTTTTTGACAAAATACAGCTTATATTTTGCCATTTTAATTCTGTCATAGGTAAATAAATTTCAGATGCTGGTAAAATGATTTGATCAGTTAGGGTTCTTGTTAGAAACAAAGGGAAAAGCATCCAGAAATTATTTTGGCTTTAACCCACCCATGCAATTTAATATGGATTAAACTCTCTGTTATAAACAAAGAGACTACTGTAGGAGTGACTGTATTTATGGATTCAATCTAGTATGCAGTGTTAAATTTACTGGAAATTTCCTCAATTCAAAATGGCACAGACACAATTATGACTGGTTCCAAAATCTGGAAGTTGGACTACAGTAGACAGAATTTTGCCAGGTTGGAATTTTCAGGATTGGTCGTTCTTTCAGTTAGAGGTTTATTTCACTGTGTATCCCATAAACAAGGTTTTACAATAGAAAGATTTCAACTGCTTTAGCTCTAGAGTTCAGCGTTTCCAACTGTTAAAGGACCTCAACCCAAATTGTTCCTCTGCTCTTGGTTCTGTGTCCCTCCTTCTGCAGGTTTCTGTGCTATGTTTTAAAGAAAAGTTTACAGAATGGATTTCCGATAACAAAAGGTTGGAAAGTGACTAAGGCAAATTGGAGTAATGCTAATAAATACAACCCACTGATTCTCAGGCACTGACAGCTGATGCACCTTCAACACGTGGTGGGTACTGCCACTTCCATCAGTCAGTCTCCATAACGTCGTTGCTCATCACTCTATATGCTGTCATTTTGGTCTAAGGCATGAACAAATGGCTTTGTCCCATGAAAAGCAAATATTCTTCGTGCTTTGTGCCTTCATAATGAAAGGAGACGCTGGGCAAAATAAGGATTGTCTAAGAGAAGCTTGAAAAAAATCGTCTAGCATTTTATTTTGCTACGCCTCACGATAAATAATGATTTTGCCACTCCGTGTGTGGTCACCCTCCTGTTCTTGCTGCTAATAATCATACTTGTGGCACTAAAATATTTGTATAGCCAGTAATATATCAGCCCGGCAAACAAATATGACTCAGTGAACCTGCTGAAAATTCTGTCTCGGATGCCCTTCCTCCACAAAGTCAGCGGAGCAGAACACATCAAAATAAAGGTCAGCACAAGCACAATTTAAACACTGCTAGCCCTCCTTGATTGGTTTTGACTCTGAGTCCCATTTATCAGTGTTAGCTGCCGAAATACCTCTCTATTTCCAAACTGTTTCTAATTTGTTCCACTGCAGTCCTTAAAAAGAAAGACAATAATTTCTTCCTCTTCCCTTTGTTCGCCATCGTTGCTTTCTCCAAATGCAATGTCCAAATTTATTCTTCAGGATTCAAGAAGCAAACAGAATTTTACATATGCATTACTGCTACTAGTTACTATTACTTATTATTATTTCTGAGTTTTTAAGTTGGTCTCAGACATGCAACAACAGAATTGTGGAAAATAACAGAGAAAATAACAGAAAGAAACAGGGTTTTCTTAACCAGAACCATCAGGAAAGGATAAAATTAGGAGGTTTATATAGTTTTTTGCCATTTTGCTGGGAAGGCAGCTAAGGAAAATGGGATTGAATATCTGTAGTAGGTAGCGCCTTTTAGCTTCGGGGCCAGTAAAACTGATTAAAAGGGTAAGAGTAGAGAATACCATGAGCTCAAAAGGAAAAATGAGATTATCAAGATAAATAGATTTGGTAGGAAGCCAGCCTCCTTTTACTAGTTCACAGAAAATGGAAGCTGCCTTAGCTGAAGAGCCTTCCTGAGTGGATCAAAAGGCACAAAGGTGTTCACTGTTGTCCAATTTGTTTGATGAAATACTCATAGCACAGCTAAGGGCAAGATTTTCTTCCAGTTTAAGCAGTGGGAACATTGGCCTGTCTGCAGTAGGAGTGCTAAATGAACCATATGTAGATTCCTCTGTGCACCATGAATATTCCCAGGCTTCAAGCCCATTTGCAGTTCTGTTTTCCATCCATTTGATGATTCAATTGCCTGCATGTCAAGAAAGGATGATTGCTTTCTTCTAGTCTGCAGGGTCTTCACCTGACTGCCATGACTTTTCAAATATCATGGAAAGTGGCTTTGCAACTTCATTAGCCAGTTCTTTCAGGACTCTGGGATGTATTTCATCATATTTGTAATGAATTAAAACTTATGACATCAACCTGAGAAAGAGAAAAAGAAAGATACCCCTCTTTATAGCTGAGGGAGGCTAAAACTGTTCCTAGCAACTGCCAGAGCTATTCAAAGTCACTCAACGTGTCTTTAGACAATTCAGGTAGAACTTAGGTTCCTTTCTTTTTTTTTTTTTTAAAAATAAAAAAAGAGAATCAGGCCTGAAACAACGGAAAGAAAGCAGCTAAAAGAATTCCAGAAAATATTTTCCAAATGTAAGTTCTATTATTCTGAGCAATAATCTTTACAGGGGAATGGTAAGAGACCCAGCATTGGACTCCAAACTCTGGAGGATGTATTGCAGAAAGCAATGACTAAATGTTGGGATTTCCTGCCCCCTCTACCTTAAATACCTATTACTTTAAATGAAGCAAGAACTATCTCACCAGATTCATGCAATTTACCTCATAAAAAGAGAAACTCAGCAAGGCTATAAATACACCTCTAAGGTTTTATGATATCAAGCTGCCTTGATTTACTGCAGTGTCTCTGCAGCCCCATGCAGTACTGCTTGTGATTCAAGGCTGCTCACTTTAATAGATAAAAATACATTTAATTTTTCTGTCTCCAGTGTGTGTGAAGTGGTTAATTAATATAAATCCAAGATGAATACTGGCATTTTTTTTCATGTTAGTTTTTTTTGTTAAGCTTGGCTTAACTCCTGTAGGGTCCAGTCTCAGGGCTGTTTAGAGAATTTTCCCAAAGGCATCAGTACTGCTTTGTCTACTTGAATACTAAAGCTTAATGTTCTTGTTTTTCTTGTTTAAATGTTTTTGCCTGGACTAGCCAGATAAGTTGTTGTTTTTTTTAGAAACAAAGTTTTTGCAGTTTCCTTTGCTGATGAAACTTTAAGTGACATTTGTATTGTGGTTTCTATAATCTGCTGTAATATAAACATGTTTTATATTGCTTATTTGGCCACACATTATTTTCTTCTTGCTTTGAAAATATGACCAATTGGCATAGAGTATTATTGATCACACTATTAGTTATTTCAATCTATTAGGGTATTTTTAAATGAAAATCTTAGCTAATGCTGTTGTCCAACATATCTCTGATGATCTCAGTATGGTGATCTCAGTCGGGTGATGCATAGTTAGATTTACGTAATTCCTTAATTCTGATCTGAGTTATGTCTGTACCAGTGCATTTACTTCAGGGGAACTGTGCTGGAATAAATGAAGAAAAAAGATGTGCCTAACATTTTTCATAAAAAGGAGCAAATGGGCGATGGTGCATGAAAGTGCCAAGTGGACATTTGAATACTCTCTGCCTCATTGTTTAGCATTTATATGAAGAATGTGGATGTCGTTCTGATCCTAGCTGAGAATAGTTTTTGCTTTGCTAATAACACAGCTGATTTCAATATTTCAGCTTTAGACATGAAACTTAACTTATTTGGAGAAACCATTTCATGATATACTTTTAGGTCTTCCATTTGCATGCTATAATGGAAAACTATAAGAAGTTAAAACACTTTTAAAATGAGAAAATGCCTGGCTTATTTAAATATCTGATATATTACACCTATAATGAAGTCTCCTTTGACTGAGGTATCAGTCAATCCATACTCTAAGTTTATACTAATAAGAGACTAAAATTTCTTACATCAAGGTCTGTGACTAGTATTTTACATAATTTTTTGTCACCTGGGAAACTCCATCCTACCCAGCTGCAGCTATGATAATTCATAGAATCATAGGATAATAGAAAGCTTTAGGTTCCTTTAATACCTTTTAAAGATCATCTAGTGCAACCCCTCTCCTGTGGACAGGGACATCTTTGACTAGACCAGGTTGCTCAAATGCCCATCCAACCTGACCTTTAACACTTCCAATGATGAGGCATTCACAACTTCCCTGGGAAGTCTGTTCCTGTGTCTCACCAGCCTCATAAAAAAATTTCTTCTTTATAGGAAGGGGGTTAGGGAGGGGTACAAATGCCAAGAACTAATTGAGGGTAATAGTGCCTATGGGTAAGAAGCAGGGGGAGGGCCAGCAAGGCTGATTTTGTGGTGGGAGTCTGTTACAGAGCTCCCAATGAGGATGCAGAGGTAGATGAAATGTTCTATAAGCAGTTGGGAGAGGTCTCAAGATCACTTGCCCTTGTCCTGGTGGGAGACTTCAACATACCAGGTATCAGCTGGGCACACCATACAGTCTAGAAGGTTCCTGGAGCGTGTCAGGGATAACTTCCTGAGAAGTTCCTGGCTTTCTGGCTGGTGAAGGAGCCAACTAGGGAAGGAGCACTGCTGGGTCTGCTGTTTGTGAATAGATAAGGACATGTAGGGGATGTGACTGTTGGAGGCCGTCTTGGGAAGAGTGAGAAATGGCCTGAAGTTGTGCCAGGGGAGGTTCAGGTTGGAGATCTGGGAATACCTGGGGCATGGTATTGTTTGGGCTCTTCCCAGCTTCCCCACTGACTCTCTGTGCTCCTTTGTGAGGATACGTGTGAGTTTCTATCACGTGACCATCTCATCTTATGCCGTAAGTGTACCCATTAAAGGTGTTTTGTTTAGTTACTTTGATGGTTAAAAGGAAAAAGAATGAGTCTGAGGACTAGGCTGTGTCTGGAAAAGCAGAAACCTAAGGTCTAATTCTGCCTTCCTCTGCATCCTTCATAATTGAATCAGCCTTCAGTTATTGGTGTCTGAGTTTCTAAAAGGTATATAAAATGACATACTGAAATTCCAGGGCAATTCTGAAGACAAATCTGGATGATATTCAAATATCAGTACAATAGAGTCAAGGTAAGTTCCAACAGTCAAAGATCAATCACCAAATACTCTGATGATCGGTATTGATTTTGTGATGGCCTGTAGTATTTCATATTTTTTGGTACTTGTTAGTTTTTTGCAGTATTTGTAGCTAGCAAGCAGTTTTAGTTATGTCTCAGAAAACTACTCATAGCAATAGTAAGAAACCACAATATTTACAAAATAGTTGTTTTATCTCATAGCATGCCTTGCAATTATAAATGTTTTCTCTTTCTTACAAAGTACAATGTTCTGCAAGCTAAAATCATGCAATACAAAGAGCCAAGGGACCTGCAAGATGCTATTAATTGAGGTGTATAACCTTGCTGTTCCCATGTCCATTTATTTCTTTAAATAACAAGCTTGCCTTACAGGGAAATGAAAAGAGGTGCTATGGCCAACCCTGACAACATATCTTGTTCTGTAGCTAAATTACTCAACATCAATCATTTAACATCTTACTGTGTCTAGGTATAATTGTGGTTTCTCACTTCCTTTCAGTTAAAAAGGATTTCATTGTTCAGTTAATGCACTTGAGAAAAACATTGTGACCGCTCCAAATAAAAATAAAACCTCCACGATTCAAATCTGTTATGAAGCAATGTCTCTGGACATAAAATGAGAACTGTAATGACTTGCACTTGTAGATGCATTACTCGGTACTCACCCTAATGCATTTAAAATGAAGTTTACCTAATAATTGTATAGAAGTATTTAATGTCAAATGACCTTTTTCAACTGGTCATTTTTCTCTTGTTCAATTTGCTAAGAGAAAGGGCTGAATGCTATTTGATTCAAACATGTTTTGTCCTCACGGAAAACATTAAAACAATACTATAATGTATTACTAGTTGCAAATATTTTTTTGAAATTTCAGTTTAATTGTGAAACTTGACATGAGATTTATAGTTTTAGGCAATAAAAATATTCTCTTTGCTATCATCAAGGGCAATCCCCAGTCAAAATTCCTGTATCACTTTTTCAGCAGTAGAATTCTAAAGATGCATTGCTAAAAAGAGAGGGGAAAAAAAATTAATCTTTTTAGCTTACAGCTTTTAGTTCTTTGTTTTACTGCTGGCAAGGTGGACAGTATTATAAGCCCTGGCAGATATGTTTGCAGTCCATGTGTGCATTTGTTCTTTAAAGATGAAACTGAGGTAGCCAGCTTAGTTCTTATGAACCTCCAAACAGGATATCATGAGATTGAATGAGTTCTTCAAGGAGAACTCCCATACATATATTCTGAACTGTAAAGTCTCCATCCTATCCTATCACAGCAAATGCACGTGATAAATGTTAATTATAATGGGAATACTAAAATTCCACTGTGAAGAGATACCTGTTATCCCCAACGTGACCATCAGCTATGGTTAGCTTTAATCAGAAACAGAAGAAGTCTTTACCTGCTTCTGGTACAAAAGTACCAGCTAGCTGTGGGAATGGGACCAAGATCCTATTTCTTGTGTGCCCTCCTCAATTTATTGGACATACTTGTGTTAAAATACCAGTTCATCAGACTAAGTGACATCAGATCCCCAGATAAGAATTTTCTTATCTCTTAAATGGAGGTAGCCTTTCCAGAGAGCACCTTTAGCTTCTACATGCGGATACTCATTTATGTCCTTCTCTATGTGTGATAGAGGAGGCAACAGAGGAAATTTGGAACAGGTGAATCTATAATCCTGTATCCTGGTATCAGTTCACAATAATTACAAGGCTGCATTTATAAGCTGTTCTACTGAGACGTTTTATCACTTTGAAGCCAAATGAAACATTCCCACATTCTTTTGAACCGGCTAAGATAAAAGCAATATATTCTAACTGCCACTACCCAGCTCAGGACACTTCCATCTCAGCTAACTTTGAATGTTATCACTGAAAAGCTTATTCTTCTTTGGGTTACATGTTTTTAATTGATTTTACTGTATTTCACAGCTAGGTATTTTTCAGTTCTTTTCAACTTCCCCCTTTTTCTACTCCTATTATCCCTTTGTTCATCAGGTATCTTTGTATTCCCACATATAGTTCAGAGTTTTAAAGACACTTTTCTCCCAATCTTTGTGTTTTCATTAGCGTATAGTCAAATGGCACTGAGAGATCTTATTATTACTATTTCATCCTGTTCTTTGCCATCAGACTAATTTCTTCTCTCATGGAACTTCAAACAATCCATCAACAATCCCGTCTCTTTATATTTAGATCAAATGCTGAGGATCTGTTATAAACAAGAGTTAATATCTCAAGCATTCGTTACAAAGGTTCTGTTGTGAAAAATTGTACTTGGACTTTAATATAGTATCCAACTGCAGATGACACAACAGGGCATGTTCAAAGCTGATGTTATTTGGTACAATTCTGTGAGCTAAATTAAGATGAACCTCTTTATATGGGAACTCAATCTAATCTGAAGCTGAAATGTGAACATGAAAATGCATCCGATAAAGCGCTGGTGTCCTGTTAACAAAGCTTGATGGCAACAGTTCACTTAATATTGTGGATACACACCACAGACACTGCCAAAAGCAAATCTAATTAGATACGTGAAGAATTCCTATAGATCTGTTCTCACTCACTGAAATGTAATAAATAAGAGCAGACCTACATAAATGTGCCATATTAGCTTTTAAGCTGGCTCCAGCATGCTGCATTCTGAAGCAAAAAAAATACAACTGTGGATGTAGATGGAATAATAAACATCTCATTTTCTGTGCCAGGTCATTACTGAGATCCTTATTAACATTGCTGTATGTTTGAAATGAGCCCTTTTCTCTGTATTGTATGCGTGTTCAAGTCTGACAAATACAAAAAAAGAGATATATAAAAATAAGCTTTGTAGACACCACACAGTCACTTGGCCATATCTGATTACCCCATGCAATTAATTAAAACTAAATGCTGGCTCATATTCATCACTTATCAGAAGTTCATTTGAATAACAAAGGGGATTAAATGCAAAACTCCAGCATGAAACAGAATGGTCAGTCAGTCTGGAAAATACAAGCATTCATTAGGGCTCTATTAGGTCATGGCTGCATGAAGGGTATTTAAAATGCAGAAGAATTTTAATGAACAATAAGGTATTTTTGGTAGCTGATGTTACAAATCAAGATAATTGTCCTTTTAAATCAACAAAACCACAAGTTCCATAGACCTTACTGTATAACTCAAACTTCAGCCAATTATAATTTGTTTCTGGAGATAACATTTTTTAATGAACGATCATTTTCCAAATAGTTCTTAAGAAGCAGGCACACAGCAAACACTGGCAGATCTCCAGCACGGCATGAAATGTGTTTGCTGACTTAAAAAATTAATGGGCTCACAGCACTGCTTGAAGCATATCTTAGGCAGATTCAGCTCTTGAGGAGGTCAAAACCTGAAGTATTCTGGCCAAAAAAATCAATCCATTCTGTAGAAATTGCTAGGCACTAACTGTACGTTGCAAAGATGTTCATAAAAAGAGAAAAAAAAACAACTTGTACCCTTGTTGGAGGTATTGGCTTGTGATGGACTTGTATGTCATTTTATCTTCTCCCTGCCTGAAAAATGATGTCTTTCTGGTTGTAAATGCTGGGAATTTTGTAGAAGCAGGGAAGCGACAGCTTCAGTTGCAAATCCTGCACTGTTTGAGTTATAGTACAGCTCTGTGAATGCAGCCCAAAAGAAAAACTAGAGCTTCTACTTCCACTGTCAATTATTTGATGGGCAAATAACAAATACATACATTCTCTAATGAAAAGAGCTACAAATATATTAACAACACCAGGCAGTCTTGATGTCTGTCTATGTATGTATATACGTATGTACATATATATGTATGTATCTGTCTCTCTCTCTCTCTTATCTTGTTCATTATATGCATTTCAGCAAGAGTTATCCCTAGTTGTTTCCTCGTCCAGACTAAACCTGGAAGATTGGCTATTTATCTTATATAGTTCTTAAGAGCAGAAAACAATCTGTTCCTGCAGATAGCTGTCTCCACAGTGGTCCAGGGTTGAAGTTACCTTTTCACATTTGGCTGGTATAACTCTTCAGCTGAAATGGAATCTTTTCTCCTCTAAAATGGTCTCAGCTGCCTCCTCCACCCTACTAGTAAGCAGAGCAAAGAGTAATCTTTCTTTCACCTCAGCTGGAATCACAAAGCTTTTGACTTATTTAGTGCACAGAGATGCCTCCTGTTCATAGAGTTCCTTTATTCTACAAAATGTAGGAATGTGGTATTTACTGCTCCTTTACTTTAAAGATCCTTAAATAACGTTACTGTTTTTATTAAGATATTTTTTTCTTGCCTTGAACTATTTGCATTGCAGGGCTGCTGCTTCCCCAGTAGCTTTGTTTTATCTCAGGAGGATGTTTTGTGTTTCTGAACAAGAATTTTCTTAGCATTTTGAACTAATTTTCTGAAATGCAATAGCAAAGTATTTTATATTGTACGAGTGTAAAAGAAGAGATTTATAATCAACTTACTAGATATACAGCATTCATCTCTCTTTGACTGCTCAAACAATACAACAATGAAATTTGAAAGGAGGCTCTTGCAACACAACTCTGCCTCCTGTTAGAGATCAAAAAGTAGTTTTCGTATAAAATATAGCAGACTATTGTAATTATTTGATTTATTAGCTGCTTTGTCTTAAATTTATCTTCCATGGCAACAAAAGTAAATGAGATTATGTTTACTTGAATATATTAATCTGCTTTAATTACCTCAAACAAAATAATAATGGTAATTTGCACCAAATAATACTGCAAGAACTAGTTGCCAATTTGATTTTGGTTAGTAAATTAATGTTGTGTATGAGCTCTGGGAGAAACAATGTTTGAGAATTTTGTTTTCTCAATCTCCTCGTTTCATGAACACACACAATCCCCTTAGACATCAATAATTTTAAATTAAATGTTTTCCTTATTGGTACCCTGCTGACTTCTAGTCTCTGCAACCCCCAAATGAAATGTCAAAATATAGCCAAGTCTCTGTAGTTCAATCTAGTGCCAAATAATCAAAGTTTAAAAATTTTGTTCTAAAAAGATAAGTTTATTCAAATCTTTGTTTTCAAAGACCTTTGTTTGTTTTCAAAGTACTGAAATGACTTTTTTATGCTGCCAAAGAGATTATAATCACCTAAGGTTTTTGTATAAAATGTATGCTTGGATGTCAAAATTACAAAATCCCGTTCTTGGGCATCAAAAGAGACTGTGCATCTTGCCCTAGGTGACATTCCCAAGGCTGTGAGAATGTGTGGGGAGGAGAAGCTCAGCCCAGCTCAGCTGGTAGGTTTCCATTAATAAAACCTACAAGTCTTCTCTTTCTACCACTTTTCCTCTTCTCCCTCTTATTCCCCCTTTTCTTGTCTTCCCCTTGACACATCCATATGCATTCCTGTGAACACCCCAGAATTTTGACTGAGACAGCTGGACCTGAATAATGTCAACAGTTTCAAATAAGACAAACAGGGGGGAGAGCATGCATCAAGAAACACACTCCTGCATTGCACAATGTGTTAAACAGATGGGAAAATGGGCAGAAAACTGAAGCATGAAATTTAATGTAATTAAGTGGAAGGAAATATTTTGGTTTTATTGTCAGTTCCTCATGCTACTTAGCAGAAGAGGAGGAAGAGGTCTAAAAATAAACTGTTGCATTAGGGCTACAGAAAATGTATAAGAAAGAATGACTTGCATCAAGCTTGTTCTAGAAAAATAAATAAATAAATAAGGTCATTAAAGAAGATGGGTGCAGTCATCAGAAAACCTCTGACATTAACTTTTATGAAGCAGTTAAAATTCTCACTGCAGCTCCAGATTTGCATGTGAACTATGACCAATCATTTACTCAGAAAACAATATGAGATAAATTTACAATTTAGCTTGTGTTCTGTATGGCTCAATACAAATTAATCAAACAATATGCAATAAATTTCATGGGCGGTTAAGTTTTAATTCTGGTGATGTAAATCACAGGTGGGATCATATTAGAGAGAGATATACTATTGGGCTGATGAAACAGTAAAGTGGAAAGCCAGATCTTCTTCTGAATAGCCAGGCGTGAGTAGAGTAAAAAACACAGTAGAGAGATAAAGAGTGGTGGAAAAAACAGAAGCTTATTGCCTTAAAGAAAATCCCATAAATAGCAGTCGTGAAAACACCTGTTTAACCCATTTTTAGTCTGCAAAATTTAATCAGTGAGCTCCACTCGGTGCCCGAAAGCACCAAGAGAAACTTCCTGGCAAAACAGTCCAAAAGTAGAGTTACTATGACTTCTTTCAAGCTTAACTGGTTCTTTCAAATGAAAATAAAAGTATTTTATTCTCTGGTCTTGAAAAAGTTATCAATTTTGATGTCATGGCAACATTTGTTCTGTATTTTGCTCATTGAGTAGAAGATCAGGCATGTCATGAAGCAAAATGGGCTTATATTTACAATATCTGCAACTAAGCTCTTGTGGTTTTTCTCCTGTTTGCTTATATTTGCATGAGATTCTGAACCAATGCACATTCCACAGTAAATTTGTAGTTTCCAGTCAGCTAAGTATTCTGTGGATTCGTTTGTGTGAATTTCATTGTGATTTTTCTTTTTAAGATAATATTTTCTCTACATATCTGCATAAAGTATTCACCCTAATTTCTTCTTCTGGATTTCCTCAGTTTTCTTGCCACTTTAGGTTTGTCTTCCAGAAAACATCGGTTCGTGGAAGAGTCTTTCCTTAAGACGTATCTCTTTTTAAATGCTGAAGATAAAGATCATTATCACAGACTCCATTTAAAGAATCTGTGCACAGACTAACTTCCAAATATCCACTTCAGATAAAGTATGTAAGTGATTTGATAATATTTTTTTGGGGAAGGGGTGGTGGTTTCTGTTCTGAGGTACCAGATCTGTATAATTCAGTAAATGAGCTAGAAAACTAAGGAAAACCTCTGTAGTTTTTTCAATGGCTTTGGTTAGTGATGGCATATACTTCAGTACTTCTGATTCCAGGTTGGAACAAAATGAAAGACTAGTAAAACTTTACATTTTGCATAAGAAATATTGACTTGTAATGAAGATTATTTCTTTTTGAAGTTCTAGGTGTGGGGTATGCCTCATTTACAGAATCACAGAATCACCTAGGTTGGAAGGGACCTTTTAAGATCATCTAGTCCAACTAACGGAAAAAAACCCCAAACCAAAAAAAACCCAACCAACCAACACCACACACAAACCATCACCAACCCAACACTAATCCATATGCCCCAGCACCATGTCAACTCGTCTCTTGAACACCTCCAGGGATGGTGCCTCAACCACCTCCCTGGGCAGCCCATTCC
>JAOTQQ010000012.1:124485533-124506091 GCA_026546715.1 Gallinago undulata
CCATTCCAATGCCTGACAACCCTTTCAGGAAAGAAATATTTCCTAATATCTAACCTGAACCTCCCCTGGTGCAACTTCAGGCCATTTCCTCTTCTCCCATTGCCTCAGCCCATCCATCCAGCCTGTCCAGATCCCTCTGCAAAACCTTTCTACCCTCCAGCAGATCAACACCCCACCCAACTTGGTGCCATCTGCAAATTTACTGAGGGTCTCCTTTTCCAGATCATTGACAAAGATGTTGAAGAGAACAGGCCCCAATACCAAGCCCTGGGGGACACCACTCATGACCGGCCGCCAACTGGATTTAACCCCATTCCCCACCACTCTCTGGGCCCGGCCCTCTAGCCAGTTTTTAACCCAGTGGAGAGTATTCACATCTAAGCCATGAGCAGCAGGTTTCTCCAGGAGAATACTGTGGGACACTGTATCAAAGGCCTTGCTAAAGTCCAGGTAAATAACATCCCCAACCTTTCCCTCATCCACCAAGCGAGTCACTTTGTCATAGAAGGAGATCAGGTTTGTCAAGCAGGACCCGACCCTCGTGAACCCATGGTCGCTGGGCCTGATCGCCTGGGGTGTCCTTCATGTGCTGCATACCGTACCGAATGATTACTGTTCTGTCAGGTTTAGCTTTAGAGAAAGAGAGAGCAAATGATTCCTTTCAATCTAGTTAGTGACATGAGACCTCTGTAGGCCGAGCATGAAAAACTGTTGTTGGGCTTCAAAAGCAAGAAGTTCACCATCACCCAGGCCTTGCAAAGAAATAGTGGGGCTCATTGACTATGAAAGTTGTTGTGAAACACCTTGATCCAAAGGTTAAATTTTGGTCTTTTCCTTCTTATCTCTGAGGAAGGGAACTTCACTTCAGCTGGAGAACTGTCCCCATAAGCACAGTAAAAACAAAGCACAGCACTGGAAAACAGTGACTCAAAATGATATCTACGTTTCAAAAAACTATAACACTTAGTTCTGATTACACTGGCCCCGCAACTTGTTGAGGAATTAAAATATTTCAGAAAAAGTGAATAAAATAAACTTTAGGGAACAAAACCCAAGAAAGACCATTCAAACAACAAAAGGAAAGAGGAGGGAAAAGGGCATAAAAAGAAAGTAAAAAGAGAGGAGATGAAACGTATACTTAAATATTCATACCCAAAATCTGTTTCTTTTGTCACTCAGCAATAAATCCACTGACCACTATCTTTGTACAAAAACAAATCAGCAGCTGTGCCTCTCTGCCTATCATTAGAGAACTCTTTCTGATCTTCTCAGAAGCAACTCATTTAGCCTGCCTTGAGCAAATGTCTCATTAATAATCTTACTTCTTTGTTTTTGTTGGTTGGTTCATTAAGTTCATGCATGCATAAAGTTGCTGTTGCTGCAGATAATGTGCAAAGCCTTTATAAACCGAGGCTTTTCAAAGTGTTAAACCATTTATTAATTCAGCAATATGCTACACATTTCTAAAACCTTACTTCAATCAAGGCAATTGGTTAGTTTTTTGGTTTTTTTTTCCTTCCACAACATGCTTACTGACTTTTCAAATTTTCTGTTTGCAATCGACTCTCTGCTGTGGAGACAACTTATCTAGAAAATGTTTCTTGTGATCTTTCTCCACCTATTTCTATTTGCACCGTGAGCCCTTGGGGATGGGAGCTAGGGTACCAGGATGCTGGGTGTGGCTGTGCAAGTCTTTGTTTGAGCTGCACCCAGAAAATTGTAAAAAGCTTTATTATTTTCTGCATTGCAAAACTGAATCAAAGTGTTTTGTTTGCTTCAGAAATGTTCCATCTAACACAACATTAAAAGCCTCTAAAGATATTAGTGAGAAAAACAAAAACAGGAGCGTGAGAAAATTACTCTCCTGAGAGAGTGCTGTAGCTTTCTGGGCTGTTAGGGACATTCAGGGGAAGTGCTTTCATTCCTACAGACTCAGTCACACTTTGGATAAATTGTTAGGTATTTGATAGTGCATCAGCTGGAATCCATCAATGAGGCAAATGGCCTAACAGCCAGGCTGGAATCATTTATGCAGTCTGGCATAATGACTATTTAAGTATTTTTATACAAAGAGGAAAAGCATAAGAAGAGACTGTGAAAGCTCTGCCTCAGAATATCTAAATAGCTAGTGATTAAGACATTCATGCAAGAAGTAAAGTATATCAGTTCAAATTCTGGTCTTGTATCAAGCAGAAGCCTTGAACATTTGTTCTTCTTCTTTTTTTTTCCATGTGAATTTCTATTTAACAAACTCTTCCATTTCTAGGACTGGACCACTTGCTATCCTTTTCATTTACCTCGTTCCTGTCTCTAAAAAGTTGAAGTTTGGGCTTGAATATACTCACAGCAAGGGTGGAATTTAGCTCAAGTCTGTGGAACCAGCTCACTGCTGAGGCACTGAATGCAAGCTACTGACACTATCTCTTTCTATGACACTTCTTTAAATTTAGCTTTCCAAATATTTCTTCAGAGAAGATTATTGAACAAATCCAACCTGAATTCAAAAAAGTCGTTTTCTCGTACAGAAAAGTAATTTTTGGCCACTTTTAGTGTTCAAAACCAAAAAGGAAAGCTCAGATGTAGTGCCAAGAGGCGTTCAGACAAAGGTAAGAGGCATGCTGTGATGAGGCCAGATAAAAAATGTATGAGGAAAAGAGAATCCGAGGGAGGCCAAACTGAAAAAAAAACCCTTCATAGTACAGCCATAGCTAGCTCATGGCATTTCTGAACTTAACCCGAATGAAGGCATTGGAACATAAGACAATAATTAGCAACTCACTCTTTGATAGATATCATCCGCTCTGTTAATGTTATCTGAGCAAGAGATTTGCTCATTTCTTCCATAAGAAATTGTTATGTCTGTGTTTCTGGCTGATTATGGCTGGTTTCTTCCTCAGCAACGTGTGAGAGGAACACTAGCAACAACCTCTCACTCTGCCCACAGAAAAAACATCTACACTGGGACAGTCCACGTTCTTCAATATTTAGATTTTTCAATTTTATTTATTTATTTATTTTATTTATTATAATATTATTATTATATTTTATTCAGTTGGTAATACATTTTTCTATTATTCAATTATTATTGTATTCAATTTTCACTATATTTGGAATCCAAGCCCAAAGAGCCAGGAGCACATGGAACTCCCTGTATTGAAATATACTATCTGGATCACTTTAGCAGAGTTTACTTTCAAACTTCACATTACTTTTCTGTCTTAGGAATTCGTCTTCTCCTCCCTTCTAAATGGGAATTTTACATAACTCTTTCAAAAGTGTCAGTTACGTGAAGATTTAAGTCTCAGTGCTACTGATCTAAATGCAATTTCCTAAATCACTTAAGCAATTTTGCTAAAAAAAGCTGCTTTTTTCTCCCATGCGTTTCCGAGTTGTATTTTATTAACAAAAGTGAAAAAAAATTAATGAGGCTTGTAGTTTAAAATAAAAAAATAAACCCCTGCAATAACACCTGAGAATTTGTAAGGTGGGGCTGGATCTCATTATTTCAGCTATTCTTGCTATTTTTGCTTTTCAGTCCTCAAGTTCATTTAATGCAGTTGGAGGATGAGACAGAAAAAGTTGTGTTCTGATTTTCTAATTTACCAGCTCACCAGTGCAGACTTCATAGACTCACTGCCTTCAAAGTAATGGAGTGGAATTCGATATATATTGTATCTTCTTTTAAAAGGAATATAAATAGCATGAAAAATGTATTTTCCTTGTTTCTGGTGCTCAAATTTCAGAATCCTGCACACTAGGATAGATGGCATCAGTCCACACGATGTAATGGAGCTCTTTATATACCATTTCAGAAGAAATATGTAGTCTGGCAAGACTCCTCCTGGATTTAAAGGTAGGTAAAGTGTTTTTTAGAAAGGGTATGAACGAATGCGAGACTATTGATAAACGTCTACAGAGAAGCACCTTGCAAGAATGTACCCTGGATGATTTGGTTCAGAAGATTCATTGCATATGTTCCATGGTGAACAGTTTCTGCAGAAATTGATGGGCACAGGATCTCCCACCCCAAAGAAGTTCATTGCACAGCACCTTTGGGAGTGAGGAGCAGGTAAATGCTCCTGGTGCTGCAGTTACATCTGCTCCAGGACACTATGAAATCTGGTAGCACCCTTGCCATGAAGGCTAGGGAGCTCTTCTAGTGTCTCTTGCTGTTTCTAGGAGCTAAAGGGATTAGCTAAATGGAAAGACAGATCAAGGGAGAGAAGAAACCAGGCCGAGAAGGGCAGAGAAACCCAGAAAGGTGTAGAGTTGTGGCAACGAAATGGAAGGAAACAGACAGCACAAGCCTTTGGATGTGCAGGGACATCAAAACTGAAGAAAACGGACATCTTTAGTTCCACTGAGTTTGCTACCACATGGGATTTATTTCAGAAGTAAAGGTATCTACATGCAGGTATCTGTGTGGGCATGGAAGTCAAAGCTCATTGCATGTAATGGAGATGTAGTTAATGGGGTCAGTGGAACCTGGAGAACTGTTTCTTAGGGCAACACTGGACAGAGTTTGACCTCTGTCTTGCAATTTTTTTTTCCTTCAAGTGATTTTGGAAACTAGATGTGCTTTAATTTCTGAGACAAGGTTGCATTTCTGAGAAATCTAAAGCTTTCTATGGAAATATTCTACTCTTGCCCGAACTGCTTTGTTTCTTAATTATTTCCAAGGGTTCTAATACCAGGAAGTTATTTTTTTTTAATATTCCTGCACCTTTACTCCTAAGAAAGCAACAGAACTGTGTAAAAAATTATTCTGTTTTCAGGATGAAATGAAGGATGCTTACCAGAATGAATCATTTACTTTGAAGAGAAAAGCAATCAAACTACAAGCATGAATTGGGAATATTTTCCATCCTTTTTCCAGTAATGAGGATGACCATTTTTTGCAGCTGACTCACAGGACAGAAATGAAAATTGCTAGTGCTGAGGTTTTTCAAGTGATTGACCTATTCTGGAAAAGTTCTTGGGTTTCTGAAAGAGCAAAGTATAAATACCTGGAGTAAATTTGGCTCCTAAAATATTCAGACTCACCAAATATACTCCAAATTCTCTAAGGTACAGACTTATCATAAACACATATACTGATATTTTTCTTCCCAGAAATATAATAGGTGAGTTCCACTCAGGTCAGAGATCATAAATTCACTCATGTCAGATCTTATGCCTCCCACCTTCTCTTACATGATTCCAGCCTAAAACCCAACCCAACCCAAACCAAAACTGTCTGATGTGGTTTTTCACATTTAGATTTCACTCTTGGATGATCCAGGAAAATATAGAGAACACGGAGACTCGTATGCAGAGGCCCTGATTGCCCAACCTGAGGTGAACTGAAGGTCATTTGTGTCCCATAATGGTACAAAGCAATGATTCAGTTTTGCAGAGTGGGCAGAATACCCCAAAGGAAAACGCACCCGAGTCTTGCGCTGTGAAACTCTTCAGCAAGAAAGCTGTTAAAAGTACATTTGGGGTTCTTAATCATTTGCAGGGTGGAAGTCCCCTAAGACCTTGGCAATAATCACAATTCATTGTAAAGTTTTACTTCAGTTGTAGTCTGGAGTAAAGCTTTAGTTAAAGACAGATAGAAGAGCTTAGACTGGCATCATTTGAAAAAATATTTTCAGGGTGATGGGAGGGTGGGAATAAGGGTAGTTCCAAAAAGAGCATTACCATGTGAAACAAGGGGATACTCATCATTAGTAATGGAGAGGAGTGAGGTCTAATACATTGTGACATAATTTACGGAATGAAATCTCCATTGCTTGAGTGATTTCAAATCAGATTTACCAGGAGAAGCAGTATTATACTATGGCACAAAGTTAGCAAGCAACAGAAAATATTGCATGGATTTTATACTGCCCTTTCTCTTGACTAAGCAAAGAAGCAATGGCATCACTTCCAAAACACTTAGAGGCAAAGGTGGGAAAAGTCCATGTTCCCCTTTTCTTACTCCCATGGCAGTCATAGTGGTAATATCAGAAAAAATAAAGTAAGCAGTACTAAATTTATGTGTTTAGAAACATGGTCTGACTGTGGGAAATTATTATTCCATGCATCCAAGTGCCTACTAATTGCAGTGGCTGCTTTCAGCAAATCAGGGTGATTTAGTGCTGCATATCGAAATCTTCACGATGACCTCAGCTTCTACTCTCTTAAGCCTCAAAAATGTTTGTTTTAAAACTCTTCAGGTACAGGCTTTTTCTGCTCAACAACATCAGTTTCAATGACGGTTGCAGAGCAACCCAGCAGAGGGTTAATAAGAGCATAGTGGTTCTCTGCAGTTCACTGGTTTGGCCTTCCATCTCCTAGTTTATCTACCCTAAGACCAAATTATTATCCTGTAATAAAATGAAAAGCCACTATCATTGTAAGTACACTTAAAATTATTATTAGTAGTGTGCTTGGTGAGGTTAAATAGTGAGGTCTTTGATGCTAACTTCAAAAATGACATCTCTGATTTAGCTAGAATAAATGAGATGGTTGCTTCTCTCTAATTAAAGGCAAAATGTATCTATAGTACTTGGCAATTTTCTGTCACTTAACACTGTATTACAGCAGCATTTATTCCATTCATTATATTATAATTACAATTACTTTACATTTACTGAGGGTTCAATCCTCAGAAACCTAAGCTGCCGGGAAAAAAGAATCATATTTGTTTGAAACCCAGATGCAGCCTGTATACCAAACTGAAGGTGAAGTTCATGAACCTGTTGGATGTTCTTTGACAGAGCCCATTAGTCCTTTTCTCTCTCTCTCTAGAGGTAGGGTGATATTCTCAGCAGCTATAATCACCCTCAGTGCTCAAGGGTAAGGACACAACTGCAGGTGCTTTCCAAAAAGTGAAGCAACTCCCTTCGGTTCATCCCTGAATGTTGGGCTGTCAGCGCAGCGGAAAGACTATATTTCAATTTCTTATTTGTTTTTCAGGCAAAGCAGTAACTGGGGACTGGCAAACAGAAATGGAATTCCAGCTGGTTTTGCTCCATGGCATGGATGGGGCACCCACTGAGCTGAAAGTTCAAGAGAAAGAAGGAGAAGGCTACCTTGAGTGAACAGTGAGTGCTATTTTCTAAAATGATCTCCCATCTATCTTTTTGTTTTGGTTTGGTTTGGTTGTTTCTTTTTTTTTTTTTTTTAATGCAAGACAAGTGTTGATTTTTCTTCCTTATTCATTTGTGATTTATCTGTATTCAAGGTCTTTCCGTTTTGGCTCTAAACATTAGCACAACCACGCTTTGCTCACACGGATACTCCCTGGAAAAGAGATTTAAAACTTAAAAGCCTGAATAATTATTGTAAGATTTTTTTTTTTAATTATTTTTTTTTTTAATGGGGCATTTGATTGCACAGTGCAGAGTTCACGCTGCGTTAGTTTCTTAAGTCAGCGGAGAGAAACAATTTAATGCAATCTAACTATCACTGTGCAAATGGTGAATGTTCACAATCTCCAAAACAAGAGCTTTGTTTTATTTGTTCTTCAAGAGACCTGTGAAAATTTCCGAGTCTTTATTTCCCAATGCATACAGGAAAAAATCTGATTAGTATGAATTTTTTCAGTTCTTGTTTGCAGTGGGAAGGAAACGCTTATAAAAGGTGAAGAGACTCTGTCTGGAGATAAAACACAGAGAGAAGCAGTGAATCCAAGCTGCCCAATGAGTGAGCAATATAATTACACTTAGAGCAAATAATTCAGAAAAGAATTATTCTACGGTTGGAACAAAGCAGTGGGTCAATTCATCTGTGCAAGGTCATTACATTTTGTGAGTAATATACTTTCCGAACCTTCGGAGCCCAGCACAGAAGACATTTGTAGCCTCACAAATGTATCCCGACTTATTATTGTTGTAATTTACCACACGGATCCTGCTGTTTCACTAAGATCTCTGCCGATGCCATTGGAATCAAAGAAAGCTTTGATTTTAATGGGAACGGGATCAAGGTTTAGCCACTCAACATGTCCTTGAGCCAAAACAAAACTTCCAAGGAGGTTAATGTTGAGAGCGCTGTTTTGATTGCATAATGATGCCAACGGAGAAGAAAGGAAAAAAATCATTGGGGCTGCACTGAAATGGAAAGTGTATGTGTCTATTTTAAACTGCTAATACTTCATCTAACTGCCTGTGCTGAACAGTTGCAAAATGAACCTACGCTGTGGCTGAATTGCTCTCCATAAAGGAAAAGCAAGCGATAGAAGGTTATTTCATTTCTATAATATAGTTATTTCTATGTTATTGCAGCAATAGTGAAAAATTTACAGTACCCCAACACTGAGATGCTGCATTTTGGGAATCATTTACAGATATATTATTCTGAAACAGTGAGATGCAATCTTTACAAAATTAAATTATTCAGCAAGGTGATCAAAAATTTACTTCCTGGATAGATTTATCCCCCAGTACAGTGGCAAGTACTGAGTAAAGCCACAGTCTTTCAAAAGTTTCAAGCACTGGAAGTTAAACTTTAAATTAAATTCCTGTATAAGCATATTTACTGCATCCTCAGTAGCTGTCTGGGGCTTGAGAAGGTGTAGCATTCTTTAGAATTTTATTTTAGCAGGTGAGTTTTCCTGGAGGGGTACAATCCTACAAGTGGAAAAGCTACAGGAGCATATCCTGTTAAACTCCAGGAAAAATACCAATATTCTGCCAAGAAGTTTTAAAAATGTAGGGATCTCCTGAACAGTTTGAAGATGTTCACAAAAAAAAAAATTCTTTTAAAACTGTATTCTCTTAATTCTATGAAAGCACGATTACCTTTTTAAAATAAGTATGGGCTAAACATTTCCAGCAATATATACCCATTTTAGGATTGACTTTAGAGTTTGTTGCTTTTTTTGTTGTCACACCTTATGCTATCCCTGAGGATGAGGAGAGACTGTTCTCATAGGACAGTGACTGTGATTCTCTGCCACGTTACTCAGAACTCCAGAAAAAATCTGATTTAAGTTTCAGATTCAGGACTGAATATGGAAGCTTCACCAGAATTATTTTCCAATATTCTGTTAACTGTTATTATTTATATATTTTAATTTTATTCTACAGTTTCAAAGTCGGTTTCATAATCTTGCTGAAATACTTCATCCATTAATAGTGAATTTTTCTTACTGAGAAAGATAATGAGAATAGATAAGAAGATATAAAACTTTAATAGTCTTTCCAAGACTTAATGACGCAAATCAGCCACTGCATCTGTGCATATTAATTCAAAGCGATCCTACAGTTATGAAAACAAAAACCTGGTTTTCTAAAACAATAGTAAACGCAATTAACTAAATGTTTTAAGGGAAATTGTACTCTTAGTTATTTTATTAAACAAGTCATAAAACAACGCTAAGGTGTTCATTTGGTGTAAACATCTGGTGTTTATACTTCTTCAGCAGTACTGCTGATAACTAATTATTTTCCAGGTGTCATGGAGAAAAAAAAATGGTTAATCACCCAGTCAATGTAGCCTAATGTTCTGCCACTGAGAGCTGCTGTTTCAAGTTTTGTATGTGTACATACATGTTCATGAACCTGCACATATTTTGGACCTCATTCCACTTAAGTTCTTCACTGAGGTGGATCAGAGAGAGAAAAGTGATTGAACTGTGTTGACTCTCTTCTTTAATTCATAATTGCCTAAAACGTGCTGAAATGAAGACCTAGAATGAGAATAAGGTTTCGGAGAACTGGATGATCTGGCCTAATACTCATTAGCACAAGCAAGACTCTTGCCATGACCTTCCCTCTTAATTAACAGGGCCCTCACTGCAGTGTGTGGGGAGGGCAGTTGAATACCAAAAGCCATAATTAGCACTTCTCAGAGTCTTTTTCTCAATTGATTTTCGTACAGGTCTGTTACTCGTTGGAATCTCCCGTAGACACCTACCATCCTGCAGAGTGGGGAGACCTGTGGAGTGACCTCATGGATTGGATTTTCTCAGGGTGACCTCTAAAGGACAGTTATTCATCTGAAGCAATACCTTCTTTTCCTCACCTGATACTGTGACTCAGAATTCATATCATTACACAGATATATGTTACACATGCTTGTTTTCAGAAGAATTTTTGGAGTGTCTCCCCCCAGCTCTCCCTCTCCCCACCGAATACTAAAGGCTAACCTTTAAAAACACCGTATAGAAAAATTAAAGTCCTCTGGAGTCCCAGGTCTATAAAGGATGTGGAAAAAAAAATGTATGAAAAACGTGGAGTTAACTGTAGAGTAGAAAGATAATGTAAGTTGGCTGTGACTGAGCTTCATCCTTAAGAAATTAAAATCACCCTTCCTCCTTAGCTGCTCCCAGTAACTTCTGCCTCTCTTGTCCCCTTGTCTCTGCATCCCCACATCAGAGCCCCTTTGCTCAGATGCTGTGTTCCTTTAGTGGCTTTTCCCTTGAAAACACCTGGGTTCAGAGCACATTTACACGGTAATCACACGTGTGAACGCAGCGACTTCAGACGGGCACATGGGGTTAAATTTATCTATTCATGGTGACAAGGGCAGAATTTCTCCTGCTCAATTGTTTTAAATTAACATCTGGAATCTGTGGCTTCCTATTTACATACTGAAGTTAACTTGATTCAGGTGAGCTTAGTTCAGTGGGAGAAGTCCAGCAGTGATTCTCCCCACTTACAAAGCTTGCAAAACCTTTAAATGAAAATACAAAGTCTATTAACAAACCAGGACCCAACGATTCTTTCTCATAGTCTGACATTAACAGTGTTAGTATGTTGAAATTCAAGACAAATTATGATACTGCCCTTCTCCTTTTACTCCCTCAAAAATGCTTTAATGGCATTTAAACCCAGCATAATCAAGACATGATTCTATTGTCAACAGTCTAGAATAAATCTTTCTCCCTGGCATTTAGTTATTAGGTAACATAGTCACGTTTCTTTCAACTGTGCTGTGAACACAGAATAAATGGCTTGTGATGTTTAGCACTCTTGGTTAAAATCCCATTTTTATGGTTCAAGAAAAGTGCTATGACCCATGCACTGCAACTACTGATTTATCTGCACGGCAGCTTGGGTACCAAACCGGTTTTAAAATACTCCTGAAAACAGCAAATGTGTTATGACTTAAAACTAAACAACAATAAAATAACACTGTTGAGCTTCTGGCCAGTGTAAAAATTCAGTGCAATTCCTTAGTAAAAATGAATGCAAGAAAACCATTGTATGTCATCTTAAAGGCACCTTCCTTGAGAGAGAATTTGTAAACAGTATGAACAAACTCTATAGTCGAAAATAGTAATGTCAAGGAGCAAGCTCAGATACTCAGAGATCTGAAAATGTCACACATATTAAATATTTAAAACATTTTTCCCCTAAAAAATTCTGAAAATCTTTCCTGGTGAGCTCACACTATGGAACGAACTAGTGACAACCTTTCACTCTTGGCTTCATCTCTTTAACCAGTTCAACCCACGTCAGGGTGACTGCAATTCTGGCTTGGGGTCCTACAATGTGGACTGGTTCCCAAGTCCAGTTTGGTTTTAAATTCCTGAGAAATTGTTGGTTTTTTTTTTTTTTTTTCCCAAATTACAGAGTATAGGAAGCTGAACTGTCTCACCTGTAGAGCTGCCACTCTGAAAATTCCTTTTGTGTGATTCAAAGGAGGGCTACACCTCATCCAGATTTTCCTGGACTCCTGAAATTTTCTTCTGTAGAAACTTTTCTTAGGTAGGTTGGAACATTTTTTTCTGGAATAAAGGTTAAAGCAGAGCACATATGAGTCCTCCCCTACTGCTTCCAGTTCAGGACTATACCCTTCTTAGACATCCTTCTTCATAGGACATTCCTCTGCTCCATCATGCTCTGCATCTTCCTTTATGCAGTGGGAAATGTATTGCTAAGGAGATATATTTTCATAATAGGAAGCAAGTTTGGGAAGTGAAAACTGCCTTCTGTTGACATGTGGAGAAACTAGTACAGAGATGTCTTGAGTATCTTTAACGTGACAGAGTTTTACAGAAACTGCAGCACGTTTTACCTAGATTACTTAACCCAAGTTTTGAGAGTCCAAATCCAGGTACATGAGCTCAAGAACTTCAAGAAAGTCGAGGCAAGATACAAATTTGGCCCAGTCCCATCAGAAGCAAAGGGGTCTGGTATAGTATATCTCTGGTTTTGCTCCCAATTGTGGAAGGAAATTTCTTTACAACATCTTTTCTCAAAGACCAGATCACTCCATGTAATGGTTGACATATTATTTCAGGCAGGCACCCGAAATGCAGGTTCTACTCACAGAACACTGACCTTGCTACTGCAATTATCTTGCCTAAAATTAATTTGATACCAAAATATTTTAGAATAATGCACGTCAGAAGATTTTTTTTTTTTTCTCACTCATCTTTTAAAAACTACCAGGCAGAGTCTAACCTGGCTTTGAATTTATCAGAAACCAGGGGGCATCCGTTGGCTTTTGATACCCAGGCAGTTGCCAGGCGTTAGTGATTTGGCTCTCTGCTCTGCCGGGGCACGCACCGTCTGGCAGAACAGACATTTACCTGTAGCATTTGGTTACTTAACGTTTTTTCTGCAGTCTAACAGAAAAACAACTCTCCCGGCCTTTATGTACCATGCCAGTGCTGTAGAATGCTCTATGTGCTTGTTTTACAGAGAATCCATTTATGACAGACATCAAGCAGATATTAAAACTCCAAATATTGAATCTGTGGCAATTCCTTTGAAAAATACGTAGGGCAAAAAGCTTATAAACCTAAGTAGGCATTACTGGAGGGCAGGGACCTTTACATTAAGACACAGTGTGCCACTGAAACTCAGAAAACTAAAAGTATTTTGCTTATATCATCATGTGAGATCATTCATAAAATAATAATCTGAGTATGGGAGAAAGGAGCCTTAGAGCAACGTGGTTGGTGATTGCTGCCGCCTTCTACTTTGAATTGGGCATTTGCTTTCTCTTTTTCTTTGCATTTAAACTTCAACATAAGCTTTGATTTCCTTGAAACAGTCATTAAACTCTTTGGTGGAAGTTCACACTTGTACTTCTGCAGAGGACAGGTCATCTCATCTCACCAAGAGGAAGCCAAGGTTTGTACACAAAGGCTTGCTTTGCTGCATCTCATCAGAGGGACAACTTGAGAATCCAAACCAAAAATGGGGAAATGCACACTGCTTAATAAGGTCACAATTTTATCGTCAATAGAAGTATTTCAGTCTGGTCACTGCTTTAGGCTTCACTGTACTCATCATCACGTGAACTTCTGTTCCGTGGGGCTAATAATAGAAACAAATCTTTATACCCTTTCACTCACAATGGTTGTTAATAAAAGTCATACTTTGTTATCAGAAAGGTAGTAAAAGAAGAAAAAAAAAAAAAAGAGCCTCCTGTTTTTTTCACTTTGCTTTAATTTCCTTCCTTTTTTTCCAAACAAGAATGAAATTAACATCAGTTCTTGAAATGAGAATTGACCTGGGCTGGGATTTTTGTTCTCGTTGCCTAGCAGCAGCAATGCAAGCACAGGGCTGTGTCTGCTTCTAGGCTACTTTTGCTGATATTTGATCACTTCAGAGCATTTTCAACATTAACGAGATAATGTTGAATCTGATATTCTTAAAAAAAACCCCACCCAACAGTGAAGCTGGGTGTCTGTTTCTTGGTTCAACTGTAAAGCGGTTAAATGGAAGGACAAATCCCTGTGAGCTGATGCCTGTCTTCCAGGAGAAATGCATCAGGGGCGATGCATTTTTAATTTATTAATTGCAATCACTTCCTTTTCTGATCTTGTTTTATACAAGCAAGGCCTGTTCTATAAGCTGAAATAATTTCAGCATCTGTGAGGATTAGGAATTAAATATGTAACTCTCTTTTTCCGCGTATACACATTAAGTTACGTGATTAACAGTTCTGTTCGTTATTAAAGTTTAAATCCCTAAAACAGTGGGGAATTCTGGTATCTGCTCTTTGCATATCTGCTATAAGGGTATGCCTACAAAGATGACATTAAATCGATATCCTTTCCCTATGATTTTCCGGACTTTGAGCCATATTGACATCCAGACATCCAGCTACTGCAGATCACAGAAGATTTGCTGCACCCCTTTGATCCTCACAGATCTGCTGCTCTAGTGGATTTGGGAGCAGAAAAAAAAGTTCAAATTTGCTAGAACAGTTGAACAGCATGGGAATTCCTTAATTAGGGAAAATTCTGTAAGCTTATGAGCAGAAGTGAAGATTATTGTGTTCAGACCAAATGACAAAACTCAGCCTTAGTAAGCATAAAATCTGCTCCTAAAAATATGAGAATTAACTCAGGGAAAAATACTATCACACATAGTTTTAGAGTTAAGAGTTATGTGGCATTCAGAATGCAAAAAAATAAAAAAAAAGAAAAGAAAATCCCTGGGTCTCAGCACCAAGATAACATGCAGACACATATAAAATTGTGTGTCCATGGGAAAATAGGAATATACAGGAAAGAGGCAACTAAAAGCAGTGATGGCATTATGCAGGCTTGTGAACAGCAATATATTAATGTTGGATATAATTTGAGACTATTTTAGGTTATATATGAACATAAATGTTTAAACTATTTTAATGGGCTATTAACTTAAATGGACAGTGTGTGTCTACTTCAAATTTTAATTAATTTAAATTGTTAAAATTTTCACATTCTTCTAAACTTTTTAAAATAGAAAGTATTTTAAAGGTTAAAAAAAATAGTGGTTGCACCATAGACATAATGTCAATTGTGATCATTTAGGAGGCCAACTCTTGCTACTTTTGGAAGATAGGAAGTAGTTAGTAGAATGTTCTACTCAGTTCTGCAATTTTTAAAATGTTCATCTTTCACCCTTCTAAAGCACTCCTGTTTTTTCCAACATTTAAAGATAAGTTTAAATTCCACTGACTGAGCCAGTTTGAAGACTTTCAAGGGCAAAAATCTCTCTTATTGCCAGCCCCATGTATCCAACATTCTGCATTACCAACGATCTGACAAAATGGATTCATTTTGGTTGTGTAAACACTTTAAGTCACTAGGAAAAATATTTCAGACTCTTGTAAATGAAAAAAAACAGTTGTTCGCTTGAGAGAAATATTATGCTGTGGTTATTACTTTGTCTGGAAAAAATCAATACAAATGGCATGAATCTGTAGGAAGTAGAATAAGAAATACATTTAAGGCTGGATGATGTTTATTTACCTGCCAGTGCTGTATATTCATACGGATTCTCTGATATGCTAAGGATTTTATGGACTAACTCAGATCCACACTGATGGATGATTTGTGGCAAGGGGAGCAAATGAATATACTGTGTTTACCATCAGTGCCATTACAGATATTGTAGAAGTCTGAAAACTTCTTGATTCTTTTGGAGCACTTTTCCTTACTCTGTTCAAACCCTATTTCAACCCATGCAAACTACTTCTGCTAAATAGCTACTATTTCTGTGGGCAGAACTTTTTTATTATTTTGATCTTTTCTACCTAAAAGTTGAACCCGTTATCCAAAACTGGCTTTTGCAAAGATGCTCTACAAGTGAAAGTCGATTCCACACTAAGACTAAAAGCAGTGGTCCATGTCAGAATTTTCTGCCCATTAATTCACTTTTTTTCTTGATTGTTAGAGCAATACATTATGTATTGTTTCTGCCTTTCTTCTTCTAAAGCGACAGGTGAGCTGTTTTCCAAAGCTATGAACTTTCCCAAATGGTAAATTTCTTAGATGAGCTTGCTTGGAATAATGTGTAAGTATTCAATTCTAATTCTAATTCTAATTCTAATTGACCTTCTGCACAAGGCTACCTTCTTTTCCATATCAAAAGATGACATGCTGATCGCTGCAGTATTTGGCCAGATCAAGGAAAAGACCTTGCATAGTCACTTTCCATCAGAATGTATAATGAAGGCTTTCTTCAGCTCCAGTTCAAACATAACCCAAATGCTTCTTTTGGTCCTGCATTGCAGAAGTTGGTCCTGGATGTGAGCTGAAGAAGCTGAGAAATCTGGCCAATTAGTCTGTCAGGAGTGACAATCACTGACATCAGTCATACGAGGTCTCTGCTTTCCTGAGTCATACTTTTAACCCCCAATCTACAGGGTGCCATGCTGACTCCTGTTATCACATTATTTTTTTTGAAAAGAGGAAATCAGGGAAAAAAGTGAGGTAAGGAGTTTGTATCAGAAAGAATAACTATTTGGAGCTAAAATGAAATGCAATATTCCTAGTTAGTCGCCTTTCCTATAAAGCATTAATTGACTAAAAACTACTTGGGCTGAGGACAATGGGATGAGGTTCAATAAGACCAAGTGCCGGGTCCAGCACTTGGGTCCCACCAACCCCTTGCGTCTCAACTGTCTCTGAGGAATTCCACCTTCAGAGAGAAAACCTCCCTCTCCCCACATATCTACCAAAATAAAGTCAATATGCAGAATTCACATACATTTTTTGACCTTTCCCACCAATGTGACTGTTTCCTAGAGGTTTGGGTGGTTTTTTTGCTTAATTCTTCTCTAATTGATGGCATGGGAGCTTTTCAATAGCCATACTCAAAACATGTGGGTGTTGTAAAGATGCAGTAGAAATCTTATTCCATTTTAATCAAAATATAGCTATTTCCAAAGTAATTTCCAAACACAAAACAATTATTGCAAAGCAGAGAGAAACAGTTTGCTAAATGAGGCTGGGACAATCTTTAGGTATTGAACATATACTTTAGGTATGGAAATGTATGGCTCTTAAGATAAGCTCTTGTGTTTTGGGTTTCTTACATATCATAGCAGTATATTCACACTGGCAACAATAGTAGCAGTTTAATTTGGAAAAACTGAGTAATAGAAACTAATTTTTATTCAGTGGCCACACACAAAGTCTGTATTGGTTCAACAGCCACAGCTACTGGTCTTGAAAATTGCTGGCTTAGAGACAGATGCAAGAAGAGTATTTTATTTTTAACAGAATACTTACTACTGTATTACTGTCTATAATTGAGAAATTAGAGTTATGATTTCAATGTCAGTCCCTATATCTGCTGCATTTCTTCAAAGAGAATATTTTGTCTGTGTAGATTCATAAAATATGTTATAGCCCATAATAAGCTTTTATGGCCAACAGTTGCTGAATCATTCAATATCTTCAGTTACACAGTGTCTCCTTATCTCCTTTGACAACTCTTCATTGTGATAAAATGCATGGGAATAAACATATACAGTGAATGCCTATCCTAATTTGTCAGCCTTAAATGAATCCTATTCATGATCAGTTTCTTTGTAATTAAAGTGGGCACATTCTTACTGGAAATAATGGCTTAGTTGGTAATTTTTATTGATTACCAACATATATTAGAAAGAGATAAATGACCAATCTAATTGTTTGTGGATTATTGTTTCCTGTGCATTCATTACAATGGGTAACAATGAAATAAGGGATACATTTCTCAAAGAGAACAGATATTGCTTTTTATTAGCTGAGCCAAACACTTCTGAGTGCCAACAAAAAAACATGGGGTTGCAGGTCTTTATGTATAGACAGAGAAAGACCCAAGGGCAGGACTGGAGTTGTAGTCCCAAGAATACTGAGACGTATCAGGAGGACACGTTCCTCAGTTGGAAGAGCTCAGGATATAATTACATCGGCGCTTTTACCCCACATTATGTCCTTTCAGCTTCTTACCTTTTGTATTTCAGTTGAAACTCAAAATCAAATTGCTTGTATTCCCTGTTGACATTTTATTCCTATTATTTCAAATCAACTGTGTCACCTAATTATTAGGTTTCTCTGCATTGTTCTTAAATGATTGCATTCAGATACCTTTTTTCTTAACATGTATTTCATGCAAATATTTTTTCTCTTAACCCTTAGGCCTAATTTGAAACATGAATAAAATTTTGCAGCAAATTTAATCTAAAATTGAGGCTGATAAACCATTCAGGAATCCCCGAATTCTTGATCTAGTTATGTCATCGATTCTGTAAGACATGCCTGGTCTAGGAATGAAAAACACTAGTGCCTGCTGTATTGAGTGGAGGGTGTGAGTGTTGGACCCACTGTGGAGCCACCGAGCAACCGAGGTTGGATGGCACCTCTGGGGATTGTCCATTCTAACCCTTGTTCAGAGCAGGGTCAGCTAGAGTAGGTTGACCAGGACTGTATTAAGCTGAGGTTTGAGTATCCAGAATCAATGGAGGTTCTTCTATCTGACTGGGCAACCTCTTGGGGTACTCGACCACCGTCACAGAAAAAAACCCCTTATTGTTATTCTAAAATGGAATTTCCTATAATTCGGTTTGTGCCCTGTCACTGGGAACCACAGAGAAGAGTCTGGCTCTGTCTTGTTGACTCCTTTGCATCTGTTTTTTACACACATTGGAAAGACATGCCCTTTCTTCTCCATTTTTTTTTTTTTGCTGTGAAGATCAAGGTTGTATGCTATTGGATAGGTGGAGACACAAGATAAACACTGTCCTGTGCTGCCAATTAAATATTTAATTTACAAGTATTTTGCCCACAATACACATTCACTTCTGCAACAATAACCTTGGAAGTACTGATAGCTAAAGCAAAGGATATTTCTTTTCAATAGCCATTAATTATATGTGACCGAGCACTGTGTTTAGGAGACTTGGGTAATTCTAGTTTTGGAGCTAGCTGAGGAGCCTGTGCATGATGCAGACATACTCTCTCTATATATATTCTCTGTATATCTTTCCAGCAATCTCTTATAGGAAAAAGATTTTCCACTTGCAGAACAGGCTACATAGCTAGTGTAGAAGAACGGTGGAAGTGATCCTGAGGTGGGGATGGTGACAAGTACATACCCTGTAGTGGTTGTTTCGGGTCACTAGACAGGTTCTGCTGTTAGGTGCTCTGTAGTATCTCCATAGCATCTTCCCTTCCCTTCCCTTCCCTTCCCTTCCCTTCCCTTCCCTTCCCTTCCCTTCCCTTCCCCTGGGCCAATGGCTTACCACCAGTGATGGAGGCTTGCTGGTGTAATACACAAGTCCTATATAGTATTCTAGAAAAACTTTAAGAAATTAAGAGAATGTTTGTACATATTATTGAGAACAATTCTCAGAGACGATGTCTATGCTTATGGAAACATCTGCCACCATTAGTGGAGATATATGGAAGAAATGCCATCAGCTTCAGGGGCTCTTTTTTTTTTTTTTTCTATAAATCTTTTAAGCCTCAGAATCCAGGATGTTTTAAAATAGATATTATTATTATTATTATTATTATTATTATTATTATTATTATTATTATTATTACAGTTTGATTGAAAGCAAAACAATGCAAAGCCCTAGAGCATCAATACAGCAGGCATTGTCTAACTTTATTGGGAAATCACAGATACGAGTCCCTGTCCCACAGGATTATTGTCTCTGACTCGAATCTGGCAGAAAGATCCATCCCTCTCTGCCCTTCATGTGAATTGTTGATGCTTCAGCTCTCTGCCATGGTCAATTCAGGTGGAGCCCAATGCAGATACACACATCTGTGTAAACTGTTCTTTGTTTTACTTTCTAGGATGATTAAGTAAAAGCCTAATAGATGAGCACAATTACTCAAAAGTAATCACTTTCAGGCTGGTTAAATCATGACAGATTAATTGCTTGTAACTATTGCTACATTAGGATTTTTTTTTTATCAGCAATACGTAAATAGTTCTCCTGTCTTAGTACATCATTACTCTTTTTATAAAAAAATTGTAAATATTTGTTTATTATAACCTATTGCAATTTTAAGTAATCTTTAAAAATAAGGAGTTTTTAATAACATTTTGTATAGATGACATTTGGCTGCTGTTATACCAAGCAAACAATTAAACATCTTCATTATTCTGATACCACTGATCTTCTTCCTGCAAATTTGGGGAATGTAACGCCACTCTGAGCAAAACACTCTGCCATTCCTACTGAACACACTTTATCACTCAATTTCTAGAAGCAGCTCAGGAATTTGAATACATTATGATGTTATTTCAAATCTCTGGTAACTAGATTTCACATTAATTATCTGAGCAGTCAAGAAAGCAATTCTGTGTGTTGATAAAGTGAAAGATTTGTTACTTATTTGCTTAAAGCCATGCAAAGCTTGATCCATAGGAATTGCCCTCACAGTTGCACAAGAAGGTTTGAACTCACCTTAATTTTAGCCATCCAGCCAAATGTTAAGCTTATAAATTATTCTGATTGTCTCCTTCTGTAATTGTTGGAAAGGAAATGAGACCTCTCATTTCCATGATGGTGATTTTATCACCAGAGAAGAATTGATTCCATGCAGAAATCCATACTATGATCCCATTGGTTAATTATTCTTAATGGCCGCAGTTATGCGAGATGAATCCTTGTTGCTTACAGCAAAGTCTGCAAAAAAGAAAGACTGCTGTCTGCTGAGCAGAACTTATAAGGCTGGATAAGCAATCTGACATTCTGCCAAACTGGCATTACTTGGTTATTTATTTTTATTTGGTTATTTATTTATAATTACTGGCATTACTTAAGCATCTCCCGGATGAGGAGAGGCTGAGGGATTTGGGTCTTTTTAGTCTGGAGAAGAGAAGGCTGAGGGGGGATCTGATCAACACCTATAA
>JAOTQQ010000012.1:124506191-124533589 GCA_026546715.1 Gallinago undulata
CCCCCCAGACAGGCAGCATCTCTGCAGCACGGCTGGCCCCTGGCCCCAGACCTTTCTTTGGTACTTGGGTTGTAGGAGAATCTCACTCCTTGGGAAAAAAAAACAACAAACTTGCAAAGATTCATATATACAAACTTCTACAAGAAATTGACTGATGACAGTTGTGGTATTATTTGGGACTAATTTTTGAGGGGAAAATACAAAAAGTCAGCCTCAGAGTCCTGAAAAGTCCTGTTTCCCAGGCTCATGGCATCCCGGAGATACTGGGGATCTCAGCAGTTGAGCAGAGTTGAATTTAAGCCTTTTTGGTTCGCTTCCAGTTTGACTGTGCACGCTACGTTTTGGAAGGAGCAATTACTGCTGCTGTTAGTCATTATTTGCTAATCATGAAGGACTTGTTCGAGGCTGATATAAGGCTAGTCTTTGGAGGGAAATTTGCTGAGATGAAATCCCAACAGTGGGGTTTAATTTCCAAGCTGCCCTGTGCTGGCTGGGGACTGCTCGGGAGCATCAACCTCTGAACATGCCTTGGCAAGCAGCGCTTTCTTCACCTGTCCATATTACTACTACTATTCATACTCCTGCTCTTGCTGCTACTTCTGTTGCTTTTATACCTGCAGTAATGAAGAAATGCTTGTAATACTCGAGGAGCTGATGCACCATGTACTCAGCAAGGCACGGGCACGCAGCAAACAGGAGCTGCTGTCACAGCCTTGGCTTTGATGAGGTGCCACCAGCAAAGCAGCAGAGCGGATGGGGGCAAGGAGGAGAGAGCTCAGAGACGTGCCAGGACTATGGGAGCTGCCCACGGGGATGCTGTGGGGGTCAGGACCTTTGGTGGGCTCCTGTGTGAGATGCACAAGGGAGCAGAGCTGCCCTAAAGCAGCTTTGGGGAGGGGATGTGGGTGCTCTGTCCCTGCTCCACCTTCAAGGGAGAAGTAAGATTTTCGCAGGGGCAAGACTTTCAGTATTGTAACAAAACTTGCAGTCATGCCATCTTCCTGGCCCAGGGTGGGCTGTGGAGCTGGCAGCCTGCAAGGGCAGGCAGTGGGCCAGCAGACATGCGTTTCCAGACCAGTGAGACCCCATTCCTAGACTTTTGGCTGGTGAAGAAGCAGCCCTAAGGGTGTGTGGTGGGCAGCTGCCTGTGAACCGAGGTGCTGGGATGCCGGCTGGGTGCCTGGCTGCTGGCAGGGGCATGAAATCCTCCCACTGCTGCTACCTCTCACCCAGGAGCACCTCAGAGGTTGAACATCCTTTAGGATCCAGGGGCTGAACATCCTGGGCGGCGAGGGAGGATGGCAGAGGCAGCAGCCTGGGGCTGCATACTCGGAGGGTGAGGCAGGCACTTGTCCCTGCTCCTGGGAGACTGCTGCAGCACCACCATCACTGCTGGCCTCCATCACCCATCCCAGCAACACGACTTTCCATATCATAGAATCATAGAATCATTTGGGTTGGAAGGGACCTTAGAGATCATCAAGTTCCATCCCCCCTGCCCTGGGCAGGGACACTTCCCACTAGAGCAGGTTGCTCAAAGCCCCATCCAGCCTGACCTTGAACCCCTCCAGGGTGTCTCTATATACACAGGCTAAGTAATTCTAGTCTAGTCTAGTCTAATTCTAATTCTACTGCATTGCATTGCATAGGTAATATGATAAGATACTATACTATAGTATATTTTTATATAGATGTAGTATAGTTAGTATAGTATTGTGTGTGTGTATATATATACATACATATACATATATATATATATCTAAACTGTTGTACCATCCATTAGCTCTGCCAGTCCTTGCTGTGACTCCTTGTGCTTAGACCACTGGGCAGTTTGACACTTTGGTGACCCACTGGGCTCCACTAAGAAGAAAACTGTCTTTCCGGAGTGATTCACCACCAACCTCCTTTTCCCTTTCTCTCTCTCTGCTAATGGCTGTCCAGGATCCGACCTGAAGGTCACTGGGGTCGACTTCCTCAAGAGCCAGAACTCCCGCCTGCACCACACCGATGCGTACAACATCAAGAACCTGGTGGTGCGTCGTGGGCAGGCCTTTCAGATCCAGCTCAGCTTCAGCAGGGACCTCAAGGCTTCTGACAAGCTGGCACTGCGTTTCGGCATCGGTAAGCAGGTCCCCCCCCTCCGTGGCCATCAGGCAAAGCAGGAGAGCCCCAAGAGCCTCCATCAGCCTGTTGCTGTCGCTGGGCACTGCCGTGGGTCATTGCAGACCCCTGCAACCCTCCCACATCTCCTGTTGGGGTTGTTTCCAGGTGAAAAGCCCATGAAACCCAACGGGAGCCTGCTGTCGCTGAACCCAAGGAGGGAGCCGGACTTCAGCGGGTGGCAAATCTCCATTGTCAAGAGCAATGGCAAAGAGGTAGAGCCCACGGGACGTGCTCCCACCAACACGCTGGGAGCAACAGAGCAAGCCCCCGTAACCCCATCCTGCTTTCCCTTAGCCCTGTAGTTTTAGGTGGGCAGCAGCCTTGCCCTGATTAGCTCATTGCTCCCCCAATGCCCCCCATCCCTCTTCCTTCCCCCGCATCCCCGTGGCCACCACATTGGGTGCTCCTCCTGTACCTGTGGCCATGCCCCTGGCCGCTGGGGAGGGTCAGCCATGCCATCTCTCCTCGTCTCCTCCCCAGTGCCTGCTGTCTGTCACCAGCTCACCCAGCGCCCCGGTGGGAATATACACCCTGCACGTAAAGACTGGCACCAACACTTACAAGCCCGAGAACGGTGCTATCTACCTCCTGTTCAATCCTTGGTGCAAAGGTGAGTGGTCCCACAACCAGTGGTCGTTAATAGGTGTTGTCCCTTGGGGAGCTCCTCCTCGCATTTCCCCCCCCCCCTCTTTTCCTCACACGTTGCTTTTTTTCCCCCTAAACCACCACAAGCAGCATCCTCACGGAGCCAGCGGGATGCTGGGCAGTAGCAACGAGCCAGCTCCTCTCTGGGTTAGTCCCCCAGTGCCCGGTTACAGTCTATCAATGCCCTCTGTGCCTCCATGTCACCTCTCTCTGTTTCCCTGGGCTGGCACAAAAGTTAACGGAGAAGTCTGGGTTGGCTTAAAATCCAGATTATAGATAAAAAGATAACCAGCCAAAAAAAACGTGCATGGTTGGTTGGCATCTAGTCCCCTTGTTTTCTCTGCTGTCTACCTACTCCACTAAAGTGCTTGTTCAGAAAGAAGTGTTTCACTAAAATGGCCATGTGGCAGCAGTCCTACATGGGTAAAATAAAAAGTAGTCTTACAGAAAATTCTTCCGCTATAGGGAAAAAAAGTAAGTGCTGCTCAATCATCATTTGGTGTGAATGTTATCAACCACCAGCTCCACCAGTTCAGCTCTCCAAGGAAAATTTTGTACAACCTGTGTGCAAACCAGCTAACATCTGAGGGTTTGGGGTTTGTGTTTTTTTTTTGTCCCAGATGATGTGGTCTTCCTGGACGATGAGGCGCAAAGAAAGGAGTACGTGCTCAACGATACGGGCTACATCTATGTTGGATCCGCGTACAGCATATACAATAGACCCTGGAATTTTGGGCAGGTAAAAACCAGCTGTCCTGTTGGCATTATTGCCCTCATTTGCTTTTTCTCCCTTAGGTGCTCATTTCAATGAATTAGGCCTATAGACAGTTTAAGCCCTTGAGTCACTCAAAACACCTGGATAATCCTGCCAGCTGCACTGGAAGGGTTTAATCAGTGTGCTTAAGTGTTTTCCCCAGCCACACCTTGAGAACGGGGTTTAATGGCACCTTTAGAGTCAGATCACAAGCCCCCTGGCATGGGAGACCGGGGATAGAGAGAGGGTCCAGCAGAGGTCTGCAAAGATGATGAGGGGTCTGGACCATCTCTCTTATGAGGTAAAAGCTGAGGGACTTGTGTCTTTTTACTCTGGAGAAGAGAAGGCTGAGGGGGGATCTGATCAATGCTTATAAATACCTAAATGGTGGGTGTCAGGAGGATGGGGCTGGTCTTTTCTCAGTGGTGCCCAGGGACAGGACCAGAGGAAATGGGCACAAACTTGAACATAAGAAGTTCCACCTAAACATGAGGGATACATTACAAGAATGTAAAATTATTGCAGTGTTGAAAATGGATTTGTTAAAAGGAAAAAACAAAACCTTTGACGACTTTGAATTTTATTTTGGGGTTCAAAATAGAAGTTACCAGAAATTAGCTTGGCTCCTGTGTTAAGGGATGAGTAGGAAAAGTACAGTGCCAAGGAATAAGAAAAGCATGTTTTAGTTCATCAGATGAACATTAAAATTTCACAGTCGAAGGCCTCAGGAAGCTGACCTACAACAGATTGAGATTAATGACGAGCAGCTCTGCTGTTGTATTGATCACTGCCTGTGGCTATTTAGTAAATGATAAAACACACAACATTGATTAAGGGTTCGGGCAAAATGTTATAGATGTCAAAGCTGCAGTACTTTTCTTAAAGCTCAAAAAAGCCTTTAATTAAGTGTATACAATGGAATATTTATATAAAAGGATACATACACGTGCTTAAAATACTGTGAACTACTGGCAAGGGCACTGGTTTAGTAGCATAAAGTGATTTAGTTTTATTACAGGTTCTTTACAACTATTTCAGCAAGCTGTCATGTGACTAGTAAATTATGCAGCAACTTTTAAAATAAAATTACCAGAATATTATAGACATAGAAGATCAAGCATTTTAATTCTTATTGTAGAGAGATTTGGGGAAAGAAATGATATTGAAAAGTTATTGTTAAAAGAATATTCAAAGTTATTATTAAAAAGATATTGAAAAGTATTGTTACCCGAGAGGCCTTTCACAGGAGGGAAAAATACAGATCTGAACTCATCAGTGACACAGTAGAAATTGTTGAAATATTGAAGAGATTTAAGAAAAAAGGAGTGAAATAGGAAGGAGGCATAAGAAAATAAACATCTTCGCCATGTAAAGAACTATAGAAACATTGTAGTAACATTTGGGCAAAATATTGTCAGGATTGAGAGACATAATTGCAAGTTCCAGAAGTCACAGCAATTCCCCCAGAAATGAATGTCAAGTTTGTAGAATCTGCCAGGAATAAACAATAGTGCTGGGGCAAACATACAACCGTCGTGAATTTCCTAGGGACCTGTTTCTGCTCCACTTCTTCTTAGAGCAAATAATGGACTCTTGATGTGGTCCTGGTCAGAGCAATAATCAAACGCTGGCCCTGATGAGATACCTGGTGAGTCTCTGCTGGCCAGGTGGTCATCAGTTACCTGCAGAAGTGCTGCCTCTCTGCTTTTGATGAAGGGCTGATCCTCAGTCTTGCTAAATTCCCATCTTTTGATTCTCTGTGTTTTTTTTTTTTCTTAGGAATTTTTTTTTTTTAACTTTCTTGAATCCTTGAATTGGTAACTAGTATTGTCTCAATAATTTTAATTCTATCTGTGTTTTTTGTACTTTGTCACAACTCAGCATGAACTTTCTCTGACAGAAACCCACCCAGCTGTGTTACACAAAACTGAGCTTTTGGTCACAGATAGATGAACTTCTTGGCCATAAATTACAGGGTCTTATAAATTTGTGCTTCCTTATCTGATAACTTGATAAAGGTCATGTGCAGAGCTCCATCTGGGTTGAGGACACATATATATTCCCGAAATTATCTCAGTGACTTTCCAGCTTCCTGCCCTTAACACCACCATCTTATTTTCAGCCTGGCAAAATTACAGACAAACATCTAATATCCTATTTTGTGATCAGTGTAATATAAATCATAGGTGGATGAATAAAAATGTGATAAAAGATGTTTTAAAAAAAAATCTTTCTGCAAAAACATTACAAATTTTTTATGTTAGTCAACTCTGTCCACTGAAATGAAGTAAAATGCTTTTATTTCTGCTGTGGAAGGGTCACTGGACTGTTTGACCAGTTTAAATGCCAATAAGAGGGAAGAAATAATGAAAAAGTAAAACTTGATACTTTTTGATCATAAAAGATGATCAAAAGTAAGTATCAGGGTAGAAAAGAACAGACAAAAAGAACAGTAATGTCTACATCTAAACTGTCACAACTGATGTCATCTACTGTGATTTCTTTAAGGTCTTTACCTCTAAATTGGAGAGACATGGGTTTGATGGATGGACTGTTAGACACCCTTAGATGGATGAGGAATCAGCTGGATGACCACAGCCAAACAGTTACAGTCAGTGGCTCAATGTCCAAGTGGAAACCAGTAGCAAGGGGTGCTCCTCAAGGGTCCATACTGGGACCAATGCTGTTCAGTATCTTCATCAATGACATAGTGGGATTGAGTGCACCCTCAGCAGGTTTGTGCATGACACCAAGCTGAGTGGTGCAGTTGATATGCTTGAGGGAAAGGATGCCACCTAGAGGGACCTTAGCAGGCTTGAGGAGTGGACCCATGAAAATTTTATGAAGTTCAAAAAGACCAAGTGCAAGGCCCTCACCTTGGGTCAGGGCAATCCTCACTATCAAGACAGATTGTGGGATGAATGGATAGAGAGTATCCCTGCAGAGATGTACTTGGGGATACTGGGGGATGAAAATTTGGACATGAGGCAGCAACGTGTGACTGCGACCTAGAAATTCAATTGTATCCTTGACTGCATACAAACAGGCATGGCCAGCGGGTCAAAGGAGGTCATACTCCCCCCTCTACTGCATCTGGAATACGGTGTCCAGCTCAGGGGTCCCCAGAAAAGGAAAGGTATGGACCTGTCTGAGTGGGCCCAAGCGAGGTGTTGGACTAGACAAATTTTAAATGTCCCTTCCAATCCAAACCATTTCATGATCTTATGATTCTAAATATGCTGTTTTATCTTTGCTTAATGCGATTGAACACTGGAGATCTGAAATATATATGTCTAAAATTAGATGAATTGAAAACTACCCATGGCATTTTTAATGATTAAATGAATAGGTTTGACGTTGCAAAAAGAGAGATTAACAAGGGAATGGAAGAAAGAATTAACTGGGATTTCTTTCAATACTTGAAAATGCTGTTCAGGGAAGTGGGGACTTGGCATGCATAATTGTTTCATTATTTTATTTTTTTTCCAAAGGAACTTATGGGAAAAGTATTCTCTTTAAATAAAAAATGTAGCTGAAGCAATATAGCAAGACTTCAATTTTTTTATTATAGAAGAAGGAAACATGGGGGACTTCTTGGGGAAGAGCAGCTGCAAAGCTGCCTGGTGGAAAAGGACCTGGGGGTATTGGTCAACAGATGCCTGAATATGGACTAGTAGTATCTCCGGGTGGCCAAGGCGGCCAGTTGTATCATCTTGGATGAGAAACAGTGTGGTCAGCAGGACCAGGGAAGTGATTGTACCTCTGTACTCAGCACTGGTGAGGCTGCACCTCGAGTACTGAGCTCAGTTTTGGGCCCCTCACCACAAGGAAGACACTGAGTTTCTGGAGCACGTTCAGAGAAGGATCAATTTTTGGGTCACATGTCCTGTCTGCTCAGCCCCACAGGTGTGACCCCCTCTATGCTCTTCTGCTTCCAACTTGGTACAGAAAGAAGTTAGCTGACTTTGGTTGTTATAGCAATAAGTATAAACAAGAGCCTCTCTGCATACCATCCCTTGGTATTTACTATAAACACCAGATGTTATCTGCTAGAAGCAGACACAGTCTGAAAAATATGCTGCTAATTTCATTTAGTTAGAAGAGACTTAAGCGAAAAGTAACATTACTGAAAATGAAATTAGTTCTGTTTTACCTCAAACTGGGACAATCCACTCTTTATTCCAACCAGGCTCAGGTCACTACTGTTTTTTTGGAGTTTCTTGGAGTTTCTTAAGGTACATTATGAGCATTTTCAGATCTTGGGTGTATAATGTAAATGCTAATTTTGTGTGTCCAGTTTTTTTTCAGTACAATTCCTCTAAATGTCATTTCAAACAGTATTTTTGCAATTTTTCATTTCAGTTGGATTTGTTTGAGAAAGCAGAGCAAAAACATAGACATAACATTGCCATATGGAGCAAGAAAAAGATAACTTTTAAACATGAAAGTCATTAAAAAACTTGATTGATGAGCTAGAATTGAAAACAAATAAAAAGATCTTGGCCTGTTAAAAGTATGACACCAGCGTAGTATCAACCAATGAAGAAGCGAACATGATTCCTAAACATATCAGGACCTTTCAGCTGTTTCTAATGATAAAATCCACAGATATCTCCAAACGAAACCATTGGCTTAGTTGTACGTTTGTCAAAGTATTCTATATTGCTTAAGATAACCTGAGAGTTTTTCCACAGATAAACATGAAGTTGATGAAAATGTATTGCTCCTGGTTTTGTCTGGCCTTACATTTCCTGGGCTGAGAACCGAAGCAGAAAAAAACCTAATCTTGTAAAACACCTCCCTGACAAAACTATTTCTTGTGTTTGTCTTGTGTGGCCCTTAGTGTGTTTGGAGATGTGGCAACTGTCCTATTCTCCCTGGACTTGACTCCACAGTGAAGAATGGTAGGTGAAGAGCGAAGTCATTTTGTCTCTTGCTCTTATTAGCCATTAGCCAGGGCTTATTAGCCATGTTTTACTGTCTGTCTGGGGTAGAAATGCCCATAAGGCTTACTTGGTAGGTCAAGGTCGGGGTCTCTGGGATGGGGTGAGCTGGGGTGTCACTGATGTGGGTTCCTCTCTGAGCCTTGATAGTAGGCAGCCAGGGCACGGCCATGGGTCTGGTTGGAACAGGGAGAGCAGCAGAACGGAGTGAAGGGAGGCACGACGTTGGGAATGTGGGCTGGGAGTTGGAATTACGCACAAAAATGGCAAGAAGTGCTCTGGAAGAGAAGGGGATCCAACGCATCCCAGAAAGAAAGCTTTTGAAAACGGGCAGTTTTGACTAATTAGGGACAATATCTTTTTTTTTCAGATTTGTGCTCCTTGCCTCCTCACACCGCACCCCAAGTTAGATCCAGGAGAGTAATTTTCAATCAGATTTAGTGTTTGCCTTGTGAACAAGTTATATGAAGAGTTCAGATAAGAGATTTTTCACTTGTCTCCCAGATAAAAGTTCTCAGGTATGGAAATCAGACTGAACCTCACTGAATCACCTACAATTTTTAAAAAATAAAAAGGTTATTTCTGGCTATGAATTCTCCTACTGTTATGATTTCAAGTAGGTTGCTTTTTTTCCTCCAATAATTAACTATTTAATTCTCATAGCACATTCATCAAATGTATTTATCTGTGTGATATTAAACATGCTATATAATGTAAAAGTGAAAGAATCGAGTTTGGGTTTCAGGTTTTGAACAGCTCTAAATATAGCTTCTAATATATTTGTTGTGTTTTTCACAGGAAATTTGTATTATCTGTGAACATTCTCTGTTAAACACTTACGTACGGGTACTTACGTAAATATTTATTTGAAGATTCATAAGAAAGAAATGTTGGGGCAGCCAGTGTGAAATGACAGTGTGACTGTGGCAACACCCTCACAGCTATGGCACTTTTTCTCAGAAACTCCATCAACGATCCAAATTTTGTTTTTGAATAATGGAATCATGAAATCATTTTGGTTGGAAAAGACCCTTAAGATCCTCGAGTCCAACTGTAAATCTAGCACTGTAAAGTCCCCCACTAAACCATGTCCCTGAGCACCATGACTACGTGTCTTTCTTAACACCTCCAGGGATGGTGACTCAGATATTCCAGAAACATCCTGACTGACGTCCACTGGGTGACAACACAGCCTACCTATGCACTTCAGCACTTTTTGAATTCAGGTCATGAGAATGAGAAGACCAGAAATTGGATCTATGAAGAAAATGTTATATTTAAAAGTGGAGACAATATAAGGTGGCATGACAATTTCCTATGTTCAAATCCCTGCTGGCTGTTCAATTTATTAGAAAAGAGTCTGGGATTTGTTTAGTATATTTGTGTGTATCCACATACCTCACTTATGTTCTCAAATCCTTGCTTGCTTTCCTTGAGAATACCTTCTTGCATGGGAGAAGCATCCTGAAACAAATACGTGGCCTTGGAGTGACTCAGAAAAAGCAATTTTTCTTCATTTCAGTGCTGGTTGTTTATGAAATATGCATGAGGCACAAAAGTTGCAGCTGCACACACACTGAGGATCCTGCATCTGGTGGATAAAATCAAAACAAAACAACAGTACCAAGAATGATCAAAAACAACAAAGGAAAACTTTCCCTTCAAAAACTCTTAATTTAAATCCTGGGGGAATATTCAAAGCAATATACTTCTTTGAGTTGTTACTGCGGAATGTTAAGTTTGTTGTTGGTTCTTTCTGGACCAGCCACTGAAAATAAAGCTTTAGCAGCATCCTGTGAGAAATAATTGTGTTCACGGTGTGTTAAAAAATTATCTAATTGTCTTATCACCATGACTTCAATTACTTCAGTGGCTTTGGTGGCTGAGACAAGCAGGGCTGTTCTAGTTGTGATGTAAGTCGTGATGCTTTGCTTTCTAATTTGATGCAGTTTATAGAAATAATAATAATAAAAAAAAAGTGTATTTATAAATACAAAAGCCTGCAGATGCAGCTCTCCAGGTTTCAGAAAACAGGACTAAGTAAAAATTCCATAAGCTAAGAGCTTCTTCCTAATGTGAACTCAATCTCCTTACAAAGAAGCATCCAGGAACACCATCCCAAGGCTGCAGCCTGAAAAGGCACAAAATGGGAGGAGGTTTGCAGCGTGACTTTTGCTGAGCATCCTGGGGTTAAGCGGATGACAGAGAAGGCTGGCCCTTATGGGTGTTTTCCATATGTTGCACAATGTCACTAGAATGGCAGGGAGACATTTTTAGCTCTCAGGGGCATTTTTTAACTCTCCTCTTTCCCTCAGGCACCTTCTAAGCACCGTTTCTGCCTCCGACTTGCCAGACCTGTGCCACTGTTCTCCCCAGACTGCAATATCAGCTATCAACTTGGATCGGGCATATATTGGCTTCAAGTTGATGCTGCTTTCTTACCCTGCCTCTGCTACAGGTCATGGGAGGTAAGAGATGGACTCACAACTGGACACAATCTCTCGCTTGCCCTGAGCTAGTGTGATCCCCCGGGGCATCATACATCTTGAATTTGATGTAGATTCTTTTCAGTAGCCATGGTAATGTCTGCATAATTCTGCAGTGCAGAAGACTGAGCATTTGCAGGCTTTATCAATTAGCGTGGGCTAAAGTTGCAGCAGGAATAAAATATCCGAATTCCAGAGAATGAACACACCGTCCATGGAATTAATAGGGCAAGGTTTATGGGGAGAAGTAACATACTTCATTTAATAAAGGCTATTCTTTCTGTTTACATTCTTTGCCTTATTTTTACCCCTAGACCACGTAGAATACAGGCTCTATTTTTTAAGCTACCCAGGAATCACAACCTGGTGTCCTTGACATCGGATTAGGAAATCAGCATCACTGTAACGGAAATTAAATTCCTTTCCTTTTTTGGTGGCACGTGTGTGTTTCTGAAATGGGGAAAACTGTTATTGGAATTTGTGCCTTCTTTGTTCAGCCTAGGGCCCATTTTACAACCCTTTGCCCTTCGATTAGCTTGATTGAGGTGATTACTTCCTTTATGATTTGCCTCTTCAGTTTTACTCTCCATGAGAACGCTGACATAGAGAAACAAAGAACCAAGAACAAGAGAGCAATTCCCACAACCCAAATTCCAACTTCTACCTCCAGCACAGGGCAGAAAATGGGCGTTTGAATCTCTTCAGGCCTTCTTTCAATGCTCCCCAGAAGCGCAGGTGTTTTCTGAGTACAGAACAAGGAATCGAGATTGTTCTGCCTTTGCTCATTCAATATCCAGTTATTTATGATGAAAGACATTATTGAAGAAATCTGTGATGTGTCAATGCACAGCAAGATTGCACCCGGCTCAAGGATGGATGTGCACAAACCATGCATCTCCTTTTTCAGTGTAGCATTTATATATTATTTACGTCTGCACTGAGAAAAATTTAGATATTAATATAGTCTTGCTTAATGTCACCCAGCAGTATTTCAGCACCTACTTCCCTGCTGCAGGTCACTAACAGCAAGTTTTTATATATTCTCAGTCAGAAAGAGAACAGTATCTAGGTGACCTTCTGATCTTATCCTAGCATATTGTCATTACGCTGTCTTGTGATCAAATATGAAGATAAAAATTTAAATGTGAAGAAATCTTGGACTTTCCTATGGAGAAATAACAATAGAAGCCATACTTATGTGTCAATCTCACATTTTTTTTGCTTTTGGGCAGGTCAAGAACCTCAGAAAGAAAGCATCCCTTCCTTTTAATTTATTTCACTATGAAAATCACTTTCTATTTTGCTGGCTGCTGACTATTTAGTCCCATATAAGCACATTAAAACATTTTGCTTAGGGAATAATGGTGTAGTAGGCCAAATATGATCCCACCCTGCAATATATCTTTTATTTCCTAATATGATTATGATCAAGCCATAAAGTCATCTAAGACTGCTATACTGAAATGGCCAACAAGATACAAGACCAGATGGAGTAGATAGGTAGCTTGAATAAGTATTTCTTATACAGCTGCACGAATAATTCATTCTTTGGTCCCTGACAAAGCCATTCTTACATCACATCAAACACTTCTTTCCTGCTTGGGAAAACAACAGAACATACCTGATAGCCCTGCTCTAGGTAGTTCATTCCACCCAAACCAACAATTTTTCTATTTAAAAGTTTCTTAAAGCCTTTTTTATTACTGTAAAATAAATAAACTTTAAATTAGATGGTTTAGATTAAGAAAATGAAATAGCTTGATTTTCAAAGCAACTTCCTGCAACAGTTTAATTTGTCACTAAATCCAGCATACCTCCAGATGTGCATTCCAGTCAGCTTTAAATGAGGTTTTTGAACCCCTGAACTTGCTTTTTTTCTTAACTATTGTTCATAATTATTTGTGCCATGAGGATTGTGAAGCTGCCCATGGATATGCCTAGATTGTGATTGACCTGGTTACACGATGGAGTGTTAGCTGACCAGGACCTGGTCAGAGAGCAGAGTGCCTGAGAATCTGAAGGGAGCACCTCGGACTGAGAAAAAGGCAGCACAGAAAGGTTTCTCACCATACAATACTTTCTTCAAGTGAAGAGAGCAAGGTGAAGTTCAGCAAAGCATTTTGGCACATAATTAAGAGTTCAAACTTAAACTTCCCTGAGATTATTTAGGCTTAATTTTAATTTTTGTTCCTTCTTTGAAGGACTTTTCTTTCCGACATTGGTCCAGCACTCAGACTGCCATGTCTCATGGAAACCTTTCAGCAAACCTGACAGCTTTCCCTTGGTCAATCATTTCTTTACCATCCTCCCTTCATCTATTTTTCAGTAGAACAGCGGGCAAGTAAATTCCCCTACAAACTCCTTTATCTCTCCTATTATTTTATTAGACAAATTTCTCACCTGCCTCAGTATATTCTAGACTTCTAACTTTGGCTGTCCTGGTATGGTCCCAACTCCAACATCTCTCAGGTGATCCTAGCTATCTCCTTCCCTTAAGAGAGCTCCTCCAGACATTGAAATTATACACCTGCTGCCACTCTCCATTTGTCAGGCTAATACCTGGATAATTTGGACTTGTCCCATCACAGCTTAGCCATCTAATTTTAAATAAAAGAGCCAGACACAGGGAAGTATATAACATCACAGAAATGCTTAGGGAGCAGGTCAAAATAGACTTAAACGAAATACAAAGGAGGCTAGATTAAAAAAAAAAAAGCTAAAGTGTTAAAGACAGTGAAAAGATAGTGCTATATTAAGAGGAGAATACAGCATTTAGCAGTCTAAAAGAAGCATATAGAGCAACTACATTTATTTTGGATGTTTTCTGAATTTATCATCAGGAAATGTAACTGTGCGGATCAGCTGCTTGTGACCAGATCTCTTTTTTTCTCCTTTCCAATTGAATTTTTAGACCATTTCTTTCATGTTACTTCTAAGTCCTTTGTAATTTTTTTATTGTTACTGAAAATAAGAGTAAAGTGCATTCAACACCCATGAGAATCTCTTCCTGGTAAACACTGTCACACATGACATTGTCCATTATACTTTGTAAAGTTGACACAAAGCTCCCTAGTGTCTGCTTAGATGATGTAATTGAATTAATTACTTATAGCATGCTCCTCATGAGCAGGGTATAAAGTAATGAATGTCAAACCTTTGCCAGGAGACAATAAGACATTATTGGTGAAGAGAAAGTTTGCATTATGCCCAGTGGCAAATCTGGAAATAGTCTTCATATTTCATGTCAAATTTGTCTTTTTGTCTCTCAAAATTCTCAAAATATACTGTGGTAGTTGGACTGAGATAAAATTTCAAAGGTTACTAATGATAATACCAGCTGTAAAGATGTATGGGTGAATAGGTAATTTCCAAAGATTCATGTATGTTTCTCTTTTACTTGATTATTCTCTTTCCCCCCTCAGTTATAGTTATCCACAAGGTGGACAGCAATTGGAATATCCAACAGGAGAATTCCAGCAAGTGTCTTAAAGTGACATTAAGTACCTGAAGCAGCATCATCCAAGAGTCAAAGTAAAAACACTGGATTACAGTATTATCAAAGCAGTTGGAGCTTACTAGCAGATCAGCATAAATAAAAGAAGGGCAAAAGAAAGGAGACCCCTCTGTCATGCAGACTGTATTTAATTAGATGTGCAAAATGTGGTTTTGTCTCATATTTTCTTTTAACAATCCTGTCCCACAGCATTCTGCTGAGTTTAACTACCTGATTATGAACATATTCAGGTATCGATACTCACAGTCTATAGTACAGAACAATGCACATTTCAGGGCAGCTCACAAAATACGACCATTGATCATCTCCCTTAAGCCCACCTGTCCCTTCTGTCCTCCTTCAGAGTCGTTATTGGAACAAGTTCCTGCAGCAGGGCAATTGTGCCTGACCAGAAAGAACTGTAGTGTTTGAGGTACAAAGCAGTAGATAGATTGAAAGACAGATAGATAGATAAATACATAAATAAAAGCACAGGAAGTTAAAAAAAAATTCCAGTCCTGGTCCTGGGAATTCTCTCTCCAGATCAAGTATATCTTCATTTGCACTGTGAAAGCTGAGCGATAATCAAATGGGCAGAGGTGCATATAAATACATACCTGTGTGTATATATAGTTCTATAATTACATTATCACCCAAGGATTTCAACAATAAATGATCTTGAAAAGTGGCAGGAACTTTAAAATTTAAACTATAAAGAGACACGTTCTTGACTTATTCCCATCAGTCTTCTGCCGGACTGGAGAAGAAATACATGTTTATCTATGCTGACAGTAATTATCCAGGAAAAGAAAATTACAACCTTTATCATGTCAAGTTGCTTAAACTTAAAATATACAGTTTCTGAGGTGCTGTCAAGTACAGTTAACTAATAAGAGCTCTGCTGGAATGCAGTGACAGTGTGCTGACAAGCTCCAAGTCTGTGCAAGATCGAGGCAACTGAGAACCTGGCACCAATTATCTGTTGGGTATATAACCATCTTCTACAGCTGACGTGTTTGCAGAAAGAGAAATCAGAATGAGGGAAGATACCTTGATGAGAGATGTGGTACCATGGTCTCTGGTGCTCTGAACTAGGCATGTGTCATACCTCCTGCCAAGGATGGAGAATCACTTCTACCTTCATCCTCCACGAGGCGCCATGCATTTGACTGGTTGCCCAGGTTGTCCCAAGGTGTGCTAGCTCAGACTGGGTTTCGAGCCGGCAGAAAACAGAGTGCTATTTCTTGGTGCAGAAGAATCTATCACAAAACCGAGTATGAACGCAGGCTGGCATGAGATGAATCATTCTTTACACGACAAATAAATAACAAGAGTGAAAAATGAAGCCAGCGTGTTTCCTAGCAGTCATCTGGCAGCATAAGAGGAAAGTGGGGTAAATATTTACAGTTATGGTTTTTGGCAGTGGAATCATGGCAGGTATTGGTAGCAAAACGCAGTTTAGCAGGTCAGCCAGTTGCAGTTATTATTCTGGAAATATTGACAAAAGTGATAACAACAAAAACAGCTGTCTTGAAATATTTGAAAATTTCAGTATTATCTTAGAATCCGAAATTTTTAGTCTTCATATGAATTTTTTATTGAGTTCATTTGTCACAGAAACAATTGAAATTCTGTAGGCTTGGAACATTAAGCTTCCAAATATTTTAAAAGAAATGTTAACCTTGAGTTAAAAAGTTATATTTATATATAAAAAACTATGTTGGAAATAAATATTTCCATTTCTGGGGAAAAAAGCAAAAAAGCATTTTCTATGGATTGAGAGAAACAGTCAGCAAGAAATTATACAAATTAATTTTGAAAAAACAGATGGGGTAAAAATCAATTGGGCAGAAATAATTCCTCAGCCACCTACATGCAAATAAAAACTTTGTGAAAATGTATTTAAAGGACATTCCTCTATCTGACATCTTAATTTTAAGTAATGTAAGTAATTAATTAAAATTAAATAATTTTTGCTCACTTATTATTTTTTTCCCAGTAGTCTTACTTCAAGTAAAGAGAAGTAAACTAAAGCTGTAGATGCCAGAAGAAGTTCATACATAAAAAACCCCAAAACTGGCTGTTCAAACTAAAAGTTTATTTAGTTCAGTCAGTTCTCTCTGCCAACGGTCCGCACTGGAGGTCTGGGAATAAATATAAGCACAAGTATGCAGGAAGAGTTCCCCAGACCATTCCTCTAGTCTCGAACAAATTGCAGTTCAGGGACTTTCCGACTCAATGGGGAAGTTTTCCTACTTAATAGCCCACCACAAATCTTTTCCTATGATTTAAGCCAGGTACTTCTCGAGCCTCTGTGGATTTTTAGCATGAAGTCTTTGGCAAATAGCTCCACAGCTTCATTACATGAAGAACCGCTTCCATCTCTTTCTCTTGAACCAGCGCCTTGAGCTTTGTTTGCCACCCGTTAGTTCCTGCACTTAATAAGATTGTGAACAACCATCAGCTCTTTGCCTTCTTCATATCACTTGGGATTTTATAAATGGAGTCCAGCAGGTGTAAAGATAACCCTCACCTCAAATGAGGAGAACCGTTTCGGTGCTGGTCTATAAAATGATGGTGCTTGATGTCACGCCGTTTATGATAATGCAGAAATGTGGAGACAAAGTATGTCCAACAGAAATAAATCAACTGGAAAAACTGTTAGTCTACCTGGTCTAAATGAATCAGCAGTCTTTAAATAACGCTTTTGGAAATAACGGGTTAACTGATTTGGCAATGAAAAGTCTACTACTAAAAGTACCTTTGCTGGCACATTCTGTATAAAGAAATTTTCATGCCAGTATTTTGATGTGTCTGTATTAATAGTTCTAAGTGTTCATTGCAGCCACAGACTCTTAGCTAATGCTACTATATCTTTTGCAAACTTATTGTGCAATTCCTGACCAGACTGATATTACAGCATCGTGCTGAGTATATCTCAAGGGATATTTTTACAGGCTTCAAAAATAAACTCGTATTAAACCTTTTTAAGTCGCCTCACTCCTCACAACCAGATGGAACTGGGAGTCTATGGAATCTTTCTAGATTATTGGAAAGAGATGTGGTTTTAAAAGCTAACCAAACAATTTTACAGGGAAATAGAATGTATTAATGTTATGCCAGTAAACATTTCTGACATTGACCACATTATGCCTAACAGATCAATAATTTTCAGCTACTTAATTATCTGGGTGACTGCATTTACCAATTCAAACATAAATAAATGTCTTACCTGATCAAATACCCTTATAGAGGTTGAGAGAACTGCTTCAGAAGAATAGTGTTTTAGCCTTTAGAAGTCACAATGTTTCCTACAGCACTGACTACTTGACATTTTTTATGTAAACTGATTTCATCTTTTAAGCATTGCAATTTCAGAAGTGACATTAAGGAGCAGTTAGCTGTACCATAAGAGAATCACTCAAATGGTGCTTATTTCCAAATTCTCTTGAAGAGAATTTAAACACACAGCAAAGATGCAGAAACAGGAATAAGCATAAAAGTCAGGGCTGCCGCTGCAGGTGAAAATTCTATGATAACTTTTCTAAAGAAACTGGAATATGACAAATTAAATCAACCAAATAGGCAAAAAAACCCCACCAAGTTTGCATTTTCAGTAATACAAAGAAATTTTGGCAAAGCTTTTGCTATGTTTTGTTTCTAGCCAATTGAAGCAAATTACATATCTCCAGAAATAAAGGGAACTTCCTTTAGGGATATTTAAAATCTTACTACAGGTCTAGGTCTTTGTTTTATAAGTGATACTATGAGAAAATAATCCCAAACTCAAGGAGTTCCTAACTTTTTTTGGTGTTTAAGTAGAGAAGGAGACTACAGAGACTGCCATCACAGCATCACTATAAAAAGCAAGACTCTCTTGGCGTTCAGAAGTAACTGGTTTCCATCCTTGCCTTTTCATCTTATTAAAGAAATCCATTATACATTCAAATCTTACAGTAAAGCCAACCAAAGCACTGCACTGTTTGTTTAAAAAGGCATGGAATGCAATGCAATTTGTAAGATCCTTTTAGAAAATGAAAATCAATAAAGTCTCGCCAGGAGATGTTATTTTTATGAAAAATTTAGAGTAGAGAAATTCCCTTGATGCTGCCATATTCGCAAAATGGAATCATACACTGTACTTCAAGCATTACTTTCTTCTGGATGTTTGCTGAACTTACTAGAAATTCCAGGGACAAGGTACAGAGAAAAGAGTAAAATTTCAAGATTTATTACTCTCTTCCCTATACCTTGCAGAAAAGCTACAATACCACTGCTGATAGCTAGCCATCACACTCCAGCTCATGTTCCATTAGAAATGCTCACATTTTGAGGCACTGTCTGAAAAAAAATAGTAAGCCATGACATCCAGGAATATTTTTTTTTTTTTTTGGGATGCTATTTCTGAGATTGTGGTCAGACTGCTCTGCCTACTTTGGGAGTCTGTTTTGAAAAGGCAAAGATTGGAAACGGTTCAGAGAAGAGTTACTAGAATGATCTGCAGAGTTTCCTGTCCAGTCTAGTCTAGATCTTTAATAATCTTCCCAACACGCAGAGAACCTGGGACCTGAGAGGAAAGTAAAAGAATTTTAACACCTTCTTGCCCCTTTTAAAATTAGAAAGCCCAGAATTCTGAAGAGTTTTACTGAGCTGTTGTTGTACCAAAGGGCACTGCTGAAACCTCTCATTCTCCCCTTCCTTGTTCCTCCACCTTCAGGAAAAACAAATAAATGAGTCACTGAAATTTCTTAGCTAGGCTGAATGTGAAACATTTTTTTTTTTTTTTTCCCCCTGGGAATTTCCACAGACATGTTTTTTTTTTTCTCATTCTGCGATATGACTGAACCCACAGAATTTTGAAATATTATGTGACATGAACAAAACCCAATACTTATTTCACTCAACAAAGATAAAAACAGTATCTGTTGTAATATTTACTTTTTAAGTTGAGAGAAAATACTTTATGTTTAATTTCAGTTGAAAAAGGATTTGTATGAAAAGATAAACTGAAAAATGTAGTTTAAAGTGCCTCACGTAGCTATTTCCCTGAAGGAAACTGATTTATTAATTCAAGATTAAATATTTATTTGGAGGATCTGATAAATTTTGTTCCAGAAATATCTACGTAAGATTCTTCTGACTTGGTTAACAGCTTCTCCACTGGCTGAAGATTCATTGACAGGGAGCTATGACAGCTGAGAAGCAGTCAACCTTTTAAAAATACATGTGTTTGAATTTGTTTTATAGGAACCCTATGGGCATTAATATAACAACGCTTCTGACAATTTTTTTTTTCTTCCTCAAGAAAAGTGAATCCACATCCCAATGCCTGGCCAGGGCAGCTCTGTGAATTGAACAAGGAAAGGAGAAAAATATTAGGTTTCTCTTTGTGAAACTCCAGTGGTTGCAGCAGACCTCGTATACTACATTTTTTAGTAAAAAGGACATGTATTTTTGGAAGTTATATATAGGACTTAACCTTTTGTCTTTCTTCAGTCTCTTTCCTACATAAGGAATAAGGAATGTAGATCTACATAAAATCGACATAATGATGTAGATCTGTTGAGCATTATTTATTATCAGAATTTTAAGAGCAGCCTGTTTTAGGGTTGGTTTTTTTTTTTTGTGAGTTGTAAGAGAGATATCCAAAAGGATCCCTTAAAGAGCTATAACTCTGCAGGTATTTCCCACTTGGCTTTGCTTCATCTGATTGATACACCTGGCTTCAAAAGCCACATCACCACGAAGGATAAGGAAACAGAATCTGCTTTAAATAGAAGGATATTATCAGTCTTTTAAAATGGAATTTCTTCTACTGTTTCCAGCTGACTCCTTGCTCCTTGATCTGTTCTACTGAGAACCGTGATTCTTAACATTTGCCTGAGATACTGTCTGTCTGTCTGTCTGTCTGTCTATCTCTTCAACTGTCTCACAGTGTTGGATACGGGTAAGGAGTACCAATGTCTTTGGAGGGTAACATTCCAGTACAAATGCAAATGGATTGTTTGCTGGTGTCATCGTGAGTGCTTATAGCAGCCCGAATTACCGTGCTTATTGCAATGGAGCAGTAGCTACTGTGTCAGGCAAAGGAAAATAATAACTTTTGCGTGCTGTGAACTGAGAAGATGTTGGATGTTCAAACATACATATGCTATTCGGGGAGTAACGCTCTATAATTTTTTTCCCAGAGTGAGTATTAGGCTATCAGCACCACCAAACACCACAGGTAAAACAGAGGTATGATTGACATGGAAGGATGCAGCTCAGGTCATTGTGCCTTTGACAGCTGAAAGGAAAATCATGTTTCTCACCGCAGAATAATCCACCTTTTTATTGCAGTACGGGAAAAAGACAGAACAAATAAAAGTTCTCCTGACACAACTGCTTTGTTCCTTTCTGAACAGTGTCTTGGAGTCACTGCATAACTCCTTGTGCTGCCTTCTAGAGTTTTGGATACTGAATAGCTTCACTACTAGAAATGATTTGTGTGTTGGTGTCGAAAGGTTTCAAATAAAATGTATTTATTGCAGGTGAAGTGGAAAGAGGAGATCAGGCATTTGGGTAGGCTGTATTGTTAGGTTCCACCTCGATTTATGGGTAAATAGTCTGGAAGGAGACTTAGGAGGTGCTGTGGCTCTCGTGCCCTTCTCGAAGTGTGCATTGGTTATCTGAGCAGTAACATATCCACGATAGGGGTGTTGTGCATCCAGTTCAAACCAATTCATTTCATGTATTTTCTGACTCAAGGGGAATGAAATTTATTAGAATAGATGCTGCCAGTGTTATAATGTCTAATACAAAATCTAGCCTTTGAACACCCAAATGTTTGAAAATCCATTCAAAGTTACACCTAAATTCCATATATATATGCATGTATGCAAATTCTGCACCTTGTTCTTGGGCAAACTGGGATTGGTATGCACATTTTGCGAAACACAGTTCTGGGCTTTTCTGGTTTTTAAACTTCAGCTCCCCAGGAGTGTATTTTCCTTGACAGAAAGGCAACAAGCTGTCAGGTAGAGTTCATTTTCTGAGAACAATATGGCTTCATTTTGGAGAAGCATTCCCCAGATTTTAAGGACCTGTCAGAAGGAATTCACCTTATTACTGATTAACATTAGATTCAGAACTAAAGCCACATAAAGTAATTCCAGGAAATAATAAAAAAAAAAAACAAAACACAACAAAACAACAGTACTCCTGTCTTTCATTTTGGACAACACTGTGGCAACAAACTGTATTTTTTTTGTTTTGCTATGGGAATTTAGGCTCAACAAAAACTAAACCACCCATATATTTGGTATTAAAAGCCAATCATTATACCTTGTTTTTTTTGGCTGCAAAGACGGTAAGAAGATTAATTGACTGCAGTGTGTGATCCATGACTTCTTAGTCAAACCTTCTCAATGAAGGCCTGAGGTGTGAAGTATCTACAGAATAGAGGGTGTTTTTTTTTTTTAATCTTCCATTTAATGTATTTGCATAGACTAAAAATAAAAATATATTCCTATGCAAAATCTGCGGAAGTGTCACATCAAGAAAGGTGTTTTCATATATTAAAATTGAATTATGTAGTTATATCAAAAGCCCAGTGAAGAAGAAGTACCTGTGTGTAAAAACAAGCAAAGGGCTGATCCTACTTAAGAGACTGCAAGCTTTCATTTCAGCCTCAGCAAAGACAAAACGATGGAGAAAACCACGCAGAAACAGTTCTGTGCGTTGTTCATGTCTGACTTGGAGTAAGTCCAGACAGGGCAGACTTTCACTGCTGTTTGAGATGTGAAGATGGGCTCAGAACTTCTCATCTCGGGTCCAGCCAGAGCCATCTCAAGCGGCTCATGCTCCTGGTTTCAGCCCTGAGGGTATCACCACGGGTTCCTCCCGGGCAGAGCATCACCACCTTATCTCTCCGAACAGGAAACATGTGTTGCAGTCAAACATCAGAGCCTGTAAAACAGGACACCCCTTTTTTTTTTTAAATTTTTTTGTTGTTATTAGCATATCTGCTTCTTTGTTTTCAGCAGGTGGAGAGGCTTCAAACATCAAAAGAACATGCCAGGCTGTGTTTTGGTGCTTGCTGAGGAACTGCCTCCGCTTTTTCTCTAGGCGATAAGTAAACCCAGAAAATAACTTTTCAGTAATTACTTTTGTTTGGGTAATAATTCCAAGCTTCTGGCTTGGACAGCTTCTGCTGTATAACGATCAGGTGGGTTAAGATCCTCAGGCATCTCCTGAATCTTTGCATTTAGTCTCGATTGCTTGTTTAAAAATGAAAAATGTAGCTAGACACAAACCTTTAAGCCAGAGGAACGCTGTCCTCAGGCCAAAGCCTAATGATGAAGCTGCTAAATTTATTTTAATCCACTCATATGCTAGCCTTATTAAGAGAAAGACAGATTTTCTGCATTGTTTATTGCTCAGAATGTTGATCACTGGCAGATGTCTTTCTGAAATGGTCCTTTATTGAATGTTGTAAAGTATTCGAGTAAAAGTGCCATTTAACACTGTGCTCTGCTTTTATCAGAGCTATCAAAATATATTCTGCTACACAGCAGTCATCTAGAATTAAACAATAGGAAAGGAATTACTTATAGATTACAAATATCTCTCCTTGAATTTAACAAACAATTTTAAATGTTTTAAATCATTATAAAAGATGGAAATAAGCCAAAAAGTGTACGGGAAAAGGCGTAAAACCCAGTTCTTTAGAATTGCATAGAACAAGAGAATCCTATGAATCTCTATTTAGTATGGTTAGATATACGTTGCTCGTTTTCATATTCACTTGATTTATGGTTATCAACTATCCCAATCATGCAAAACTCTCCGTTGTGGACTGCAATACACCTTTTAGCTCTCTGACCTCACTTGGAGCCCTCAGGTGCTTTCAATTATAAAGACAGTAAAATAAATTTCTCACTGAAAGTCATCATTGCATTTATATTTAAATAGCTTTGAATGTAAAGAAAAAAATACCTATTTTCTACCATGATGTATTAGAAGAAAATGCATATGTTGCATTTTCACTTGCAAGATCACTTAATTTATAACCCCTTTTTTAAATTTGAAAATTTTTCACTTTTATCTGGATAAGTAGAGATGAAATTAATAGCATTTTGGGACTTTTTTTAATACTAGTTTTATGGGAGTTCAGTGCAGTTACATATTAATACCAGAATATACTACTCAGAAAAATAATGAAAAACATGGGAAAAGCAGTGAAGAAGACCTTGTTATTCACTAGCCTATCCAGAAACCAAAAGTCTGAATTACCTATGTAGAGATACATATATATATATCCCTTGTGCATATGTAGTTTATAAAAAATATCACCATGCTTTAAAAATCTTTAAAAACTATAGTAGGTATAATTAAAGAGAAAAGATGTAAAGAATACCTGAAAAACATCTAAATAAGCGCATCAGAAGCTAATTTTTTTTTTGGTAACACATGAGGCATCTGTATGCTACAATCGCTGTGTTGGTTTTACAAGTAACATTAATTATTTAAGTTTATGAAGTGCTTTGGAGTGTAACTCATTTGTAAATACACTAGATGAATCTTAAGCAGTGCTACCATAAATTTTCAATGACAAAAGAAATCTAATAATATTATTTTATTGGTTTGCTCAAATGACAGCAACAAGCTGGGTTTGTTCTAGTGTGAAAATGCTTTTCTGTTACACTGCTGCAGAACTTCATGGTTTTTTTAATCATCATGCCCAGCCCAGGAAAAACTCTGGGCAAAAATCAAGCTCTGTAAGCATCCACCAAAACCTTTTGAGGTTTTGAGAGCCTTTTGAGACACATAAGGAAAATAAAGATGTGTCTAAGGAATATTAATTCCTCTGGTAACAGTTGCAACTAAAGTACTCTGGAACAATCCCTCTGCACTTTTCTTATAGAAGGACCTTGAGAATGACATCAAGAAAACACCAAAATAAAACCTAATTTGGAGAAAAACTTAGTTGTTTTCTTTCTGGAGTAATCAGTTTTTCTCAAGATATCTCTGCGTTCAGAGGTTCAACATCTACCCATCTGTTTTTTTTTAAACATTAAAGCAGTGGGTGATTTGGTGAGTAAATAGACAATATTAACCAGAGGAGAAAGATTTTTTCCAAGTTGTCCTAACAATGGTAGAGTTTTCTTCAACTCACAGTAAAACATGTATTTATTGAATGAACGTAAATAAATTTCCTAACGTGGGGCAGAGGATTTCATAACGTGTCCATTTCAGAGTATACTAGCTCACTCTTTCTTCTTAAAAAAGGATTTCTTATTCAATACAGAGCGGTTTTAGGCACTACAAAAGGAACAAGTTTTACTTTGAATAAGATAGAAGCATAACTCAGAAGTGCAATGAAATGTACTGGAAATAGAAGTTATGGGCTCTATCATGTGTGAGAAAACCTGTTTATAACTGGACCAGGACACATTTTTTGGCTTAAAAATCAACTTGGACCCTATTGTGTCCAAAGGATATTTAACAGTAAATGGAAAAAGAATGGATTTTCATAACTGGTGATGAAATTCACCCTGTTGCTTTAGAAGAACAGCACACCAGTGCAAATTAAATAGAACAGGCATTTCTGCAAAAGGATATCCTCTTTATCTGAACTTTCACTGCTTTAATACCAGGGCCTTGTGGTAAAAACTTGCCTTTTGTATCCTGTTCAACGCAACCCAAGAACTCTTAACACTTCTTGATCACAGTCAGAACTTCAGGAGGAAACACATCAATATTGCATGGAGTATGTTGCTGAAACATACGTATATCTGAAGGAACAACAAAAGAGAAAAAAGGGTCAAAGTGTTTTATGAAAGCCATATGTCTTGTCTATGGCTCCTTGAATTCTTTCCTTGAAGATTTAAGGCAGAAAACAGGATGTTGTTTCATCTTAGTTTGTTGTGTACAGAGGTTCTGAATGTGGAATTAAAGCATGAGAAAGTATATTGTGTGTCAATCAGTTCTAAGACAACATTCACTATTGTGGGACCTCTTAAATATCTTAAATATATCTTAAATACCTTAAATAGAAAATATGAGTTGTCATTTGCTCTTTTTGGTAGAATAAAGGAAGATGACTACCTTGGTCTATCTGTCAAGTGTCAAGGGAGATGAAACTTACTGCAATATATTTTTTTTGAGTATTCTATTAGGAAGTACTTAATCTAAATTCAGTTCCCGGTCACAAGAATATGCCTTGCAGTTTCCTGGGGAAAAAAAAAAAATGTAGCTCCCTTTTTTAATCAGTGAATATTGATGGAAAACTGTGTTCTGCATTATGGTAGAAGTAATCAAATAAACAACTCCCTCATGCCGAGATTTATCTCCTGAAGCATTATATATTTTATTAAATCAGAACTATAACTGTGCTGCAATGACAAAAAAAAAAAAAAGTAAAACAAAAGAGACTGTTGCACCTATGAAACTTGGTAACTCTGCTTTGTAGAAACAAATATATTTATTCAATGTCTTTCTGTGCTTGCAGGCTGACTTTAACGTTTATTTTGTAATCAATACCAAGAATGGATTTAATATTTGGTTTCAAATTTCCTTAGTATAATTCTGGATCCAATTTTACCTTTAATTTGATACGGAGTTTATTAGCTAACACAATACCCATGGGATGAAAGAAAGCCTATTTTTCAATATTTTATGAAAATATGTGACTTTTGTAGCGTCCACAGTTTGGAGTTAGTGCACAAAAATTACTTTATTTGCTGGTAAAAGGGCAACTCCATTTTCCTTGCTGATAAAAAAATTATTTTGATACACCACAGTTTTAAACATTAACTAAAAGGATATTTAAAATAAGTGAAAACAGTTGATATATGAAATATTTATTCATGTCCTGAGTCTGAAAAGCTGAATACATAATTTTATCTGGGATTTAAAAACGGGTGAAATAATAAGAACGTGGTCTCTTAGATGACTGCTGTGATATAACCTGTAAAGAAATGACCTTCACTTTCCTGTCAGACATTTGGTGAATATTTTAACAGTTTGTTCTCATTCTTTCTTAACTGTTACAACTCTGTTTAACAGCGTTCTCCCCTTCTTCCTCCCTTTAGAGTTGGTAGTGACCATCCCAAGTATTTCAGAAGAAGCAGATCTTCAGGCAATGTTGGAATTTACCAAATGACAGAACGAGGAACAGCATCTGCACAGACTGGGAGTGAGGGCAAGGGGTTAGATTCCAAAGGAGGGTGATGCTAGTATGGTAAAAAGCCAAAAGGCGGAAAATTTAATTTCAATTTCACATACAATTACATATCATCATCATCTCACAGATTGTATCTGATTCAAGAAGTGTGAGGAATTGCAATGTGACATGTAATCAAACCAAGGTCACTTGAGAAAGATTATTATAGTTAGTGTGGTATATAAACAAATATAAGGGTGTAAGAATATGCCAAAGAGAAGGCAATTACCCATTTGAGGATTCTGATGGCCAAATATTTAAGTACCATGTGCATAGTTTATGATGCTTCAAGGACCTCTTCACAGAATTATATTCATTTTTTACATGGCTGCATACCTATTATTCTCATTACACTAAGACTCATGGAATTACTAGTGCCCAGGTACAGCTTTTATGTAGGAAATTGTCCAATTTTTTTAGTCCATGGAATGATAAATTGACTATGAATTTTTAAACAGGAGAGTCTTCAAAAAATGTAATTACAGAGCTGCCTTGGGAAAACCAGTACATTTTCATTCAAATATAATCCGCTTCTGTGTTAGTTGAAAAACAGTCTGTTTGTTTCCAGGTTTTTACAAAATAACTACAAAGCTGAATGATGCCATCTAAGCAGCATTCTGAACCACCCTTAGTCTCCACATTTGGAGAGCGAGAGGGGGTCATCTGTCTCTCTCCCGATGGAAACATTAGGGGAGGAGTAGAGATAAGA
>JAOTQQ010000012.1:124533915-124556373 GCA_026546715.1 Gallinago undulata
CTCCCGATGGAAACATTATGGGAGGAGTAGAGATAAGAACGAGTTACTGGTAAAGGTAAAAAATCCCCAACAAGCCTGTTTCAATTTCTGTTTTCATAAGAAAAGGATCTCTGAGATTCTGATACACTGTCATTATTTTAGAAGGATTGGTAACTCTGTGATTATAATATATATGCCTTAACTGAGCTCTGTTGTATCCCTATAAAATAATGATCTCATACCTCGCTTGCAATATATTTCACGCTTCAAAACAATATGTATAATTAAGAAAGCAAAGAACCAAATGTAAAAAAAAGACTGCTTATAAACCGAAAAGAAGAAGAAAAGCTGTAACAGAATTTTGTTAAACAATCAGAAACCAGAGAAGGTAATCAGAGAGAAGATGGGCATTTCAGAGCAGCTCAGTCTGTACTATCAGCAGAAGTTAATCTTGATTCGGTTCTCATTTGTGTCTTTACTAGTTTCTGTTACTTGCACTGATATAACTGTTGTTAGTAATGACTTACAGATACTGAAAAGAAGAGGAAAAGGTATTCCAGAAAAATGGGTTTCATTGTGAACTCAGAAAGATCACCAGTTTGCAGCCAGAAGAGAAAATTTGAAATTTTTTTTCCAGCATTCAGCAATTGTTTCTAGTTTTGATTTTTACAGAATCTTGTAAAATTCCACTCCTTCCAACAAATGAAGTATCTTTTTAAACAAAAGAGTAAAGTATAACGTAGAGGTACCCAGTGTATCTTATGTAGTAGCACAGAGCAACGTAACTGAGATAGTGTGGGCAGTGGAAAGTGAAATTCTTCTTCTTAGTGCCCTTTTGTACAAAGGTGTCTTCTCAGCGTGGCATAAAAGCTACATAGATTCTTACCTGACCTGCATTTTCTAAAGCTCAGGGTATTTCTGGGTTTTGTTCCTAGAATCACTACAGGCTGCCTAAAAACCCCACTGGTCTTTCCAACAGTTGACAGTGAGGGTTCCTGTCAAACTGGTTTGACAGCCTGATTGTAATGACGTGGATGAAATGTGATGTTTTAGACCAACTAGATCCAAATAGAAAGTCAAGTCTGCTGCAAATTGATGAAACCCTCTGAATAGAGGTCTTCTGGAGCATCCTTTGAAACACAGGAACTTACAGGGTTACTCTTTCATCGTGCTAGAGGAGTTGTTCCAGACCTGTCTGTGCAGGCACTAAAGCTCATAAATAACCTCGATGTATGGTAAATCTGGTTTCAAACCTTTCCTCAAGACTATTGCATAGAGCCATATAGGTCCAACCAGTTGGAACTGGAATTACAGCTAATATGACTCCGGGATTCCAGTCCTACAGTTCTATTCTGAAAATCAAAAACCAAATACAATTTTCCCATGTGTTCTTAGTTGTACCACTGATATTGAGGACAGAATACTTCAGCTGAGGGTAATACAGATGAGATTGGACTGTATTTTGTGAAGTTCATGCTTTATACAATGATATTTACAAGATTTGATTTGAAAATTAAAGCCTGGTTTGACTAGAGTGAATGTTAAAATTTTACCTGATGTAAAGTAGCACTTCTAATACGGAGTTTCAGGGGAAAATGGTGTAATCATCTTTCGGGTAATCTGGCTTGTATTCTTGGATATATTACTGATTATTGTTCGTGAGATGGTGGAGGACAAGCCACAACTACTGCAGTGTGCAATTTATAAAATGAAGGCAATGATGCTGCTCTAGATTTTCTGATTGATAATATTATATCAGGGTGAAGTTTTTTAAAAAAAATCTCAATACACTGGTTTACACCAGATGAGAATATGACAAAGAATAGTCAAGTGACAAATGGAAGGAATTGAAGTGAAGGTAATTTTCAAATTAATTCTCACCATTTGTCGGATAAACTTCTGTAGGAAATAATAGAAAAAAAATGTTACGATTTTCCATCCCAGTTTGGATTAATATGACGATATTCATTTTCCTTTTTTACACAAATAGTTTGAATAGGACTATAATTTTGAGTAATTTTCGAGTGTAAATGAAAGAAAAGGGTCACGGTTCATAAATACGTAATAATTTTGTTAACAGAAAGCAATTTATTTTTCCTTAATTAAACTTAAACACTGCAGTCCTTGTTTTAAATTGATAAAGGGACTACAAAAATTATCTTTTCAGGTTTGTATAGCAAGTTAGTGTTTGAATAAAAATGGCTTTTGCCTGAACTCAAGTTACATTAAAGAATCATAAAGTCAAACGCTCTTCAAAAAAAATGCAAGTCATCTTTATGTTTCTTCATTAAATGGCAGAGTTACCTTTCAGTCCCAAAATATAAGGTTTGTGTGATTACTGGAAAACCAAGTTGAAATATGTAGGTAGAGCCTGTCACTCAAATTACTAAGTCCATTAATTAAATACATAGCTAATTTTTGTCGCTATGTTTTCACCAATAAATAAAAACCCTTGTCTATCCTGAGATCCAGAACTCTGATTTAGGTGAGATTAAATCTCACTAACTTCAGCGGAAGAAGTCTTAATTAGAGCAGAAACATCCATTTGGAGATACCCCTCTCCATCTATTGACTACTGGATAATATAAGTGAGCCACACAGACCCGAAATCTTTCTGTGACCCTACATCTGGGATGTGTCCTTGATTACATGGTAATGGTATTCATTGATTTAGAAAATAAAACTCTATTATATATCCCAAACAAAATGCCAAACGTATCGCACATGCATGACACATAAATTGAAAGCTGAAGCTTATTTTTGCTGACTTTTCCTATCCTATATCTGTTTGGAGCATCATAGCTGCACACAAGAGTTCCATGATAACGAGCAGGAGTGGTTAGTTTGAAAATGTAAGGCAAAGGAGCAGGGAATGGTGTGAAATTGAGATGGATGGGTAACCATGTAAAAATAAAATGAAGAGGATGCTGAGAGATAAAACATATTGAAAAAAAAAAGGGGGGGGGGGGCGCGGAGAGAAAAGAAAACAAAGAAAGGTTTGGTGGAAAAAGAGAAACACATTTAGAAGACAGGTAAATGAGAACAGGATTATAGTGAGACCTGAGAAAAGCTTTGCTCAACCTATTTAAAACAAGCACTAGGCATGTCTGTTACCTATAAAATGATGTAGGCACAGAATATGGGCAAGGATGAGAGAGGCCCCAGTTCAAGAAGTGGGGCCCAATTGCTTTCCTCTCGTATAAGACAAACACTACAACTCGCTCCCAGGAGGATTCCTGGTACCGGTTGCCTGGCAGTCTTCCAGTTTGAATAAATCTCTCTGAACATTAGCAAGAAAACCAGAGTCCTGTATTCCCGCATCCAGTACAATGGAATGCATCTTTTTTTTTTTCTTTTTTTTTTTTTTTTCTTCTATTTGAAGTACTTGCCCTGATACAGCCTCGTTTTTTTTCGTTATTACATCACGTAGGCAGCTCTAACGTTCAGTGTTGAGCTCCAGGTTTGTACCACACATCCTCGTTAACCTTTACGGAGCCACAGCTTTTATTTTGCACTATTAGATTTCACCTCATTCCCAGTTTTTAACGTCACCTAGTGCTTGCTGATAGTCTCAGCCTTACATGTTTAGACAGCACTGTCAGACCCTGAGCCATTAACAATTTCTTTTGAGCAGGCAGTTTTTATGTCAGGGTCACTAATGAAAAGGACCTTAAAGACAAACTCTAAGATATGAAAATGATCTCCTTCCAACTATCTTTCCTTGAGACCACGTTTCACAATCTTGGCCTTGGCTTGGAATATGAAAGCAACAGAAATGTGGTCGTGATGGCAGATCATGCAAACTGGAAGGACAATGTTTTGATACAGTTCTGCATATAACAGCTCTCTAAATGGTTATCTGAGTTGGAATTTCCGAGCACAACACTTCAAAAAAGGTTTTCTTGTTGCTTTTCTTGTCAGTATGTTGATATTCAGTCAAATAGCAAATCAAAGGAAGATAACAAGCCCACAGACTTTTTTTATACAACTTTATGGACATATAAAAAAATATTTTAGAAGAGATGAATAAATCTCGAGATCAGACTCAATATTCAGTACTTTTTCCTATTCTACGTGAGCAGTTTCACATCTCTTGTCACTAACTGGGTTTTTTTTCTTTATTTTGCTTTCATTTTTAAACTAAATCAGTTTCAAAATGTGAAGCCATTTTATTTGAGCAGAGTTGAAACTGCTTTCATTTCTAGTTTTTTTTTTTAATAGTAGCAAGCTCTAGGGAAAAAAAAAGAGAAAAAAGAATGGCCATCTAAAATTGAAAGCTGTTATTAAAGTGGATCATTGTTTTGTGAAAACAAAATTGTTTTGAGTGCAGCAATTTTTTTTTCTGTGTAAAATGGCAACAGTAATTCTCCATTTGTTTTAAGTGTCAGCACAAGTCCATGGAGACAACGTCATGTCAAACTGATAGAAAAATAATTTCAATGCAACTATGCTGTGAGACATTACCATCTCGAGACAATGGTAAAGGGACATCAGTAAAAAAAAAAATCTATGGAAATCCAATAATATGTCAACCTAATGGCATGCTATCACTTAAATACTGCTATTGAAAAGCAGGAAAATAAATAAACATCATATTAAGAAACATTGTGTAAAAGCTTAATAAAACCTGCTGTTTATTGGCCAGATATATGGTTGATTTCAGCTGGCACAGCTCCACTGACTCACCCCAGCTGAAGAGCAGTTCCATGTTATCATCCTCTATTAGGCATCCTCTGAACAGTAGGAGGTGGAGAAGAGTTCATTTGTATGAACTAAGTAGATAATTAAGCACAAATCTTTCATTTGATGTAGACTAAGGAAAGTATTTGGATCGTGCTGAGGGTTAAACTAGCATTTGTATTTGAGGTCAAACCCAGATTCTGCAGTAATATCTCTCACGAGCTGTCCTGGCAAGATCCTGGCTTTGTCTAAATGAAATCTGGAAATTCCAAAATTTCCCATTCCACTAAATCCAACCCAGAAAGAAGTTATGACGGAATTAAAAACTATTTGCATAAATGATGTATCAGTCTGGCCTGCTTTTGGCCTGCTTCTTTTTAATGTACACCTAAAATTCCATATCAACTTTCTAGAAAAAAAATATAATTCTATCTCCCTGTAATTAAGCCAAATAATGCCTTCATTAACTTTTATAAGGATTTTTTATTAAAGGAATGGGAGAAAACCACTGCACTTGTGAAGTTACAGCTAAAAGAATGAAATTAACACTGTTAGTTACTCTTTGTATGAAAAACCTCACACTTAGAGGTCTTCAAATCCAGGAGAGAACTAAATTTTGTGAGCTTTTTTTTTCTTTTCAGATTTTTCTTGTATTAATTTTTGTGCATTCAGAAAGGGCATAGGCCAATGAGTTGCTGAGCTGTTCTGCTAGTTGAGTGAGTTCTTGTTTAAGAGTGAACTGAAAACAAGAGAAAGACAATGTTGATCTTGTGCCCATTTGCTAAAAATAAAATATGATCAGGAAAATTATTTACACCTCTTCCTTAGAAGTAATAAATTTATTACCTTATGTGAAAGCTGAAAATAAAAAAAAAAATAATATCTGAGCCTTCTTGGAAATGGATCAATAATTTTAAAGGCTAACATTCAATTGTTTGCATAGCAACAAAACAAAATATTGGCAAAGTTTCAAAATCAATATGACCATTGGAAAACAGCTGAAACAGCTACAAGATACAATGGAGGAAATCACACAGAACCGATGACTCCTGCCAGGTTAAATTGTACATCAGGAAACTATAGTTAATGAGCGTCAGAGGCTGCTTGTGAAAAATATCTGTCTAATATTTTTCTCTCTATTTTTATAATTTTTTTTTTTACTTAATTCCAATAAAACCAATAAAAGTAAAGACAGGTGGCATCACTAAAATCTACTAATTTTAATAACTGATGTCCAAAGGTTATCTGTAATTTCTAAGATTGAAATGTTTGATTAACGTTTTAGTGTGGAACTGCTGTTTCGAAGTAAAGGATCAAAATTTTCCTTGGCAACATAGTGTTTCTTAGCACAAAAGAGGCAGTGGAAAATTTAGTTAAGCAATTATTATGAATCAGTTACTCTTCATTTTGAAGCAGAGCCCAACTCCAGCATTATTTGAAATCTATTTCTTCTAACTTGATGTGAAGACCAAGCAGGAATCTGAAAAAAGGCTTTATGATGTCTCTTGTGTCAGATGTTAGTCTCAGGAGGGGGAAAGAAATGAGACATGGATGGCAAGTTAGGAATTTTCTCCACGGGAGTATGATCCTGGCTTAGTTTTGTGAGGTACTAGAGCTGGGCAAGGATGCCTGAAAGTGGTAGGTTGCATTAGCACTTTCTATTATGGGAATGGATTGTAGTTTCTCCTTCTGGCACCATTCTCGTTGGATTTGAGTTTCCTTGTATTTATTACATCAGTGCATTGCTTTCACATTCAATAATTAACCTTGCTAGCTAATATCTGTTATAAAGTTTTCAGCATATGTTTGAAATAATTAATGTTAATTGCTGCATGAACTTTGGGTGATCCACCAGGAACCAGTTAATTCTGAAAATAATATTTTCCATTTCAGCATACAGTCATTAAAACACATTAATCTCCTCAACCTTATACCTTTATGCTATTTCTCTTTTCTTCTGCCAGAAAAACAACAGAAATAGAATTCTCTCAGAATAAACCATTGATTTTGATTTTATAGAGGAGAATTCAAGAGAATACATTTCAAGACTTGGGGGCTGGAATTTCCCTAGGGGTAATGGTTAAATAATGTCCCTATTTGTGAAAACTAACAAAAACTAATGTTTTGTTCTTTTGAAGATGAAGTGCAATGTTAGTAAGTAGCTGAAAAAAAAGGGTGCTTGTCCTTCATTTACCACAGTTTAAATACTATGCGTTTCAGGATATGTCCCAAAATTTAACTTCTAAGCATTGAAACCATGGTTAGGTAGTGTTGCAGGAAGTCAGAATGAGTCTTTACTGAATTGCTGTGTAGTGGGGTTGGCAAAGTTACCAAGCTCACACCAAAAATACAGAGTCAAGTGCCAGAACTCCTGGGTTTTACCTACAATCAGTCGCTCTTGTGAAGGGCTTGTCTTTCAGCCTCAACCACCAGCTCTCCCAACGCCAATGGAGAGTCCATCAGCCTTCATGAAGCTCTCACTCAGCTTCTCTGCTGGGCCATGCCCTTAGAAGCCCAAAGGGGAAAGACCAGCCACGAAGCATAGTCTGAGGAGAGCACAGCCCACATTCTCTCCCTGTGATGGAGCTTGGAGTCCTCTCTTCTTTTTGGTAGCTGGGGAGCAGCTGTGGTCTGGAGTGCAATACCAGACTGAGTATTGTTCCTCGTCCATTGCACAGGACAGGTAAAATTATATCCTCTCCATCTTTCCAGCTACCTAATTATGAGTCAGAATTATTTCCAGACTGTATAGAAGGATTTTGTATTTCTTCTTATCTTTTAATGGTTATCTATAGGCTATATTGCCATGTGTGTAAATAACCTTAAGTCTAAAGCTCAGGAAAAAAAACTTACAAATTGCTAGATTAACTTGTAAGATTTTGGGTTTTTAGCAGGCCCTTTCTGAAACTTTATGATAAACTGTGCAGTTGAATGCCCACTGCAGCCACAGTGAAATCAGCTGGGAGTAAGTGACAGCAGTGTTTACCCACAGACTCTTTTCAGACTTTTCTTTTACTTGTCAAAGGAAACCACCTTTCTCCAAACCTGCAATTGACAATTTGTGGTCCACTTCTGTGTTGCCCTGGTGTGACCTTTCTAAGCCTAAGGAATTCAGGAAAAGAATGCAACATCTGCACAGAGCAATTTCTAAATGGACCTGCTGGAGTTGACCATAACATTTCTGGAAATGATTGTAGCTCACCCTGGAGGCTAAACTGATAATTAAGTCCAGGCATTGCTACCAAATTCCTTGTTTTGACAATTTCCATGCAAATGACCCTTTCTGAATGTATCATATCTTAAAGCTAAATTAGCTGTTTCATGAAACCAACAGGAAAATAAAGAAGGATTTTAATGTTCTTGGGTTCACAGAATAATTAGAGCCAGATAATATGGCAGGTATTCTAAGTCAGAAATTCACAAGGACAAAGTTTTGTATAAAATAAATGAAAATATTTTAAAATACATTTAGTTCATAAAGAATAAGGATATAAAAGAATTATTGTTCTGTATCAATTTATTTCAGTCAGTTCAGATGTGAATTAGACTATGAAAGCCCAAAGTAAAAGTTATCTCAAACGCCAGAGTTTCAGATAATTTGGGTACAAAATCATAAACCTCAACAATGACATATTTTGGAAAAGCAAGTGAAGTAAATTGCAGTTCTGCAGTGAAACAAAATCAAGGATCTTCAAGGCTTCCTTAAACTTGGTATACTGCAGCCATGAAATTCCATGTGCTCTGGCAACAAAATCTGGTCCGTGGTCACCATGGTCAAAAATAAGGTGTTTTTTGAAGAACGTTTGGAGGTGTCAGAATCTGGTTTGAATTCATTGAGAAGACCAAGAGAAGAGAACCATCTGCTATCTGATAAAATGATAGAGAAGCGTGCAGGGCAGCTCCCCAAGAGGGCTGGATTTTCAGTAAGATATAGAAGAGGCTGAGGATATTTCTAATTGTTTTTCTCAACTAGAGAATTTTTAGATTTATAAGTCAAAGTTTTCCACCTTTTTTTTTGTAAGGGAAAGTAAATTTGTACAACTGTAAGCTTGTCTAGACAAAAAGTGGCTCTATTTCACTGAAAACTGTATGTTAAATCAAATGAGGATATGGTAAAAAAAGATCACAAGAAATCGGTGTAAAATAATCTTAAAAGCTATAGTCGTTACCTTAGCATTGATCATACTGATTCTTAAGCTATTAACTTAAAATGACTTGGTTGATTGGTCGCTGTGCTCTCAGTGGTACCCCCAGGAATGACTCGCACACGTTGAAGCAAACAGTTGTGACAATCAAATAAATTACTTCTTCAAGCAGCGGGTTCTGCCCGTCTGGAACAAGCGCAATAGAAGTGAATTGAAAGTCCCACTCCAGCCACTAGAGCTGAAATAAAAGCACAGGCCGACCTGCACCCGGGATTTGAGGAAGGATGTAAGAACTACGTTGGTTAAGGGCTACAGGAACGTTTGCCCTGAGCTTACCCAGGGCTGCTGCAGATTGTGATGGTCTTACACGTGCCCCTAACCCATCCCAACACCTCTTCTGCTGAGCCTTTTCTGCCTGCCTACCACATACACAGCAAAATGATCCCAAGAAATTACAGATTTCAGGAGTATAATGCTCTATCTTTCCACAGTAAATGAAAAAAAAAAAAGAAAAGAAAATCAGAATCAAAAACCTAGGGTACCACACGGATGCTTTTATTTTCTTTTCCATTACAATCTAGATAAAGCGACTACCATCAATTCACTCTCAGGGACACTTGATAAATTATTTAAAGGTTTCTCTTACTGAACTTCTTTAAACTTGAGACATCCTCATGATGTACTATTTTGCTTTCATTTATTTCTGATAACTACTGTTAAGTGTTGCTAAAAACCTTTTACAACTTCTTTTCCAAATTTGATGAAAATATCTTCACTTTCCTAATTTAATCATTAACAAATAATAGACCGGCATTTATCTGCAGACTTTTTTTATTTATATAAACAAGCTTGCATGTAATTATAATCATAATTGAAACAATTTAATATGTGAAATATCTAAAAATGTTCCGGTAAACATACTTTGATATTTTAATTTATATTTCATTTTATTTGTGTTTATTTTTCTTGTCTGTATTTTTTTTGATAAATCTCTTTTTTCTCATTTTTACTAGTCAAGGCACAGATGTTCCCATCCAAATATACATTCTTCTAAACTGAATTCCAAATGAAATACGATAGAATCGATTCTACTATCCTGTTCTGGCCATTTTTTTTGTCCTTTTGAGCTTATTCTATGCTATTAAACAGTCAGAAAAGAACCTATGGGTATAATTTATTTTACTTTCAATAGTGCACGTTGAACCTGGAGGCGTTTTGGTGTCATATAAATTGTACACAGGGCGATAGAATAGCATTAGGTCACTATCCTGTTCAAAGAAACTCCAAAGAAAATGAGGTGATGGTAACAACAAGCGGGCAATCAGTAAATCTTACAGCGATGCTACTAAGATTAAAGCTAAAATGTTACAGCGAGGGCTTGGCTGCCTTAGAGGAGACAAAGGGGTTATAACCACTGGGTGAAGTACTTTGAAATACTGGTAAATTATTTCATGATCACATACAAATGTGCTTGTCCTGTCGGGCTTGTTTTCCTAGAACTGTGTGTATCAGCTCACTCAGAAAACCTAGTGCCTAAGACTCGGTTTCCTCCTTTAGACTCGTAAAAAACTGCTGGCTTTGAAAATTTCCACAGTTAAAACTCCACTAAGATGAGAACGATTTATCCATTTGTTTCTATTAAATGGCTTATTTTAACTAATTAATTAAATAAGAAGCTTTAGGCTGTCAAGAAGCGCTTCAAAATTGTCAAAACATATTTTGATGGAAAATCAATATATTTTGTTCAAACCTTACATTAGGCAATGTTGGTGTGATTCACTCTTTCTTGAATAATTCAAGAACAAATCAGTTTTTACTATGAAAAGTCCTGTCTTGTCCATTTCTTACGTCTTCTTGAAAAAACGTCTGGAAACTGCAGAGGGATCATTCACTGTCCCTGTTACTCACTCACAGAACCCATATGTTAAAAGACATACAATTAAAAAACAAAGTAAGAATAATGATATTAATAATATGACTCAGAAGTACGTCACAAAGAACAATTTGCTTTTCATTAATAAACTATGTATTGTATTCTTTGAAAAGGTAAGGGAAAGATATGCAAATATGTCATCTTTTTTGCAGTCATCAAAATATTGTTAAAATTCCCAGCAAACATCTATCCAATAAAAGTATCAATTTTTATATTTTACATCATTTAATGTATGAGTTTTTATTGTTGTTTTAATGGTGACATGATTTAATATATATGGGCTATGTTTGTGATGCCTTTTCTTGTCTATTTCCTTTTTAATATCATTTGATCACATTATGTAGAAGATATTATAGCCATTATGTCAAAGCATTAATGTAATGGGCAGAATAATGCCAGTTTCTATTAAAATGTTATTAATACACATTTATTTTAATGTCTTTACAGAAAGAACTCTGGAATATTAATAGCTCTACCTTATCTTTTTATTACATACTGTGTGTTGTAGAGTGTTTTAGATATGAATCAGTGAAGTAATTCATCTTGATTTTAAAAATATCTAGTAACTCAAAAGGAAATAGTTTAAACTTTCTTGTTTGTTCTACATTAATTGGTAGCAACAGTTCAGGGAAATTGAAATGATACTTCAAATTAGGTTGGTGTCAACAAAATAGAGTGGAAAGGGTGAATTTTCCATTCCTTGCAACGGAATAACCTAATTCTTTGTACAGACAGGTTGGTCCCAGCAACATTCATCATGCTTGATGTTGATAAATTTATCTGATGTATGGAAAGATTACGTGTAATTGACACCATGGACAAGACTTGTATAATAACTAGCGCTGAGTGAGCAGCTGATAAAGAAGAATTTATTTTGCAGAATTAAAATATTCCTAAACTCTTTTCCAACTTTGGACAATCTCTTCAGTGAACAATATTTAGCACACTGCTTATTTGGACAAGACAAACAAGAGGCATTTGTTGCTGGGGGTAAGCTCAAAGCATGTTGTGGCAGGATCTAGGCTTTTGATTAGGAGCTGGGATTTTCATCACTCCCCTCCCCCAGGAGAAGGAAGGAGTTTTGGTCCAGCCTGGAGCAGGCAGGAGAAAGAGGAAGAGTCAGCTTTGGAGCCACCCTGTGTGGTGTATCTTCAAGGAGAGGACCAGCAGCGACAATTAGTCTGCTCTAGCAAACTGCCTGGTGCATGGGTTGCTTTGGGAATAATTGATTTCCAAAAAAACACATGAAAAAAAAAATTTAAAATCTCTTCATTAAAAACCTGTGCGATGATGTTTCTTTTCTTCGTAGTGTCCAACACAACTAATTGAAAGGGATTCCTATGTTAAAGTCAAAGAGTTGTGTGTGAAAGATTCAACTGATGTGGGCATTCTAAGCATCTTATTTGAATATCATCCATGTGCATGAATGCATTAACCATGGCTTATTTGGGAAGGGACTATTAAATGTGTCTGTGTTATTTTAGAAAAGTACAAAATAAAAAAAAACAAATTTCATTATTTATTTGCGTACTATTATATTATTGACTATAACACTTTAAAATTACCTATAGATTCTGAATAGATCAGATTTTTTTAAAACAATTTCACTGAAATAAGTAATGGAAATTTCTAAACAGAAATTATTTAAAATTAACAAAATGCTATAGTTTTGTCTTGAAATTTGAATCTGAGGACAAATGTTTTAGTCAATATATTGCTACAAATTTTCTGGAAAATAAAACCATCTTATTTGAATACAGTATATTACTGTTTGTATTTATGTTTTAAATTCTCAATGTACACACTTCTAACAAATCAGTTCAAATAACTTTGCTGATAGTCTAGTACCACTTGGTGAAGGACAAAGAATTCCTTTTTTTGAGTGTTAAAGAAAATGAAATATTCAAATACTTGATATAAATAAAACCCCTGGAAATTAAAATAACAAGCTTAAGAAAAACTGATTGTTTTATCTTCCTTTTACTTCCACCTGTTATGAAGCCTGCAGAAAGGCTATTCAGTGATATACATTAATAATTCTCCCAGACAATATTATCAGATGGAATTTTTTCCAAAATAGAATATAGTGAATTGTAAGTAACCAGCTACTATTATCTATGTGACTGACAGTGTGGTAGCAAAAATTAATAGTTTCCTTTTACTGAAGGCACAGAAAAGTACAAGACTCGGGGAGATTCTTGGTTTAATTGTCTTTGCCTAGGCACGAAGAGCTGCCAAATCCTAGAGGTGGGAGATGCCTGTATTCCTATTTTATCCCTCCTTTGCATCACTTTTGAACCGATTACTGAAATTGAACACTCATTTCCAAGATGGATGCTTAACTTCAGTGTTTGGATTTCTCATTTCTATGTTTCCATGCATATCACATATATACCCTGTGGTATGTACTTTTTAATTAATTTAAAAAAGGAAAAAAAAAAGTGCACTAAGTTATTACAGGCTACCTAACACATATGCTTAATATTCTGTACAATATATTTTGTGGATAAATCTTCCCGAAAGGAAGCCCCTGTTGGGTTAACAGTAGCCTATGCATATTTATCAACCTTCAAACAAATATAGTCTTTCAGTCTTTTCACAGGCATTTTTCAGAAAACAAGGACAGAAAAAGGGAATCACAGAAGCTGTCTAAACAATTATGTCCAAAACTGTTCTGTGTCAACACAACACAAAACAGTACACCGAAGGGACATACCTGCTTTTCAAGGAGCATTCTGTTCTTTCATACTGAAGACCACGTTGTTCTTCACCTGCTGCTCACAGCTTTCTACTGATCTCTCTCTCCCAAGAGAAAGAAACAGAGAGAGATTCCACCATGATTTCAAAGCAAAGTCAAATGGCCTCGTTAAAGGTGACGAGGATAACCTGAGAGAGCCTGACTGTCCTCCAACCAACTGAAACAGTGCTCACAGGACCTCATTGGAAAAACCCACATCTCCTTGGTGGGTAATAAAAGCCAGTTGTGAGTTTCCATTGTCTTAAACATCAAGGAGAGGTAGAAGACTTCGCTCTCACAGGGGTAATAAGGGACCCGAGAGAAGTCTGGCAATGCTGGTTTTGTACCACTGCAGCTGAACGTTTCACCCCGTCTTAGGATCTCACAGCACCTGTTGATGTGGCTCTTTCCAGCTGGTGAGCTGTGACGAATCTCAGTTTTAAGAAATTTTAATGCAGATTTTCCAGTACATTTTATTGTGCATTGAAATGACAGTACGGCTCTATGTTTTTTATTGACAAGATGTGTATGGGGAAAGAATTTTTATCTAAGGAGATAAGATAACATTGAATTCTGTAATTGATAAACACTAGTGTTTTTTTTTTTTAATTTATTTCACCTTTTGTGTATTTCCCATTTTCAAATTATTCCCTCTCCTTATATCATTTAGTACAAAAGTACCCTTTCTTCCAGATGTGGTGTTATTTGTTTAATAATTTCTCCTCTGCTAAGACTTTGTTTACCATAGTTTATTGTACAAAAGGCAGCCTCTCCCTTTTCATCTTGCCTGTAATTCCCTGATTACACTGCATTTTATTAGCCACTCTGCATACTTTTGACTTCTCTTCAGATCTGATCTGTTGGTTGCTCAGCCTGTTCATGCACACAGAGAAACTGATATATTCAAAGCTCATTTGTTTTAAAGTACTGGATATTTATTATTATATTCAAGTTTACATTTTCTCCTGACAGCTATATTTATTATAAATGTTGAATGCTGAATATTGAAAATATTGAGATGAATACGTTGTGCTACCTGTATATTTTTAAAGTAGACAACAGATGGTGTTCCCTGTGCCAACTCAGGGATGTTTGTGTTAATACCTAGAGGGCCATTGGCATGAGTACTGCTTTCTAGGGGTTGAGTTTCCTCTCCACGTGCTACCAGAATCCTGGTGGAGTTCAGATGTGAACTGCACCACAAGTTTTTAGCTTGATGTTTCTGCTCATGCCTTGGCAGAGAGTGGTTATCTCATGCTTTACGTTGTATAAATTTGTACTAAATCTTCTCTCTAATGGTTCCTTGGCTTTAACCCTCTTCTTTTTCTTTGAGTTATTTAAGAATAATTTTAGCTTCATTACTGCTTTTCATCCTCTGCTCCAACCACTGTGACTGTTCTTCAAGTATTCTCTCTTATACTGTTTACTCCTGGCTAAATAAGTTCTACAATTCCCCAAACCGCAAAGAAGTAATATCAAATTAATACACTTAATATTTATGTCTATAATGTTTCTGTCTTCTCTATTTTCTCTGGAACTCAACTGTCTGGTGATTGTACATCACGCGATGTGCCTCGTTGACTCTTGTCTCTGTTTCTATTCTGGGAAAAACAGTAATATTTTTTTTCAGTAAATGTTTTTCTGTGCCTGCTTACACTTTCTGCTTTACATTTTAAACCTATAGCTCACTTAAATTCCCATTATAGCATGTTCTGTCCACACTGACAAATGAGATTATCTGATCCGTAGTTAGATGAGAAAAAGAGACCCTCATTAAAAAAGAAGAGGAGGATAGCCCAAGAGTCATAAAATTAAATGAGAAAGTCTGTGATTTATCTGAGGCTTGCAAACTGGCATAACTTTCAGCAGTTCTAACAGTTGGATAAGAATCAGTTACCGGAATTGAGGTCCTTTATGAGTGTCCTAAATTGTTGTGGATACAAATATTTGTCTTTTACTAAGGAACAGAGGAACTATAACAGGCCTTGCTTTCTAAAATATGTTTCTTCTGCAGCAATATTTTTTTTCTGAAAGTTACGCTATGGTAGAGCTTACTCCTGTCTATATTTTCTCTAAGGTACCCTGAGATTCAACGTCTGCATTTATTTCTGCTTGACAGGCTAGGATGAAATCATTCCAATCTGTTATTTGTTTTCTCCTGAGTGAGTTCCAGTGAACGCTTGGCTCGAGCAAGGCCTCAGTTAATTCTGCCTTTATGCCTTGTTGACGGTCACCACGAGCTACTCTAATTTCAATTTAATGAAAACCCACTGCTGCATCGAGTTCTGTTCCTGGGCAAACAGTACTGAGACCCCTTTGGTTCAATAGAACAGCATAAGAAATGTTAATAATAATAATAATAAATCACCTAATGTTGTCTGGGGGGAGAAAGGATGCACATTTGTTGTACCTTTTTACAGGGTGTCATAGTGCTTCTTTTGAAATTGCTTTTCTTTGGCATAACCTTTCAGTCTCACTCTTGAAAAATTTAAATTGTTCATTTGCTGAGCTGCAGGGGAAGGTTCACTAGAGATTTGGGCATGATCAGAAAAGCCCCCTAGAATTGTTCAGGATTGCTGTAAGGATGCCCGTAAGGCTTCCAGTAAGGGAAAAAGTCACGTCTAATATGGGAAAGTGGAGGGGAAATCCCAGCTACACCAACATAAAGATCCCCTGTAGGACAGTTTCCTGACTTACCAAGGTCCCAGTTGGGCTGGGGAAGCGAGCCATGCCTACTGTGAGTTGACATATAGTAGTTCTCACCATCCTTCTGTGAAAGCAGAGACCGAGAACTGGCTTCAAGCACTACATGGCTTTTTCCTCCTCATTGGGGCCCAGAAAGTGAGTTCGTTGGGTAAAGAGCATAAGTAACAGTATCATAGAAGATTAGTTAAAATGACATTTATTATACAGCTAGAATTAGCAAGGCAGAAGGATGCTTCACTTCATCAACAAAGCGCTGACGCTGCTAAAGCTTATAATTCTTGCTGATACGTTAACTACCTACTGAATCCCTGTATAAAGAAATAAATCATAGTTGTATTTTATAATAAACTTTATAATATGTGAAAATAATCCATATAAATCTGAACTCTCTTTCTTATTCTCTGCTATTTTGCCTCGGTCTCTCTTGATTTCAGTGGAGTTCAATGCAGAAACTATTTGTCAGCAATAATCTGTGTGAAAAATTAAGGTTGGATGGAATAAAGCTGAAAGGGATTACGATTTCTAGGAAGCATTTTTTCCTCTCCCATTCTGACAAGATCTGCAGCTGTAGAAAGGAAGAAACTTATACTTTTTCTTTCATGCTTTTCCACCTTTTCTCTAGAAATTGTCTTCAGTTAACTCATCTTTAGGTAGACAGACAGTTCTAGGGATCTTAGTAGCAGTTTCCTAGTCAAATGGAGACCTGGTAGTGGTCTCCTTGGCCAATAACCAACTCTTTCCAACTGAAAGTTGAAACTGTTAACATACCATGGAAATTTGGATAAGTTCCATACAGTCATCCAAAACTAAAACAGCAAATCTAGGGTTATCCTGGCTATTTCTTTGTCCATTAAAAGCCAGCAAACAAATGTAACCATGACCCAAAAGTTACGATTTGGCAGTTAAATAAAAATACCCTGCAGTAGATTTCCATAAAATCCAATGTGAAATTTCAAAGGAATAAAATTAGTAATATTCCATGAATTAAATTTGAACAAGTTGAAGTATTTTGAAATGCAGTCTCAGCCTGGTGTTCAAGAAAATTTAGCTGGGCAAACGCTGTGGAAGTTAAAATTGCAGATTACTCTCCTAATAAAGGATAACAGCTCATTCCAAATAGTCACCATCCATGATGGAAATTCATATTTATGGACTTCTTTGCTGCAGTATATGTCTCTGGTATATTCTTTAGTAAGGAGATTTTAGAAAAAAATAGACAGTTACAGTGATCTATAACCTTCGTAGATTACTGATCATTGATAGGATGTTTTTCTGTAGCTCTCAGATGTTTCTGCCTTTGGATGACAGGTGTTTTAAGAGATTATTTCAGTGTCCAACATTCACGGTGAAATAATCCACTAAGTAACCCTGTGAAAATCCTGCTGCATCCTACTGTGTGCAAAAACCTGGTAATCTTTTCAAAGTAAACTATTTGCATTTGTGTTCTTTAATCTATTCATTTATGACTGAAGCACCCAAATTCTTAATAGAAAAATAAATGAAATAAACATTGAAACAAAAATCCACTAAAAAGGAAGTATTTGCAGTGCCCCTTTTATCCTGCTAGAGTTTCAAATGAGGAAGCAAAGGTGAGAAAATATATTAAAATGTGCCAGCTGCGTGGAGAGTGCATCAGGATTAGCAATTTAATTTGGATCAACAAAGAGCTTTGGAAATTAAACTCCCAATTCCTTCCACTTGCCCCACTTCATTCGCATTGCAGTGGTCCCGAGGCATGGATTCCTTTTGGAAGAAATTTCACCAAAGGGGCTGCATCAAGGTGGTCTCTAGATGTTACTGGAAATGTGTCCTTAAGAATGGCCCAGAGCTACTCCAACACAACCACTACACACGAGGGGTGATGAAATGTATGGTGTGGATATTAGGCCCTTGGCATCAAGTCAACTGCTCTACTGGCTTCCTCCTATCACACTCCAGTAGTTATTCATACAGGATTATCCTGATGTTTTCAAATGTTAACTTTCATCTAACCTGGAAGCACTTTGCACTATCAATCTTTGCCTTGGCAAGTCATACAAGACTGGGTAAGTCTGAAACCTGTAATATCAGATTATTGATGTTTGAGCCTTAAAAAAGTAATAAAGAAATCAGCTAAATATTAATCATTGAGCTTTCATGTAGAAGTTGCTCAAACTCGCCTAATTCTCTTTGACCAGAAATAGCTTGAGGTCAACGCTAACAAGAATATTGAAGTTTTCATTACTTCTAAATTCCAGTCGGAGTAAGAAAACCCACAATTCAAACTTTTCCTGCAGTGTTCCTGTATATAAGCTTTCAGCAAGGATAATTAGAGTCTGCAGATTGTCTTACCCACCTTTGTTAAAACCAGCAATTTACATTGATTTTTGATGTGAGGCGGTCTTTGGGAAACAGATTTCAGAAAGCTAATGTGCAGTAGAGTTTACTGAACTCAAATTTTCATTTGTATTTCATATTTGGACAAATTTGTGAAGAAGGGAAGAGAGAACGAAAGAAAGAATAGGCATGGGCTGTTATTTCTTCTCTAACACATTTCAGATTGTTTGTTTTCAAGAATGTCTATAATAGCATATAAAGAAGAGGCATAGGAAGATGATTTTTAGGGTTGGTAGTTTTTTCCTTGAAACACAAAATGCAAAAAAAAAAAAGGACAAATCGTTATTGGTGAAACATCATAGGATGTTTTGAAATCATGAAATTACTTCCTTTCATGATTACCATAAAAAATTAAAATGCAAATATGGCTTCTCTATTATTTCAATTTTTTCCTCTTCAGCCTTAAAGCGTATTTTGTCTGTAAAACTAATTTGTGTTTTAAAGAATGAAACGATGTTTCTGAAATAATTGCTGTATGCAATCCAAGAGAAATAAGTGTTCAGCTGCATTTATCAGAAGACATGGAGGCTTGCACAGTGTTTCTTTTACATCTTTGTCCATAGAGCTAGGTTATACAGCTACTATCCACAATAATTTAATTTCAAAACACTGTGTTTAGGTAAGCTTGTTTGAAATTTAATGTGGAAGCACACCTCTTTTATTGAGAGAGCAAAGTTTTTAGGTGCAAGGTGGATAAAGTGTTCAGCTGTTTAATGGAGGACCTATTAAATAGATAATCTATATTCCATAAAAATAATTTATTCTCACTTTTTTTTTTCTACCAGTTTTCTACCCTAGAATTTTTTTACATTCTCTGAATATTTTTTGCTGCAGTCCTATGCTGAGAAATATATTTAAGGAGTCCTTTGTCCCCCATACATGCAGTGATGCAAACGCATATATGACTGCCATAAAATGGAATAGTGAATAGTCCATTAAGATCCTTCAAATCCTTCAAACTACAGAGGTGCTGCTCAAAATAGGATAGACATCCAGGCAAATCTTTGAAGACTGTGACTCAGGGATTTTTGAGGTAGGGAAATACCTTAAGGGTCAAGCTCAAAAACGGAGGGAAAGAAGTCAACATCGTTTCAAGAACTGAGAAGGAGAATTTTACATTTTTCCTTTGAGCAATTTAGATTTCCAAAAGAACCAGGAGAGACAGACAATGCAGCAACAGCTTTGCAAAGGAGGACAACAGTGCTTCTCTTACCTTTACTTGGAAAGAGAGTTATCAGTGTCAAGGCTGCCCATGGAACTGTATCCGTGGTTGTGTAAGGATGAGCTCTGTAAATAAGTACCTCAAACAAAGGAAATACCTGACTCAGGTTTCTATTTCAAGTTGTAAAGTGATCTAAGGCTCCCAAAGCATTATGTATCTTGAGAAAGGGAAAAATTGTCTTGTATTACCCAGATACTGGAATCTAACAACTAATAACTACTAACTAATAATCTAATATATGGAACATATATTTCAGAATTGAACACTATTTGATCAGTTTAAACTTTACAAATGTTGATGAACAATTCATATTTAGTATGAAAATAAAAAAACTTGGGCTAATGATGGTATTTTTTTTGTACAGTTTTCATTAAAAGTCAGTCTTCTTTCCGAGGGCGCTTGATATCAGATGGGCAAAACAAGAAAATTATATATTCAGTGCACCTCATCAGAACCCAAAACTGTTTCAAATATAACCAAACTTTTCCTGTGTTATGAGACCCGTTCTCAAAAATGTTCAACGATGAAGATTCTGCTACTTCTTTATGTGATATATATTAGTACTTGAATATCATTAAACTGTTGTTTCCAATACCAGAGTTAAATCTCCCCTGCTGCAAATTATCTAATTACTCTTTGCATGATTCCAAAAAAACCACAGGGAAGCAGTTTACTACTTTCCTCTTTGCAGCAACTTTTTACGTATTTGAAGGTTGTTAACAAATGTCCTTTCACTCTTCTCTTCTCTGGAGCATAGGAGCCCAACTGTTTCAGTATCTTTAAGTCATATTTTATAGAGTCTCCAATGAACCGCTTTTTCTGAAATAATATCTTGAGGACATGGTAAGCTTATTTTCTTTAATTGGAAACTCAAAAGACAGTGGGATTAGTGCAGTCATACACTCAAAGGTAATTACCTGATATTAGATGTACATTTTCTACTGTTTGCAGTTATAAGCAGGAATAATCCCCAGCAGACTCCATCCAGGATATTTTCTATTTTTCACATGAAATAACCGGTTACACCACAATGAAAATGATTCCATAACATATTGCCATCTGACACTTATTTTGTTCTGCTCTTGTTGTAAGAGTGGAAAGTGAGCGGAAGGTTATTGTTACTATGAGAAGTTATACTACAACAACAACCACCAGAAAAAGGGAAACACTTGAAACAGAAGAAAGTTTATTTCACCATGTTAACATTTGACACGTAATTCTTGGCGCTGGAAATAACTACCTGAGTCAAAGATGTCACTTTTAGACTTGACAACTGCAAAATAATCACCTTCGACTCATTTTTCTCTGGTTTTGTGGGGATTTGGGGGTTTGTTTGTTTTTCCATTTCTTTTTTTTTTTGGTCTGCTTGGGATTTTTAAATGGGAAGAGGATTTGATAAGGACTTATTTTGTAACACGTACCTGCAAATATTACTATTTTAACCCAGCTCGTGCACTGAACCATGCAACTAGAATTTTGCTGATTCTGTTCTAGATTAAACTAAGATCTATTATGACCTATGGCAGCCCTCCCCAGGTTGGCATTTATTTCCTTTCCAGCCTGAGATGCAGGGCAGGGAGTTGCAAGGACCTCTCTTCCTTCTTTTTTTTTGCTTTATTGTCTTCTTTTTCAGTGCCTCCTCTGTCTGAGCAGAGAGAGGTTGTATATTTATGTTTGAGCGGCCAGGCTATGGTAGAAAAGAAGCAAAGCCCTTTCTAAAGAACACAAGAACAACCAATAAAGAACAACGAAGCTAAATCCTTTACAAAGCTCATTATCAATTCCCCTAAAGCTTATTATTGTAACTTCACCAGCTTGAAAAAGCAAAGGATAATTGTTTTGCTTGACTAAACTATGATATTTCTACACTGACTTCTGTGCTCTTGCTGCAGGCTGACAGGCAACATTAAAACAAATGAAGCTCATGTAATAAGTCAATCATTATTGAAAACGGTACTATGCATATGAAGTATGTCTTATCTGCACACTTATTCCATTTCTTGTCCCATAATTAAAAAAAAAAAAAAGTTAGGTAGTTTTCTAGCCTCTGTTCAAATCTGGGTGGACTACTTTACAATCTGCAACTAAATTGGGGATTGAAGTTCAGAGCCAATAACTTAGAAAAGTGTCTTTGTGTTCAGAAACTCATTTGTTTTTTAGCAAACAGCATGTATCCTCAAGGAATTAGATATTTGAGAGTAGAGGTATAGTTGTACTGGATTATCTGAAAAGGGTCTGGATTTCTCTCAGACTTCTTGAGTCTAAGCTGCCTTTCGGAATGGGGTATTCCCTATACAGCCCCCTTTTGGGGCTTTGAGCATAAGGTATCTTTCATTTAGTTAGTTCTTACCATACATTCAGTCTTCCTTGATCTTTTTTTGTGTGTACTTGAAATATACTGGATTTTTTGAATTTTAATATCATAACCATGGTACACCTAGAGGAAAACAATTTACCAAAAAATATTCTGCATAATGGCCTTGCCATGAGAGGGCTTTATTAGGAAAGGCTGTGTGCTTGAGATATATTTTCATTAGGGGCTTGTTATCACTATCTTTTCATAAATATTTTAAAATTTTGATAGAACTTCTATTATCTTTTGAAGAATTTCACTGAATTTCACTGAATTTCACTGAATTTTTGGAGTTGGAAGGGACCATAGAGATCATCTAGTCCAACT
>JAOTQQ010000012.1:124556595-124615669 GCA_026546715.1 Gallinago undulata
CTCCTTCAACCCACCCTTGAGATACTTATAGGCATTAATAAGGTCGCCCCTCAGCCTTCTCTTCTCCAGACTAAAGAACATTAGTTGCTTTGTTGAAAAAAAAAAAAAACAACAAAACAATACAACTTTGTGTCTTGTACGTTTTCCTTGAACATTCTGTTCACGTGTCATGGAGTACAATGGTAAAAGACTGGAAAGATATAAAATAAATACTAAATGTAACAGTGAAATGAAACATACTTGACTTTTTAATTCATATAATCATTGAGTTCTCTATAACATATCGAAGAATGTGGCAGAATGAAGTAAAGGTGAGCAACTAAGCTGTTAAATTTATAGGAAAACAATAACTTTCATGTTTTTCTTACAGCATCCTTTCATATCATCCTTTACCCCTGCCTGTTGAGACTGAAGACAAATTATAAAGGCCAATATGGATTTCAGAGCTGTCACCTGTATTTCCCTGCTTGTGAGTAGCATGAAAGGAGTTTAATGTGAAAAGGTACTGGAAATCAATAAAAACAGTGCCTTATATTATGATTTATTTTCTCACTCATGCTTGTATATAGCCCCAGTGATATGTAAAGATTCTTTCCATAGAAACAGCTAGCAAAATACCACAATTGCTCTGTTCATGCAAAAAGACAGAGAAAAGGGGAGGGCTTTCAAGCGAGAGCCAAGGAGAAATGTCCTGACAGCAAAAGGGAAAAGGACAATGCAGATATAGGAGCATCACTCGAGAGAAGATGACGGCACCCTGAGTCAGTCAGGCTGCTGACCAACCTTCTACTCAGCCTGTGATCACCAAAAGCTGATGGATATGCTGCCAAAAATAAAGAGACAACCTTCAAGGAGATGTGGCCATACTTGTTTGACAATGACAATCTAAATGTTTTCCAAACTGAAGACTGTAAATAGTTTTAATAAAAGACCTGGACCCAGGAACTCCTACATTTCAACATGTTTAGAGGTAAATTGCATTCTCTAACAACAGAAGAAGTCATTCATGCTACCATTCAAAAATAAGAAGGCTTTTAAGACACCATTTTTTCATGTTAGATAAAGGATATTGAAAGTCCATAATGGGATTACATTATAATCCACAGGTAAGAGCAGGATTCATGTCAAAGGATTCTAGTTATAGTTTTATTAAGCTTCCTTCTTACTTTCAGAGATTAACTACCAGGACAATATCTGGCACCTGATACAACAACAGAAAGGTTTTCTGGGTTTTCATTTTATGTTTGACAGCAACATTAATGGAAGAGCTGAGCAGTTTTGAAAGGTTTACTCTCTGCAGTTTGAGTTTCTTTAGAATGTGCTTTCAGAAGAAAGTGCACAGAGTAAGAGCACATTTTTAAATTACCCGATTAAAGTAGGTTCAGGACTCATGAGCAATTTAGAAAATTTAATGGCCTTGATGTAAAAAAGAATTAGCATATGGCTGATATGAAAGGCAGAATTGTAGATACGCCTGAGATAAATAACTTCTACTAAATAAGCCTCCTGATTTTTTTTTTTCTTGCAAGCTTGAGAGAATAGGGGAGAATTCAGCATTTTCCTGTGCCATTAAACAATCAGAACATGTATGAAGGGAATGTCTGTACGTATGAAAATGAAATAAACAAAATGAGAAGTTTCATCAGGATGGAATAAGTTTTGTGCAGAGCTAGAAAATACATAGATTGTAAAAAAAACCCACCCATTTGAACTGGTAATGAACCATAGTATGATCTTTTGTACACAATTTTCATTTCACACAAATGACATTAAAACAAAATTGCCTCCTAATCTGAGAAGTTCAGTTTCACCTCATTTCTAATTCCTTTTTTTTTTTTTTAAATTTAATTCCAAACTCTAAGATGTGGTTCTGTTCTCAGTTCAAAGAAGTGAGTGCTGCTGATTTCATTATTCTTAGTGTTCATGTGTGTCAGTGCCAAAACAACTTGTAGTGTTAATAGTTGCCTCTTCTTGCTTATATTTTATTGCTAAAATAGATGGCAAAAAGAGGTAATTGTAATTCACATTGCATTTTCTCTGCTGTTTTATACTTCCCTAGTGGAAGGGACTCCAAATGGGGCTACAGGTATTTCTAGAGCAAGCCTGTCCTAAAGGTCCATGCTGTCAATACAAGGTTATTTTAAAAACTCAATATATTTTTTGATCAGACACTCTGACAACATGGAGTGAAACTAAATGAGTCTTTATTACCATTGCTCCTGGATTCTCAGTGAATGTCCACATAAAACAAAGTATCACAACTTTCTTTTGTACTGATAGAGATGGCAGGAACCTGAAGAGTTCCAATGAGGCAGCACAGAAGAAAAAAAAGCTTTTGTGCTGTAGCACACGCATAATAAAGAAACATATTAGAGATCATTTATTAGATGCTTAAATGAATAAGCAGAAGAATACATAGGACTACCTGTTTTTATTCCATTTGAATAGTATTTTAATGAAAAAAAAATATTAATGATGTTGTAAACATATCAGCAATTAGAAGGCATAATAATAATAATGTAGTTTGTATTTAAATACAAATATCACCTTCTACTTTTACCCTTTCCTTGTCGCCATAAACTATAATAGATTATTACATAGTAGATAATAACTTTGTTCTTCATAGATTGAAGGCTTTTAGTACATGCAAATGGGAGAGATTGAATGTTTGACAGACAGGGACTAAATTAATTTTTGTTTTGCAGGAAGACTTTGTAGATTTCTGTCATCTTTAAGGCCAGTAGAAACCACCATAAACATTTTGACTAGCCTCTCACCATAGAATTCCAAACTAGTCAAAGAGCAAACCTCTAACTTTTTTTTCTAAGCTACAGAACATAATCAAGCAAACTATCTAAATTAAACTCATTCCCATATAAATAAATCCAGTTTTGAAACTCTGATAAAATATGTACATCCTATGTCAATTTTTGCTTTAAATTCTATTACATTTTCTTAAGTTTTGCTCCACCTAAATAGTTCAGTTTCACTATAGAATCCTTTCTGAAATGTAAAATTAGCATTCCAAAGGCTAGAGCTTGGTTTATACTACCCAAGATCAACACACAGATGTTTCAGTGCTTCACACAGCTCTTGATACCTGCTTCATGGGTCATTCGACTACTCCCTAAATCTGAAATTAAAATGCTTACCCATACAAAGGACTGGGAACATCAATAATTAACTTGAATATGAACAAAAAAGTTACTATTTGAATTCTGAAGTTTTCTCAATCATCATATATCTACTATTTCTTTTATCCAAGGACTTAATAATAATAATAAAAAAAATCTTCTGTCTGTAATTAGCCTCTGAAATCCTTCTCTTGACTCACAAAAATTCAACATTACAGAAACCTGCAGTCTGTGTTTTAAATTAAAAGACAGTAACCATGTGAAAGGACACAGGAGTTCAAAAGCTAACAGGGAACCTCATTAAAATGACCCATACTGCAAACATTCTGAGCTGAAGGGAAAAAAAAAAAAAGAAAATACCAAAAATAGAGATATCTAAGTCTACTAGCTTTAACAAAAGCTCTATCCGTGATGTGGATTTACCACAAGATCCAGATCAGTTAACCCTTTCTCTAATATCTAACATGCTGAGGTGTGATAAAACAGTTTCAGTCCAATGTCACATAAAAGGAAATTTCCTTTATCAAAATCTCCCCACGAATATTTATTCTTTAAGTAAAGCTCCAAAGAATCTGCTGAATTGTCACTTAAAGTTTCAGGCGTACTAATAAACTCTTAAAAATAAATAATACTTCAATTACCCAGCAGTAAGAGAGAGACTGAAGATGGTACAACTGAGCCATTTCAGTATGAATTTAATAATCCTGCTATTTCATCACTTCATGGCAACTAGAAAGGGACCGAGCTTTTAGAACAGTGCTTTTTCCAGTCTGTGGCCCATGTACTCTTAGTCAGTCCGTGGACCCAATGTGGTCATGGATCTAAAAGGTCAATGTTCAGCAGCTGAGGAAAGCAGAATGGTTGTAGTTCAGTATTCACAGGGCCAGTTCTTTACCAGGAAAATAGCCAAAAACAGTCAAAAGCCATAAGCTTGAAGTCTAGTGCTTAACTGCAGTTGATATAAATCAGAAACCAATGAGAAGGTAGCAGATAAGAACATGAAGACTGCTTGATAATTATTAAAACATTTCATCTAAAATCAATTATACCTTTCACAACTGCTTATTAGATTGGATTTCTTCTTTTATATTTGTAACTTAGAGTTTACCAGATCTAAAACAAGTTCTCAGGCCCTTGGATCCACCAGGATCCAAGGTGTTTTCTTCTATAAACATCTGAGACAACCAGCCATTTACTACTCTAACACCTGCGTGAAGAACACCAAGGGCTTGAGTGGGAAGAAAAGTTGAGCATGTGACGGCAGGAAAGGGGAAAAGGGGGAAAAAAAATCCTGTGTTCAGGTGTTCAGACTCCCTTTCTGATGTTTTGGCATCTAACTCTAGGGCGTATGTTAAACACCATCATCCTCCTTCTTGTTAAAATCACTCAGAAGATATTGCCTATTTTTTTTTCTTTTTCTTTTTTTTTTTCAGAAAAACCACATTGACTGTTCTTACGGTACAGGAAGAGAAAACCTGGGTTAGAGGCTGCTGCAGCCTGAGGGAAATGAAACCCAGGCTTTAATGTTCCTATTCACCAGGCATCAGGGTTATCTTGCTAAAGCTGGTCTGTACGTAGCAGATGATGCAATACTTATGGGGCCAAAAGTAGGATGTATGAAAAATAACCTAATTAGCAGGCTAGTAACCAGAGTGCCCAGCTGAGATTGTGCTGGTCTCCTTCCTGCTCATGGCTCCTTGAAATACATCTTTTTGTTCTCGCTATTGAATAATGCAAAATACATAATAAAGAACGGTCCAAGTGCAGGGAGTAAGACTTTGATTCAGGCACTGCCAAGCTAAGGACAACCTGAAAGAGATTTTCCACCTCAGAGAGTTTCCCTTTCATCACCCAACACTTGCAGGCCAGGTGTGGAAAGGTTGATAAGTAACCTGTTCTCAGCTACAGTTTGTTTTTACAGAAATACCATGTGATTGTACAGAACCACAGGAAGATTTGATGCTTTTAAATTAATTATGCCTTTTAGTGATCAATATTATCTTTGAGGGTTCAATTTACTGAATAACATTTTCCCCATTCAGATTCTTTTTTTTTTTTTCTACTCCAAAGCAATTCATTTCTATAGAAAGCTGTCCTTGAATAATTCTGGAAGAATTATGCTATTAAACTCTGACTGCCATCTTTTGAAACAGGTAAATATTTAAATTTACCCTATTTTGCTACAGATGTACGAATCTGTCTGGAACCAGTCAACTAAGATAGTTAACTTTTACTATCCCCACATTTTACATAAACAAAACAAGCCACAGTTGCTTACCAGAGATGATAGATCATGACAGATCACGACATTAGAAGCACGACCATCTCACTGAAAAGTAAATTCTGGGCTAGTAATTGCAAGAGTACACGTCTGTCTGGGCTACAGAGTTAGGAGAGAAGCTAGATCATAGAGCTTTACCCAAGATATTCTCTTCACACTAGACATTTACCTTGTCTGTTTTTCCTTTTTTTTGGAATCTGATGCTGAATAACTTTTCCCTTCAAGTAGTATGCAGTGTCTTAGTTAATCAATTTTCATAGAATGCTCTGAATAGCTTCAGTGGAAGATGTACTCTGATTTGCAAGGCTTTACTCAAATGTTTCTGTACCCTAGGAAAAAAAAAAAATAATTTGGGTTTGAAAGCGAGTGGCTTGGGTTGTGTTCTGGTAACCCTTTTGGCTTTGAAACGTCTTGGCCAAATTCAGCAGCTGAAAATGGGGCCTGGAGATCAGTATAATTTCGACATCAGCTCAGACCCTTTCTTCATTATTCACAGAGGGTAGTTAGTGTTGATTGCTATAAATAATCTTAATTGATTCAATTATGCGAGTAGGCAAATCTATACCCAGTGCTTCCTTTCATATTTACAGATGATATCAAGTAGTAGAAAATCTTACTAATGATCAATAAAGCTCATTTAAACTCACCGATTGCATTTATACACTTCCACAGCAAAAAGGCTTCAATTAAATATCTCAAGTTTCTAAATCCATTCAAAATACTTCTGCCTGCTCAAGAACTTATTGGAAGTCCTATTATTGTAATGGTTGGGCACATTACTGGGTTCCTGGCCAGTGAATAAATCATCAAAGTATTGAAGACGGTGTAGATCAGAGCAGTGCACACGACAGTCAATATGAATTTTAAAAGGCTGTGCACGTCTTCACATTTTTGTCAGAGGTGATTGTTGATCGGTAAATATAGATCCAGAGTGTCAAAAACTCTATGCACATCCAGCAGCTTTTTAATGCTCTACTGTACTTATAACCTTAACCTTAATAATTCTGCATACGGCTGAAGGTACTGATGACAGGCTCTCTCTTGCAGCCAACCATATTAAAATTTCTCCATCTTGTCCAGTTTCTCAGCATCAATGCATTTCCAACATATTTTGCCACGTTTTTTTTCCAGAAGTGATGAACGAAGAGCTGGAAAGTATCAGGCAGTAGATGGCCAACAACTGGCACAACTTACTGAGGCCTGGGAGGAACCACAAGTTTTCTTGGTCTATCCATGAGGTCCCGAATAACCCACTGGGACTGTGGCGGTGCTGAAAGACACCCTGAATATTTTGCTACAGCTTTGCTTCAACTCTGCAACTTACATGGAAATAAAACGGGATTCTGCAACATCAGTGCTGGAAAAGCCTTTTTATGGGAGGAGATGAGGCTCTCAGGGGGTTTAGGACTGCGGGCACAGATATAACCCTTTATAAAAAGGGTTATAAAGTCCTACTCTTGGGTTAAAATATCCACGGGGCCTTGTATATTTTTAAATACTGCTCCCAGATGGTTAGTACTGTGCATCTTCTCAAGCGAGAGGACATGTTCTGTCTCTTTTGAATATAAAGTGGCAAAAAGGGATGGATTAGGGGTAGGATACTTTTTCGCTCTGAAGGGATGCAGCTGATACAACTCTAAAGAATAAGAACAGTAGTATTCTTTAACCACCAGAATAAAATTGCCAAATGGAAGCTTTGTTCCTACATTTTGTCCTAGAAATAAAAGAAAATATACGACTTTAATTGGGAAACTGTCAAGGGCAAACACAAGGTGTCTTTCTTATTGTTAAACTGGCACGTGGTAGCCAGTATTAGCTGGTTTTGGAAATGCTCAGTGTCACAGCTGGCCAGGTTTCAGCAGACTCACACAGCAGCCCTAACTAAAATGGCATGGAATTCATGCAAACTAATTTTGTATCTTTATTGGGTTCCCATTTTTTTTATGCTCCCTGTTCTGGCAGTGCCACCTTTACTTACCTAGACATCAATGGGACAGTTTATAGCCGTAGCCATTTTGCATTTCTTTAGAATATTGCTTCTTTTGCAAATATAGAGCCCTTCAAATCAAGCCCAAGTTGTTTCTTTCATACTGCAGACAGTAAACTACAGGTCCACCATTCCACATCACAATAATTTTATTTTTTTTTTTTAATTTAGAATCGACATTCTTTTCTGTGTGTTACAAAAGGAACTAATAAATCTGCTAAACTAAGTAATCTCAAACACATGTATCTGTTTGTAGTGGTTCATTTTTGTTGATTATTTCAGACAACCCTATAATGAGCAATTTTGTAGGCAATTATACCTAGAATTCTTAGAATTCGAAAGTGAAATTGAACAATTTGAACTCTACCCTTTTCCCTTCTTAGAGCATCCCCACCAGACAGTGCTCAGCTTTGCATTTGGGACTCTGGGCTTCTGCTCTTCGTGGTCATTCTTGCTCTCTCCTTGTGCCCGAAAAGACAGAGCCAAGACCAAGGAAGAGAGAGACCGAGCAAACTTCGTGCATGGCAAAAGAATAATTTCTTAATGAGAAGAAAGAAAAGAAAGTGCTCGCTTCCTTCACTTCATAGGGTTTTTATGGAAAGAAGTTACTTCTAACGGTAGAAAAGAACTCATGTCCAAGCTGTAATCAGATAGAGAGGAAAGAAAAAACCAAGAGGTAAGAAAGGAGGTAGAGTTCTTGGAGACTGTAGCCCAAATTTCCTGCTTGACCTTTCTCAAACAAGTAATTTACCATGATTGATGTAACTGCTGGTTGCTGAAAATATCTAAGGTGAAAAAGAGAAAGCTGGTTTAAGGCTTCTTACGTGGCTGAAGGCAAACTTCGAGCTCTCATAAATAGTATTGTGATTTTGTTTTCTCATTCTGTGCATTTTTGTAGACTCAAGAGGTAAAGCTACTAAGAGAGCACGTGGCACCAGTTGTTACTACCAAGCAGTTACACTTTCCAAAAAAAAAAGTGGCTGCATTTCAGCAGTAATAAAGCTGTTTTACACTCTATATATGAGCATCCCAGGGAACATTTCAAGGCAGCACGCTGGAAATCAATTACATAAGAAGAATTGAGCTGGCTCATGTTGCTTGAGGCCAAGCACAAACGAAGACAAGCTTTTAATTGCTCAAATGCTTTAGAATTCTCTTACCCATGACTTTTCAAACCTTTTGCAACTAAAGAAACAAGGAGCTGGAATGTAGCCTGGTAGGTAATTCAGGGACACATGAGTAAGTTCTGAACTGTTGGTGGTAATATCAATGTGTCAGCAAATGAGTTATTTTACGTCTTGTCCTACAGACTACCCAGTAATATTCAAACTTTGCTGTGCTATCTTCTATAGATTTTTGAATTCTTTACAATATACCACCACCAGAGGAAGGAAAGCTGAAACATAAAGAAGTAAGGCCTGATCCAAAGCCTATTCAAGTTGGTGAGACTCCCTTTAGTGACTCAGCTGGGCAGTGAATTACACAAAAATCTTGTGCTATAGGTCTTTATTTCATAGTCAATGGCAGATGAAGATATAGCATTTTTTAATTACAAATTTCATGTTCTATCTGGGGGATAATGTTTTCTTTGGCCTGTTGAGGGAAAACTGAGTTAGAAACAGAGATTTAGTGTTACAAAACATAAAATGCTTCCATGTTTAGTTGTGCAACATTCTTTTGGCAATGGAATGTAATCTGGCTTTAATAATTATTCTGACAGCCGAAGTGTCTCTGCTGCATGTTCAAACCACCAGTGGCTGAGAAGGCAAAGAAATATTTGCTCCTCAGCTTCACCGCTATCTGTTCTGAACTACATTTCTGCTATTGTTTTTCTTACAAATCATCATTCTGAGATTGTCAAGTACCATTTTTTCAATTGTCAGAGGTCTCCTTGGAGATTCTTAAAGGAGTTCTTATTCTGTGGCAATTCATTCGAGTGAAACAAATGAAGGGTGCAGAGGAGAGGGTTACACTTAACAGAGGTATGGAGAGTACAGTGTACAAAAATGTGCAGCTTTGAGAACACTTTAAATGGAGAAACCCATTTTATTTCTATTCAACTATCAACTATTCTATTCTTCTAGTCAACATAAGCATGAGAAACATTTTGGAGAAGATTAGGTTATTGAACTTGTTCTTTTTTGGTGGTGGGTTTGTTTTGTTCTGTTTTGATTTGTTTTGTTTTTTAATGTAGAGATATAGCTGTTCCTTCCACAGAGCTTACAAAATAGATCAACCTTTCAAGACATCTTTGGAAAAAGTATAATTTTTAAAAATAAAATTCTGAAAGCAAAATAGTACTTTACCTGTTTTTATAGGTGAACTGTCATCTCCAATTGTCAAGTTCAGTTGTCACAACTCAGCAAAACACCCCAGAATTGGGATGCCTTTAGCAGGCACTGCACAGCCCGTTAACCTGGTCAGGCAGTGCTGTGCTCTGGTTCCTGACAAGCAGGGCAGGTGCACAGAATTGTGAAAATCAGTTTGGTTCTCCACTTGAATCACTGTCCTTTAAAGGAGAACCAGCACCTCCAGCAAACCACACTTATTATCTGTGTTTTGGAAACCTTTGAAGGAGAGTGTCCCCCACTTACTGCAAACTGCAACGTTAGCTGACTACATAATCAAGACCGAATAATCAAAGTATTTTTCTTTAGGCTTTTCTGTTCTCTGGACATAGTTTGCACTAATGTAGACTATTCAGCTTTCATTGTTACCTTTAAAACATCTCAAGGTATCCACATTGTAGCAAGACAGTGGAAAATGAGGAACCTTTCTCATTATCTATTTATATTGATGCATATCTATTTTATGTTTTCTACAGTATTCACAATTGCAGACTACCAGAACTGCTTCAGTGACTATTCTGACCTTGTTTTTGACATTGATTCAGATGTTGATTGACTACCAACAATTATGGAGGAAGTACAGGGCAAGAAGCAATTCAGCTCCTGAGGTAGGACTGAGTTTTGTCCTCTCAAATGAATTCTAAATTAATCTCTTGTCACACACCAAGAAATAATTTCAAACAACAGGCCTTTCAGATAAAGCTATTGAATTGCTGTCAAAACCTATTAAACCATCTACTCAAAGATCTCACTACAGAAATTTTAGGGAATTTATTTCTCGGGCAAGAGAAGGAATTGAAAATTCCACTGAGGAAGTGTCCACGCCGGTTATAGATTTTCTGTCAAGACAAATTAATTCAATATCCAATTAAAATGTATAGTTAAAATTTACCAGTATTTTTCCTCTTCTGGACTTGTAAACCAGTACAGTATTTTAGTATGGGAGGCTAGTGCAAGTCTATGTTTTTATTATCTTTTTAATATTTATATAAAGGAGAACTTATCTCTTAAAAATGTGCTAGTACTGTGGAGGTAGCATTGAAGTTTTAGAAAGAACAGGTCCTAGTTTTAAAATAGTATTAATGCTACTGAGTTAAAAGAACATGTACCAGACATGTTGTTAAAATTATTTGTGGAAGTTTAGCACCCTGCCTGTCCCCCAGATTTTTGATGCTTTTAATAATTATATAAGCCACTGATTATTTTTTTTTATAAGAAAGCAAACATTAAAGCATCTACATTTTAAACACAGCAAGAACTGTCAAGACCGTTTGTTTTTTTAAGAACCTCATAAGAATAAGGATAAGAATAAGAAAAAGAAAATACACCTATCAATGCATAGTTACCAGGGAAAAATTTGGATCCACTCCGAACTCCCTCACCACACATCAGCACTCCACCTAGTTTGTCTCTTGTGCAGTGGATTATATAGTTTTAATATATGAGGTTTTAGTCTCACTTTCCCAGTAGTTTCCAAAGAAGTTCTTTAAAAAGAAATTTTAAAAAATTGTCCTGTAGAAATGCATAGCTCAGGTCAGCAAAACCTAACGGACTCAAGAGAATACATTGTCTTGAAAGTCAATGGGATTTAGACTACATCTATATTTCAGACTGCAAGCTCAGGGAAAAGGTATTATAATGTATATTTGTGATTTTACTGTAAAGTATTAGTCAAGGTTAATAGGTAACAATTAAACTTGACTCCATCTTTCTCCCCTGTTGGATTTCTAGACTTGGAAATTAACAGTGTCAGACTTACCTTGTTCAGCTGCTGATGTCCAGCTTTGATTTGTTTGGTTGGAGCAACCAGCCCTTGTAAAAGCACACTGAAATAAGCAAATGCAAGGAGATCTATGCTTAAAATAGTTACTAGGTTTGGGATATCGTGTAGCTGACCTTTTACTAATAAAGGTGTTTTTGTAATCCCTCCTGCCCTGCATGGAACATGGATTGATCCACCTTTTCTCTTGTACACCATTTTCTGATCACTGTATCTGATTCTAGAGAAGACAGAATTTAAAAGGTGGAATGGGGACACTGTGAAAAGAGTTCATCATCAGAAGAAACGATGCTGTTAGCCATTATTCATGCATCTGCCTCTTTTTCTCCTACCGGAATCGCGTTTTCCAACTGATGAGAGGGAAAACAGAACTGACATATTCCTCTCTCTCTCTGGAGCAGTTGTTTTCAATGATCCAACCAAACTGCCACGGGAAGGGTGGATGGTTTTATTCAACTAATAACGTCAGGCAGCAGCGCTGTGACACCCCATGCTAAGCAGGTGCTTTTAGATATGGGGTAATACTGAGTTCAAGCAAAAAAAAACCCAACCAAACAAATAAAAGAACAATACCAAAACAGTTCAGAAAGAGAAATGAAAGAATTTGTGTTAAACTAAACAGAAGAAACTCTAGTAGGCAAGAAATAGAAACATTTACCAGCCTAGGAAGCATTAGTGGAAGAAGATGTCCCGACAAATTTAGGACAGGTGCCAACTAGTTAATTATGGATTGTGTCTCAAACCTAAAAGAAAAGGCAGTGTATCTTTTACCTCTTTTTAAGTCTCTCACAGGTGTCCATATGTCAGAATTTTCTCATAAAAAATGAAAAACCTCAACTCAGAGAGACATAGGTGTTAGATAAAAAGAAAATTATTACTGTCAGAAAGGTGAAAAGTATAATTTTTTTTTTTAATAGAGAGACTGGGGGCTATATAGGAGTTCATCTGCAACCTGACCTTACCTAGAGTGATCAACTAATCAAATATGGGAGACTTCAGGTAAAGACAGAATTTTGCCTGCGTCTCTGACTTCTCCAACTGCAAAAAATGTCTGTATAAGTCCACATCTAAATATAGATAGTGAAATATATACTCACTGGTTTATAAAAATTTGCAAGCTCTGCTTCTCTATCTTTAAGATTGAAGAGCCTGTAAATTCCATAAACTGCATAAGGACTTTAAATGTCAGGAGTTTAAATACTTCAGAAACTGGAAGAAGTTGCAAACACCATAAACTGAAAAGACATAAAGGGAAAGAGTGAGAAAAGGAAGGAAGGAGGAGAGGAAGGAGGAAAGGATGGCTGGGAGGACAGAGAGAAGGTGTCAGGGCAGGAAGGAGGGAAGGAAATAACACCGAGCTTTTGTTTGGCAGAGCTGAAATTACACATATGTAATAATATTTTCCTTGCTTTTATTGGTTATCTTTCACGCCTGATTTCTGCTGAAATCTGGAAGTGAAAAAGCAGGCAGTACAGGTACTTATCTAAGGATGCTCTGCATTCTATACCACTTAGTGAGTGAAAAGCATCATCCTTTATTAGTTTTAACTCCTAAAATTGATATAAGAAATTCATTTCTATATTAGGCAAGCCTAAAATTGGTACTTCGTAGTGAGGTTAACGCTCCAAATTCAGTGAGAAGTTACAGTATTTTGAGGTGGACAAGTCCATCTCCCTGACATCCCTGTTTAAGAGGGTAATCCCACTATTTGACCCAGTAGGGGCTGTAGTGAAGAAGAATGATGGGGCTCATCCTCACCGTTCACGGTAGCTGCATCTGAATCCAAGTCCTGGACCACCCATCTACCAGGGATTGACTTTTACAAGCCTCTAGGGAAGGGACTGTCTCAGAAGGTGAGGCAAGAGGCAGAGGACAGCATTCAGACTGGCCTGTCAGGAAGGTCTGTAGACAAGTTGAACTTATGCAGAAGTTCCAGCACGGTACCTTCAGCAGGGAGCCTTAGCTACAGTCCTCAACATCTTGGTCAGAATATGACCCTCAGTTTCACAAGAGCTGGTCATCAGCTAGCTATTGGAAAAAAAAAAAACAACCCACCACATTAAAACACATTCTAGGGATTAAATACACTCTCAGGGATAAAAAAAAATAATAAAAAAATATGAATAAAAAAAAAAAAAAACAACATAAGAGGCATGCCAGTGGAAAAGATATTGCTAGAACCGGAGATAATAGTGGTGCCCAATGGAGGTAATTACAAGGAGGTAATAGTTCCTCTCCATCAGATGAAAGGGATTTGATGAAGCCCTAGAAGTGATGTAGTGCTTTCATCCTATTGATTATAAAGGAGCCCAGAGGTAGCTCTTCTCAGGGCTATTGACTTAAGCACAGCATTGCCCTGATGTGGCTGTATGGCTTGGTGACAAGAATTTCTTTAGAAAAGGCCAGACTCAAAAACAGGAGAGAAAGCATATATCTGCAGGTACTTGGCCATATAAGACCACCCCTGCATTCCTTCCTTATGAAATGCCTCTCCCTGAGCTTCTCTTTACTCATTTTCATAATTTAAGTCCACCTAAGTGTAATTAAAAAGTCCACATTACTGAGTAGTAAGAAACAATGAGCAATTTCTCTTTTTTCTTAGCAGCATTACAGTACTGCACGTTGGAAACAGGAGGGACAAGAGGTGAAAATACGATGCTGGACTGAAAAGAAATCAGAGAGTTCACTGCAGTAATATGTCAGGGGTAGTAACTGTGCCATAAAATGAAAGTGTTTATTTCCAGTCTGATCCTTTTATTAAAATAAATCCTGTTGAGGGAATTTACCTACAAAAGATATTTTTCTACGCATGCAGCAAATCTTTCTAATTATCCACTTACTCCTGGGAAAACTAGCTACCAGTGAAAGTGAATGATACATTTGGAAAAACAGAGATTTATGTTCTTTTTCTAAAAGATAAGTCATTACTGACATTTTAATTATGCAATCCCTCCTCAGACTTCTAATTTCTATGTTGTTTCTATATTTCACGAGGAAATTGTTCTGATATTTCCGAAAACAACTTGATAATGTATGTACTGGGTGATCACACAGAACAGGTCTGCAAATTCTGAGCAGAGCGCTAATACGTGAGCCCCTGCACAAAATAGATATGGAAATAATATGAAAACTGCACGTCTGGATAACACTGACAAAATACAAATTTTCGCTGTGGATAAATTGTTCCCTGCAGGGGAGGTCAGGAATTGGGTTTTTTTTTTCCGTTTAGAAACTGAATGAAGACACCTGGTCCCACGCAAGTTTTGCTTAAAGCCCTAAAATACACAATGAGGTCTTCAAGCTCTGGGTGGGAGACTTTTTTTCCACGAACAGGGCAAATTGTATTTCCCAGATGGAAGACATAAAAGGAGACTCTATCAGAAGAACATTCTCCAGGGCCTGGAGCAGTAATTAAGAAGCCTCACCGTCCGCTTCTTCGACGTGAGATTTCTTTCCTTACGCAGTACTGGACTGTCTGGACCTACAAATCACACTGAGCCTGGGACCTCCAAAATACCTTTAATATAGTCTTGCAAAACACTGAAACAATTAATTTCTATTTCCATGAAGTAATGGAAATTCCAAGCCAACACTATTTTTATTTTTTTAAGAAAAATCTAAGAAGGGAAAGTCTCTGAACCTCTGAAATCTACATGATGGGCAAAAAAAAAAGATGAGAAAATAACAAACTGGAAAAAATGAACCCTTATGTCCCTTTAGTCACCTACATATAACAAACAAAATGCTAATCTGAAGCATCAAATCACTGTGGATTTGAAGGGGAAAGTTTTCTGAATAACCTTACCAGTTGCTGAAAATTAACAGTTTAAATATTCTCAAAAATCATTATCTGAGTCAAAGAAAAGATTTAAAGATCTGAGCATGGCATAGTCAGGATTTGTCTTTTACTAGAAGTGATCCAGTGCACGTGGAAGGTAAAGTCAGGAATCAAGTTTTAGCGGGTCTTCACATTTAAAAATGTGTAATGCAGATTTCACAGTCCACCTTCTATAACTATTTAAGGTGGTTCCTTAGGAAAATAGAGATGCCTCATTTCAACATCATCAAATCTGAGTCCGATCTGAAAACAGAAGCGACAGCTAGCCACATACTTAATTTTAATTTTCAGCATTGCGACAGACCACAGCACTATCTCTTGTATTTTGGGGACAAACTGTTGCTACTTGTGTGTGTATAATTAGTGAACTGTTAATTTTGGCGTCACATTAAAAAGCACATAACTACCCCCATCCACATTCTGCAGATAAACTACATTGTTATACACTTTACTATACAATAAATTTAACTTTTAACTGAACCTAATAAAGGAAAATCATCTCCAGTTCTTTTTTTCGTGATCTCCAAGTTCAGAATTGCAGAGATCAGATAATCTCATTGTACGATCTACAGTACTGTGGTTTAAAAGATTTAATTCCTGGTATGTCGCAATAATTTTATGTCTGGATAATATTGCCACCAGATGACCAGGAGTAGTTCTGAAGACGCATAAAACTAAATATGGTGTGTTACCTTGTTTCTTTAATTGTTGGTTGGCATTTTACCTCCTGCTGTGTGCGGCCAAGAGCTCCATGCCAACTTGTGGGATGCCAGCTCCACTCTTCTGAAATCAGAGTCGCCCCACTAAAGGCCAGTCCTCAGGGACAGCCATCCTTTGTGCCAAGCCTCCTCTGACAGTAGGGTATTGCTTAAGAACACACTTCAGTGTTTCTGCCATAGACCTGAGGAGCCGTGTCTACAGCCATTGTTCTAGATGTAGCCTCTTTGACGTCAGAAACAGGAGGTCCATCATTTTTCTGCTCTGTGACGATGCCTTTGATAATGAATGCATTTTCCCAAATTGCGGAGGTTTCGGTGGAGCTCTATCAAGTTGCAGATGTAGGTTTTAAATCTATTAATGCCCTACAGATTGCATCTGTATTTCTACCTCTTTTATTTGGTGTTTTTTTTTTTCTTCCTTGCTCCATAGCTGAATTTAACATAGCCATTTTCCAAAGCATATTACCTCTTTTTTTTTTTTTTTTCAGACTGAATCTCATTTTAGTGTTTCTCACAATGCTAATCATTGAAAAACCCTCTGATTCTTTAGCATATGAAGTGGAATGAACAGGGGTTAAAATGTTAACTATAACTGGACATAACTCATATTGTTTTATATAAAACCAAAGTAAAATTCTGTGAAGCTGTGACTATGTCAGCTCTATTAAAGTGCAGTTACATATCACTTGTTTCATTCCTTTAATCCGATATTACCCAACGTTATCTGTGTCTTGGGTTCAGGAGTTTTTACAGGATACTCTGAAACGGCTGTGGAAACTTTGTGGAAAAAGTGACATGAATATGTCAAGACACACAGCAGACAACAAATAAGTAAATTATGAGGTAAGTTACTACATTGTTTGGATGAGAAAGAATGTTAGATGCAGTCTCCCAAGCGGAGAAACTTTCTGAGTACATCATCTTTTGTAGAAATGAAAATAGGTCTCAGTCTCTCCGATGTTCTTTATTAATCACAAGGAATATGCAAACAGGGAGAGGAACTCACCGTACCCCTCCAGTGCCTTCTGCAGGTACCACTTGCTTCTGGATAATTGGCAGCTGTAGCTGCCTCTAAGACTCTACATACCTGGTGATATATTTTTCATGGAAATCCTGGGAATTACGTATTCTCTCCTTCACTCTCACTGTGTCTCGTTCTCATTTATGTTTGAGATATTTTTCATACTGTTTAAGCAGATTAAAGTCTGCTTAAAGATTGACTTTACTCGAAGGCAAGGTTTAAGGTGCAATCAAATGTCCATATTAATACAAATGCCACAAGTCATCGAAGGATGCTCTTTTTTTCTTTTTATTTTTTAACTTTTGTCCTGTGTGTCTACAGTTGGTCACTGCAGAATTTTACAAAGGGGGAGAAGAAACTTGAGTCTCACCCTTTCAACTTCGTGGCTTCCCTTGTTCTTACAGAAGAAAGCAATTTTATTTGGAAGGAGAAGTACAGAACCAAAGAATGACAAAGGAAATAATTTATCCCGTAGTTCTGTGTCCTTGAAACTGTTTTCCACAAAAACAAAGCAATGCTTTATGTTCATACCAACTGCATTAAGACATCTCATAGGAGCAATGAGGAAAGAAAATTCACTATATGTGAAATGAACTCCCATATAAAAGTGTGGAAAGCCACGTGAAGTGGTTCTGAATGTTTTATTTTTTTAAGAGAAATCTTATCCTCATGTACTTGGTTTTAACAGCCTCCCCTTATTTTGACCTCTTAACAGGGTGAATTCACTAAATGAAGAAATAGGGAGTGTTCACACTGATAATACAGCAGTACAAAAAAGTTGTGATTCCCCAAATTTTACATGTTTTATCATGTATTTTTATGAGATTTTATTTTTTAACCAGTCATGTATTATTCATTATTTCTCATCTACTATTCATTATTATTTTATTAAAATTTTCCATCATCATATTAGGGAGCAGAAGCAATAAATAAAAGGCACATGTGGGAATCAGAATTCATGTTTGACTGATTAATGAATAATGAAGGGAGGAGGTGTTCTAAAAATCAGTTAACAAACATTCATTAAATTATTGCCTTTCTTCTCTGAAAATCTCCCTTTCATCAAACCAAAATTAGGGTTTAACTTATCTGATAACCAGAAGGAAAGGATAGCTCTAATAGATACTTTAAACAACTCCACATAGTACAGAATATAAAAAATGTAATAAATAATGTAACACGTTGCATTAATACATTGCAATAATACATTGTGAAATACGTTATTGCAGCAATACGTATTTGTGAAACCACACAAAAAGTTCTGAAATTACTCTGGGAATTATATTACTTATTTTTAGTGCGGGCAGTCTCTTCTGAGCCTTCAGATCAGCCTATCTCAGCCCCCTGCAGGGGCAATATCACTCCTACATAGAGCCTGTTATTTCTACATTTCTCAGATCTAATTGCTTATTAATCATACTGTTTGATGAGCATGAAAGGAAATGTAATTAGCTCAATACCTCATGCAATGTGTATCAATACTTTCTGCAACTATATAATAAAGTAAATTCACTGGAAAACTGTTCTTAACCTATTCCTAGAATTTCAGCTGCTTGCCAACTAGTCAATTAAATATCACATCACTATACTGAGAAAATAATAAAATACTCCCAGCTGAAAGCTCTTTCAGTAAAAACATTATTTTTTTTCTGTTTTTAAAAGCACAACCAGCACTTGAAGTCGGCTGTGAAACAGACAACTATCAACTAAAGATAAAACTTTTTTTCTCCCGTAAGACAGCTCTGCCAAGAAGTACTTCAGGGTGTTGACTGATGAGAAGCTCGGTGTGACCCAGCAACGTGCACTCACAGCCCAGAAAGCCTGCAAGGACTCTGGGCTGCCTGAAAAGCAGCTTGGCCAGCAGGTTGAAGGAGATGATTCTATCCCTCTACTCCTCGTGCTACTGCATCCAGCTCTGGAGACCCCCACAGAGGAAGGACGTGGATCTGTCGGAGCAAGTCCAGCAGAGGGCCACAAAGATGCTCAGAGGGCTGGAGCACCTCTCCTATGGCCACAGGCTGGGAGAGCTGGGGTTGTTCAGTTAAAATTTTTCAGCAAATTAGTTAAAAATTAACGAGTTAAAAGTTAGGTAAAAATTTTCAGCAAAATCCTGCATATCGTTACTGTACTGATAAATCAAATGGGATAACAGTAAAACATCTATTTATTTGCATTATGAATATCATAAGAAAGAGAATATCTCTGCCGCAAACAATTTTGAAAGATTCTGAGCATGTCTAAAAGTCTTATTTGGCTACATTATATAAAAGGTTTCTAAAAAAAACATGCACTTAGTTAAATTAAAATTACACCTTCTTATTACTTACTGAGAATTCGAGAAACTATGAAACCTCTTTGCTATATTACTTTGTAATGCCTGCCATAAATTATTTTTCATTAAAATGTTGAAAATTAGTTCCTGAAATATTCATGGGTAACCCTACTCAGCCAACTGAACTAGACCTGAAAACTCTCATTGTGTTGTCTTAATTCTCTTAGCATAAAATTTTGCATTTTGATTACTCTTAATTTTAATTATGGTTATATTTCAGAGAAATGAAGTAAAACAAGGTAGCAGGCTATGAATAAAAGAAAGCTAAGAAATTATCACAGAGGATTATACCTCAAGTTGTTATCAAGTCACCTTTACAAATGATCGTCTTATTTCTGGGATGCCAAACCACTTCTCATTCTAGTGAAGTAAGTGGAGTGTTTTTTTGTAAGAATACTGAGTTTTATGGCTACACATTGTTTTTCTTGTAAGCATCCTATTTGTCACCCATTTACAAAGTTAGAAAAAAAAAATCACAGTGATATAAAGATAACAATAAATACCAATATCATTTTAAACACCAAACACTACAGCTGGGAAAATGGTTTAGAACAAACTAGAAGGTGTAGCTAATGTTTTTTTCTGAATTCTGAGCAAGAGGATCATCTCCTGTATATGGCATCTAGGCAGCACACAGATGGTCTCTCTGCTGTCATCTGAAAACTTTCATATTTTCTTCCTCCCTGTTCTTTGATAGTAACACTTGTTTGAAGATCACAGCTAAAGCTCTAAAGAAGAGTTCTCTTGTAATCTGAAGTTGCTACACTATTTAGCATATCCTAAAAAAAACCTGCACTTCAGGGAGTTACAGACTGAGAGTGGAGATGGAGTGACACGGGACAGATTCATTTGGGCCCCAGAAAAAAAAAATGTTCTAAAAGTAAAGAAGCCGAAGAGCTTAATTTCCAAGTATTAAGAGAGAAATTTAAATATCTTTGTCCACCTATCCAGCACCTATCCTTACTCTTCCCTCGGCGATTCAAATGCACAGATTCATTTTCTAAACTCTGCTGATGCTTTTGGGGGTAATACACCGGGTTTGACATCTACCGATGACTATTTTATGCTTTTAGCAGGGATTCAATATAAAAGCAAAAAGTGCAAAATATTTTCTGTATCTTTAGGATATTCCAAGACGAATGAAAACATCTTCAGTGTTTTTCTTTTGCATTACCATATTAGAAACATACCCATGGAGGGAAACTGGGGAAATTCACCATTATCGCAGAGTTCCCAGAATCTTTTCTGAAGGCTATTGTGCTCTCTGAGCTACTGCTCATTACTAGTGGTTTTGAATATGTGATGCTAAATGCATCTCTGTCATCTCATATTTCTGTCCTTTCCCCAATCCAGTGCTGTGGCTCACCAGAACCCAGGATTCAGCAAACTTCATGTGGGTTAAACCTCTATGCTTGCTCAGTGTGAGGACGAGACCATAAATACGTTGAGTAATTATATATATAAGTTTGTTCATAGTAATTATGATGCTCAATGCAAGGTAACAGCAAAGAAAAAAATTACTCATATCCTTAAGTATTTTCTAAATATTTTCAGTATTGTTTGCAGGAAGTCTTTAGAAAGCACTAAAACATGTTTTTGTTAATTCAGGATACAATTTTCAGCAGAAGATGTTGTCTTTTCCTCTTGGCTATCCAGGTTATGAACAATGCAATAATTCTTAGCTACCACATCACCACTTTTTTTTAATCTTAGACAGTTAAATACTCCTGAGTTATTTTTACAGGTCATTAAAATATGTGATATCCTGACAATCATTTGCCACCAAGAAACAGGATCAGGAAAAATGCAACATCATTAGCCAGCTAGATTTATTTAGAACATTTTCCTAAGGCAGAGGAAGGGGAAACTTAACACAGAGTTTTCTTTCCCATCTTCCCTTTTCTACAGAGAGGAACCAGCTGCCTCAGGAGGAGGGAAGGGGAGAACAGTTCACAGCACTTCATTTTGTGAAAGTCACCCATTGAGAAGGGGGACAGAATAGATGCTGCCTCCTCTGTACATGAGGTCTGACATGATTTGCTGACAACATGTATGTAAATATGCTTACTAAGCTTATGCAAAATGCCTGTGAAAATAATGTTTTCCTTGTTAAAAATACAGCTATTAATAACTGCTTATGAAAAATGTATTTAGAGGAGGATAATAAAAACGTTATCAAAGCTGCTGGGAAACCCTAGTGCAAAGCAAAGGCACGGATAACAAATGCTGTCAGCGTTGGCAGATGGAGCTTCATTATATGCAGCAATAGGTTTATCTTGCCTCTTTCATCAGGTGGCATTTCAATAATTTGCTACCCGGAGAAAGATTTTCTGTGCATCTCTTCCCCCAGACACGTTCATAATACCCAGAGCAGTAAGTATCCAGTCTATTGACTCCCTCTTGTTTCAGCTGATATTTCGGAACATGGCTTTTAAGACATCCACAAACAGGAGGGAGGGGGACAACAAAAGACATTATTTCCATACCTATCTTTTTTTTTTTTCCTTGCTCGATCACAGCATATTACCAACCCATTTATATGAATACAAAAAAGTACTTTCAACCTGAGAGGTTTGCCATTGATAGGGCTCAGCTCATAGTTTGGAGTTGCACAGCCAAAGGTACTTTCTACAATTGTGATGCAAATATTCCAGATAGGCAGCAAAAAGGAAGAAATAGCAGCATAGAATAATAAAGTGTTGATACTGAAGAGATCGTAGTTTATCTTAATTTAGTTATCACTTCTCCTGATAGTGCAATGAAATCCTAGTTACTCTACTATGAATGCTGATTGTGTATCTGAAAAAGAAGAGCCTTACTCATTTTTTAATATAATTCAACCAGGTATGGGCAAAATGTGACATAGCAGAGACCTAGAATAAGCAGCACAATATGAAATAGCAGAGGTCGAGTAAAATGATACTGGATCATCATTTTTTCTTTGCAAAAATTCTCATTATAGTGAACCTCATCATCCACTAAGTGTTGCCTTTTAAAAGGGACTCATTCATCCTTTGGAAGCTAAACTGCTTTTTAGCTGTGCAGAGCAAAATGTTTCTTAACAATATACTAATTATGTTCTTAGGTGTTTACTTGGCATATATTTATAAACACAATGTAAACAACGCTTGAAATGGGCAGATAATTATATATACAGTCCATAAAATTGCATTTAAGTGTTAACTCCACGTGCCAATGAATTTAATAACAAAGGGACACGCATCTGGGCGTGAGATGAGACTAATACTGAATAACTCTTTTACATCAGAGGTTTGCCAATATCTTCCCTATTATAAACAAAATGGGAATCAACAGAAAATCCATAAAAGATAGGAATGATAAATCTTATTTAGATCAAGTGAAAGGTGGAGAACAACACGTGCTATCAGTGCATGGGAAGGCAGTGAAGAACTGCTCCTTGACTTCTTTGTCAGGGTTGCATCACAGAAGCTGGGTTTCCAATCTACTTTACCCACATTTCAGCATTAATATTTACACACATTTAACATTAATATTTCTCCAGGATCAAATTGTCCCCGTTTTATGCTTGCTTATCTCTAAGACCCTCAGCAACGTAAGAAAAATTGAAATTTTTGTTCCAAAGAATAAAGACTTGATCTGGGCTCTTACTGCTGAGGAATGGAAGGAAAAGGGAAGGGATAGAAAAGAAATTCGGGGAAATAGAGCCAAATTGACAAGTGTTGCTGATGGCAGGGAACTGAGAGTGACAGAGACAGCAATACCTCCTGCCATTGGGAGGAATAGCCCCTACACCCGTGTCTTGCTGGAACAGAAGCATTATTCCTATTTTTTTTTCAGATACATAGCACAAAAAAAAAAATCAAGACAGAAGAGGCTGTTTTAACACTTGTGGAAGTCTGTGTATGTAACCACCTGCAATGTTGATGTTTATAACTAGACTAGCATACAAGGCATCTGTCTCACACCGGGATAACCAGCCAGAAAGGGTCATAAAAATCTTTTAAAATATCTTTCAGTGGAGAAATTTCAATTTAACATCTCCTTCCTCAGTAGGAAGCCCAGAGCTGGGAAACTGTATGTGAATGTTTTCTTTCTGTCCTGGGTTGTATTACACCCTGGACATGGCATTCTGTGTCAGCCTCAGGTAGGAAAAGGTATTTCTTGTTTTTTGAGTGTCTCTTTAGGTTTGTCATTTAACTCACAGGATTTCTTGTTTTTTTATCAACTCTTATATCTGGCATACTAAATTCATCTGTTACTGGTGCATCACACTGCAATACAGGGCAATTAGTTATTATTTTTTGTGCTTTAATGCTCTTAAGATGTGTGTATTCAGTTATTAACTACTTGTAGGAATAATAATTACTAGTTTATATATTGTATAATATATAAAGATAACCCTCAACTCAAGATAACCCTGTGCATAAGTTAACAGGCTTATCTTTGCTATCCCCAGGTAAGCATAAAGCCAAGATATTCATTAAGTTATTATCACATTTTTGCATATTTCAGATGAGCCCTACTTTAAAATTATTATACAATCCACATTTTACCAGCAAAAGGTCCTGTCAGCTCTACAGTTGTTCAAATCTGTGTTATAAAGAACTACCAGCAAAACTCGTTTCTAGATTTTTTGTTTTAATTTTTCAACTTGTCATCAATTAAATGTTTCACAAAGTTGATTTTGAGGGAATTATTAAGGACCCCAGATGTCCTCAAAAGTCTGTTTTCCAGCTGCTGTAAACACCTTGTACCTTATGTAAAACTATTAAATTTCATCTTAAAACATTTCCATGTCCATCCCCTCATCCCTCCGTTATCGTAACTGTGCCTCTTTTTATCTATTCTGCTTTCATTTAGTCTTTCTTGAACCTATGGAACTGATATTAAACATCCCATTTCAAATCAGGTTTAATTTCTCTCACAGACAATGGAACGAATACTTTTCTATCTCTATTTCTATCTTCTTTTAGTGCACTGCTCCCTTTTTCAGAGTGACAAGAAATGTTGCCACCCACACCGTGTGTTGCCCAGCAAGGTGGCTCTCCATACCACAGTGATCAGGCCCAGTTTGTAGACAAAGACTTCATTTCCAAAAAAATGAACTTGCTCTTCGTAAAACTGAGTTTCATACCGCTTCTAACGCATGAAGTCCAACCTCTTTCTGAGTAATATTCAGAGCCATCTTTCCCTTGAACATTTTATAACTTTGTGCTGGGAAATTTCATCACTATCCTCATAGAAGCTGATCAAAATTCTAAGATACCAAGATTCCAAACCCAGTCTTTAGGATATCCACTAAAATAGAATAGAATGGCATCCCTACATGGTAATGTCTCATTTTTTAAAGCTCTCCATTGCCAAATTCCCCTTTGTATAACCTTGTGGTTTTGCCTAACTCCATCTTCACCACGTTAATATACACATTTCTTTCACTAGTATATCCAACGCTTGGCTGGAGTTCACAGAGATGAGATTTGTGAATGTTCTCTGTTTAGAAAACTGTCAGTGAAAAAAAAAAAAAGCTATTAGGTTAGTTTAGCACATTCTATGTTTGCTAAGCTGAACTTGGATTATATTACATGACATTTTGCTTTAGGGACAGTTACAAACATCCCCTCATTACTGATATGCAGGAAAAATTGATACTCATTTTATCCCCTTCATGTCCATGGACACTATTTTGCTATTGTTCAGTTTGATTGCACCTTCCCTCTCCAAAAAGAATTATTAAAGATACTCATTACCAGGTCCACAATTTCAAAAGTCTTTTTTTGGGGGATTCTAACATGAACATTATGTGGCTTCCTCAGTCCCCAGGGGGTCACGCTTTTCCCTTAGTTGTTTCCAGTTTTATATCCTTCTTGCTGATGTCAGTCTTGCTTTTGTGTCACAGTGCAGATTTCAGAGACGAAGCTTTTCCTTAATTGAGGGGCAGTGCTAAGACCATTCTTAATCTTATTCTTCCCTCATAGCAACTGGTTTCTTCCTCCTTTGTTCTGTTTTTGTATGCCTTTAACTGAAAAATCTTCAATTACCTTTTTAAATGCCTACTGCTAGTCTAACTCAAGTGAGTTTCAGGAATTCTCACTCTGTCTCAACAACTTATTGACTTTTAAGGCATAATTTTCTTTGTAATCAACAAAGACTTTCAAGGTCCTTGAAGTCAGCTGCCATCATCACTTTCCCATTTCTTATACTGGAATAAGGCAGATCTACATCAATTTTTCTTTACATGCCAGGTGAAAAAAGAAAACCAACCTACCACATTATACTCCGCAGTGCAGTGATCTATCTGACCACACTTTGCATCTAGGGAAATTTGGCATTTCAGACAAGTGCATGATTGCTACTGGTACAAAGAATCCCAAACATTTACTTAGGGATAACAATTTTCAAACCATCACTGATGTCTCTGGCATAAACGATCAAATATTTTAAGAGATTGGTCTTGCTACTCAAAATTTGTTGATAGCTGCAGACATTTTCTCACTGCGTTTCCGTATACATTTTCATTCCATAAGAATGAGCTTCCTTCCTTTACACCACAGACACAGAGCTAAGATTTATTTTGGAGAAGAACAAACACGTGGAGCTTCTTTTGCAGGTGAAGAAAACGGTTCTGCTCAAAACCACCCGTGACTCTGTGTTTTGGGCTGCGGTTTATAAAGCAGCACTGAGGAAATCAGCATCCCAGCATCAAGCTAGTGGGATAAGGGAAATACCAGTTGCACTTTGCAAACAATTTCTAACACCACAAATGGGAAAGTAATGAAAGATAGCGGGATCAAATCTTTTTCGACCGGCACACCACGGTTTAGCTTCCTTCTTTCAGCTGTGCAGAAACACTGCTGGGCAACTGATTAAATTACTGGCCTACTATGTGTACCTAAAAAAAAAAAATTAGCTATAAAGCTCCCAGAAAAGTGGAACATTATTTAGTGGCTGAGAAGTAGCTCTGGTTACCTAAGTCTTTGTCCTATCATATTTCCTGCGAGGTTTTGTTTGTTTTAAAATTTACTATAGACATCTCTTTGCAATGTGTTCACATCTGTGAGATCTGGTTTCTAATTTCACATTTAATTTTTCTCAATATAAATGTTAATTTTAAGATTATCATTACCTTCATTTACATAATGTTGCTAATGTGGAGTTATAGATTAAAAAAAAAAAAGCACCAGTAACAAGTGAGGAAACTGAGAGCCAGCAAGCCACTCAAAAAGTAGACATCATCTCCCATTAAAAAAAAGGGCCTAATTAAAACTGACAGCTCATCATGGGTGATCTCTTTTGCTTTTCTTTTTCTTTCATTTTTAAAAGAAAACTGCTGTCTGGCATGAAAGGGTAAGAAAACTGCTCCCTGGCACGTATCCAACACAGACACACAGCTCATTTTCAACATTCCTGAAAAGTGTAAGACAAGGCTCAGCTTAAAATGAAGAACAAAGAATGTGAAAACAAACAAACAAACAAACAAAAAGTACAAATGCTGAATTGGCTTCGTGAAAACGTAACTCCTGTATATGCAAAATAATGAGGTGTGAGTTACAATGTATTAAGTATAATTAAATGTGTAGCGCTCTCTTCATCTGCTTTATTGTAAAATAAATTGTAAAATAACAAGGAATGAAGGGAAAGAGGACGTGTGATGGCTGTTTTAGTGCCTGTTGGGCTCAGCTCAGAAGGTGTCTTGCTCAGCTCACCCTCTGCTCACCACCACCGCCTTCCACGTGGACATTATTACCCACCTTGGACCTGCACACTGAAGGGCAGGTTGGGTTTATTCCTCGTCACCCATCGATAACAGGTATTTGGAGCATAGTGAAGAACAGTTCTGAGGAAGTTAATTTCTTGCTTGCTTATCCTTTAAGCAGATGTACCAAACCTCCTAGCCGACAGCACTGCAATCTCTTCCAAAGCAATTGGGTTAGGTAATGGGTAGTTGGGAAGATAACGCCAATTTTGGAACTCTTTCAAAGGATCCTGAGGCAATTAAGAAAGTTTATGCAGTATAGCTCTTATTCACCCCCATCACCACCAGTCACAAGAGGAAGCTTAGAATGATTTGGCTTTAAATGGTATGTATTTTACAATCCTTCTCTGACTATTAATGTCGTTCTAAGTTAAGAAAACTGTGGGGAAAAAATGTAGATCAATTGTACCAGCCCAAACTAAAACTCTTGATATTATTTGGAATTTTTCTTCTCATGTTGTAAATTCCTTTCTCTAAATGATGAGTTAATATTAGAAATAGAAATAATATGATTGCTATTCCTAATTTAGTCCTGAGTCTTATTTCCAGTTTTATGGATTCACAAATTTGACAGAACTGAAGTTGAAGTCCAGGTCATTGATGAATATGTTGAACAGGACTGAGCCAAGTATTGACTCCTGGGGGACACTACTGGTTACAGGCCTCCGACTTGACCCTGGTCCATTAATGACAACCTTCTGAGATCTGTCACACAGCCAGGACTCAATCCACCTCACTGCCCCCTCGTCTAGGCCACAGGCTTTTGACCAAGAGAAGTTGCTTCTAATAAAAGTACAAGAAACATCCCTGTGAGCGAGTCTGGGATGATCTGCTCTCTTGAAGCAAAGCCCACCTGGAACGTGAGAAGTTTCTTATATTGACTCATAAAGTTCTGGATTTTATTTTTTCCCAACTAAGATCTAACCCTTATTTTCTGTGAAGCTCAAAGTGAGTCTAATTGTATAATACATGACTATATAATTCTTTTAGTGTCATCTTTTTCACACCCTTGCTTATTTAGTTGTTTGGGGTTTTTTTTGTGTGGTTGGGGTTTATTTTTTGTTATTGGCTGGTTGGTTTTTGTTTGGTTTTTTTTTTGTTCTCTGTCACTTCTCTCCTAGATAAGAGGACTGAGAAGAATGGGGTGATGAATGCGTGAGGATTTCCATATTCTACTCCTGACAGTAGTCTGCTGTCTTCCTACTATACCATCACTATACCAGACAGGCTCGTCCATATCTGAAACACCTACCTATAGTCTGTAGTTGCACTTACCTACACCTACAGCAAGACTAAGTTCAAGATAGATTCTGCAACCATGTTTGAAACCTATAAGGTTGACACCAGTCATGCTCCCTATCTTGTAGATGTCCTACACCGTGCAAAGATATAGTGTTCACAGAAAAATAAATGATTACTCTGTCCAGTAGAGAGCCTCTCCTCAGAAAAGGACGTAAATTAAGCCACAGTCAATATTCAGTATTCTTTATATCTTTTGTGGTCTTCCTGGGAGTTTCTGCTGCTTATAAACATCTTGCAAGCTTGTCTTGCTCTGCCACTCAAGCTCTCATAAAACTGACTTCCTATTCTCTGAATTGAGTTGATAGTTTTTTTTTCCTAATCTTTAATCCTTTAAAAGAATGCATTTTGGGGGGCTAATTCAATATGCAATCTTGAAAAGAAATTGGAAGGAGCATCTAAACGCTGTCTCTCTGTTTACCCCCAGGCTAAATTCCCTACCTTAGAAGACTGAACTAGAAAAGGGTATTTCATACACCATCTGTTGGTTAATGCAGCCCTACCTTGCCTCTTCAATAAGGTTATAATATGAAGTGTTTGAAAGTTTAAAAATGGGAACATTTGAAATATCCTCCGAATAGCAAGGAGCTGCTGTCACGGGTGATTTCTAAATTGCGTTTCCAACAGCAAGAGGAGAACAACCTGTCAGAGTAGCACCCCAGGCAGTAAAAGCCAACACATCAGATATCTGCTTATCATGTGCTCCAATGACTCCTGGAACAACAGACTCAGCCCTTGTAATAGGTGGGAAGAAAAAAAACCAAAAACTACCCAGGAAAACTGGTATTTGTCTTTACCTCTTTCCATTGGCGAGTGGCAGTTCTGTTCCTTGGTCTGTCCTCTTCTGATGCCCTTCAGATAGAAGTCTTTGCTGGATCCTTTGCCTGGTGTTAAAAAAAAAAAAAAAAAAGTAAAAAATACTGGCAAGGGATATTTCTTCAATATAGATTGTATTGAAAAGGAGAAGTTTTGGATAAATAGGAGATGCGAGAAATAATACGTATTAGTAATATCCCTAGTAGTAGTAGTACTAGCAGCAATAAAAATCCAAGTATGGAAATGAACTTTTCTCAAAATGATAGATTATATCAATTTTTTTTTTTAACTGTCCTCATTTTCCTTTAAATAAATTAATAAGATTGAAATATTTTTACTGGTATACGTTAACATTTTTCAACATTTTTTTTAAATTACAGAATTATGTATGTTTTCAAGGACATGTCCATATTATTTTTTGATAGCAGCACTGAAATTCACTTTGGTTTTACTTTTGTACTAAAAAAACTGTCCACATTGTGTAGAAAACTACCTATTTGTGCATTGTTTTAACCATTTCTTTGGTTTTAAAATACACAGTTGGATGGTTCTAAGATCAAATATTGGCAATTCTGGGAAATGAAATTCTGATTCTTGTCCAGTTCTTGTAGTTTGTAAATTGTAAGAATTTTCCAGAGAAAAATACTGGAGTCTAGTTGAACAGAAGCCATGTGATGACACACTGGAAGAGAGGCAAAACCATTTGAGGATGATTTTCTGTTGTGGTTTTTGTTTTTTGTGGGTTTTGTTTTGTTTTTAAATAAAAGTCTGCTTCTGAACCTTGTAATACTGAGTGCAAAGCAGGTTTATGGTAAAAACAAAAGAAAGGATCTGACCACAAAAAGGAATCACAATGGTTAAGGCCAGATTTGTGTACCCATGCTAAGGTCTCATTTCAGGCATTCTTCACCATTTCTCTAACCCCCCATGTAAAAGGTGACCCAATAATTACTGTGATTCTTTCGGAAGAGAAAATGAATACGTTGTTTGCCTGGATTCCTTTATAAAACATGGATAATGTTTTAAAACATGGCAAATATTCAGCTACTCCCAAGCATTGCATTTGCAGAGCCATCTAAGAGGTTCCTTTATCCCCTCTCATAAATCGATGCACCAAGAATATGAGTTTCTAATTCCTCTCTAATAGGATATCTATAGGCTTTTCTTTCTTCTTTTTCATCAAAGTGTCTGTTCTGATTAAAAAAAAAAAAAAGCCCATGCTGGAAGGTAAAAGTTATACCAATTTTCACATGTATTACTGAGTACAGAATCTTCAGAACTAGGGAACCACAGCTTTATGGAAACATGTGCATATATATGTAGTTTTCATTTAGGAAAAATATCCAGACAAACTGAAATGTTGAAACTGTTCTCGTTGGTATTTTTTTTTGCTTCAATACCAACGGAAGGTTTCCAGGAGGATCATATCCTGGAGTAGACATCAGTGTTTGGTGGGTTTTGGATTGGAAAATAAATGTTCTTTGTGATTTGCAGATATTGTATATACTGTTGTTGAACTGATTTCTATTAAATCTATCTCATGCTCACTTCTGAAAGATAATCAGATCAAGAAAAATAGTAATGAAATAATGTAACAAAACATTTCCTTGAGCACACAATAACCTTTAGATGAATACCTGCTGTAAAGTTAGTTTTCCACCAAAAATCGACAATAGAAAATACTATATCTGATGTTATTTAACATTATCCATACAGTAATTGTAACTGTGAATTCTGAAAATCTGAAATTAAGTTGGTGGTGTAGAACACATCAGTCAGATTGCATTATATGACCTTTATAGAATGGTCTGCTGTACTGCTACTTCAACTGCACTTTTTTCTCTTGCATTTTATTTTTGGAAATCAAATAATATTACTCCCTCGTTTCTGACAGGGCATTTTAAAATGCAACATGTTTTGCATAATGAATAGCTATAATTGATTTCTTGGTTGAATATGAGAGACGGGACTTTGCTTGCCTTCTATGAAGCTAGTTCCCAGAAAACCTTAGCTAGTGAAGGAAAGGAATAGATTTTATTAGATTGTTTGATAGCACACCTATCACTCTTCCTGACCGAAAGTCATTTTCATTTGCAATGAGCAATTTCAGTTACACGGTGCAGTTCCAGGTGAGTTCCTTTGCTAGTCCAGCGTGCAGCTGCAGTCAATGCTCTTTAGAGATATATGCTGGAGTGAAAGAGGCAGATTTTAGTAAGACAAGACATTTTTTCCTCTGTGGGCTTTGTGATACATAAAAGTCTTGTCAGTTTGACATATGCTACCTTTGCTTTATGATTTTCTCCTATTTTCCTCTTCTGTACCTATGCTATCATTATCATCCTAGTTGAATGGTTCTTACTGCAAAGTAAGGTCAGGATGTTGCTGCACTGCTCCGCTTTGTACCAGATGACAGGAAAAAAATCAGCAGGGGATGGAGTATTTTTATAGTGGTTTTGTTATTACAACACAGTTAGGACATACTAGCCATCATCTGTATAATCTTAGTTCCATATACATCTTGAAATGTCAAACACAGTCGTTTTATTATGTTGTTATAAATACTCTTACTATTCAAGAAAAAAACAAAACATTTGGAGCATCAAATGCTCATTTATCAGTAGTTGGAGGAGCCTTTAGGAATCTCACATTCTCTGTGCCAAAGGAAACTATTTAACCTGTCAGTGTGATCAAGCAAAAAGCCCATCCCTATCAGTAAAGTTCTAAGATTAGCTCACGGAATTCGAGCTGTTGGCTAGATATACTTGCTATTTATCACATCGTTTGATTGCAGTCATGAAATAAATTTCATAAGCAAATTTAATGGGATGAAAGAATTTGCCTCAATCCAGGAACAGTTTCCAGTGTTGTTGTGAAGTCAGTTTTGATAGAAATGTTATTTGCTTCATCACAGAAACTTGCAGCAAAACAGTTATTATTTTTGCTCATTATAAATAGTGAGTTATGGAAATATTTCATACTGAAATGTCCAAGGACATTATTTCCCTAACGTGTAGTCAGCAAGGAATTTTCAAAAAGCCATCGTGGGTAAAACTAAAAGCAAAGGTAGCAAAGGTAGCCAGTGAGATGCTTATTCATCCTCAGATATAAAAGTTGTTCTGACTTTGTCACTGGATTATTTAATCAACACGTTTTACATCTTTGTAATGCTTACTGCAAGTCAGTCACAGCCAAAACAGCTCACTGTAGCTGAATCTAAAGCAGAAAACTGTATGTATATCAAACTGCTTTCCACTTAAAGACTTTGACGTGGACAAATTTAATCTGAGTTCCCACTTAGCTCTTGGGACGTGTCATTTTGCGACTTTGCAGCCTGTTAAGATCACAGGGTTGGAAACAAACACAGAGAAATAACGTGGAAAAGATGACAGAATGTCAAGTATAAATATAAACACTCTCAAGTCTCCCAAAGGCACAGGGAGATGTGAATATACTAAGCGTCTGAGTCAATCAAATGTTACATTTAAGGAGCAGAACAGAAGTGAATACATTTTTTACCTCCATTTAACTAAAACGGTTACACAATTTTAATGAGACATCTATCTGAATTGCTGAGAAAACAATGTGATGTTTTATATTAATATGCCAATACCTATAAAATGCTGTAGCCCACTGTGAACCAAAATACATTTTAAAAGACCGTGACACACAAAAACTGTGGATGTAGTTTAAAGTCACTATCCATGGGTTGAAAAATTCTCATCAGGGATCTGTAAAAAAGGACAATCTATCCCGTTCTCTTTTTCAGTGGTTTTATTCTATGCACTTCATCCCTATTCAAATAAATATTGGATACTGAAGTCAACCTCAAGAATTATTGCTCATTCTCTATTTTATACAACAAGCTTCTTAAGGTGGGAACAGAATTTTAATGGAAACACTTTTTGCAATCTTACCTGTACTGATAACAGAATCAATACCAAGCTCAATACATTTCATTTCTTCTGCAGGCAAATTGTGCTTGTCACTTTTTGTAAGTGAAGAAAGAAAAGTGAAAGCTCATGACTTGAGAAATGCAATTCAAAAATAACTTCTTAAGTTAAATCTTATCCTGAATTGATATTCGCGCTAATAAGGGGAGATTTAAATTGAAAAGTGAAGGGTTGGCAACGTGTCCTTAAATTGACTAATTCTCTTTTAGCATCAGATCAATGCAATGTGTATTAAGGATGCCTATCTAGTGTGGGAAAGAAGCCTTACATCACCTGTACGTGGACACGATGCAGTTTGTTGCATGGCAAGTCAGAGGCACTGGGTCTTAGAAAAAGAAATGAATCTCATAAATATTGCATAATTGCAGGTGTGCTATAATCTGTTCTGAAGTTAAAAGGTGTCACAAACAAAATCCCCGTGTTCATCATCACACTGAGTTTTTTTTTTTCTTCTTATTCTACACAATATGTCACTTTTCTAATTATATTTTTAGCAATTTATTTCCTTTCTCTCCTACAAAATTCATTCAATGTCAGTGCTATTATGCCACAGTAAACACTGTGAACTTAAATTATTGCACTTATTCACACTTATACTCCCTAGAATTTGCTGAAGTAGTACATTTGAAAACATAAATGTCTTTTTTTCAACAATTTGGGCTTTTTGTTCTCATTATAAATTGCAAGAAGGAAACACAGCGTTCCTTATTTAGCTAACTCATGAAGAATAAAATCTCCACAAATTATTCATTGCATATTCTTTCATAGAAAGCTGTATCTAACAAGACAGATGGTGTTTTCCCTGATTCCAAAGGTCTAATAAATATTATTTGTATCGTATTAGCATGACACAGACAGGTAGGCTGAATCTTTCATAGAGAAAATACAGAGGTACCTGATGTTTTCCGCTCATGTGCAAATATCCTTTCCCTTGTGGAGTTTTTCTGCATTAGAGTAAGAAATAAACGTTCTTTAATGTGAATAAGATCTAAATCACAAGATGAGGGGGACTGATACTGCAGAAAGTTTGTCCAACAGTGATTTTCAATTTTAGTCAAGAAGAATATTTAAAAATTGTGCAGCAAGAAAGAAAAACAGAACAAGTGTTGTGTAAGAAAATAATATTAACAATGGTAGCTGCAGGTATTTTCCTTAAAAAGGAAATCAAATTGCTCTAAGAAGTATGGTCACATTTTCTGTTTTGATTGAATTAGGGAAGCTTAGAAGAGAAAAGAAACTCTTTCTCATTGTGGATGTCAGTAGTTTCAAATCTTTTATGATGAAGTATCACCTTCCAAAATGCATTCTGAATGCAAAAGCTATCAATTACCCATTTTCAGAGTGGATGCTAAGCTCTTACCTGGGAGCTGAAGACCTGGGCAGACCAGCAAAAACCAGAAACATTAGGAAGATTTGGGCAGACCAGTTTTCAAACACCAGTGGTTTTGGGGGGGAAATATTTAAGTTTTTACAGATTTAGATTAGATATTAGGAAGAATTACTTTACAGAGAGGGTGGTCAGGCACTGGACCAGCCTGCCCAGGGAGGTGGTGGAGTCACCATCCCTGGAGGGATTTAAGAAACGTGTAGACGTGGCTCTTCAGGGCATGCTCTAGTGGCCAAGATTGTTGGGTTGTGGTGGGGTGTTGTGTGTGGGGTTGTGGGTGTGAAGTTTAGTTGGTGGGTGCTTTTGTTGTGTGTGTTTGTTCTGGGTTTTGTGGTTTGTTTTGTTTTGTTTTGTGGTTTTGGTTTTTTTTTTGTTTTGGGTTGTGGTGTTTGTTTTTGTCTTTGCGTTTGTTTGGGTGGGGTTTTTTTTGTGGTTTGTTTTTTTTTTTTTAATGTGGTTGGACTCGATGATCTAAAAGGTCCCTTCCAACCACTAAGATTCTGTGATTCTGTAATTTTTCTCTTCAACGCTTTCAGTGTCCGTCATTGAACAAAAGATTAAGTACAAGTTAATGAAGATTTCATTAGTAACAAACAGAACATTAGGTACTATTCTCAGCATCCCATCTAGAAATATAATTGTAAGTATTCCTAAAATCCAATAAAGACAAGTTTACAATAATCTAAGGTTACCTATACATATATTATGTTTTATTTATTTTTCAGGTTTGTTTTCTACATAATATTAAGAGGAGGATTACAATACATTGTCCTTTTAAAATGAAGTATTGCTGGAAAAGAGAATTAATATATCAATAACTGAAAGTACTGAACTAGCAGACTCTCTTTAAGTGCAGGTAGAAGAAATAAAACTGAAATGAGATAATAAATTGGTGTAATAACTAAAGTGCAGAAAAAGGAAAGGAAATGCATGCAACAAAAATACAGCAGGAGATGAGACACCAGATTGTTTGTTCATGACTTTCATTGCTTTTAAAAACTAGAACAGGCACTCTGAAAACATTTTTTTTTTGTGAACTTTGAATGCAGTTTGATTTAATGAACACGTCTTCATTAAAAATGATTTTTAATCAGAGTACCTAATCCAAAATAAGAAACTATGTTGTTTCCTTGAGGATCTTAATGGATAAAGGTTGTGGAAACTATGATTCATCATCATCCTGAAGGCTAATATGGATAGTAAAAGAGCTGTGTCCTGCATTCCCACCTGAGAGAAGGAGGTCAAATGGAATAAATATGAAGCTACCTGAAAGATGGGCCTTTTCCTGCTTTTTTGTAATATTGCCCATAGACCAATGCAAAGGCCACCAGCCATGCAAACCTTTCTTATCCCTTTTGAGAAAAGCCTTCAAAACAAATCTACTGAATATAGCCTAAAAGTTGAAAAAAAAAAATAAATAAAAGAGGTGTTAGGCAGTGTTACTTTTGAAGAAAATGACTTACAACATTGAGAATAGGATTGGATCAAGAGGTTTAAAGCTTCTTTCCTTCCCCTGGCAACGAAATGCAGAAACTCTTCTCACGTGTCCTGGGCAGGACATTGGATTGGGCAGTATCTGTTATTGACTCAGGATAGGATCTGTTATTAACTGTTTGTGATACCCTGGTTATTAAAGGTGATACTTTTCCTTTTCTTAACAGTGGGAAAGAAAAGCAGCAGCAGTCATGTGAATCATTAGCAAGCCTGGGGGAAAAAATAAAAAGGAAGCAAGACAGACACTGTTCCTTCAGGTTGTCGTTTCCTTGGGTTATGCTCTTTCCTCATCCCTAAAAAATTCTTTGCTCTGCTTTACACTTCTCCAAGATGCACCGTACGGAGAAATGCAGGCATTTGCCCGAACATCCAATAACAAAAACTTGGTTTACTGCTACCAAAAACCTCTGAGGATCTTTGGTTCCCAGCCACTCTTAAAACACTCTCAACACACTCTCAAAACACTCTGAGAGCACAGGGCAGAATTAGCCTTTTCCCAAAGTACAATTGTGGACAGAACATTCTTTTAAAACTTCTCCAGAAGTGGTGATAGCAAGTCCATTTCATGTAATAGCTTCGGCTAGAGCACTCACTCAGGAATTGATTTATATGGTTTTAATTCCCTTTGCTTCCTGAGGAAATTTGAGTTTGTACCATCCAGCAGCCCACAAAATGTTCCTACCGTGGGGTTACCCCGAGGTTAAAGCCCTCACCTTGAGGACTCGAGAGACAGAAAGCAGAATTCATGGGCTGCAGTTCCTGTTAGAAGGACTATTCCTGAACTAAACTTTCAGCAGTTGCGGGTGAAACGGTTACACTAAAATTAAATTAAACATTCAGTGATTCACAGAAAGATGATTAAAGATTCATTAGGCAGCAGACAGATGGAGAGAACTTCACTAAGTATGACTATCACCTGGTGCAAGGCTACATTTGTAAGGGAAAAAAAACTAACTTCTTTCTGCTCCCAGGCTGAGCATCCTGGTACCTAATCTCTTCTTTGGATGTTGATACTTTGGAACAATAGTACTACATCATGAACAAACCCACCATAAAATACTTCTGGAAATAAAATCTGTGTCAAGCAGCAGCAGCAGTCATGGGCTGCTTTGCAAAGAGGAAAGTGAGCCATAAGCTGAGGGATGAGCTGGGTGGATCTGCAGAAAAGTCCAGAAAAGGACAGAGGTGAAGGCCTGGAGCTTGACTGTGGCTGTACTGTGCCTCACCTTGATTTGGTTGATCCTAACCTTACCTTGTGGGCCTGACTTTCAGGTATGATTCATCTCTACAGATTTATCTGGAACCAGTTCAACCCTGGGTGGAAGGCTAAGCAGTTGGAACTACACATGACCGAGAGCTGCACTGTTGGATGCTTGTGTCCTTGGTATGCCTGGAAAGACCAACTTTTTAATAGAAGGCTTAATCGTGTTGGTTATCTTCTATAACAAGAGAGTAGAAAATTAAAAATAGATCTTGAACAAAGAGTGGCTTAAGTCTCATACAGATGCGAAGAGATAACTTTTGAGGTGAATTAATATTTTCAATGTATATGACTTCTTTTATTCATAAAGCAAGTAAAACCTTTTTTTTTTTTTCCCCCCAGAAACTGGAAAAATGTAAAACCAACCCTGCTATAAATTAAAGTGGAAAGAACATTTATATAGCTAATTAAAATAATGTCCCTCATTTATCAACACTTAACCTTTTTGTCCGTGGATGTTACCATGCCAGGCATACAAGCACGTAGTCATCAGTGAGTGTAAAAATACAGGATCAGAGCTACTCTAAGGTCAGCCACAGAAATGGAAAACAATAATTGAGAAAGGGACCAAGCTTATTTCAAACTCTTGGCAAATTGTCCCCTGTCCTATCAGTCACTCAGGTTTTTCTCATGTATCTATCTCATGATACAGGTCATAAGTAAAAATCATTATGTTTATAAATGGAATCGGAGACTTCTGAGTCCTAAGATACATGAATGATAGCTGAGAATGAACAAAAAATGAGGACAGGGCCTGTCAGGTAGCCATAAATTAAGGGATGACTAAACCCACCAGATCAGAAGATCAATAGTGAAAAGGCAAGTAGTCTGGTAAGAGAGCCAATACTGAATACCTGAAAAATTACCCTGCATAGGAAAACGTATTTTTAATGAGCCTTTAAATTCAAAATTTTGGTATCTGTACCTCATTTTCTTGCTTCGTAAATATGATAGTAATATATTAGTCACTAAAAATAGAAAATATTACAACAGGAGGCAACTGAGTGAAAAACAAGTTTCGTAATCATCAAAGAACTGAAGCTGTGATATGCAGTACCGTGAATTGCACATTAGCTCTACAATACGGTGACGTTTTGTGATGCTCCTTCTTCTTGATTAAAGGTCAAGCTTTCTGTAGCTTTACTGAAGATGACAGTTCAGAATGATTATTAAGTTCTACTCCAGCACTTCTGAAAGCTTTCCCATAGAAACACACCCACAGCAGCAGCGTGAGAACTGAGACTGCACGCCTCCGAGATGGGAATCAATGAACCTCTCTCCTGTTTTCTTATTAGCCAAAATGACTACAGAGGTCAAAGTTCCCTTAACTTCAGCAGAGCCCATTGAAAAATCCCGAGGGAAAAATATAAGTGATGAAATCCTGTCATATGAAAATTTTGTTCATTCATAGGAATCCACACAGGCATCGCCACACAAGTGCTGCTCCTACTTAAATCAGTAAGATCTGGATGAGTAAAAGAGGGTAGATAAGAGGGTTGAATTTGCATTTAGTCTCATCTCAGCTGGAGTCTTTATGAGCTTTATGAAGACTGCCTATAGGATACAAACAGTAATTAAAAATCAAAAAGACTCGTAGACACTATGCTTTGTTATTCTGAAAACCTCTCAGACTCTGACAGATTTTATAGTTTGTATGATGATGCTCCTGTACTTGTGGTACAGGAATCACGGCTGAGATCTTGGTGTAAGACAGTCATTAATGGCCTGAGTTCAGAAGTAATATCTTTGTGCTTCTATCTGCAGGTTTCTAGCAGATTGTATTGTATCAGAATCAGCCATTTTAGCTGCCAAATATGTTCTTGATATTGTATTTCCTTGCTTTATTCTATAACACCCATAAGTTACAAAAAAAAAACCCAAACCGCAACCCACAGATAAATACAAAGGTAAAATACTTTCCTTGAAATATTTAAAAACTCTTCCCTGCTTAGAAAAATAAAGGCTAAATGCATCTGGAAAATAATATTAAAAAGAAGAGTATTCATTCAATAATGTGGGGGATTTGAAGGGGCAGCAAAAATTATTTGGGTAAAGAAACCACTAAATAGAATATAATTTATTTTTGGAGGGTAGAAATCAGGAGTAAGAAAAATAATAATAAGCCAAATTTCATCAATGTTTAAGGCATCCAAAAATATGTGGTTTATTGTTATGGCAATGTTAAAATTAAAATACTTGATACAGCTTCCTTATTTTTCATGGTTGCGGCATGTTGAGCTGTATGGAGGAAAAGCTCACTACTTTTGGTAGTATTTAGGTTCAGATGGGGGAAATGACCAATGAACTCTGATAATTCCATTTAGCATGTAATTCTAATGGATGTCTGACCGGGCAAGCCCTTACTCATGGGGACTGTCCTTAGACATAGGGGGTGACGTGGTGGTGGTCTGTCCCTTGCTGTTTTGCACTATCAAAAGTAGACTCACCAATGATATATGACTGCTCATAATCTTCTCAAGGAGTTACAAATCCTCTCCTTTTAGTAAACTGCTTTCTCTAAGTGCCACTATTTGGCACTGGTGAGGCCACACCTTGAGTACTGTGTCCAGTTTTGGGCTTCTCACTACAAGAAAGACACTGAGGCACTGCAGCGTGTCCAGAGAAGGGCAAGAGAGCTGGTGAGAGATACTTGGAATGGTCCCTCATTCTTAGAACAATCACTTTGAGACTCGGTGGAACAAGGAGATGACCCAGGCTCAGAGATGGCAATTCGTCTGCCTTTTCTATGAATGCACCCAGGAAAGTTTGGAGTCAACACATGAAGAACGTCTCATTATCATCATTTCTACTTTTGTTATGAATTTTCATATATGTAAGAAGAATTTAGTGTCGATCAAGTAGCAAGAGTTATAACTTTATCGGTTTTAGCCTGTTGAAAACTATGCCCAAGTGTAACTTAGTTTATGTCAAGCTAAGAATTCAAGCTAAGAATTTTGAGAGTTGAGAGTTATAAAAAAAAAGTCTTCAGTGATGCCTTGTGCCTGCTAGAGTCTGGATAATAAAGTCCAACTGAACTGGTGTTAGTACAGTTAAAAGTAGCTCCCCAACTGGTAGATCTTATTGCTGAAATCCCATTATAGACAAGGTGAGTGGAGGTGTCAGCCTGAAGGTAGAACCCTTACCTTCCTTGCATTCTTAAACACAACAAAACTGCCTTGCAAAACATTTCTTAATGTTGCTGTTTGTTGATTTTTAAAGTGATTATGGCACAGAGGGAAAGATTTGTCTTCAGACAATGAAAGGCTCAATACAGGTCAAAGACTACTTAGTTGTAAGAATATAACAGAAAGAAGAAATTAATGTAGATTTTCAAAAAAGCAGACATGGATTTAAGAAATACTGCAATTCGTAAAAAAAAAAAAGCCCTCAAAACAAAACTAAAAAGAATGTTTCTTTAAGTTGTAGAAAAAAACGAGATACTTTAATAAAAGATAAACAGCGAATAGATGGCTGCCGAAAATTGATTTCAGCTAAAGTCAAGACACAAAGCTTTTTCTATTGAATAAATATAAGTAATAAGTGTTCCATTATACAATAAGCACAATACTACGAGACAGGTTTTCAAAAAGAGTTGTTCAAAAAAATAAAGCAGCAAAATGACTAAGATTTCTACAAATTCCAAAGCACTAGACAAAATCAAAGGTACAACGTAAAATTTGCTTTCTATATGTCCACGATGCTCTGCTCTGCCAACACAGTGGCAGTCTGAGTGCACCTGATGACAGATATTTAAATACTTACATTTCCTGAAAACAACTTAAATCTCTGCCTAAGTAAATAGTCATTTATTTCTCAGACGTGCCATTTAACTGAAATAACTACTCTTTATGACTGTGCAGTTCATTTACTAGGAAAAAATAATAAAATATGAAAATGCTCATCCTGAATCTATTCTTTGACGCAGTTAGGCATCCATAATGTAGACTGCAGTGAAATGCAAATTATTTAAGATTACCTTATGTTTTGGTTGTTATGGAAACAACATAAATCAGTACTATCCTTCTATACAACATAAAATACACTCTGCAAGTAACTTCACAGAGCTGTGATTGTTATTAAAAAAAGCATTCAGGAACATAAGCGACTCAAGAACTCACTTGTATGAATATGTGAGGTTTTTTTCAACATCAAAAGTGTCCACGTTAATAACAATGTCACAAAATTGGAATTATTCAGCAAGTTCAAAGAAGTTACAGGTCTATTTACTATTTCATACCAGAACAAGTTGTGTAGGGTTTTTCTTTCTACGGTCTAAAACTTGAATAAAACTAAAACACACAGCAAGCTAAAGAGGGGCATCTAGAACGAGGTGTGAGATGGCTACAGGAGATGTCCTTCACAGCAATGTCAGGCTGAGCACATTCAATAACAGGCTTGATTGCCTTTGCTCATGAAAACCTCGGTGGCTGCACATCTTTTAACACATAAAGCATTTGGGGTTTATGACAGACACCTCACGGTATAGCTGCTGCTGAAATGTTTGTCTTTTGGAAAAAAAGAGAATAAAGCTGAAAGGTAAAATCATGGTCTATATACATTTAAAGGAATTTGGATGTCTACTCTCTTTCTAGTACCACGGATGAGCAAAGGCTAAGACATGCAGTTATTTCCTAATTCTGTTGAACATACTGAAAGGATGGTCCAGAGACTGGAGCTTGCCTCGTACATGTCCGTCAGTGAACTCTTTCTCCATTTCTTGCCTTCATTTCAGATAAAATATCCACTATCAGTTTAGTGTATGAGACAGCTATGACAGTGATATATGATGTCAACAACAAAAAAAATGAAAAATCATTGCTTACACTAGGGCAATTCTTGTTACCTTAAAACTTAGGCTTGGAGACTACAAAATGTCTGTTTAAAGTGGTGTATATGATGTAGGAGTATCAGAAAAGTGACCAGTCTGTCCATAACAAAACTCTTTTCCAATGGATCTCTCGAAGCTGGGAGCTCACATTTTAGTGTAAACAGGAATGGCAAAGTTTTACCTTTTGGCTAGCCCTGCAACCCTACTTCTCACATAAACATGAACAGTTCAACAGAAGTCAGATGCTCTTTTATCTGAGAAACTCATGCTGAGCTACTGGGGAACGTGATAGCTTGACTCCTTAAGTTATAATGTAGAATAGATGAATCAGTGAAATCAGAACATTACGATATACGTTAATATATGTTTGTATTTAGACAAGACTTGAATGAAAGAAACAAATTCCTCAACAACTTCTATGTTGGAAAAGACATGAATAAATGTAATTTAACAAGATTACTGAGGAATCCCTATGAGACTATGTGAAGAAAAGCATGAAGGCTGAAGGATTTATCATCATATTGTCTTGTATAACTAGTCTCATAGTTCAAGAAACAGTGGAACTGGAGTCACCTGCATTAAGAAAAACTGCAAACTTATAGATTCTTACAAAGGAATACATATTTTTTAATCAATAACATTACATAGGCTACATGAATGGACTCGACAAGAAATCATCAATGAGCAAAAGAGGCCTATTTCTTATGGGAACTTAGTTATATCTAGGTAGAAATATAGACAGACAGACCAATATAGAAATAAAAAAAAGGCTCAGGAATCAGTGAGAGTGACAAGAATTTTTGAGCATTGAACTTGTAAGGCAAAAATGTGTAAGCAATTATTCTCACTGTAGGATCAGTAATTTCATTGGATTTATCACAGAGATGAGCGAGACACGGGAATTTTCAGTGAAGAAGTTCTAAAAAAGACAAAATCCTTCTCAGGCACCCTTAAAAATCTTTCACAGGCAACATCTCTGTGCAGGACAAACAGACAATAATACTCTTCTCCGTGGCATAGGCTCATTAGGCCTTAGATGTAGCAACCACGTAGAACCAAGCTGGATCTAGAAGACAGAGGAGCAGGTCACCAAAGTGCTGAGATACTGAATACTCAACATCCTCCTGCTTAGACCTGAACTGGGAGGTAAGGGTGCTTATGAAGTGAAATGTGTGAATTTAACATATTCAGAACTCAACTCAGGGGAAAAGCAATTGACCTAGAAAGGGCTAAAAGGCTAAGGAAGGTGGATGAATTCATTTTCCATTTCTATCCCATCAGTTACTGTCTTTTCTATGTCAGATCCTGGGTGATAAACACTCTCCTAGAAGTGAGTAAAGCAGTCTTCTCCTGAGAATGGGGAACAGGCTGCTGGATGGCACCCTTTGGATCTGTCATCACATAGATGTCACATCGGCTTTCATGTCAGTTTGCTTTTCCCTCCGTCTCTGGATTATTAATCTGCCTTTCTAAACCCCAAGTAATGCTTAATAATTTAAGGAGTGAATCAGGACCAATTGCCAATAGATTACTTCTGAGTGTCAGTAACTGAAACATTTGGAATTTTAATAAAAAATGTGGGAAACTGAGGTTCAGATTCCTCTAAGGGTTGTGTAAATTTGCAACAGAATAGAGTGGATGTGGATGTTATTTTCCATTGAGTTAGTACTCAAAATGTCTCAGAGATCAGGAAGGTGGACGACTATTTTGTGACAATGAGTTCAAGTGTCCAAGTTTCAGCTTGATCTGAATTATTAGCTGGAAAAATAAACTGTAAAATATAAGAATTTAGGTAATGTCGTACTTGTCGTAAGAGGTTAATGCATCACTTGAATCCCTAGAGACTTACAAGGATGTCAGTAGATCCTAAAAAGGAGTTGTGGGTGCTAAGTATGAGGTGACTAAGCAAAGAGATGACTGAAGATCTTGAGCTATGATGACAGGACATATGTTAAAATCCTCCCGCCGTGTGATGTATATCCCGTATCATATATAGCTGGTACAGTCCTGAAGTTATACAGATAATCTGCCTGTGGTTATTCTAGACAAGAGGCAGCTAAAATGCCCTTATCTCTTTCACTGCAGCCAGAATAAGACTGTAAGATCATCATTATACATATTTGTACATATGTGTAATGTATATGAATATGATGAATATGATAAATGTATGACACTAAGGTTGAATTCAGTTTTCTGAATCTATTTATACAAATTCTCCCAACTGCAAGTACAAACCGGTTTTTTGGTAAACAGAGTTATGTGTTCAGCAAGTCATTAGTACCACCACAAACAGAATTAAAAAACTGCCTAATCCTTCTAAAAACAAACCAGGAATATCTTAATAGCCTTTGCAGCGTGAGGAATACTAACAAATGTCAGCTGATTTTTAGTCTCCTGATGAAGAATGCAACTTTGCAAAGAGAAGTTAATCATATTCCTGTGCAAACGGTGGTGCCAACACTATCATTTTAAATGTTATAAATCCCAAGCTAACATCTTCAAGCACACTATAAAATTAATTTATCATCATTAATTCATAAATGATAATCGTATGCAGAAGCCTTTAGATATTTTATATATTGTATATATATATAAATCCCAGGTGTCTTTTCTGAGCACTCTTGCATTCTCTTGTGCTTCTGTAGTTTCTTTTTGCTTCACTGGGGACTAACAATATGCGAAGGATACAAGAGAAGAGCTTTGGGTTTTTAAGCATAGTACAATACATACATACATGACTTTCATCAGATCTGACTAAAAGTCTTAGAATTCAAACTAATGAAATTTTTTATGCATCCCTGATCAAATTTTAAAAGTACAAAATCCAGAGAGATGTAGTTCCTAGTAGAAGTGCTGACAGAGCTTATGAACGAGCATAATTATTTCAAATATATTAAGCAAATACCTTTAATCAACAGCTGAATGGCAGCATGCTGTGCTAATTATTTCTGGTTGATGATGAGAAGACTGATTGCAATTTCCTCATTAACTTACTTTTTTTCTCCTTCTATATATTTCTCCAAGTTTACGTATTTTCTTGCTATCTTTTTCCTGTAGTGGTATTTTTGAGTCATGAAACCTATTAAGTCTCATAAGCCTACCATGCATATTGAGGAGTCACAATTCCAAACAGGACATGCTCCCATATTTCCAAAAAAGGGTTGTGCTACTCTGTTGCAGTTGTGGTAGTGCTCCAAAAGCAAATAAATCAAAACAACCTTCTGCTCACTCTTTTAAAAGAATTTTCCAAGTCTGGTCAAATAAATTAAATAATCTTTCATTCTAGAAGAGAATATTGTGTATCTAAAAAAAAAGATTTTCAGGTTTGTATATTTTCCCATTGAGTAAGTTTTGGTTATTTTGACCATTTTTATTGATTTTTTTAATAAGGATAAAAAAAATTAAAAAATCACTAGATTTTTTTTTCTAGTTAAAATATATCTCTGTGCCCTTTAAAGACCAAAAGGATGGATTAAAGGAGGAATAAATTGACCCAAATCTCATTGTTATCATTGAATATTTTCATTATAACGTTAAGCATGACCCAAATTATGAGTCAGTAAGTGCATAAATGGTTTCTGTGACTATCTTTGAATTATAATTATTTATATAATTAGGATGAGTCTGCTGTAGATGCCCAGAGACATTTGTCTCATACTTATCCCTGTAAAGTTCTGTCCAGTCATTTGATAAATCCATTATAATCCCAATTGGTTGTCTGCTGATTTATTGATGGATCAGATAATTTGATAATGAATCAGGTAATATCTTAGTGGCATTTCCTACTGGATTAACAAGGTCAGATGATGTAAAATTTCTACCTGATTTCTGGTGATCTCTCCTTGTACAGATGCTCCAATGGCTTTAAGTCAGAACTAAGCAGAGGAACCTTTCAATCTGCAAGCAAAATTAACATATATTGTTTTCTCAAAAGCTTGCCCAAAAGAGCAGCGTGGTGTTATGTCATATACTACTATGATAAAATTTTCAGCAGACTCACATTTTTCTTGGAATCTGGAGGAGCTTGGCCTCTCTTGTTCGAGTCTTCTGGGGAAGAGAAAAATGTCTGTTAAGTTAATTCCTGGAAGAATAACATATTCTTGCTTCTGCAGCCAAAAGGATAATAGATAGAATGATGTCTACAACCTGTAACCCTGTCAGACCCAGGTCAGGAGTGCACAGGGCTAAAGCTTCAGGTCATCCAAACAGAGACAGCTTTAAGTAACTGTTTCTAGACGTGTATTTTGTAGACAGCAGCTTCTGAACTTCTGCCTTCAGTTCACCCATTTCCTTCTCTGTGAATTGTACAGAACACTGGGAACATATTCTTAAGGATTCCACTATGGCACAGCCCTAACGCTCAGTGTTTCTTGTTTAAATAAAAAGCTCACATAACGTTCTGAAAATATCAGGTCTTTCACTTTTCAGTCACACATTTAAACACAGTGAAAAGTTAAGCTAGTGGTTTTTTTTTTTATTTTTTTATCTCCATGAACAGTTATAATCTAGAAACCTGTATGTAGTCGTTTGACTGCAGTGCACTGATTTATAAAAAACAATCCTGAAAGTTCTGGAAAAAAAAAAAAAAGGAAAATGTAAACTATTGATATTTATTTGTTCTGGGCTGGCATAAATACATTCCCAATGTAACAGCTTCTCTCTACAGTACTACGCAGGCCCTGTGCAGTTGCTACATGTCCTGCTGACAATATCATCCAGATCTATGTAACACTGGCAATTAAAAGTGTGGTTTCCACTGGTGCTCCAGGGAATAGTATGTGAATTCATGGTGTCATTCCCAGAGTTAAAGAAATTCTCCTATTAAAGGTGATTTAAGTTGTTTTCATTATCTCTCAAACATAGGCAAAGCCTCAGCCAATTCAAGAGCCAATTCAATTAGTTTCCTTCCACTCATGGTCTTCCAAAAATCATATTGTAGTTAAAAGCCCTATTCATCAGACGGATCAGTCGCAGCTGAGCTACTAAATATCTGTGGGCCATAAAGCCATCTTTCTGAGCAGAGCTACTGTGTAATAAATGTGCGAGTTATTTTAAACTAAAAAAGCTACAGGATGGCTGTTCCAAATGACAGATGAGTAGATACTCATAGGTTTCAGAAATCTCAAGGTAATACTTTTCCTCAGGGAAAAACCCGCTTTTTCTGTAAATTCATTCTTAATAACAAAGTAAAAGTCTATTTTTTCTTCTTGTTAGTTTGTTGTTTGGACTTTTTTTGAGAACTAAAAAACCCCACCTAATTTTGAGCATCACAGTGACATGTACATATGAAAAAACCCTTATAGAAATAGCTTGTAGGTAGTATGGGAACATGACAAATAAAACATATGCTGGGAACACCTGTGCCTAGCCAACTGTCTCGTACAGTTAGGTATTTGGACATATTTGACAAGGATGTATTATGAATGGGAAAGTAATTAGTAAAAGGGTTATTTTTCCTCCAAACTTTCATCTTTGCAGTACTGTTGAAGCTGACTTCAAATAGGGAAACAATCTAAAAGCTGTAAATATAATAAAGCATGATGAGCCATGTAATGTGTCACTCATTTTTATTGCCCAAGAGACATCGTGCACGAAATACTTATGGTCTTGCCTGATCTGTTGCTCATAATCTACATGATTTGCTCTAATTTATTGTACTATGCATATGTCTTGCAGTCTTCTGTTGCACCTTTCATCCTGTTTCATGCCCTTCACCTCCTGACTTTCAAAGGCTGATGTCAACTAACTGCCAACTATTCTTTGATAAAGCAGTGTGGCTTGCTCTTATTAACAATCATTATTTTCTTTATTTTGGGCATTAAAAGCTGTGACCAGGTAAGAAAATCAGGGATTAAATCCTTTAAAAATTAATGTGAATGACTAAAGAAAAAAACATTTCCAATTCACCACTGAGCTTCATTCAAAGGCAATCACTACAACATCCTCAAAATCTTAGCTATGCAAATTTGTGGAGCTTTTGAAAAAGATAAAAAAAAATATGGCAGGGCATTGCATTGCTAGCAAAGCAAACTTCAATGTTCAAAAAAAGTTTTACTTAAATATTTACTTAAATAATTTTTCTTAAGTGTATGGCCAAACTTTGAGGACAAAAATTAGTCAGATTAGAAAAATTTATACTTGTGAAGACTTTGAGAGTTTTTATGTACAAGTGACGAAATGTAACTCAGCTTAGAACCAAAATAGAACTACACTGATGAGAAAAGTCTTCATGTACAGATCTGCATAAATTACATACTTGCCTGAATTATTAGAAGACCATCATAATCAAGGATAGGTTATGTGGTGCTGTAAACACTGAGTTCTGGGTGAGAATCATTTTAAAAAAAAATTTGTTGCCCAATAAGATAAAAAAACCTAAGCAGGGATCAAGACAATGTTGCGGCCCCTATAGCTCCTGTAAACTTGTTTTGTTAGGTCTTGAATCAACAAAAATTGAAAAGTTGACTGACTTTTAATACCTGACCAATTTTATTGAATTCAGTGACAGAACTTATTTTAGTAAAATTAAGATTGATTGCAAGCATGTTCACACAAGATGTAGCAGAGTAGATTGAAAAAATCTTCGCAGGAGAAATTGCAACAAATGCAATATAAATTATATAAATTATCAATAATTTCAATCCAAAACAATGGCTAATATGGATTACAGAATAATAGAAAATAATTTCAAATTAAATGCTCTGCTGTAATGTATAAAGTGACACAATCACCTAATATTGAATACGGGGGAAGAACAGTTTGAAAAATATTTTTTCAGTCTTGCAAAGGATAAAAGGCAAAATGGAAACCAGTTAAAGCTGCTAAATATTTTTTTTTACTTATACCTCACTATTTTCAAATCTAGGATAATAAATAAATTTGATTAACTTAAATTATTAACATGATCAATGACCAAGCAAGTTATTTAAAAATCAATGAGTGATGTTATTTTTTTGCCAAAGGATTTAAACTGATAAAATGTTGTACTTTCATTAAGCTTCTTATTACAGATTTTCCTTCACATTATATATGCTAATAAAAAAGAATTAGTGTGTGAAGGAAGTGTCTATTATATAAACAAAAATTTCCTTAAAGTGGCTTTACTTTTATGATCTTGCACTGGAAGTTGTTACATAATAAATGACAATATTCTTACCAGGGATCAGAATAATAATACTCACGTTTGACATCATTTTCTGATCTGGTATAACCAAGTTGTGGTTCTGATTGAGAAGAATGAGCCATTTTTGTGAAATATCTCTTGATCTCAGTTAATCATTCACATTGGCTGGCTGTACAATGTTTCATAATTTACAGTCTGTGTAGAGAAAAAGGTGCTTGTTTCATTTCTCTGGGTGCATAATGGATGAGAACTGAAATGACTCAGGTGAATGGACACTAGAGGGATGCTGTATATATTCTGCTGTAATATATTGCAGCTACCCTGCAAGTAACAGAATAGGAACAATGTGCCATTGTCCAAAGCTGGAATTTAAGCTTTAGTAAAATTCATCAAGTATATCAAGCGCTTCCTATAAAAGCAGACATGAGGTCGTTATCTTCTATCAACCACCATAAATCAGGCCAGAAGTGCAGCTTTGTGCCTTTTGAATGATGTTTTGGTTCAGAGCATCCCACCACATCTTGCTTTTTAAAGGCCTCATCTACTTAATTTGTTATCAAAAATATAAACCCCACCACTACTGAAAACCTTAAAGCCTTCTGCACTACCCAACTCATAATCTGCTTGGTTGCTGAAGTAAAAACACTTTCAGAATTTAGCTGGACTGTCTTTATCTTGCTTTAAGTTTTGTTACTTTCCGAGGTGAGAGCGGCACAAATTATGAAAGATAAATTACTTTTTTCTTTATTAATGCTTTTTAATATTAATTTCCATTCTTCAGTGTTGCAGAGTTTAGTATTTCAACCCTTCATGGATTTATTCCATTTTATAGGTAAATCAGTGAAAGAGAAGGATCAGAGACAAATGTGGAGACCCTCACACATTGTGTTATTTGTGTTATTTGAACAGCCTCTGCATTTTCACTGAGATTACTTAAGATCCTACAGACTACAACTTTAAAATTCCCCCCTGCAGACATCAAGTGCAAAACTGTTATTCTGATTATCTAAATTATAAGAGAAAATGAGAGAGAACAATGTCTTTTTCTTTGAAAGTTCTTCATGCTTTTAATGGAATTATTACTTTCACACCCTCTTCCTATTCATCTGCCTGAGGACCCTCTGTTTTGCCCGTCAGCTCGGCAAGTTTTAGCTGAGTATTAGTTTTCCTGCCCTGATGGTACCTCTTTTAAATTTTATAAATATGAACACAGATGCCAGACAGGAGACTGCAGAAACAGACTGAGCCCTAAAGGTTTATAATGAGTCCGTACTCTTTCCTCCCTTCATAAATGAACTAAGGAGCTCACGGAGAAAATCATCCCTTTTCCAGTTCGGGGCAAATCAAAGTGGAATGCTGTCACGGGAGGCACCAAATCCAAATCACAGTTGGCACTAGGAGGAGTCAGAAAATTCAGAATGGTTTAACTGCATCAGAATTGACTAAAAGGATTTGGGGAAATAATATGAGAAAACTGAACAAAGAGAAGCAACATTGTGATGTGATATATATATATATATATATATATACACACCTGTGTGCATAGTTGAGAGATTGCATTGGATACCTCAGTAAAAGTAATTTTCATAATTTTTTATAAACAGGGAACATGACAGTCCTTTGACACCACCTTTGTTAAGCACTAGCTAAATTTGAGTTTGAACTCAGTAGTGAAGAAAGGATATTGACCAGAGAAAACCTAAGACATGACAAAAATCCTGGAAAGGTTATAAAATGTGCTGTACAGGGAAAGAGAGTGGTTTAAATTGATGCATTTTGGAGGTAAGCCAACAAAATAAGTGATGTACTGTAATAAAAACAAACCTCTTCAGGGTGGGTAAGAAAGAGGGGACAAGAATTGGTTAAAGTAGCACAGAAGGAAAAGAAAATAAGAGCAGAGGTGATAAGGTGATTCTAAAGAAAGCAAGGGATGACCTGATTCAGAAAATTTAAAAGGAAGGGGAAAAAAAGAAAAGAGCATAAAAAGAAGGTAGGATATAGAAGCTACAATTTAATTCTAGCAAAATTGCTGAATCACTGTCACTAGCTGATTGCACATGCACTGCACGAGGAAAGAACGTGCACAAAGGAAGGTTTGGACAAAATGACCGAACTGTAGCAACGGAAGGATGGGAATCTAAAAGCTATTGTATGCAAATCTCATGTTTGTTATCATCCACTAGAGATTCCTCTCTCTCTCTCTCTAGGATGAAAACCAAGATAAAAGCGCTGTGGTTTAATTAGGGCATGAATTTATTAGCTCAGCTCTTGTGGGAGCTGTGGCAATAAATTGTGCAGTGCATATAAAGACACCTTGCTTCACTGTTTTCACATACTAGAGGAATATGACAGCCATCCTTTCTCCCTTATTCCTGAGTCCTCTTCGTGTTTCTTTTACTAACACCCAACTGCCTGCCCCTTTTGAAGAAGTGTTAAAAGGGATGGGAAGGAGAATCCACTCTTGTTACTCCAGACTGCATAATTAAACCTGTTTCTCAGCTCTGGGGTGTCCCTTCATCTCTGTTCATTTCCAACTCTGATTAATCACGCATTAGAGCATCGTTGGAACTGACAAATGCTTTGGATTCCTGCTTCAAATAAGCCTTCAGATAAGATCTAGTGCCTGGTACCACCTCCCATATCAAATTAACTTTTGAGATACCTTAACAATTTCCTTCCAAATTCTATCATTCTCATCCCTGAATAACCAATTTATTGAACATGACATTTTTGGTGGATGCCCATTAATCCCCCTGCTCCTAATAATTGACACGTTATCTGGCCTTGTCAACCCTGGAGATAACTCACCATATCCTTCCTGAAAAATGTAGCCTCTGGGAACAACTGGCACTAAGAAAAATATCCCTGACCTGTCTTTTCTTTTTTTTTTTTTTTTTCTTTTTTTCCTTAATTTTATTTTATATTAATCCTTTTAATAATCTTGGTAGCCTGTTATCAAATCACATTTCCAGGAGACTGCCTTAGTAAATGGAGCAGGGTCAACTGCAGCTTTCTCTTGCAGAAGCTGAGGAGACCCGGAAACATGGAGGAAGTGGCCAACTGCACCATGCAGGGCAGAGTATTGCCCCTTCTCATCCAGCCACCAGCCAATAAGACTTGGTTTCTTCCTTTATAATGGTCCATCACCCCTTCAGCTCAGCACTTACAAGCTGAGAATGAAAGTATAGGGCTGTCGTCGTTGGACCACAGAAACACTGAAGTGTTCTCTCCACTAAGACATCATATTTTGTTCACAGGGCTGTGAAAAAACAAACAGTGGAGAGGAAGTCCTTTCCCCTCTTTTTTTTTTGTGTGTATACATACAAGATCCAGTTGTTATCAGCTTGATGCTCATATTAAAAATTAGTTGCCTGCTCTTCACCTTCCTAGGAAATCTCAAAGAAAAGGCAGATGTTGATGAGAACATTATTTTACTTGTTAGTAATTAACAACTTTAATGACAATAACTCAAGACAATACCCTACAGTCATTGCTTCATTTTAAGTGGCCCCTCTCTCCTCCAGATCCATCTTCTGCTGGTGCAGACAGACCAACACTCAACAGAATTTCCATTTTTAGTAATGACTATACATTTCACTATATATTAGAATTTCCCTTGTTATAATTTTACACGATTAAATTGACTAGATGCCTGCTCTCAAGTTCCCAACTCAATATTGCAGAAAAGACTCCCATAATTCTCAATTATTTTAATGTTTTTCAGACACCAATAGTTAAATTCACTCCCAATGCCTCAATGTTCCCTTACATAAGAAACTGCAGTTCTGCCTTACAGAAGACAGTACTTCTTCTATTATGGCTGAGAAGCTACTGTCACCTGCACAAAACTCTATTGCTTGTGAAAGTTTTGTCTTTCCCTTGGATAATTTTTATTTTGTTTTAATTTTTGTCTTCTGTGTAGTCTGTGCATCAGTACCGTCTTGCTCAGGTGCCTTTGAATAACTAACCTCATACATGAAGGGAGTGGTTACTTGTTCTTCTATGCTTTTCATTTTTTTGTCAACAGTGATCCATGGCAAAGCATTCTTTAAGGGTTTTTTGCTTGGTTGGTTGGTTTGGTGGGTTTTTTCCTGTCTTACAGATTTCCTTTATTTTGGTTTCTATTCTGCTTTTCTTTGGCACATACTGAATTACTGTTCTCACTTTTTCCCAAGCACTGTCATTTCTTCTCTGCTTAAAGCATCCATAACCTTACCCAGATGGATAGCTTTTTAATAACTCTTCAATACAATTTAAGTAAATTAAAAAACTGTTCTTCAGGTTGTCTCAATCTCTACCTGTCACAGATATATTCTACAGACGGTGAAGTGGCTCAGTCCTCCTGTGGCCTCCAAAAGAACTTCTACAAATCTGACCTGTGTGCTTGCCTTGAGTGCTTGAAAAGCATTTACCTTAAGACAGAAATATGTCCCCGTGCACAGTGTGTGACCTTCCATCTATAGCTGGTGAAAGAGTGGGGAAAATATTCTTTAAAGAAAAGACTACTGTGCTGAGGGTTTTTTTCCTGCATGTGCTCAGGCAACAGCACCGAGAAGCCCTTTCATTCAGGACAGACCGAGGCCAAAGAATCAATCTACAGATCTCTCATGAGACCTGCAAAGGATTTGGAAGGGTTAGAAGGTAGGACCGTTAGGAGGGCTTATGCCTCACAGCAAACACTTCAACCAGTATCCAAAGCACATCAGCTTCGAGGAGCTTGAGGAAGTCAGGGAAGTTTAAGATCTAGGAAAGCTCCTTTGAGCCTCTGCTCTTAGACTGGTGTAAGGCAGTTCTTTGATGTGTCACAGCCATAAAGTTTAAGATATTAATACAGAGATATGGAAGAAACTGAAGTCTCAGTTATCCTCAGTTTGTTGGCATTGGAGGTTTTGGAGTAATTCCAGAAAATGTCTGCATTTCAGGGCTTAGCATGAAAGATTCCTTTGGGAAACAAAAAGAACGATTTTTTTTTTTTTTTAAAAAAAGATGTTAGCACTGTGTAGGTGGTACTCATTGACTCACAGCTTGTGTGTGTGTGTCCTTGTGATGTTACCTCATCACAGAAATGTTAATACTGTTGATTTTCAATTCCCTGGTACGGACACATCAGTGTTTCCCAGCACTAATGAGTCCAGAATAATGCTACTTGAAACTAGATAGTAGCAAGTACTGTAACACGTCTCTTCCACAGCCAGCCTACACTCTGACACATTTTGGGAGCTCCATGGCATGTGGCAGACTGTTTGCTTAGTGCAGATAGAATCCTCCTACAGCTCTAAGTGCTTTACAGACCAAGGGAAGCTTTGGTGCATAACTGTTCCTATCAAACAACCATCATCTATCAAGGTAATGTATTATCTCTCCAAATGATTTTCCTACAGTGCTCAAATTAAGACAAGTTGTTAAAACGTAAAACTTCAAAACATTTTTTTGCTCAGGACTGATTTTTTTTTTGTTTTGTTTTGTTTCTGTTTTGTTTCTTCAAAGCTTTATAATCACATCAAGAACCAATAGGCTAGGACAAGCAACGAGTTGTTGCTGGTTCAGAAAACCATTCTGGGTGTGAACTGTGAACTCCTGCTGGTAGACTTCATTTATTGGCAGAGTTGACAGTAGTTGTTGTTTCATAAAAATGTTGTTAGAACCATTAGCCCACAGAACATCAATGTGGCAAAATTTTAATGAAACCTGAAAATTATGCATGTTGGTAATGCTTCCACTGAACGGCAATTTCATAAAAGTGAAAGCTGCCTCATTCAAATATATTCTCAATAACATATCAAGGAGTAACGCGTGTTTTTAGTCCAAAAACTGATGTTGAAAGAAAATGCCCCATGTCATAAACAGGGAAGGAGGTGCGTGGGAATTCCACTCGTATCACAGATTCAGCAATTAAAATAATTTTCTCTCTGTTTGTCTTAAATGAAAAAGGAAAAACCTTCTCAGAAAATACAATTGGAAAGTTACGGGGAGATTGATCAGGCTCAAACTGATGGGCTGAAGCTAAGCCTCTAGAAGTAGATATCATTAGGCAGAAGAGAACACTTAAACTACCTTGAAATAAACAGGGTCACATCTAGATTCAGGAATAAATTAATCTGTAGATTTGTTGACACAGCACACTGTTCCTTCCTGGCACAATGTGACAAGGGGAAATTAGACAATATATAATATTTGACTTCGATCTGATTTGCACAAAGCATAATATTGTACTTTCTCTTCCTTCATTTATCATATCCGATTTCATCCCAACTTTTCAGCATTTATTTAGTTCCCCCTGCACACTGTTTAAACAGACTGAATTAGTAAAGAATGCGGGGACTAGTTGATGAGTTAAAATGAATTATATATATTCATGCCAGAAAAGAAATTAAAACCTTCCAGTTAATGTACAGCTAGAAAAACATTTGTGCCATAAAGTAATAAGTGGATTGAATAAATGTCGAGATGGGTTTAAAGAAATTGAAAAACTCTCATCAGAGGCAGTTGAGTGTGGGAGGTATAGTGCATCTAATATGGAATGGAATATTAAATAATAAAGTTAAGAAGAATAAAGTTAAGCGCGATGAGAGAAATGTATGTAGTAAATATTAGAAAGTATATCAAAGCTCAGATAAATATTACCTCTCACCCCTACATAAGATTCTGAAGACTGCTAAGAAAGGACAAATGTCTTAAAAATACAGAAAAAATAAGTAATTGCCCACATGGGCAGATCTTGCCCGGAAAAATAGTAAATTTTTTCATTCATTTGAAATTCTAAAGGAATGTCAAGGAAGAGATCCTAGAAGCAGTGTTACAAGATGTACCTTTGGTGGAGAAAGAGTGTGAAGGAAAAACTTCATTACAAGTTGATTAATAAATTACAACTAAATAGAATTAGTCAAAACTACCGTGTCAGGTTGGGGTCTTCCACTGCTGGTGAGTCTTACACAGGGGTGTAAATACAACCCCATCTCTAAAGCCCACGACTCGTACCTACAGCTCATGCTGACAAAGGCAGAACTTCAATGAAAGAGTTTTTCGTATTCTTCAGGCAATTCCTCATCAGGGAAGCACAGCAATTACCTTGTGTTTTAGAAATCTTATTCCTATAACTCAAACTATTCCTTTCTTAGGAGTTTACAATAAAAAGGTAAAAATGCAAAAATACAGTCTACTCAAACACATACAGGACTCCTTAGTTTAAGGAGAACACTTACTCCATCTTTATTCTCCTTCTCATTATACCCTAAACATGGATTCCATTACAAAAATAATCTGCTATATGGGAAAACATGGGGAGAGTGATATATTTTAGCCCTTATAGTATTTATATGCCTGATTTCAGTCAGGATTACTCTAAAATGTTCATTAAAAAATGTCTCAGCACCTAGAAATCTAGAGGTTCTGAACTGCTGTTGCTGCAATAGTCTCATCTCACAGAATTATCTGCAGCCACTCATATCAGCATGGCCTGGATAAATATTCTGAAATATGATAAAATGAGTTCAAGCATTTTGTGAGAGCTGTGATTGTGCTGTGAAGTGACCTGAGCAAAACCAAGAAATGATGGGAATGATTGCCTCTACCTGAAAGTCATACTTAACATTAAAGTGGAAATAAGAATGTGTACTTAAAAAAAATCTAAGATATTTCACTGCAGCTGTATGGGGTAGCTTGGGTCAAGAGTGTTATGTAGGTATCTGCTTGCCATAGGAAAGATCAACAGTTAGAAGATATAAATATGGATCTGTGAGGTTAAAGGAGGGAAATATTTTTCTAGGACAGTGAAAAAAAAGTGGTAGGTTTTAAAATTTAGGTTTGTGACTCTTTCTATGCAGTAGGTCAAGCATTATGTCTGTACAGGCTGCTCATCTCCATATGCAAAGTTTATAGACAAAATGAATGTGTGCTCTGGCTAGATTGTATGTTTACCCTATTAGAAAGTATAGAAAAGACTTTAATATAAAAAATATTATTTTTTATGGAAATGTAGCACAGCTCAGCTTACTGTTTATACACTAGAACATTTGCACATCCACGTGTACAAGCTTCTACCTAATTTCAGGGGCATCTTTCATCTATATTTACTCCTTTGTTGCTTCGCATATTGAAATATTACTAACCATCATGATTCCAAATAGCCATTGCATCCTCTACCTTTAATTTACTGCAATAGACCACTTTGGAATTCCTCTGCTTAGTAAGGAAATGGCTGTTGCACACTGAAGCATTTTTCAGCATGATCTTCTTGCTAGGCTTCAGGAGAATTAAAACAAGTTTATGATTTCCCCTGGTATCTCTTTGATGCAGCTTTGATTTGGTAAACTCATCATATCACATTATGAAGGCGACATCAGTAAACCTCCAGCACTTACCAACCACAGACACCATCAGTTCTGTAGATGGTCTCTGCAGGAGTACAGATTAGACTTTTGCTTTAGAGTTATATGTGATTCCAGATACTACTCTCTTCTACTCGGTCAGCAGAAAAAGTCTAATTATACTGTAGGCACAGTCAACGAGAGTCAGCAAAACAAAACTTATTATGTATTACAAAAAACCCAGCAATAAACAGCTCACACAAACTCTTTATGGAGTTACAGAAAATAGGTTCTGTATTAGCAGAGAAAAAGTTCTAACTTGCTGTCACCTTGATAAGCTCTTGAATGATTTTTGTTTTCTTTCTTTGGTACATTGATATTGCAATTTCATACATTCCCTTTTATATTATTTTGGCAAACTTTCTCTGTTATAGACATTGTACAGAAATGTTACTAAAATACTTGAAATTCATTAGCTCATCCTCCATAAAGATGTTAAATTTAGCAATACATGTTGGGTGTGGCTTGGGTTATTTTCTCCCTGTTCCACAGAGCGAAGAGGACGAAGGAGCAGTAGAAGAACACATGCATAGTCCTGCTTACCCATAGTCTGCTGTCCTCTCCTTCTGCCTCTGACTTCCAATAATCTCTGTAAGGGCGAGCTTCACCCGGACAACGCGGAGAGAGGCGGCGGTGAGTGCTCCAGCTTTAAACTCGAGCCGCAGGGGCCTTCCCGGAGACGGAGAGGCCGAGGGAAGGCAGACAGGCCCGAAAGGCCTCGGGTATCACGAGAGGGAGCGAGAGGTCACGTGTCTGGGGGCGGGCAGGGCGAGCCGCGGCACTTTTAAAAGAGGCAATGGCACGAGCTTCACCCGGACAACACGGAGAGCGGCGGCGGTCAGCGCTGCCGCTTTAAACTCGAGCTGGAGAGGGCCTCCCGCAGGCGGAAAGGCCCAAGAGGACTCAGATATCGCGAGAGGGAGCGAGAAGCTGACGTATCTTGGGGCGGGCCGCAGCAGGGTCAGAGCGCGTGCCAGGCGCGCGTGAGAGCAAGGGCGGGCATCTTAGTGCGCAGGCGCGCGTGCGCAGAGCGGGCGGGAGCGGCCATCAGGGGTCGGTCCCCTCCTGGCGCCAGACAAGAAAATGGCCCCAGCTCGTGCAAAATGCCCCACAAGGAAGAATGTGGAAACTCAGACGGAGCTTCCACAAAAACCCGTGTCTGTGCAGGGCTCCGGCTGCAGGGAATGCCTTAGCCTGGCATGTGTTCCCCATGGAGCCCGAGACACCGCCTGTGTGCAGTGTGATCAAATAAACTGCCTGCTCAGGGGGTTGGACTGAAGGAGGAGGGGGACAGACTTAGAATTATTAGAGATGGTGAAAGCGAAATAGATCGGTGGAGCCGTACCCTGAGCCACAGGCGTGGGGCAGAGGCTCT
>JAOTQQ010000012.1:124625801-124644088 GCA_026546715.1 Gallinago undulata
AAGAAGTTCCACCTAAACATGAGGAGGAACTTCTTTACTGTGAGAGTGGTAGAGCCCTGGAAGAGGCTGCCCAGGGAGTGGTGGAGTCTCCTTCTCTGGTTCCAAACCCTCCTGGACAAGTTCCTGTATAACATGCTCTAGGTAGACCCGCTCTGGCGGGGGCGTTGGACTAGATGATCTCCAGAGCTCCCTTCCAACCCCATATGGTTCTATGATTCTATGGTTCTATGATACCTTGCCTAAGCATAGGACCAGGTGCCATCTGAGATTTTACTGAGGCAGTGCCTAGGCAGGTCCAGCATCACATGGAAACAGAGCAGGTGATGGGCGGTGTGTTTAGACATCTGAAAGAAGACATTGACCACCAGGGAGGCTGATATCACCTCCGTAAAAGGAAATGACTCTGTATTAATGCAAAGAGAAGATAAAACACCTATAGAGACAAAATTTTTCCACCAAGCAAGTGCTAGCTTTCCATAAAGCAAGAGAACCCTTTTCTGACTTCAAACTAAAGGATAAAGAATGAGGAGAGAGGCTAGGATAAGGCATCAGCTACCTCTGTCCTTCTCTAACAAGTTAGAATGTCTGTGCTGTCTGATAAATTATATCCAAATTAAATCTAATTATCCTAGGCTTTTTTTTTTTTTTCCTGGTAGTTTTTATTAAAACAGGAGATGCAGAAGGAAACACAAAATCTGTTAGAAAAGTCCTGAAGTGCAGCAAGCTGCTTGACAGAGATTCAAGCTAAGCAGTCTCTCTAAAGCTTGCAAACTCCCTGCCATTTGCCCGGGAGGCTCAGGATGAAAAACAGCCTCGAAAGCTGCCAAATTTTTATATTTATGATTGGAGAAAGAGCTTTTTCATCGGAGGATAAGTCGGAGTGAAGGAAAACAAGTTGTACTATGTAGTTTGTTCTAGCCTTCTTTTCCTGGATTTTACATAGCCAGTAGAGCTGACCTCTATCTCTCTAGGTCACGAGGATCAAATAATTTGGTCTGGATTTAAATTCATACACCTTTTTTTTCAGATGGGAGGGACGTTAGAAGACAACCCACACAATCACCAGTGAAGAATAATGACATCCATGATGGACTTGTTCTCTCGTCTGACTCAGTCTACCTATATTAATTCTAGCTTACTGCAAATTAGTCATGCACCATTTCCATCTGCAAGGGAGGGAGATAATTCCAAGTTGAGATGTTTTAGCAGAAACTACAAATACAGACAAGACAAAGAACAAGACCACAGAACTGATGTGCAAATGGCTCATCACTAATACAATCTTCTTGAATTTCCATAAATTTCACTCTGTGGAATTATGCACCAGCATAATATGTGCTCGTGTACTCATTTACTCATGAATTTGTTTGGAGGACTGAAGTTGTGGGAAGACAGAAAATGAGGAATAGAAATATCATTCTGCACATAATTGCTTTTACTCCTAATTCACTGGCTTAATGCTGGTTTCATAAAAGCAATGATGAACTCGTTTAGTATTATTGTGAATGTCATGAGTATTTCTGGAGGATTCTCATTCAGCATTAATTAACTCTGATCATTATTTTAAAGTGTTCGTTGTTATTTCTTGCTGACACAGCTAGCTATTTCTTGCTGTTGTGTAATTTCTGATGGTATACTTTTAAAAGATTTCTTTGCCTCATTTGAATTTCTTCATCCTAATTATGTATACCCATTTCTAACTGTTATTGTTCTAGAGGGAAAAATAAACAGACTTTTTATTCAATGAAAATATTTTAATTTTCTCTTTACATCATTGTCATTGGAAATTATCATATGTGTATTTTTTCATATAAACCATCAATAAACTGTAATGTACAAGGTATCCTTTTTATGATCTGCATCAGAACAAGCTCAATAACTTTCCATGCCACAGAAGAACTTTTAAGTTTTTTAAACTTAACATGAGGTTAAAGAAATATAAGGAAAAAAAGTGCCTCAGAGGAACATCCTTTTTTTTTCCCCTGAATTTTTCTTTAAATAAGAAATTTTCAGATAAGTAAATATGGTAGGAAAGAATAGAGTAGTCTTCTAGATGGATTCCTAAGTTTAAAGTGAGAGAAAAATCTCACCTCTTATCACTTAATGATGGAGAAAACTGAAGGAATGAAAAAGAGAAGGGAATAGTGTAAAGCAAGTCAGAGTTGGAAAATAATGGCAAGGAAATCGAGAAACATGATGTGCACTGCTGAATGCTAAACTGGTGGTTATTTTCAGGAAAAAGTCCTATGACTAAATCCTCTGTGAAAGTCAAGAAACGTCAGTGCTTTGCAGTAGATTTTATTTGCCCTGACTTTGTTTCTAAATTTTGTTTGTTTACTTCTACAGCTGTGCTTTTCTATTAATCAGGTGTTAGGAGGACCAGTCCAGCTTCTAGTTAGGAGGACCAGTCTTCTAGTTCTTATATTCTGAGATTTAAAATTTTGAACACTATCTCGTGAGCTCATTGCTTACTATTTTTAATCTCTATGAGCTAATATATTGAGGGGGTTTTTGTTTGCTTTTTAATATGAATAAAGTTATCTGTAACTGATATTCTGCTAGAGAATGAGAACTTGTTTGGCCCTGTCTATCTGTAGAGGAGGAAATAAGGACATACCCTTATGTTGATCCCACAGATAATCTCAGCCAAAAAATCATAAAGTATAGTGGGCAAATTGTATCATCAACCTCCTATAAAATAGTGTTAGGTTTCTCTGAAATCAAATGTCTTTCATTTGCCAGCAGGGAAAAGAATTTGGGTGTGTTTCTGCATATTAGATGGTCTATGTGTTATGATTTCTAAGCATTTATTTACAGAACTCATAACGTGTTTTCTGTGGATGGAATACCCACTTGTGACCATATACTCTAAAACATGAAAAAGTGCTGAAGTCACATTTATCTGGAGAAACAGCAATATTAACTACTTCTCTAATATATTGACAAATTAAATGGATAAATCAAATAATAAAAAGGACCCTTAAACACAATAATAAAGATAAAATATTAAAACTAAAAAAAAAAACCAAACCCAACCAACCAAATAAGCAAATAAGTGCTAGGGTTTAGCTTGAAACTGGCAGCTTCAAAAGCTGCATTTTAGTTTACCAGCATTTATGTCCTGGTTTTCACTGTTAAGGGTCTATTGAAAATCACAGATTTCTGAATGAAATTCTTTTTCTTTATTTGCCAAGTTAACTCTTTACATTTTCTTTTATATAAGAAAATATTATTCCAGAATTTGGCAACTTCATAGCTCTTCTTACCTTTGCAACATTTAGAGAAATTTAATTTACATAAAAGTTCACCTCTTAATTTCATCTGAATTTTTATATAACTAGATATAGAACCAAGGTTTCAGTTTTTTTCCTTAGGTCAATAACTCTATTTTGTGACATGTATCTCATTATAACCAGTGGAGTAATGTTTGTAAAAGGTTTTAACAAACCTCAGCTATAGTAGTTACCATAGAAACAGGATTAAGAAAAAGAAATAATGTAGAAATGAAGTTTTTTCTGTAATAGGAGTTAGTAGAACTAAATAAAGGATATTACATTAAAATTTTTTCCCTATTTTATGCCAGTTAGCGATAGCCAAGGTAATGAGCTATTTTATAGTATTGCCTATGTATCAGTCTTTGCCTTAACATTTGTATCATCTTCATCTATTTGTAAATTAAATACATTTCCTTCAGTACAAAACTTTGCATTTTGCAAACCTAGAAATGTCTAGTTAAGTAATAAATAAAATCTCTACTGAAACAGCAGTCAACAAGGAGGCATAATATTTTATCAAATCAAAGTACCTAATCTATTGCTCTTCTAGGTTAGATTGTCATGCAAAGAGAAGAGATTTTTACCTATGAAAAGAATAGGATTAATTTTATTTTCTTTTCATTTTAAAGTCAGAGATACTTCTCCTTGAGACCCTGAAAACATTTGGATTATATCTTTCCATCATTTCTTTCCATACATGTTTTAAATTTAAAGATTTGAGGGAGCCTGACATTTTCTAGGGAAAACAAACAAACAAAAAGGAATTTTGTAATCTGGGTAAAATAAAACACTGGTTACAAATTATTGGTAAATGTCTTATGGGATCTATATTTTTTTTTTGCTTTTAATGAGAGAATATTTTGCTTGAATACACAAAGCACAGTAGGGAACCCTCAGTCTTCCAAGTGTATTGAAACTGGAGATCTGATGTTGCAAATTTTATTCCCATGATTAATTTCACTAAATTAGGTGAGTCTCTTCATTAGCTTAATTAGATATTTAGCAATGTTTTCTGAACAGCAGAAAAAAAAAATCTCATTTTAATACGAAATTATATCAGTGCTAAAGATTTGAAATTCTTTAGATTTTTGGTCTATTAGAAAACGCACTGTGGAATTTTACTGGACTTCCAACCAACACTTCTGGTGGTTGGTGGTACCTTTAAAAAAAATATTCTTTAAACACAGAAGTCTTATTGATGTCCCATCTGATATCTGATGCAGAGCACAGTCCTGTCGTATGCAGAGGACAACCCCAGGAGGAATCCAAACTGCAGTTTTCACAAGGCAGTGAGGTTACACGGACAGTCACAGAACAAAGTTGATTTGACTTTTTATTCTGGTTTTCATTTCTTCTTCCTCAAATATAATTTTTTTTGCTTTGAGTTAAATGTATACTCACGGCAACATGTTCCTGTGAAAAGATGTAGTTGTGGGAAACCTACCTTGCTCTTTAAAAACACTTTTAAATTGAAACCTTCAGATAACCCTACAGTTTTACTGTTTGCTTTTTTGATGATCTTTCAATATTTTAGCCTGTAATGTGAATTTATTTCTTCTCAGCAGTGAATTTTTCTTTCCAACATACTGAGAGTTTTCTGTAAGAAACTAAGAGTTTTATGTAAGAGAGGGACTCTGGAAATGTTACCAAAAGAACTAAGTGGGTCTTTTGTAGAGCAGAGTGGTTGGCAATAGCATATGTAAACCTAAGAAGTGAGTAAAAGTAAATTAAAAGCACCTTGTTTTTAAGTTAGTTGTTTGTGTTCACTCTGAGCAGTTTTTTTCTGTCTTAGAGCAGAAACATCCATTCCAGATTTGCTTAGAACTTCACTTGAACACCTACAAAATACAAAGAAAAATCTTGTTTATGGAGCACATAATGTTTTGCTGTCAGCTGAATGCGTGGTGGTTACAGATTTCACTCCATCAGATATTTGTAACAAATATGATTGTTCTTCAGAAGAAATTTCTAGGAGGCTTTTTAAATGTAGCACATGCTGATGGCAGATGCCATCAAGCTTTTAATGACCGTGAGACGTACCTTACAGCAGGATTAATGCATATATATATATATATTCAGCTGCCTTTATTTTATTATTAGTCTTGGTCATTTTCATTTTAGGAATATCTGTGGTACCAATTGGCTTCATATTTGTTGTAACCACTGGCTGGCTGTGTTGTTACTATCTTTTTTCTAAATAAGTACTAAGCATTTTTGGAGAGTGCAGTTAATATTTTAGAAACTCACAGTGCTCTGCAACTAAAAGTACAGGTTTCTCAAGTTCTTTCAGGTTGAAAATTTATCCCTTTCCCTCTTCACAAAAGGCATCTGGAAGCTGCCCCACTTCTGTTATTCTCTTGGCTCCATGAAAGATAAACCAAATGTTTTATTTCGTGGTTTCTGTATTTAAAAAAAAAAGAAAATACTTTCCTTTAGAGGTCTTGTCTTGTTTTAAACTGCATTTAAGTTTCAAATTATGTTCACGTTCAGCAATATTGGGATCTCTTTTCCTCAGCATCCTTTGCTGTTTCACTGCTTTGTTCCACAGTACATTTGAAGTTTAATTCCTGTGGGTTTCTTTCTCACAACCACCTCTGTTCGAGGTTTGTTCTTCAGGGCTGTTGTAGTTGAATGCACTGGACAAATGAAAAGAGGTTTATTTGCTATTGCAACCTGGAAATTTCTGGAAGAAATTGGTGCCTTAGTCTTGAGGAGGACTGGAGTCGCTATGTCAGTCTGTTCATAGAACTAATCATCAGCTAAACCCTAATCTTGATGGTTTTAAGGTTAGCAGCATCACACCTCATATATGTATTCACCTATGCCCATGAATGCACACACACAGATTTTTACATGGAATTTTAAATTCCAGCAACCTCAAGGTTGTGCAAGCACTATGTTACAGGAACAAAAGGACTGCCCCACTTTAATGACTATTTAATTCTAGTTTCCATGGAAATGCTTTGAAGGGGAGAACTCTCTGAGTGACTGCCACTGGCTACTTAAAGGTAATGGAAAATGTCATGTGTGAAATAATAAATAGACAGAAGCAGTGACAAACTGACAAAATTACTAGATTGAGTTATTTGAAGTAACATGCAAATGATATTGCAGGAAGGGAAAATGTAAAAAAAAAAAAAAAAAGGAAATTTTCCCTACAAGGCAAAAAGCAAGGTAGTCGATAGATAGTTTTTAACAAGCAAATTTCCCCATTTAAAAAAATCTGAAGGATTGACTTGAAAACATCTGTTTGTTAACATCTGTGGCTTTTTTAAGAGATGTTTCACATTTAATGGTAGTTTTATTTAAGGAGGAATTCTGAAAGCTATGCTTTCTATCATACTGATGGATCTTACTCACCCGAATTTCAGTCATAGTATAGACAAAGGATTAAACATTTAAGGAATGGATCAATTCCAATGGCGTTTATCATAAGGATAGGGAAAAAACAAACAAAAACATTTATCCATTGTGCATGTATACTCACCAAATATCCAACCAAAGAACAGTAAATTATATACATATGGGATCTGTTTTTTTTGGTGGCTTGTGGGTATTTTTTCGATAAAAATAACAAGAACAGCAGTGATTTTTTACAAGATGCAAAGAATTCTGGAAAGAATTTGCAATGACCATTTTAGAAACTCTTTGGAGGGTTTTTTTTCTATTTGGAACACAAATCCAAACTTACCACAGCTCTAAGGGAACTGTCCAGTTCTACTTATTTGATGGCAGACTCCATTCCAAATGAGAAATGAGATTTATCCAGGAATAAGGAGGAGTAACTTGCAGAACTATTTCAGGGTTGACTTCGGACTTCAGTCCAGCAGTCAGTAATTTTAAATTAAATAAAACGAGGGGTGAGGGAATACTACTTTTTTTTTCTGTGATGAAGGACAACGGATAGAGCATTAAAGCAGCACAAGCTGCTAATTTCATATCTGAAAATTCTATTTTATACCAGTTACATTGTTATAATTCAATATCATTAATAAATAGCTAGGAAGGGTTTACAGACACAGATATTTATGTCTGTGTGTGCACATGTATGTGTTTCTGAACGCGGTTATTACGTAGAGGGAGGTATCAATGACATCACAGTAAGGAGATGCGTAGAAGTGAATAGTCACAAAGCTGTATTTTGACATTAAAAGATAGCAGAGGCATGCGAAATACAGGAGCAGAAGGATAATAGCATCCCCAGGGCTAGTCACACTAATGACCAACTGCTGACACGGAATTGTGTGACAGCCTAATGAACCCACTCCCATCTGATGGCATAGAAGAGCTCGCTTTAATATATAATGTATATATATATACCAGAACCAGATAGTTGTGCTGGCACCACAATTCAAAATCAGATCAAGGGAACTAATCAGAGCAGTTAGAACTAATAAAGACATCAGAACTAATAGCAGAACTGATCAGAGCTCTACAGAACTGGCCTGTATTGTACTACAGGATGTAGTATCCATACTACAGTATGTCCTACATACATACTGCTTTATTATCACAAAAGGGAACTGGTTTAAGGTTTTGCTAATTGTGTTGGACTGGTCTGGTGAACAGCCTTCAAGGACTAGTCGTTAAATCTGAGTGCAGCACTAAGTAGTTGAACCCTGATTTGAATGCTGCTTTGGGAAAAGTGGGAGAAAGAACACCAGAGTTGAAAAACAAATGTATAATACAGCAGGTCTTGCCTTGCTGTTGCTCTGTTTCCAGATTCTCTAGCTCGAGCTCTGCTTCTAGCAAAGGTCCCCTTAAGCACCCTGTCCCTAGCAGCAGAAACAGTGACCCTGTGCTCTCCTGGTGTCTCCCAGCTATTCAGGACCACCTCAGTGGCAGGAGCAGATCCAGCTACGTGTCTCCTCACTGAACAAAGGCAAGGACTTCTTGTGGAAGAGTGATAAGTGGGCTTGGTTTTCCTAAAACAAGCTCAGGAATAATCCTAATTTTATGTAACTGTAGGATTACAACCGACCTCATCGTACCTGTAGACACTAAAGAATGTGATTTTGTGATCTGTTCTGATACCTGTACTCAAAATGGTTACTTTTTGAAATTGTGAAGGCCAACAAGGGCATTAGAGTGCATGATTTCACAGACAGTTGTGTTTAATACAGATGAAGAGTAGTTTATTGGTGTTCAAATGAGTTTCAGGTATTTTGAGAGCATATTGGTGGGCACTGTAACTTTGTCAGCAGAGAACAATGACACTGTTGATAGAGCCCTTAATGTTATTTATGTAACAGTGGATGTAGACTGTGCAGACATCTTTAGAGAGGACAGAGCTGCAGAAATGACCTTAAAACTTGAACAAAATTGCTGCTTTCCTCGTTTAATGATAGTCACTTTTTTTTTTTTTTTTTTTAAGCATTCAAACATTTGTAACTTCAGCAATTGACTCGCTGAAATTCCAGGTTGAAGGTAATACCAATTCTCTATTTTCTTCCCAAATGAGCATCAGTAGAGGAAAAAATAAGTTCTTTTGAAAGCATCACTGAGTTTGTTCTCTTTGTCCATTGCTTATGGCAGGCGTCATCTACTTTGTTGTGAATTTGATTCACAATTACAACGAAATAATACTTCAAAGAAAGACAGCAAAAGGCCAGATGCTACAGTTTTGTGTGCTACAGGAACGTTATGTAGAGCCAGCTGTATCAAATAAACACAGGGTGTTTTTATAATGCTATTGTGCTTCCATATGCTCGGTCGTATACGCAAGTAGCTGAACAATATACATATTATTCATACAGACATACATACATACATCTGTATGTACCAGTTCTGTCCACTTTCAACAAAAAAGGAGTAGTTTAATCAGGAAACTTAGCAGCTGGAATCCTTTATTCTATTCTACTCATGGTCCAAAAAGTCTCTGGTTCTGAGAATCCTAGCAATATTTAAAATACTACAGTTTCATTCTCTTATTTCTCTATAAAAAAACCACAATTGGACAGAACCTGGGAGGTTCTGAGTGTTTCCCTTAAAGGCAAAACAACCTATGCTCTTAAAATTTAAGAACTAGAGTTTTTCAGTGAGTTACAATGACAATAGTAATGATATTAGCATGTATTTTTCAGTAAGAAAACACATTTTCCTCTTAAGTGTTTGTCAAAAGAAAACTACAAGCAAGGGGTAGGAGTAAACTGTGACAGCCACAGTCTGAACAGAACACTGACTTTGATGCAGGAAGTGATGATACCTAGGAATATGCCTTCCCTTTTTCCTTCTATTTTCTCAGTCAAGTCATGCTTAACGAAAAAAATCTGAAGGAAAATGTCACAAAGTACAAAATCAGGTGAAGATACTATTAACAACATTAAAGTCATAATCTCTGTAAGTGGATCTCTGAGTTTGTGGAATAATAAGAATTTTTGTGTTAATATATACCACAGTACGCAATGTAGGATTTACAATAAACCTGGCCAATAGAAAATGTATTATTATGATTTTAAAATTAATTGCCATTAATTTTAATTCATTTATTGCTAATTACTGTAACATTCAAATCAGCACAGAAAATGGTAACGGGGATTTCCAACTCCTTTGATATCATATTGTTTGATTGGTGTGAAACTTGTTACTGTAAAATATGAGGTAGCTGTGCGTGTTCAGCATACAGAAAGGAAAATGTTACAAAATTCCTGCCATGCCTGTGAATTATCTACCATTGAAATTCAGGGTACCTTTCACAAATTTGTGTCTGCTTTGAATAGTTAATTATATTTTAATTGGACTTCATTCTAATTTAATTGTTAATGCAAACAAAAAATGATTACTTAAGAAATGAATATTCCAGAGATTAGCTTGTCAAATAAATCCAATAATATACATGTATTCATGATCAGTGACACAATAAACTTGTATTTAATTTGGCATAGACTTTCTTCATCTTCTTTCTACTTTGTCTAAATCAATATTACCTTTATGAGACTTGCAGTTTGATGAGATGGTACAAGTGTTGAGCATTGGATGTGATTTGCCCTGTTCTTAACAAAAAATAAAAGGGTGTGGGAGATAATTCATTTGTGCATCCTTGAAAAGAAAGAACTCTCCTTTCAGCTTCATTTTTGTAGTTATTATCTAAAATCTGCAGTTCCTGGATTCCTTATTTACACTGAGAAAAAGCTAAGCAGATGATTATTAGACATTGAGTATAAAAGTTCTTAAATAGGTAACTGACACCTTTGGAGTAACAAGATTTCACATCAAAAAATAGCCATTTTAGCACATGATAACAAAGCATTGGGGCAAGTGGCTTCACAAAAAAAAATACATAAAAATAATCTGTCATTTGCAGTAATTATTGCCTTAAGGTTTCTGCTCAGGCTTGATGAAAGTAATCAAAGAAAGAAATATGTCCATTATTTTACGAAGCCTAATTATTACTATGAGAAAGAGGGCAAATTCAGTATCCTTTCTCTATTACCATTTTTCAAGCGTGTGTGAAATTTTCCTGACTGGGAAATCAGCATTTGGCTGCTGTTCCTTACTGACTGCACCAGAGCAGTGTTTATCACAAAAAGGTTTGTAATGACTGAAGTAATTACGTTAACATTTTGCTTATAAGTTTAGATATATCACATCTATTTAGTAATTAAAAAAAAAAATGTGCCAAATAGTGATACTGTAGAGTCTGCAGTTTCAATTTTATCTACAAGTCTCTGGTTTAGGCAACCAGTAGCTTCAAGGAAACACAATGAATATTAATTAAGTTTTCAGCTTGTGCTGAGATTTTTAATATGTTCTATGTTTTGGGGAGGTATCACACTAGTGCATTTATCCTCAATTAGCAGAAACGTCAGTTAGTGGATAAGATGAGTACAATCTGATGCTAATCAAAATTTCCTAATCCCTTCTTATTATAAAGGGTTGGCAGTAGAGAACTGAAATTCACCAATAAGGTCGCTCAGCAAGAAAGCACTTCTGATTATGGTCATTTACTTATTATGCAAAATAAGGGTCAGCATCCAAATGCTTAGCTATTCACTTTCAATTCTACAGCAGCTTCAAAATCTCACTGGCAATTTAAAGATACAAAAATTATATGAAAGAAGCGTACAAAGAAAACCACTTCCATTTTAAGAACCTTTTTGTGCATTTGTGTCCTTGTTTGTTTTAGTTGGTAGTAGTGTAAACTTTGAGAAGCTTTTAAGTGTAGAACTAGACTCAAAAATTTCTATGGACGTAACTGAGGAATGCTGAAAATGAAAATGTGCAGTTCCAGTAGTGGTTTTTTTTTTTTTAAAATTGCATTGAAACATGAAATATTTAGCTTAGAAATCTAAGTTTTGAAATTTTTATGGTATTTCATAATAAAAAAATATTAAAAGTGTCACAAATATAAGATACAAGGTTTTTTGTACCTATGTTATTTAAAAAAGTTGATAAAACTAATAATAAAAATTAAGTATTTCTAGTTTATTTTATTATTATTATTTTTATATATAGTTTATTATTTATAGTAATAAAAATAAACTATTACAGTTATGCATAACCCTTTGTAGAGTTTATTAAATGCATATTGTTTGTCAATTTTTTTCTCAAGCTTTTGCAAATAATTGAGTAAAAGCCTTTTTTTCCCCAGTCTTTAAAATAAACTCCTTACTGATAAGGAATATCATCTGAATCTTCCCGAAAAAGAAATCAGGTTCTAGCTATCAAGTTATGCTATGTTTCATTTCTGTCCACTTTTTGCTCTATTCCACCAAAAGAGGGAATAAGATGCCTGATCAGTCACCAACCTTAATCTACTGAAAAAGAAAAGAATTATAGTTTTAACTACGTTGAAACATCTTGACAAGAAAAGCAAAGTAAAGCGTAGAAGGTAGATTAAAACGCAGTGTTTTGTATAATCTAAATCTTTGCATTTTACTTTAGCTGGTGAGATCATTTTAGCAGAGAATATATCAATTTTTTGGTTCATTGTAACTGTGAGAACAGTTACAAAATGGAATTTCTGTCTTCTGAAATAATGGGTCTGAAGCAAGTAGTACCATAATCAAACTTTGAGAGAAGAAATAGAGGGATGTGTACTAATAACTAAGCACAGAAATAGAAGTAAGATTAGTTGCTAGAAAATTGTTCCTGTCATACTTGTTAAGGGGATTTCTAGTAACACCTATGATCAGTACGATAAAAAAGGGAGGAGAAATCCTACAACCAAGGTAACAGATGGTCCATGATCAGTAAAAATTAATTCCGTACAGAAATGTATCCACAATTATTTCATTGCCATTACTTTGTCAAAATCCTGATAGAAATTCATCATAATTTTCAGAAAATGTGAATCGATGACTGAAAAGCCACAAAGTTGGCCAGATATTGTAAATTTAAAAATGCACTGGTGAAAACTGGCAAACTTTATGAAACTAATTTACTATCCCAGGTAATGTAGTAGAATGTTAATACAATTAATGAGCTGTAAAAGAGTTCTAATTCAATATAGGGGAAGACATGATGAATTAAAGAGCAAAAACAAATTGCTGGGGAACTGTAGGTCACTAATAATTTTTTGATGCATTTATTGTCATTGCCAGTAGCAAATCTAATATGAAATATAAAGAAAATTACATTTATACCGCAATGGTTTTTGTTAACTTCTAGTGATGTTAGTTAGTATAGAGGCAATGACTAACTCCCATTTCAAAATGCCAGCAGTCTGTAATTCCCGAGAGAAAGTTTGCAGAATGTTATCACATATTCTGTGCTTTGAGGTTGGACTTCATGTTATTTCAATGTGTGAAAAATCTTGGTTATGGGAACACTGATATTGCCAATTGTTCCTTTTTTAATTTTTTTTTTTTGCTAGTGACAAGGGTAATTTGATCTATATTTTTTCACCATAAAGAAGGAAATTAATAAGTAATTAAATGATGTAATGAAAATAACACAGTTTATAATCTTCCCTCATCTCCAAGTCTAACACACAATTGCTCCTTTACAGCCTAGCACTGGAGAGATGAAGCCATACTCTCATTTAATGATTAAAAAAAAAAAAGCATGATCTTCTTCAGTAGATATTTAGGGTATTAGATATGCACATCAGATAAAGGAGCCTTTCCTGTTTTGAAATGAATGTAGTCATTTCTTTGCTCTGCATTCACACACAGATTTGAATATTCTATTTCTGGGGCACCAAATAATCTCTAGGGAGTCGATTTAAGAAATCTTAAATGTATTAAGTGACTGGGTTGGTGGAATTCAAATGATCTGAACACTACTTGAGTTGCATATTGGTTTTTAATTCCTCCCTGCCTTTTTTAACGTAAGCATGGAATGTACCAGTACTCATAGAATTTGTTAAATGCTATTAAATAAGGGTGATAATTATTTAATAAAAATGAATAAAAATAGAGAATTGTTAATGTTCAGGATTGGTAGGACACTTCATCTATGGCTGATATAATCTCAAACTATTCAAATGGCAGACCAGAAAAGAGGGGTTTGCCCACTTACATAAATATCTAAGACATAATAAGTGCAAACCTGAGGCAGAAGTGAGAAACAAATCAACTCATATAAATTCTTTTTGGAAGAAAATACCTGTCTGTTCTTCCTTAGTCCTACATGAAGACACAGAAGTAAGAAATCTCTCAAGGAAATAGGAGAAAAGAACCTAAAGCTTCATAAAGCCATTAACCCTTTTACCTTACTTCATTTATTTTGAGTTCAACCTCCAGTTGTCAAGCTATTTCCCTTTAAGGTTTCTCTACAGAGAGATGCTTAGGGAAATGAATACAAATCAATTAACAGGTCTAATTTATGGAGGACTAGTTAAAGGCTATTAGCTCCCTGCGCAGACATTCAAAATCAGAACTGAAGTAAAATAAAGGGGTTCCAATTCACCTAGAAATGAAGCGAGTTAAGTTGAATAAAGGATACTTTCCCTGGGAAGAAGAGAGTCACAATAAATTGTTTAATGTAATCTAATGAATCCATTTATAATGTGCAATTTTGTTTAATTTGTCTGAGCTTTCTTGATTGTCTTTATAGACTCAGACAATGAAGGCTAATCTGCATGGATCATTTATTAGAATATTTTATGAACTTCATTGTGTTTACTTCCATCTAAAAATGGAATTATATCAGGGGCTTCCTAATTAAAAGCAACCCTTCAAAACATTCATTACAATCATTAGGAGTGGTAATAAGCAGTGCCAGAATAACACACATAGAAACGGTCAAATTATATGATCTGAGGGAGAGAAATACCAAATTTGATGGAACAAAAAAAATCTGAAAAATGGTAGGTTGTTCTTCTACATTTTTTTTTGTTTTCCTGATTCTCTAGCCTTCTTTTGTATAGATTGCGATAGACAACTCTAATAAAATTGCAGATATTCTATCCCTCAAAAAATGGTTTCTGTCATAGCTCAAAAATTACAACTCCTCGTTTCTCCATAGGGAAGGAAAGATTCTTGAAAGTTTCATACTCTAAGGATTAAAGCAACAGGTAAGAAAATAACTTCCTATATATTGTCCAAATGACCTGTCGGTGATGGGAAAGTACAACCTCCCTCTTCAATCATAAAGCCACTTTTATTTGGAAAAGTTTGGAAGTTACTTTGATTTAATGGAATCATAATATTTCCTGGTGATTTTCCTCAGTGTTAGAAAATCCAGTAACATACTAGAATAGCCATTAAAAAATAGTCTAGATTGCAACAAATAATACTCCTTTTGTTCATACTCATAGTAGATCTTGGAGAACTTGGAAAGTCTCCTTGTTTTAAAAGAACATATTTGCTTTTGTACAAGCCAGAAAGACTGAACTTTACCAGAGGTGACAAAAACGATGGGAAGATCCTTCTATAACACTAAAATACTTAGAAAAAGAATTGTACAGGTGCTTATCTTCTTAGTTCACTGCTTCAAATAATCATGGACTAAATTGACAACAATTACAAAACACATCAGAATTAATGAAAATATACTACCTCCTTTCACTGCTCCACTAATATATTTAATTATAATGAAATATGTTACCAGTTGCATTTTCAGAAGGCATATATTCATAAATCTTCCAAATGCCATCAGATACCCTACATGACCCTCAATTTCATTAAAAAAAAAAAAAAAAGCTACATAAGAAAATATGCCATTTAAAATATTAGGACATAATTAATGAGAGGAGTATCTGGGCTAATAAATAAATAATTACTGAATATGAGAAAGAAGGATATAAAGATGGAGGGGTTTGATTCTAATTTCACCAAAGGTGATAGAGAATTTTTGCAAGCAAGAGCAGAACTCACTGCTGCAGACTCTTCTGCACTTGCCATGTTACTGAATAGTAAAGGGGAAAAAAATCCAAACCTAGCTCAGAAACAATTCAAGTTTCCTATCAAATACTCTTTCATATAGATGAGAGGCTGTAGGCTATCATGAAAGAAAACAATTTACTGCTCTCAGATACTGGAAAGATTTTACATATTTCTCATTTTTCTAAGTTAAAGTTGCTTCTGTTTTCTTTCTGTTTTTAAAAGATAGATGTTAACATTATTTAAAAGTTTGATTTCTGAAAGTATGTTTAACACTCAGTTAAATAATAATTTAATCAGAATGGCCTGATTATGCATGGTTCATGAAAGTTTTACTGTCTTCTTTCATGTCGTTTTAATTTTTCTCATGCATATGAAATCCCTAAAGCTAAAGGATTTTACAAAAAACAAACACACTGACTAGAGAATATCATGGTTGTACTCAACTCCCCATTTTTTTTGGTTCCATAAAAGATGGAGCCAGACTGTTCTCAGTGATGCGGGGTGAAGAGGGAACGGTCAAAAGCTACAACAAAGGAAATTCTCATGAGACTGAAGGAAAAAGTGTTTTCCTCAGAATAGTGGTTATGAGTAGGGTTAGAGGCCCCAGGAGGTTGTGGGAATCCCCATCCCTGGAGAAATACAAAACTTGACTGGAAAGGCCCTGGGCAAAATGCTCAAAGGTTCCCTGACTTTGAGCAAGAGGATGGATTAGATGACCTTCAGAGCTGCCTTCCAGCCTAAAACATTCAATAGGTATGTGAATTCAAGATGGCCATGTATGTTTCACAGAAGCCGGTATATACGTTAATTTCTGGAAACAGTAGTAAAAAAATATACTTCTTAATCACTGCATGGTTATGTTTGTAGAACTCTGGGCATTTTACTCACAGACGTCATTCTTTTAGTTAGAAACCATAAGTTTAAATTCCGAACCCTTGCCTTCTGAGTGTTAGAATGGCAAAATTCTGTTCTGCTTATATCTCTACCCATCTTCAAAACCAGTCTGCTTTAATAGAAACAGACAGTTGTAAATTATTTAGACAATGCATTTGTCCCTCTTCTTCACTCCATAACTTTCTTGAACGTATTTAGCATTCAGAAATGATTCTCTTTCGGATGTCAGCATTTGGGTCTTGATCCTTGGTGACCTACTTGCATACTTATTATCACTCCTGAAAGTAGTCTAAGGCATAATCTTGTTTAAGTATTCAGAATTGTACAAGTAAAATATTGTATACAAGTCTCATGACCCGATTCTAAGAATGTGGAAATAGAGAAGAGTTCCCAAAGGAGGACAACATAAATAACCAAGAGTTTGGGAAATAACCCTTGTCTTCAGAGGCTTGTGTTGCTGAGTCCTGGGAGAGAACACTGGATCGTGAACTCTTAGTCCTCTACTGTAACAGAAAATCAAAACTAAAATCAAAAATACAGAAAGACCCCATTTTAAATCTAGTTCCATTTTGCCTCAGTCTTCCCTTCAGGGGGTTGTCCTGGGAATTTACAAATCTTCTAGTGGCTAGAAAGTCTACAAAGTACACAAGGCTGATTAGATACAGCTTTTTCTTGCCCCAATTCTCCCATTAGGTTAAAGAGTTCATCTCGGTCTCTTGGGTATACACTTACACAGGAAAGGTTTTTTGATATATCTTGCTTTTTGATCTTGGAAGCTTTATAGTACCTATGGTTGGAAAATGAAGTCTGAAAAATTTATTGTCAAAATCAGATTCGGTATCTTAGAGAGGTGATTCAATTTCCAAACAGGGTGGGACCCCTGCTCTTTGGCAAAAGAGTTTCTTCCAAAAAGATCCACTTTGAAGCAGTTATTTAAAGAAAATGTTCGCTGCCTTTGTGTAGCAGAGATGAAGCTGTCTTTTATTATTTTTTTAATTTATCTTTTATTATTTATAGAATTGAAGATAAAAAAATAAAGCTTTTTAATCACCTCTTTGAAGGTCACTTTGAAGGGCACTTCCAGAGATTCCTTCCAACCACGACCATTCTCTTATTCTGTGATTCTGTGAAAATGCAGCTAAAGGAAAGGAATAGCAACACTCAGAAAATTCAGTAGTAGACCAAAGCAGAAGTAATGATGTAAAGGCTGAGGACAAAGTGACAGCAGCGTCTGCAGAATGAGTTCTGTTCATGCCTGATACGTGTTGCAATACTACCCTGATGTAGCTTCACTGGCACGATATATACCACCGTTTGAAAATGCCAAATTTAAAAACTTGAATCCAAACAAAAAGCAATGTGATTTGTGCTTAAAATTTCATATGGATTATTTTGAAAAGCCCACATTTTTCCTAACCATCACAGCGTCCGCAGAGCTGATCAAACCAAGCCTTCCTTAAATTCCCCTCAGACTCTCCCTTCCCCTTCCCTATGATTTGTTTTCCCGTTTAGCATTCTGTACAACTTTACAAGAACTTGCAACTTGTAACATATTTTTTCCTCTCATGGCCTTTTGTTTTCATTTTTATTCACACGATCTCAGTACAGGTGACCCTCCTTTCCCTTTTCCACTTTTTTCCCTGCTTTTTATGGATAAACACACAACATCTGTTTGCTAGATAACACTTTCACTGTTAAGTCCTTCCTGAAAAATCACCTCAGTTTCAATATACAGAAGAATACTGACATTAACTTTAAAACTTTAGAAGTTTCAGAATACTGATATTAACTTTAAAACTTTCCACTGTATTTTTTGCCTCGACTTCTTAGTGTGTCCTCCTGGCATCCT
>JAOTQQ010000012.1:124644188-124658085 GCA_026546715.1 Gallinago undulata
CAGAATACTGATATTAACTTTAAAACTTTCCACTGTATTTTTTGCCTCGACTTCTTAGTGTGTCCTCCTGGCATCCTTGTTTATCTCTAAGATTTTACGTTTTTTTGGCGTACAGATTGCCATCTCATTCTGTACAGCTGCTAATGCTTTACAATTAAGGACTAATATTAGAGCCCGAGGTCTGGTTTCCATTTTCATGCAAGACACACCATATATGTATTAGTATGAGGACAGGAATTAGTGTTCTCATTTGCGATTGGCTAATGGCGTTACAGTGATTTGTAAACCTGATTAAACCTAGTGATTGATAATGGTTAATTTATTTCTAAGAGCTCAGTGCCAAGACTAAAAGAAGAATCAGCCAACAAAAACATCGCTTCATCATGTAGACAACTCACATCCATGTTTTTTTTTTCCCCACTTTCAGCTATATTAAAATATTTAAAAAATAAAGTCCTTGAACAAAGAACATCATGGTGCTGATTCAAGGCTCTATTTAGCTGAAAATTATTCATACCCAGTAGAAATGACATTTTAGTTTTAGACTGCCAAAGTGAACTTTATTAGTATGTCATTAATCATTGTCTTGGAGGTGACACCTGGGGAAAATGATTTAGTGGAGATTAGAGCACTCAAATGTAACACTGAAAATATCACATTTATTTCCAGTATCAATCAGTCAATGAAACACATATTAACAAAAAATGACATTTATGTACATTTAAATCTGCTCATAATAAAATGTACTGCTCTCTATTCAGGAATATTTTCTATTTTTTTCACACTTTATGTTGAGTTTATAGTTTAAATAAAATTCTACTGTTATCAAGGTATTCATTTTAAAATCTGGGCAATAAAACACATTTGAAAAAAGATAGAAATTGAAAGTTATGCCAAAGAGAACCATTTGTTGGAAAAACAAGCATTTCAAAAAGAAATCTCCTCCTCTCCATATAGTCTACAAGTATTGCCATGTATCCAATATTCAACTCCAAATGTCTAAAATTCTGTTCACTTTCTTAGACCTTTCTAACATTGTATGAATAATAAAATAACCAATCAACCAATGAACAATTTTTATTTTGAGAAGAAAAACACATCATTGGGAAAATCTTCCAAGAAAGAGCTGGCATCAAAGTAAGGACATATTAATCTTACATTTCATAGAACAATAACTTTTGTGTAGCTTATTTAAGTCATGCGACTTGGACTAAACAATAAAATTACTCTCCTTCTCTCCTTTACTCTGTTTACACTTGTCTATATCTCACTTTTACCAGACTTCAGGGTACCATCATCTTATGGTTTCTAACTTAACTTCTTTTCCCTAATTTTCCCTGGGAACTCTTTGTTACAACTGAAGAAAGCAGAAAATAACTTTTTTTCTAAAGGAGGTGTTATACTTGATTTTCTAGGGGAGAAGAATATCAGCCGTTTCCTGCCCTTTAGTTTTTTTAGTATGAAATATCATCCTGAGACAAAAAACATAAAAAAAAAAATCTGTTACTAAGAAACAAAATATTAAGTTCCAGTAAATGAAAATCAAGCATGCTTGGTATACACATTTACTGTTTTAGAAATAAAAATGTAAGTATTCAACACTAAATTTTCCTTTGTTTCAAAGGTTGGGGTCTTTTTTCATATTAATGGAAGCTGTTATTATGTGGTTCTTATTGGAAAACTTTAAAAAAAATCTCAGTTTGTTGTACTTTATTCTGAAAATTGATTACCTTCTTTATTCTCTTGTACTAAGGTAGTGAGGAGAAACATTTCTTGGCAATGCCAGAGAAACATCTCTATAAATGATTGTATATACTCAATGTTACAGAGCTGCATGCTATTCCAAAGTTATTATGACACAGACATGATTTAAAGACTGTATTATGTATGTATGCAATACAATTAAGCATCCTAAAAGGACACAGTAATAAATAGAGAACTTTAAATATAATGCTGTTTCAGAGAGAAATGAATGTTCATTTTCAAAATGGGTGGCTACTGTGGGCTCCGTGAAATAAATATGATTCAGGCTTTAGCACGCAGAGGCAGTTCAAGAAAGTGGGAATGAACTGGCACCCGTGACATCGATTTAGAAGGTACAGCTGAAAAATAATAGTACCCACCTAGTTTCTCTAGTCAAAAAGACATCAGCTCCTGGAGCTCCCTGCAGTCAAGGCATATTTGCTTTGCTAAACTTAAAAGTAACGGGCAGGAGTTTGACCAGCTACAGCTACAAATCAAAAATTTATCTGAGAGACAAACATTTTTCCTTCCTAAAGAGAGACCCTTACCATCCACAACCCTGTTTTTCTTAATGATGGCAGCAGTGGCACTATAAGAAATGACCATTTGTACCTCAGTGAGGGCTCTGGGGAGTATGAGATGTCCAGGTGAAAGACAATGAGAGGAAGTATTGAAACTATAAAGGAAAATGAGTTCTTTCGGAACTAAGTCATTGGGAGTAGAAGTCACAGCCTGAAGACTGATCTGATCTAAAGCAAATACTTCCTAAATGTAATTTTCATTCCTGGCTTTAAAAGTATGCATTTCCCATGCAGAGGCACCCCATCTCTGAGAGGCAGCAATGTTTCAGGAGCAGATGAGGACACCAGATGAGGTGCTCTTTGGGGAGCAGCAAAGGAGCTTGATTTAGTTGGTTGTCTTTTCACCCAGACATACAGTTCCCTTATTGCTGAACTATTTAGTCCTAAACCAGTCTAGAAAAGGCACAACTGCTGACCAAAGTATTACCCTTTACTTTAGATGGCATTGGGAATCCTTCCATCAGCTTCAAAGAGGCCATCTTGAATAAACGATCTTCACGGTTCTGGGCCTCACTTTCCTCTTTGGTTATATGACAGCTATAAAAAGCAGAATGCTTTTAAATAAAGGTGCTTCATGAACGTACAGTGGAGTTCAGAATGATACAAACTGAGAAGAAAGCATAGCAAACATAGCATTTCTCCGAAGGTATGTGATGAGTGGTAACAGCAAGCCTCTGTGGGCCTACTGCTTGAAACTTTATAGTGGTGCAGAATGATTACAAAAAACCCAGCATAAAGAAAACGAAACAAACAAAACCACAAACCACTGCGTTTTAGTCAACATGAGAATACAGTCCTACAGAAAAGAGATTGTGCTACTAGAACTCAGAATTGACCCCTAACCAAATGAATGAATCAAGGATATCTCAAGGTACTACACATATTAATATTTAACGGAACCTATTTTGCTTGAGATAAAGGTCAGGAATTCACTTACAGTTTCTTACTGTCAACTCTTATTGCAAATGGGAAATAGCATGGATGGAGACTCAAACTGTAGCTGGCTGCTATAGCTTGCCACAGCAACCTGCAAAAGTTGAAAATGAAGTTCATTGAAGTCAAAAGTCAGGAAGCTGAGATTAGAGCAGAGTTCTTAGTTCATTTTTTGTCTCTCTACCAGACTGGTATATTCCTGATATTTTTCACACAGTCAAACTAAATGTGTTTCATCTGTCTGTGTGTGATTTTTTGCTACAGGAATATTGACTGTTTAATACATCAAAAATGTATTTTGTTATACTGAATTTTTTTTCCAAGTATTTATTAACATATTACTGAAGCCATAATGAACAGGTTGCATGGACTGTAACTACAAAATTAGCTTTTGCATGAATATTAAAGTTGAATCCTGGTATGCAAAACAAAGAATAGTTGGCCTTTAGGCCCTGTGAAGTTTTTTATATTTGAAAAATAAAGTAGCTCCCCTATTTATCTGTGCATGAAGATGTGCTTCAGTATGGAGAGAAGTGACTTTTATAGATGTTCTTGGCTGGCAGGAGGTCTCTTCTAGGCTTAATAAGAAATATGTATTATGAAAATATTTCTTAAAATTGCACACATTTTTTAACATTCTTTGGAGGTAAACTTTTTTGAGGCCTGTCTGATCAAGTTAACCAAAATTTCTTATAGATGCAGACTGTTACGTCACTAAATAACGATGATCATAATGGGTGCTTTTTTCCTGACTACGTGTAATAATTACATTTACAAAAGCATTTCAGAAGTTCCCAAAAGACACTTATTTTCTAAGAATGTTATCTAAAGAAAGTGTAATGAAGGCATGGTGAAATGGCTCACAGTTTCCCTTGTTCTTTTGGAGTTTCACGGTGCAGATTCTTTCTCCTTGGTATTTCAATTTTCAGTAACTGTAAACCGAAGCTTAAATTAGCAGGTTTAGACCAGTAGAATCATGCAAGCTGTAAAAGTGTGGAAATAGATTCAGAATTTGGCCCACAGATCATTATCTTTGTTTTATACACTGAGGAGTATAGGTCAGAGTTTGGAAACAACGTATGAGTGTTTAAAAGTATTTTTTTTTTTTCCAGCGTGGGTCATTTGACTTCCATGGCTATAATTTTCTGTTCTTCACCCTTTGATTAGTCCTCCTGCTATCTTCTTAGAAGGGGGGGGAAAAAAGTTAAAAGGATGATATAATTGCAAGCCAGGGAAAAACTGAATGAGAGTTTTACAGAAACTAATTTCTTTACTGGACCTTGCACTTTTCATTTCATTTTTTAAACATGTTAACCTCCACCAATTTTTTTAAACTAGGTTATTTTTTCTCTCGAGTAAGCAAACTAATAGATTATATTGAGCAAGAGCATAAAAGAACACCTGTGTAGTAATGAGATAACATAAGATTCCCCAAATGAATATAGAAAAGGAACATATTGCCTAACTAACCTCCTTACATTTTTGAAAGAGATAAGAAATTATGACAATGGCAGATGAGATGAGAGTGTTTACAAAGGTTTTCTTAATCCTTTGGTAAATTATGGGAATGTATTTTGTTTTGCTTTGGCAGTCAGAGTAAAAGAGGTCAAGGGATAAAAAGCTGATTAAAAAAATATCATATAAAGATGATTTTGGTATCAATGGAAAGTTACATTGCTCATTGCCCATGATCAAAGTAGGGAGTGGTACATGGATGGAAAGAATCTACTAAACATATTAGAAAATCACTGCTCAAACCCTCAAGTTATGGATAAATTTCTTGGCAGAAAGCCCAGTTAACAACTTGTTGAATTTTATGACGATTCAGAACTTTGAAAAAGTAGTTAATGAAGACTGCATGCATCAAAAGGGGTTCAGGTAGATAAGACTCAGCTTCATAATTGGCTTCACACCTGGCAAATGAAATCTAACCTTGAAATTCAGGTATCACACATAGAGTTTCAAGAATATAGTAGGTAGAAATTGAAGCAGGAGGTTTGGCAAAGTGTCTGTAAATTAAAGACTGAGCCTAAAAAGTGCACAGAATGCTGGGCTGGAGCTGATGCAGAACATGTTTGCTAGTTTGATAGTAATGAAAACCCTGCCATTTTTCTAGCACAGGGAAAATGCTTCTTGGAGAAGATGGCAAGTGCTGCAACATGAAATTCATGCAGTTTGTCATTCCATAGATTCAGCTCAGAACAAGTACTCAATTTTGCTCTGAATTTCAGGAGTCTAGGATGAAACTTAACCTTGAAGATGGTAAGGGCTTTTGAAGATGTCAACATTGATGCTTTGTTTAAAAACAGCAATATGAAAACAAAACAGGCAGGGTTCTAAGTAATTATGCTTCCTACATTTCAGTGGAAGGCCATGCAAAATGGGAAGATTCCCAAATATGGGGTCACATTGTCACACTTTGTTACTTGTGTGCCCACCTGTCAGAAAAAAAAAATCTTTGAGGCTGCCCTCACCAAAGATCCCTTGGTTGTCATAAAAATTTTTGATTTTATCAATCACATGTAAATGCTTGTTCATTTTGTGAATAGTTCTAAAGAGGGATCTGCTCTTAAATTCTGAGTTTCAGAGAAGAAATGAACCCACTGTAGTAACTCGCATATCAAATGTGACAGAGCCATCGTGGATGCACCTATTCACTGATTTTCCTGCTTTCTCTGTTGTCTTCTCCAGAACTTAATTGCAGAAGTTGAATCACGGGGAATTATCTTCTAATTTGGTGAAAATATTAAATGATCCTTCTGGCTCCTGCAACACTCTCACCAAAAATACTGCATCACCCCCAGGGTATCTGGAACTCTAATCAAAGGTTTCATGAGAGAAAGCAATGAATATTACTCTTTTGGAAAACTGCAGGTATCCTATTTCTAGACACTTTCTGGCTGGGCTAGCCAACACTTTACAACTGTTAATGAAGTGATTTGGAAGCACCATAGACTTTTTATCAACTAGGATGATTACTTCCAAAATTATTTTCAGTGAGGGAAACCACTGAATATATGTAGGTTTGTAAACCTACATATGTATGTATGCATATACATGTATGTATCTATAGATTATATTAATATAAAGCTCTCATCTGTAACTACCCCTTGCCTTGACTGATCTTCTTTAAAGATTTTGGAAAAAAGTCCCTGATGGGCAACTAGGTAGATTTGGTACAGCCTCCTAGCTGAAAGGCTGAAAATGTCAAACTGCAATATTAATCAGCAGCAATCAATCAGAAAAGGAATAGCTCTGAGAGACCTTGATCTTTATAATAAACAAAGCAGAATACCAAGAGTCTATACTATACCCTATTTTTTTTTCTTGTGATCAAATGAATTTAACAGTGTGAGATGGCAGAATATGAACCTCAGGGAGATCCGTAGCACCATTACAATTAATACAGAAACAGCGATGTAATGGTCTGGGTTGGGTGAACCTTTTATAAAAATTACCTATCTTACTAGAGAAAATAATAAGTATTTTGGATTTACTTATTTTTTCCTGTCATGTGACAATTCTCACCATAAATCAAATCTTTATATTGAAAACAGAAAAGAACTAACAAAACATTTCTGGGTTTATAATTTCCAGTTGGAAGTTTTACATTAAAAAGATACCGCTGGCAAAACTGATACTTGAAAGTTGAAAAATAATCCCTCCCTTAATAAGGATGGATTAAGTCTTGTAATGGAATGGAAATGTCTTCTGACTGAAAAGGGTAGATCTCTCTCTGAGCTCATCAGCACAAAATGCCTTACCAAGAAATTTAATCTGTTATCAAACATTCAAGAGGCCTTATCAAAAAGTGTAGCCTTAATATCACCAAACATTCTTTAGTTATCTGTTGATTTCCTGTCTTGTAACCAGAGCTGATTGAATTGTGGAGTTTTCATTCGCAAAATCATAAAAAAATTGATAACTTGGTACCAAACAAAATATCTCATTTGTACTGAAATGAATATATTGTACCATATTTAAAAGTATTTGTTTATAGATGCATAAAGACAGTATGTTGGACCAGTTAAAATGATATTGCAGAAGTAGCATAACTTAAAAATGTTACATAAACTTTAGTCTAAAAAATTCCTTTTATACTGGTAGTTTTTTTTCTGGACATTCCAATGTTTTTAAAAATCGTGATTCAGGTCATGGTTCAGGTCAATCTCATCAGTCTTTACAGAGGAAATAAATATTTGCTGTTGTTTGCAGCCTAAATGAAAAATTCAGGATATGTATTTCTATCGTTTCTATGAAGATGATTATTATGGTTAGTTTTTTATTCCCAGCAAATCATTAGCTGAGATCAGCAATATCCCGTCTTGAATGTACAGCACAGTTTCAATTTTAGTATTGCCAAAAGGAATTACACATTATTTCTGTAAACTACAAGGATTTTAAAGGGTTATTACACCAGCTGAACTTGCTGTCATACTCTCCATCTGCCATGGCAGATGCTTCATTCCAATGTGAATATTAAAGTCATTCTGGAAAAAAAAAAATTGTAATTGTATGAAACATTCAGGGCATGACAGGAAGATGCTGCAGTTTTTCGATGGTGTGTATTTATCCTCCTCCTTTCATTTTCAGTGAAATGCAGATTGTTGTCACTATTGTGAAGAAGTTTCTTTGACCACGTTGGATTTCTCAAAAGAGTTGTTGTGTCTGTCTCCACTGCCCTGCCCAGGCCATCATCAGTCTTAAATAATTAGTCAGTTACTATTCAAATTTTCAGGGGCAGATGCAAGATGTTCAGAGCACTGAGGAAAATACAAACAACATAATCTATTCATTGGGTTTTTACCTTTATGTTCATCAGCTGACAATAAATTTTAAAACTTCAGCCATGATGTTTACCATACCTTACAAACTCATTACAATATTTATGATAACTGTAGATTTTCTTGAAATCCACATACGTATCACTCCAGTATACTGCTGGTTCTGCAGGATTGTTTACTGCTGGAGAGCTATGATTTCTTGCTTTAATAATCCCCTGGAATCAGAACACGCTTTTCTCAGGGTCTTCAAGTGTGACCCTTTTAAACATTTATACACTGCAATCCAGTCCTTTTTCATCCTTTAAAAAAGACTGAGCATATTCAGCACTTGAAACCTTTTCAAGTAGGACTCCTAATCCCCAGATAAACCTCGTAGCCCACGCATCCACCAATAGTTTCTGTCTAATGTTGCAAACGTGCCAGACCTGGGCTTCTGATAAGTTGTGTATCTGAACCATTATGTACCTTAAAACATAACTAACCCCTCTGCTTATGCACCTTAAATCCTTAATAGACTGTTTGGAACAATCTTTATATATGCGCTTTCTACCATCATGAAACTATAGCATTATTTTGTTACCACTGTTACCTATTTTATTGCAGCCTACTTCTTTCATGTTTATTAATCTAAAATGGACGTAATGTATTAACTTTAATTTTTTTTCCCCTCTGGGGTGGGTTAGCTGTGGTTAACATGCAAAATCCCACCCAACTGCTAGCTTACCTCAGCAAGACGGGAGAAAATAGGAAAGAAAGAGCAAGAAGACAGGCAGATGACATAAATTACAGCACTGTCACGGGGAAAAACGCACTCAACCTGGAGAAAATTTACTTAATTTATGGACAATTAAAATAAAATTTAAAGAAAAATTAAAGAAAAGACTAATTTAGGTAGTGGGGAACAAGATTGCATTAAACCAATGCCTTTCCTTCTCCCTTTCCCAGGCTCAACTCCACTCCTCTACCCCTCCATTAGAAGTGCAGGGGACACAGAGACCAGAGAGTGACAGTGGGGATGTGGTGCTTTCTCTCTGCTGCTCCTTCTTCCTCACACTTTTCCTCTGCTCTGGTGTGGGGTCTCCATGGGCAGAAGTTCCTTCAGGAATATCATCTGCTCCCATGCTGTCCTCCACCAGCTGCAGGGGAACGCCTGCTCCAGCACCTGGAGGACCATCTCCTCCTCTCCCCTTGGTGCCCGCAGGGTTGTTTCTCTCCCTTCTGTTTGCTCCCTCCACTCTGCTTGCCCAGAATTTTGGCCTTTCTAAACCACAGTTTTCCAGAGGGACCACCAGCTCAGCTTCAAATTCAGGTAGGGAGGTATTCCCAGCTTCTCAACAGGTACCTGAAGCTGGAACTTCTGATGATTCCCCAATGATAATTTACTGTTATAAATGACACTGTTAATTTTCAGATTTATTGTATTGCAAAACCAACAACTGCGGATCTTTCAAAGGTTACCCATGAATGAAATTTACTTAAATAAGGAAGGGAGGTTTAGACGTTGTCCTTTTTCACAGTTTTAATTTGCAGGACCTCAATGTCTCTTTACTAAGGATTGAATTTTAGCGTATTTCATCGTTTGTCTCTTTACAGGAGTCACTGTGCACACATTGTGTGTGTTCTTAGAGAGGTGAAACACTCCTGCCCAGGAACACATGCAGAGCGTGCTGTTCCACACTCTGAAAGGGTTGATATTTGCTAGAAAATGTGATTTGCTCAAGTAAAGAAAATAAATGAAAATGCAGGCAGGAAATACTTTATAGAATAATTATAAATGCCCGTGAAGCCATCTGTTCCTGCTGACATTGAAGACTTCTGAGCTAGGCTATACATTTATTGAATGGGAACATATATACAGTATCCAACTGCCATGCTCTTTTTAGGAAACATAGTGTTGGTGGATATCATATACTAAATGTCAGAAAAAAAAAAGGAGAAATATAAAAATTTAGATACCGGTGCTTAGGGAAAGACCTTGATTGGCCTCCCTGGAACAAGTCCTCTTCACAGAAGAGCTAGAAATTCATGATTAGTGATTGTGAGAATTTGTATGTTACTCCAATAGCTTTCAGAGGAAATGCTTGTTAAAAATAAAGCTAGTTTGTTTGGGTTTTTTAACTATTCCTCTTAAATACAGGTGAAAACTGAAAGTATTTGTCCATGTGCAGTAGCTATCCGTTCAATGTGAGGCTACTGGTGAATTTCTGTTATAAAAGAGAAGACTTCCTTTTGGGTTAAGAAAGATAAGTGGTGAAATGGTATTTTATTGCTAAATCTCTCCTCTTGGCCACCTGTATGCCAAATTCCCACTGCTTATAAAGGCATAAAAATTTACAGAGCAAAGTTGGAGTTCTCTGAGGGGAATTTGTGTTTGTTGGGTTGTGTAATGAAACACTTGCACTTTGTGTTTGAAACCTGTGAGCAAAGGCTTCTGATCTGGCTTATACACTTATGTTCAGCTGATGACTAATAAGGTGAAAATAATCTTAGATCAACGTTTCTGCTATTCATGGATTTGGATATGGAAAGAAACCGTTACCGTAATCTCACATGGCAACAGCACTCTTATGGAATAGTTTCCATATCGGAGCCTATGGTGTAAGATAGTCATTTAATTGTGAGATTTAGACAATATTACCAGCCATTTCCTGGTATATCTGTGGTGAACACTAACATCTAATGGAAAAAAGAGACTGTAGACTGGTAGCTCCTGAATGCGGTGTAACCTTTACAGGTACTTTGTGTGAAGCTAGCAACATAGACCTTAGGGCTTACCTAGACCTGGACTACATGAAAGTTCCTCTAAGGTTGTTTAGATGTAGCAGGTGTCCAACAAGGTGACTGTTCTCTCATTTGCTTTAGCTTCTCCTTAGCTTTGTTCTATTGCATGGTACAGCATCTATTGTTACACGTACCTTTGGTAAATCATAGATAGCTATGCTGGGTAGAATACACTATTGATGACCCTGGAATAAATATGCAGTGTAGAGGACTACAGGGGATTATAAGAAAGGTCTTGAAAGAGTGGGTACAAAATGTTACCAGACTCCTTAAAACTATAAGCAGTTTTCCAGTTATTAAATAAATGCGTCTTTGGGAGTTGGGTAAAACAATCTAAGGAATAACAAGAGCTACTGTATGCAAAATATCATATATACCAGATTTGGATTTGAATCATGGAATTAGAGGGCAATGAAGTAAGAGTAAAGTTTAGGCCACGGTAGAAAATGTCAGAAAATAATCCCAAATATATCCCAGGGTGAAGAGGAATAAATCTTCACATCAGCTCCACACTCCTTTCAGTGTCTCAGAGAGCTGATGGCTCAAAACAAACTTCCCCCAGACTGAGGCTGCCAATCCTGGAACCCAGCAGAGCAGTGGAAAGGCCCAGCAAACATCTGTAGTAATTTTAACTGTCATATTATTGGGACTTTTTATTTAGCAGTAATATTTTGTTGCTTTTTCTGTAGTAGTTAAATCTGGGTTGACAAGAATTCTTTGATCAGACTGTTTCAGTTGGACTATCAATAAATTATTGCATTGCTATATAAGATATATTCCTTTAGGCTACATAAACTGCCCAAGTTTAAGAGCAACAAATGATGAGAATTTAGGCAAGTCAAGATGTAGTCTGGATGTAAAAAGAACAAAGAGCTAGAGCCAGAGAGATTCAGACTAGAATTCTATGATGATCCTGCATACCTAGACACTTTTCAAAGAGGAACAGAACACTTTCCAATACTCTAAGTGCACCTGGAATCTCAGGATATCTCTATTAGGAAAAATTCCTACATCTGTCTGAGAATTTAAGTGTAAGATAAAAGTTGCATAGAGCTATGTATTCAGATTCAATATTCAGTTCTAAATACTCATATTTATATTAAACTTCTTAGTTGAAGGTTAAATGCAGTTATGATTTCAGATCACCTTTCAAGGAAGGAAATAAAAGTGCATTTTATATTTTATTCTTAATGTCTCAGAGGATTTTGTAACACACACTACAGGGTGACAGTCATTGCCCTATGTCTTGGACCCTACCTGTACAAAGAGGCTTGTGAACTGTGTTTGTCTTTTCTCAATTTTCCATCTATGCAGAGGTATACAGTGAAAGCAAATCCACCTGTATTGGTCTCTTTTTGGTGGTTGCACTTTAATTTGTATTAATTTGGCATGACATATAATTGCAAATTAATTATATGGAAAGGATCATCTAATTCAAATGGATGGATCACATGATGGTTTTAAAATCATCTAAGTTCCAACACAAAGCCTTGAGATTTGACAAATTGTATTGTAATTATGATTGCTAGTACTTATACTAATTGTACTAAAAACTTTCAGCTTCCAAGCCTTTAAAATAATTATATAGCTAATTATATGGATTTAAGCCTAAGGTTTTTTTGTCTAATTAATGGTTGCCTAGATAATGATACATTATAAAATGTTATATAAACCTCTGAGAAGGTTTGTCCAGTTACAGGAGTGGAGAAGGAAGAAGAAGATATATATTGAGATCTTTCTTCTGTTTTTAAAAAGACTGATTTTTCGGGGCTGTTTAAGGGGATTTTTACAGTGCTTAGAAAGGGACAGAGACAATCAATATGTGTGTGGTTCTGCGTCTGAAGCAATACAGCCATATCATGCTTGCTTTCTGCTTAGGCTAATTAGCTCTGTGGAGATATAAAGCTTATTCTTCTTTGATGCTATACTGCTCTAATGCAATTATGCATTTTGGAATTCCCAGTTCAATGTACTGCTCAATGCATCAGTATGTATTGTATTATGTGGCCATGTCAGCCTCCTTTACAATATAAAGAAGGTGAAAAAAAATAGCTGGTAACATATTCTTTAAAAAAAAAAAATAATCCCCAAGGCTGTAGGCACTTCCACTCTAATGATACCTGTTCTCATTAATTAATCCAAATATATTCCCAGTGTGACTAAGATGTTTGCATCCAATATTTGGGCCCTGAAGAGCTCTGCCCAACACTGCTCATCTGCCACCTACCCCTTAATCTGTACCATTGACCATCGGCGTTGTCCGGGCTGGACTGACCACTGGAGTCTGAGTAGCAGCAGGACTCATGGTCAGAGCAGCTGGAGAAGTGGCAGTGCGTGTCGTACAACACCCACTCCTGAACTGAGCTTTAATAAGAAACCACCCCTGCAACCCAGGCAGGAAAATTGACAATAAAATCCTTATTCTAAGAGAGAAGCAACCATTTCCAAAATCTGAAAGGTTTCCCTCCCCTAACTCTAATGGCGTCAATTTGCCATCAGCATTAAAGGGTGGAGTAAACTCTCCCAAGGTAAAATTAAAAGTGTAATTCATAATAGAATCCATTACATGATGCCCAAGGTATGCAAGTGGAGTAGTTATGTATTCAGTGGCAGTATGGATCAGAATTAAGCACAACAGCAGAATAGCTGGAACACCTTATTGGTCAGGTTTGGGTCACCTGTCCTGTCTCTTCCTCGTCACAGATGTGACCATCTCTGCTTTTCCACTTCCAGCCCTCCAACGGGGCAAAGAACAAAGTCACCTCACCTTGGTTTTTATAGCAATAAGTATAAGCAAGACCTTCTCTGCCTACCATTCCTTGGCATAAATTATAAATAATCAGGTCTTATCACTCCAGGAACACACTACAGTCCTAAAAATATGCTGCTAATTTCAAAGAGTTATGTTAACTAGAAGAGGCTTAGCTGAAAATTAAAATTACTGAACAGAAAATCAGTTCTGTTTTACCTCAAAACAGGATGATCACAAGCAATTTTTCCAGGTACCTGACGCTATTCATTTTGCTCAGAGATCTAAGTCACAGCTAACTTGCTCATCTTTCCCTATCTGGGGGG
>JAOTQQ010000012.1:124658185-124676010 GCA_026546715.1 Gallinago undulata
CCAGGTACCTGACGCTATTCATTTTGCTCAGAGATCTAAGTCACAGCTAACTTGCTCATCTTTCCCTATCTGGGGGGTTTTTAGCAGACTAACTCTGTGAGTTGCATGAAGCTTTTAAACTCTCCTGAGTTTCACAAGACAGCAGGACACCAAGGTCCCTTTGCAGCTTTAGCTAAGGGAATTTCTGAGACAGATTAAAAAATATGCATTTATTTATTTATTTATTTTCCCCCTACTTCATACAGCTAAAGGAGTTGTCAACATACGTTGAGACATACCATCTGATGTCACAACTGATACGGTAATACTATTATGTAAATATATGATTCCATTTATAAATGCAAAAAAATGTCCTGATGACTGATCAGGGATGAATTTCATCACATTACCATGTCAACGATGTTCATTTGTGTGGTATTGACTAATATAGTCAATATTTGTCTTTTTTTTTGGTCAGTGATGTATATGTTCCACCTGTGTTGGTCTCTTTTCGGTGTTTGCACTTTAATTTGTATTAATTTGGCATGACATATAATTGCAAGTTAATTACAGGGAAAGGATCGTCTGATTCAAATGGATGGATCACATGATGGCTTTAAAAAAATCTTTTCTATCCCATGCAGATGTTCCTTCTGTTGCAGAGGTTACAAAATAAACCTTTTTGAAAAATTATTCCTTCTTCTACAGCCAAAGTTTGAACACAATCCACCACTTTCTGGCAACTTGTGGATTAGACATGTTCTCAGACAGATTGGTTTGTAAAAAAAAAAAACAACCCAAAAATCCTCTCCAGAATTTCATGCTGGCCATCTGCTTTCAATTTCTTTTTGTTTGCTTCTTTCCTTGTTTGTAAGGTCTTCTAGATCCCCTGCATTTTCTAGAACAAGACTTCGTATGAATTTGGTCTCGCGTTATTTCATCTTAGACTGTATTTTAAAATTCAATAAATAATAAAAATTAAGGAACACATGCAAGCATCTTGCAAATACTTTAAAAAAAATTACTCTTGTTATGATTATTTGTTTGTATTACTTGGCAGAAGGAGGTGATTTTTTTTTGGAGCAATCTGGTATGTTACATTTCACTGAAGAAAGCAGTAATCTAAAATAAATTTCTATCACTCAAAATTAACAGTTGTTGGAAGAACAAACCTGTCATTCCCCAGTTTCTTTATGCTACAGTATTTTAACAAATCTTCAATCTCAATGGATGTAACCCTCTAATTTGGTTATACTATCAGCTCTTAATAAAGAAAATATTTTAAACCTAGATCATGAATCACTAAAATTTATCAACTTCTGAAGTTTAATGAAGTCTATTGATTTTTCCTTGTTTGAAATTTTTATAAAGAAATTAAAGTTCAAGGACTAAAAGTCTCCTTAATAATTTGATTTTATGGAAGAATTACTTATTGATGAATATCAGAAATAGGTCATGATCCCTAAAGCTCTTTGTTCAAATGTGAAACTGATGTGATGAAACATATATATAAAAGATTTTCTTCTTAGCAAAATTTACTGTCACTTATTTAACTCTTAAAAACGCCACAGAACTGTCCGGACATATTCCTGCTAAGCAGAGTTTTTTCTAGGGCAGTCTGAACTGCATAGTTAGGAACTTCTCATGAGACTTCTCATTTGACTCCTCCAATATGGAAGAAGCATTCTGAGCAAAAAAAATAGGCACCTGAAAAACTAAACAAACAAATAGATAAAGGCATAACAGGGAAATGGATATAAAAGTCAATCAGTTGAGAGATAAGAGTGTGTATGCTGTTAAGAGCCTTAAACATGAAGAAACTAGAGTAGTTATGCTGCAAGATCAGCAAATATCCTTTTGAAATGTTCTCTCAGACCTCTGGGGAAGGGAAATGAGATGCTTTACTCCCAGATGAAATTGCAGTTGGCAGTAGGTTGTATTTTCCAACTCAAGAGCTGGGCCTCCTTGATGAAATCTTGTCCCTTTGGAAGTCAGTGGCTGATAAGAAGAGGCAGGGTGTGGGAAAGCATTTTAGTTATTTTTCTGCAATCTCTTAATATATATTCATGAATTATAAAAGCAAAACATACACATACAAAAGAAATTCCCAAATTGACAATAAAAAAATTAGCACTATTTTGCAAAGTACTAATGTGGGAAAAAAAAAAAGTTAAATCAGAATTTTCCTGCCTCTGATGAAATCTTCTCTTTACTAGCAATGTAATGTACAAAGGTGACAAAGGCAAGGTACTGAAGACACTTGAAAATTGAGTATTTTAGAGAGCAAGTCACATTGATTTCCCTGAGAAACTGAATAACCAGTTTTTCTAAAGATTTGTCCCACATGGCTAAGAATCTAACTATACGCCTGACTTTAGGATGGGCTTAAAAATATTTGTCTAAGTCCTTTTTTATTTTGTTTTTCTGCAAAAAGCATACTTCAGATGAACGGGCAGATACTTTTAGTGACATTTTGAAGAGGTAATGTTTGAATCGCATTAACTCAAAATAGCTATCCAGGTCTAGTTTCCTCATGAGTATTTCAAGAACAGTGTCCTGTCTGCCTTGAAAACTGAATTTAAATTGAGGAACAAACTGCTGAGCTTGAAGCTATCTTCTTTTAAATATGATTTGTCAGGCTCTGTCCCAGAAATCAGGAGAAATTTTAAATGCAGATGCAGAGTTCAGTTACGCTTCTGACACTTATTTGTGTACGTGTCAACTTGACCTCAACTTGACATTGGATTTACAAGGGTGAAGAGAACATTATCTATCTGAGGACAACTACCACTGATAAAAAATATATTGGAAAGGATAACAAGCTATGGTACAGAACCATGAAAGAAGAAAGTATAAATAGAGAGGAGCTGAATCTACTGCATAGCTTGGGGGAAATGATGGAATTTATTTCTCAAAGCAGAATAGGCCATGGTGTCACTTTTGGGTATCCCTAGTGACTTTGAGTTTTAGAGGGCAAACATTGACGAAAAACATAGATTTGCTGCTACTCTTAAGCAAAGTCGATTAGATATTAGGTAGAAAACTTTGTTGTGGGTAGTTGGTACCTTTTGTAACGATGGAGGGTTACAGAACCTACAGAATCTGTTCTAAGAAATCTATTAAGAGTTTAATTTGTGAGGTAATGGTGCTTTATTTTCACCAATAGAGAATAACACAATTTTAAAACCCCAAATTCTAGGAAATGATTTCTTCTGTTCTTATGCTCCTGCTATCTCACCTTTGTCTTTTGAAGTGATAGGCAAAGCTATGCAATCTTGGAAAAATAAGGCTCTTAACTGGGTGAGAAGGGGAGTAGCAAGGAACACGGTAGTGCTTTTTACTTGGAAGAAAGATTAAACACTGAAGGGTAGGAAGAAGTAAGAGATTTATAGTGGAAGCAAAAGTGCAAACCCTGGAGGTGCTGAAGATCAGTGTATAACTTTCCTTCTTTCTTATTCTAGAAATTATGCCTTCTGCATGGCAACAAAATCTGCTAAGAGAAAAGGGCAACAGCATTTACAGGAAAGCTTTGAGGCTAATTTAAATGGAGATATTTTTCAGGCCAATTATTTTCATTCATATTTTTAGAAAACGTTAAATGAATCATTCTAATTACACTTAAAATACGGACTAATAACTTTCCCTGTAAGCTTTTTCTCTTCAGATATATGATTATTGCAAAAGAAACATATATATTACATGTTGCTCATTTCCAGTTTATTTTAATTCAACATATCTGAGTTTGTACATTATATTAGATGAACCAACAATACCAAATTCTTTCGTATATCATCTGGTCCCTTTCAAAATCCATGAAAACCTTTTCTAGATAATTTTTCTCACTTTTAACATTAGTTTCCTTCTAATATTTACTAAAAGTGTGAATTAAAACACTGTATTTCTCTAGCCTGAGTTTTGGTTACCATCTCTCATCCACTCATAATGTCCTTTGGGCAATATGCTGAAGAGTATGTATCTTACTTTGTTGTAATCTGTAAGAAATGTCCTTCTGAGTCAGACTGCTGGCACATCTAGCCCAAAATTCTTTCTCCTAGAGTGACAAGGGAAACTTTATGTAAGACAGGACAATAGATGTTACTATGCAGCTGTTTTTTCATAGAAAAATCCTTTTAAATGAGAGGAATTTTTATTTGCGTTCCCCTTTATATTGTCTACCTGTCATGAAATGGCCCTGGTGATAATGAAAATTGGGGTATATTGCCCAGTGGCATAAGTGTAATTTCACATTTCTTTAGAGTGTCTTCTGGGCCCAAGTACATAGCAGCTGTTATCAGCTCTGCCTTTTTTTTTTTTTTTTTTTTTTGTAATTAAGGTCACAGCAGTCCATAGAATATAATTTGCTCTTCAGGTACTGCATGAGTGAAAGGAGAAAAACCATTTTGTGTTTATTTCAATGGGTCACTTAAAATTATTTTAATTGAAATAAATAAGAATTTTGCAAGTACCTTAAATTACAGTGAGGTTGCATCCATAACGTCTCTTTTTTAAAATTGAGGGTCATTTTAGATGATTTATAGTAGATAAAAACTTGCAACCAAACTCTCTTCTTAAACACGGTTGTGTCTTCCTCAAGAAACATCAAGAAATGGAATGAACAATAAAACAGAGGAGTTTTCCAAGTAATCCAAGTACTAACAGCAGTTAACTGAGACTACTACTTAGCCCACGAGAAAGGACCAAGAAGCAGACAGACAGACAGACAGATAGATAGACACACACCATATCTGTTGAAAAAAGGTAGGACGTCATGATTTTCCAGTATCTTTCTGTCATCTTTTACACAGAAGTGGGAAACTGTGGTATTTAAATAGAATAGAAAGAATTCTTTCTTCTTTGCCTCTTGTGACATTTTTCTTTTCCTAACAATATGAAATATATTCAGAGATTTGTCTTTATTTCAGCTGAATTAATTATTTAGCCATCATCAGCTATTGTTCATAAATTGTTGAAAGCAGCAGGGAGGCACTAAAGCAGAAGCTGTGATTACTTTCTAAAATTGCAGATGTGTGCTCAGTTCAGCAGTCATTACCATGTAAGGTCACTTAGTGATGAGGTGTAAAGAAGTGAGGGCTGGAAAAATATAGATTGAAGAGCATAATTTACCTCTGAGGAACCTCTCAAAAGTCTGAGCACCTTCCAAGAGACTAGCAACTTCTACTGGAATTAACCTGATTTAAGGAAATTCAGTACTTCTGGGGATACACTCAGAGGTTTCCAGGAACAACGCCTTGTTTCAGAGTTAATTTCTTCATTTTGAACAATCCACAGAAGGGCTTCATTCCTTGCTACTCAACATATTTTTTTAATGGTTCTAGTGTTCAGGAGAAATGTAATAATATTGAGGAAATATTTCTCATTCCAGCAGAAATGGTCATTCTTCCTAAATAATTAACATGGTCGCAGAGCACCTATTTTTGAGAATATCTGGCAATGTTCATACCTTTCATGTTGGGACCTTAATCTTACTTTCTCAAATGCTAAGCCCAGAGCCAGCACTCAGCCTGTCAGTGATGACTAGCGGCACAGATCATGAGGTAGATCAAAACATAATTAATTTCAATATCTTTAATCTCTTGAAGATTCTCAAGATATATTTGGAAAAGCAAAGAAGCCTGGAGGTATTATTAATTCCTTTGAGAACTTCAGTCCTTTTTCTATTCATAAAACATATATATATATAAAAAATCCAATACAGAACTTTCCAGACCCATCATTTATGTTGCCTACTATAAATCTGGAATTTTTTGGTAATATTTCTTCTGCAGCTATTTCATTCACTGTATGATACAGCACTACAGGCAGAAATACAGTAGAAGCAATTTGCTCATCAGAAATTTAACTTCTTGGAGACGAGATGTGCATGCTTCCTCCCTGCCTTCCATATACACGTTGTGCCATCTAAATTCACTACCTGCATCGTGTCTTTTTTTTGTGCTTTCAAATTGCTATTTTGAACTTCTGCCTAAATACACAATGTTTTTTCTCTATTGCCCAGTCCAGAATTTCTTGAAGCCAACTGATTTTATTTCATTTATCTCACTGGGTGCTGGATAGGCTACATATTTCCAAAATTCATCCAGCTATGATAAACAAGCTATGTGAGATGCAATTAAAAAAGTGAATAAAAAGGAACACACAGCTAATATAGGTACCAGTATCTCTCTCTCTCACCTGCAGTAGGCATTGCACCACATTCAGCAAGGGCTCTGTTCTGGGTGACAAACCCATGCATTTCACAAGATGTGCAGAGGAGCATCTCTCAAGTAGTTCTTCATCCAGGGAATAACACTAAAAATGGGAAGAAGTGAGAAAGATTGACGTCAGTAACTCTAATAGAAAGGTCCAACTCTGCAATTGTAAAAATATCCCAGAGAATTTGTAAAAAGATGGGTGGCAGCATTTAGAAAAGTCTCTTTCAATGTATCAATATTTTGATAATTTATGTTAAAACACAGCAGTATATAATGCAGGGGAGCTTCTTACTTGTGCATTTTGTCCCAAGGATGGTTTAATGTCTTTTTGGTACAAGGTTTCTCTACCTGGAAGGTAAAAAAAACCCTCTGCAATGTCAGAACACAAATCTCATTTGTAAGAACGTTGCAAGAATTCCTCCTGTGAGAAATCTACTTCATGATTTTGTGTTAATTACTTATACAAGGACGAAAGAAACAGATGTTTATTTGTGTTTACACCATGCAATAATAATTCCTTGATTCCAATCGAGACCAATGTCTGATGTAAAAAAAGATTTTTCATTGGCTTAGTGAGCAGATCTATGCTGGAAAACTAATCCATTAAAAGCTAAAAGCCAGTATTGAAAGCAATGAATATGTAATTTGGGATACTCTAATCTTTCAACATTACAGAATAGTCTGTCCTAGTACACATGGAATGATTACATTTTGGAATTCAGAAGTTTTTGTTAAAATATATTCAGTAAAGGTCTTATATCTTTCTTGATTGTTCATTTCCTGTAATTTTTGAAGTAATGAATCTCTTCTTGACTTATATATACAATAATAAATAACAGAGCTGATGAATAAACTGATCATGTACTAGCTATCAGGACAGTAAGAGGCTAATCTCCCTTCTAGACTGCAAAAATAATAGGTTCAAGGACATTAAATAGTTGCTGTTTATAAATGAAATAAAATTTGAACACCATTAAATATATTTCTTCTTTATAGATCTCTTTAAAACCAATTGGTATATGAACTTTGGTTTGACATAAACATTCCTTGAATGTGAATTTTAGTGTTTTAAAATGAAATTAGTAAGAAAATAGTATTCATCCTGAAAAAAATAGACAGAAAATATTTAGGTTACGATGACAGTGACTAAGCCATTGCTGGTTTTCCTTCATCAGTGTCACTAATGCATTATTTCCATAGCCTTTACAACATCACTATGTCCTCCGTGCTGGTTTTGCCTAAAGCAAATGCCTAAAGCATACAACTTTCCTGCTTATTTGAGCTGACAGCAAAATTTTATTTTCTGAATATTCAGAACCATCAAAATTGTACCTTTTTTGTCCATGCATAGGTTCTGATACAACACGTTCATCATGTAATTCCACTTTCACAATAATTATATAATCAGGTTAAGGGTACAGCCTTTAAAAGTAAATTAATTAGCAAGTGAAAAATAAATCATAAAGTGTATCAGGAGAATCTAATTTTTGCTTGGTTACCTTTCTTATTAAAAAATATTTCTTAGGAATCTACAGTTTTCAGTTTTCTTCAGTTCTTTTCTCCTTTGCAACGATGAGAGTGATGGAAGCCCAAAATTCACGCTGAAAGCCTTGGTCCTGGCTGAGGCGTCCCTATGGGGTCTCCAAAAAGATAGCCCCATGGTACAGAGAGTGCCTTCATGGAACGGTGAGAATGAGAGCTGGTTTATTTCTCTCTCTTCTTCTCATTTTCTTCCTTCCTTTGCTCTGAGGAAAATTACAAAGAGTGAAGCTGCAGTGATTATGCGCTGGTGGAGCTTACAGTCCTGAGGGACATGGGTCAAGCAAACAGTAAAGTCAGGACCCTGAACTTTAAGATAGCAAAATTCCAGCTCTTCAAGTAGTTAGTCAAGAGGTAAAAACTGCCCTTGAGGACATGGGAGCAGAACAGACCTTGCAGATCTTTAAGGACTCTTTCCATAGAAAACAAGAGCTTTTGATCCCCAGGTGTAAGAAATCAGGAAAGAGACGGGCACAGGTGAATCAAGACCAGCTGTTCAAGCTGAAGCCAAGAAGAAAATTGACAGGCAGTGGAAGTTAAGATCGTGTGATACTGTCAAAAGGGTTATGCACTATCAAAAAAATAGAAATAAGTAATAAACACTCCATCAAACTCACATCATCATGTTTCCTGAGAGTGATCAAATTTATGCAAAATTGATGAAAAATTTATGACCGTGTACATTCAATAACTGTAAACTCAATTGATATTTGTCATAAATACTATCCTTTAATGTGAGTTTTTATAATTGGTATTTCTAAGAGGTGGAAAAAAATCTTAGATTGATATAGTAACTCCTTTCCAGCTCAAAAATGCTCAAGTCAGCAGTCATAATTTGCAATATCTACCTGAGTACCTGTGAATTCAGGCTATTTCTGTCAATGCATGAAAAATTACCCAGTAGAATATTTATGGTTTTGAATAGAATATCCAGTCTTTGTGAATGGAGATTATAGCATGTGTCTACATAAGCAGGAACAGAAGGCAGTTGTTAACCAGACATTTCAATCAAATATTGTTCATCTGGTGCTTCAAACTGCAGAGCAAGCAAGTCAAGCATGGAGATCCCCAAATGACAACAAAGAAACTAATTTTTGTTTTGCTTGATCAGCTCACAGAAGTTTGTCTGGGAGAGAAAAGATGAGCATATTTCCTAGCAGGAGTTGTAGAATAGAATATTCTCAGCTGGAAGTGCTGGAGCACTAGCACAAATGAGAAAAAAAGGAAGCCAAGAACTGCAGAAGCTGCCCCTACAAAGGTCCCAGCCTAAACAATTACTTGAGTAATTATTCTAATTCTGCAGTACTTCATATTACATTTTTCTCTGAATAGTTAACTTCTAAACTTACACTGGAAATTTGAAAATCATATATATTTTGAATTTCTACCAAAAAAATGAAGGAATAGCATGAGTGATGTCAATTCCATCCATTAAGATTAATGGGATGTCAGCTGTAGCGCTTCTTCTCTCCTATCATTATTTAAGTGAAGTTAATGAGAAGCAGCTTCAGCTTTAGATTAAAGATGGGTGAACAATGTTAGAACAGCAAAGTCTTATTTATAATATAAAATTGCTAAGTCAAAAATAGCTGTAAGTAGGCTTGAAAACATCAGGGATTAATCACAGTTAAAGCTTTTCCTTCTTAGGAGACTTGAATGACAAAAGTTGCTGAAGAAAATTTTAAAAACACTTTAAGTCCTCTAGTAAGCAAACTGTAAGATCATGAAAGTAGAAAAGAGGGATTAAATATAGAAGCACATAGAAGAGCCCCTTTCCCCAGTGTCTAGTAAGTTTGCAATCTGTGCTTTCCAACGGGCTGTTGTTTATCACACATAGAGGTGTATTATTTAACGAACCCGTATTTCAAAGCAAAACTCTCATGAATTTTAGCTACGGATTGAAATATTAACAAAGCCCTCCCATCACTGAGCTGTGCCTTGAAAAGAATTTCAGAACAGGGCAGTGTGCCTCTCTCTTCACCACGCCATTGGCATTTGCTCTGTGGCAAATCAAAGCTTAGGTATTTATAGCCCCTCCAGACAGGTACCGAGGGCACGATGGAGCAAGAGTTAACTCTTCTCAGCTCATCCCTGGCTTCCCTACTGATCTGTCAGGATACCCACAGTCCGTGGCAGCAAGAAGAAAATTTATCAATCTACATGAAAATGCTTGCTGATACAAAAAACAGAAGTAATGTATTTAGTGTTCGTTGTAATTCTTTGGTATGAATATCCTTAATTTTGTATGAAAATCCTTAATTTACTGGCTTAGTTTTTGAGGTCATCCATTCAAGTTTTCAGTCATTTGTGCAGTAGCGTTTTTTTTCTCTCTGACTGTTTACAAGGCACTAAACAATATATTGAAATATATAAGGATTGTGCTATAGCAGGAAAAATGTGGATGTTTATATTTAAAGACTAAATTAGAAATCATAACAAAATAAGGCACAAAAGCATAACCGCTAGAAAAAAAAATGGGGGAAATGCACGCAAGTCAAGAAAACGGATTTATTTTTTTTAACTACCAGATATTGCTAAGTATAAAAACCATCAGGGCTCTGAGTGCAGTGCCAGTCCTGAACAGCCTCATCTGGACCTTCAGCCACATTGTTAATGTTGTATTTTCCTTTAAAGGACCAGCAAATTTGTTATCAGGACACTAAGACATTAATATGAGAAAAACAGTACGAATTACAGAGAAGTGTTAGGGAAGAGGGACGTGAGAAAAAAAGGTGAAGGAGGAATGGATTAGTCAGTAGGATCCAAGTGCCTATAAAAATTGAATAGGTGGCAACAAAGATGATGGGGAGGAATAATTTAAGATTATTAAAGGTGATAAAATCAAGAGTAATAGCCTGAAACTGAAACAGGAAATATTAATTTACATATTAATACAAAAAGTTGCAACAGTAAGGTCAATTAGAAAAAGGAATAATTTGCTGGAGAATGTAGTTCTATTAATATTGCCTAAGGAGTCAATGAGACTAAAAACCCATCTCTGCATTAACAAAGGCAATACTTTAACAGAAGGGTGAAATAAAGATAGAGTTGATTTGCACACTGCTCTTCTGCAATAGTATATCCATGGATATTTTTATCTGGAAAAGGGGTTTATCTTGTTTTGTTTTTGTTTTTTTTTTTAATGGATTTCTTTTAAAGTCAGTTTCCTGATTAGTCTTTATTCCATGACATTCTCTTTACTCCTACACTTTGTGCTTGATGGTTTTTCTTGGATATTTATTCTCCATATTTTATGATATGAATTCCAGTTGGTATTATTAAAATGCTGATTTTCCTTCCTCCTTTTCTTTTTCATTTAAGAAAAATTGGATTATATTTACCCAAGTCAGTACACAGAAATCTAATTTTTCTTTTTTCTTTCAATTTCTTTTAATTTTGGTAATTAAATACGAATCTCCAACACTTCTAAAAATATATGATTATTTCCTTCTTTCTCTACCACTTCAAACCAAAGTAAAGGAAACTCTGAAAGAAAGAATAAGAGAAATTCCAACTTATAAAAATTTTTACTTTTCCTCTCAATAATAATGCCTTTTTCTGAGGCGTTTGTTCAGTCTTCTAAGTGGACCTTCTCTACCAGTTCTTCCTTCTCTTTTAAAATGGAAGGCTTTGCTTAACAAAGGGATGAGGGAATTTAGACTAAAATAAAAATAAATGTTTTGCTATTTCCAGTTATTACTTTAATTTGAAAACTTAACCTTTAAATGATGGTTGAACGTTTGCCTCTTATCCAAAGGGTTTCTGACAAAACTCTAATAAAGCTAATAAAAATCATCATTTTCTTCTAATCCCACTGAAATCAATAGGAATCTGCAGGGATCTCAGTGGAAGCAGAGTCAATCTCTTTTCCACGTCTTAAAATTTACATGTCTTTCTCAGACAAATTGCATAATTTAGACGATATACAGCATACTTCTGTCCAAAGGTTTGTTAATTTGATGTCAAGTGGACTATGAATTGGTTGTTTTTCTCTCAGTTCTTTTTCCTACCAAAGCTAAAGCTGAAAAAGTAATCAAGTAGGGGGTCTTCTTCTCTGCATGTGTGTATTTATATATCTAATGAATTTATATTTGTTAGTTGCCTTAGTAAAATTTATTAAAATTAGAATAATAAGCTTTATGAAGTTTAATAATTCATATTTTCTTTTTTCCTAACATACTGTGAATCTGTTTAACAGTTCAAGTACTAACATTTTTAATAATCTTTCATGAATATACTGTTTCATATTAAAATGTTCTGTTTTTAATGTGCAAGTAAAGTCTGTGACAACTTTTATGACGGGTAACATGGAAATATAATTAAAATTTCTTGAGAGTTAAATTGAATGGTTTATTAACCAGCCATTTACTTCTGAATTGTGTTGCTCTATTCACTCACTAAATGTATGTTTTCCTGAAACATTACTTAAATTAAGGTGCTTAGTTCTTCCAAAAAAATAATCTTTATAGCAGTCTTTTTCTGAAGAAGTAGCAAACAATAATAAAGCATGTTAAGCAATGCTTTCAATTAGAAAAGTAGAACGCTTTGAGAAGTTATTTTCAAACATAAAAAAGTGTGAATTAACCCTTCATCTGGTACCCAATGAGTAAGCTATAAGTAGGCAATACAGTGAGGTACAGATGACTTACAATATTTCTCTGATAGTACTTGGGCTGAAAAGAGAGACTTTATCAGAACGGATTAAAGGGTTGAAGTTTCATTACAGTACTAGCAAGTCATCACCAGAAATATTGATGCTGGGTTTGTAAAGCTTCAAGAAATGTCATAAACCCTGATTATTTGGAATTTATACATTGTGGTGTGTAGAAAAGTGTTGCTAAAATGCCTCAGGAATGATTTCTAAGAACTTCTCATTCAGTCCATAGGAAGGCCTTATTAAAATAAATCCAGTGGAATTTACCAATTGCATCCGTTTAAATGTCCCTAATGCCACAGAAAATTCAAAAAGAACTGACTTTGCTTATCTGCATTTTCTTAAAAAAAGAATTAAAGCTGCCTTGTACACAGGTATCCAGTTTAGTTGATTCATGGTAACACATTAATATGCTCGTGACATTTAGATTCCATTTGACATGGAATCTGAGCCTTAAGAGTAACAAAGGGAGGAAAAAAGCACAATGATTTTAGGCAAAAGACATCTGACAAGCAGGATATACTACTGACGCTAAAAACAGATATAGAAAAATATAAAACACACTTAGATATGCAACCTGGTCTTATTGTGACTATATATGTCAGATCACAATATAACGTTCTTTTTCTAAGATAATTTAATTCCTCGACAAATAATGTATCAGACAGTATCTGTCAGAAAGTTAATAAGTTAATAAAATAACTAGGCCACTTTTTTTTTTTTTTTTTAATGTTTGAAGTTATGGAGAATGTAATCTAATATAAGACCTGCAGGATATCTAAAATACATACTGCACATGGGAAGTCATTGCTGATTCTGAAAAGGATAATTTATAGGCTGGATATTTACAAGTGGTATCCCAAAGTATCCATTCTGGAAACATTTTGAAAAAGGCTTTCAGTGATGGGTCAAAGTATGAAACTATAATGAAGGGTATTGATGACACAAATTTGAATCACCTGTATAGAGCAAGATGAGAAAAGATCTCTTGGAAACTGGAATAAGAGGGATGAGGTGGATTGTAAAGTTCAAGATCACCTATTTGAGATTAATAATGAGAATTCTGAATGGAGCTATGATCTAATCCCGTATGTGCTGTGTTTGAGGTAGAACAAAGCCAATTTTCTTTTTAGTAATTTTACTTTCCAGCTAAGTCACTTCTAATTGACTCTACTCTCTGGAATTAATGGTATATTTTTCAGACAGTGCCTGCTTCTGGTCACCATAATGTCTGATGTTTATAGTTAATAGCAAGGAATGGTGTGTAGAGCAGGTCTTGCTTATACTTATAGCAACTAAGGTCACCTAAGATTCTTATTTACTGAGCTGGATGGCCAGAAGTGGAAGAGTGTAGAGGGGTTGCTGCATCTGTGGGGAGGAGCAGACAGGACAGATCACCCAAAACTGGGTATTCCATCCCATGTGCATCATTCTCAGTATAAAGCTGGGTGATGAAAAGTGTTAACTCTCCTTCAACGGCCACTGTCCAAGGAGGACTCTTGTTCTCCTTTTGATCCCAATCCACGCATTCCTGAATCCATTTCTTGAATCTAGCTCCCTTCTGCCACTGGAGACATGATGGTCATCCTAGGGGCTTGACATTGATTTTGAATATATTTGTATATATTTCATTATTTTCTTATTCATATTATTATCTTTTATTTTTACTGTTAATATTTCATTAAAGCTGTTTTATTTTGTGGGGTTTTTTTCAAATCTTAAGTCTCTCTCTTTCCCTTGTTCTCTCTCCCTTCCCCTTCTGGAATTCCCTTACGGGAAGAGAGAGAGGGGTTAAAAGAGAGCATCTGTCATTTGTTTAGTAGCCAGCCTAGTCTAAACCTCAGCACCTTAGAAGCAAAAGAGGGGGAGAAATACAATAACGTAATGAAATATAATGAAAATATAATGAACGACAGAAGAGATACAGCTCTGAATGAGAAGTACGTGGCCACAGAGTTCAAGAGACAAATAATTGCCAGTAGAAATGGTGAAACACGTTCTTTTGGAAGGGAGATGTCTTGGTTCTGTTTCTAGAGAAGCTGGTATAATTAAGCTTTTTTCTTGACTGTAAGTTTTGTCATAGCTGTAATGCAAGTCAGAAAAGGACTTAATCAAAATGACACAATAAGGCTAGAAAGGTAGTAGAAAACATATAACGTAGAGATGTCTTGACTGGGAGTACAAGAACACAGTACTCATAAATTCAACTTCACATCCTAAGGAGGAGGAAAACATTATTTGCTGTAAATTTAGTTTTGCAAGGTGTTTGAGCAATCAACTCTCTATATTGCAAGAGCAATGTATATCCCGAAGCAGGTCTGCATAGCCCTGTTAGTGCAGCTCTGAGATTACATAGTCAGTTTTCTGTTCTCTGATATAATTTTTTAGCTTTTATTTTCACAATCATATGAAACCCATAAGGTTTACTCAAAAATATTGTTAAAAGGTAAGAAGTCGTCTACCTTTAAAATTACTTCTTACTAATCTCATTATTCTTGAGTGTTATGAAATCAGCTTTTGTGTCATAAATATAGAAATCATGAAAAGAGCTATTATAGAGCAAATCATCCAGATTCAGAAATACTATAAATTATCATCTGAGACAGATGTGTTTTAATATCTCATTTCAATTTGTTTAAACTGCACTGCCAGTAAATGAATGATTAAATCCATGAGCAAATAAAATAATGAGTGAATTTTTCTCAGTAAGATCAAAATCAGTAGGTATGAAATGAAGACTATTACTCCTTTTGGTATAAATTTTATACCCTGGTAGTACACACGTATAAAATTCCAATTACAATGAAACCTATATTTTAATGCAGTGTAGAAGATGTCAAAAATCTGTAAAATATTAGATCATAAAATCCTTCAAAGTCATATGTTATTTTTGGTAGAGTTCAGATGTTCTGTGAGCCAGAAAGAAGAGAGAATCAGTGGTTTGCCATCACTACTAAATAAGTCTCTTCCTGAATACAAAGAAGAAAAAGTTTTGGTTTTGATAGAGCAGCAAACAACTTTTGGAAGTCTGCCAATTTCCAAATTGATTATAATTGCTATAATTGGATATTTTAAACTCTAGAAAACAGGGTCTCATTTACGCCTGTGTTTGTGTGACTGCAGAAAGCCAGAGCCAGATTTCAACTTTGCCAGGTTACTCAGGAAATAGAAATATTGAAATGCCATTGTGTAGCACTAGCAGTTTTTCAGTTCACGTAGATCAGTATGGATCAAGACTGGACATCATTACTCTGGAAAAATATACAGTATGGGATAATTCTGTGGTGGATTGTGGCAGAAACAGAGCATCCATGGGGCATGCAAATAATATATAAAGTTAATAAATAATGTAAAGTTTCAGTTTTGATCCGTTCCTTTGAAGCAGGATGGAGTGTCACACATAATTAATCTGATCTGTTTTCAAAATATGGAACTATGTACAAGATTAAGAAAACATTCCAGTTTATATTATAACTTTAATATCATGGGATGACCTTTGCTGGCTGGCAGGTACCCACCTCTTCTTAGAGGGACAGGGAAGGCAAGATAGCATGAAAAACTCATGGGTTGAGATATAAAGACAGTTTAAAATAGAAAAGAAAAGGCCATGGGCAAAAGCAAAGAAAAATAAAAAGATTTATTCTTTCCTTTCAGTCAGCAATGTAAAGATTGCAAGACCTATGCAATAGGACTTGACTGACAGGGACTTTGCCTGTAGAAGTGGGTTTGCTGCTAAAAGAAACCAGAACAAACCACCTGAAAGTGGCAAAGTAAAAATAAAATTGTGCAAACTGAGCTAATAAATATGTATAAAGTACGTTTGTGCAGGCTAGTTGTGGGTAGAAATGCTCATAGGGAAATGGTAACATATGGTTGTTATGGCCAAATCCAGTAGGTTATGTAAATTATGAAAAATGAATATGTGACTAGTCTTCAGATTGCTTCTAAGGAATCAAGGGCCAGCAAAACCCACGGATGCAAGCAATATGAAACAAGGAATTAATTCACTACTGCTCAGTAGCTGTCCTGGGTTAAACCAGGACAAGTCTATAAGGATCTACTTGGTGGAATTATTTTGAATATCACAGTGTAGCTATGAAGTTTCCATCATATTATCTCTGTTGCTATTTCTATATGGAATATTGAAACTTCTCTGGCTGAGGCAAGAATGAAGAAATCCTTGCTCAAATAATTTTTTATCAAGTCATTAACACTTTCCTTTGAGTGACAACAAGTTTGCAACTAATTGAATTTATTTTCTTTTAAAAGAAATACCAAAATTCAAGGAACAGACATTTAAAATATCCACACTTTGTTCCAGAGTTTTTTCTTGGGTAAAAGCAAATATATGTGTTGAATTGCACCATAGTCTTTAACATTCAGTAAATCCAGTAAAGATTTCACATTCTTGATGACAAGACACTTTAGGCAAATTGAACATAATTTTTTTAATATAGTGATATATATTTTTTCCTTTAAATTAATTGGTCTTATACTAGGAAAAACATTTGTGCCAATCTCCTAATTGCTGAAATCATGCTATGGTATTTGTGTGAATACTATTAAAAACTGAAAAAAAAACCCCAAGTTTCCATGGCAATTGTTCAGTGCCACAAAAGACTAAACTGGTCACAAAAGATTTTTAGGCGAATTGAATTTATTATTCAGTCATTAGCAGTTCTCCTCATACACTGCAGAAAGCAATTTTTTTTTTTTCATAATGCAGCTCTTCCAAGAAATACTGAGCTATTTCAGTCCAGTTTTTCAGTCCATGGCAATTCAGAATTCACTTCATCTGCATTTTCTCTTAGATGCAGAGTTATTATTTTGAAGATGGTGATTTTATTTTAGTTTTTTATCTCTGACATTTAGTATCTTCCCTCTATAATAGCCAGAATGCACATGTATGGACGTGTTGTAAAAGTATAAAAATATGCATTGAAAATAAACACAAACATTTAGTTATAAGCATGTTACACTAGGTTGCTAATTCTTTGATACTGGATTTGAATTTATTTGATTTAATATATTCATTTGTAAGTGTAACACCTGCTTGAATAAGAGGGTGTTTGTTTCCAGTTATACAACTGAAATATCTGACATATTTGAGTGGAGTTTTCCGCTGCTGAGCTGCTATAAGAAAATTTTGTAGGAGCACTTCGAGCTTATTAAATCCTTAGTGTCCAACAAAGGATGTAGCAAACAATTTTTTAATTTAGAATCTCTTAAGTCTTTTCTTTGTTTACGTCGAGGTTTTGGAGCAAGTCCCTCACCATCTCCCTTAGAATTATGGGGACTTCATTCTGCTCCCCACCCCTCACTGCTGGCTCAGGGGTCTGGGGGCTCAGGGGACACCCTACTCCGCTGCTAAAGACTGAGGCAAAGAAGGCATTCAGCACCTCAGCCTTCTCCTCATCCTCTGTCACTATGTTACCTCCCAT
>JAOTQQ010000012.1:124685569-124704720 GCA_026546715.1 Gallinago undulata
GTACCCCAGACGGCTTTCTTCAGGGCCCTTGCACTACTGGTAGCTACTTGATCGCTGCCTACTTGAAATACCAGGAATGGATAGTGATCCGAGGGCCGGACCAGGGTAGGGAGATTTTTCCGTATATCCTTAATCCTGGCCCCGGGGAGGCAACAGACTTCTCTGTGGGATGGACCCGCTCTGCAAATGGGGCCTTCTGTTCCCCGCAAAAGAGTCACCCACCACAATCACCCTCCTCTTTTTCTTTATTGCGGAAGGCCTAAGGCTGGGGGGGGCTGGCTCTGGGCAGCAAACTGTCTAGGTCTTTATCTTTATCCTCACACGCCTGGCCCTCCATTCCCAAAGCACCGGACCTATTCTGTAGGTGCAACCGGGAAGGTGAGGGGGGCTGGCAGGGGTTTTGCTTGCCCCTCTGAGGAGGGACCTGCCTCCATTCCCCATTGTCCCTTCAGTTCCTCTCCTCTGCCTGGTGACAAGCAGAAGGGAGATCATCCCCATCCTGTAGAGCCTCTGCCCCACTCCTGTGCCTCAGGGTACGGCTCCACTGATCTATTTCGCTTTCACTGTCTCTAATACTTCTAAGTCTGTCCCCCTCCTCCTTCAGAGCAAGCAGTTTATCTGATCACACCGCACAGGGGCGGTGTCTCGGGCTCCATGGGGAACACGTGCCAGGCTGAGGCATTCCCTGCAGCCGGAGCCCTGCACAGACACGGGTTTTTGTGGGAGCTCCGTCTGAGTTTCCACATTCTTCCTTGTGGGGCATTTTGCACGTGCTGGGGCCATTTTCTTGTCTGGCGCCAGGAGGGGACCGACCCCTGATGGCTGCTCCCCTCAGGCTCTGCGCACGCGCGCCTGCGCACTACTACACCCGCCCTTGCCCCCGCGCGCGCCTGGCACGCGCTCTGACCCTGCTGCGGCCACTTTTAAATGTGCCGCGGCTCGTCCGGCCCGCCCCCAGACACGTGACCTCTCGCGATACCTGAGTCCTTTCGGGCCTCTCCGCCTTCCCTTGGCCTCTCCGTCTCCGGGAAGGCCCCTCCAGCTCGAGTTTAAAGCGGCAGCGCTCACCTCTGCCGCTGTCCGCGTTGTCCGGGTGAAGCTCGCGCCATGGCCGCTTTTAAATATGTGGAGGCGCGCGCGGCCCGCCCCCAGTGACGTCAGCCTCTCGCTCCCTCTCGCGATACCCGAGGCTTTTCGCGCCTCTCCGCCTTCCGTCGGCCTCTCCGTCTCCGGGAAGGCCCCTCCAGCTCAAGTTTAAAGCTCTAGCACTCACCGCTGCCGCTGTCCGCGTTGTCCCAATATTTATCAATAAAATGTCTTGAAAGTAATCTAACTATTTTTGTAAATAAATTGTTAATTTTGTGTGCATGCTTCAAGGTCTTCAAGGCAGACTGAATATCTGAAGTTCTGAACAGGTCTCAGAAGCATGCTGATATTGGTTTATGAGAGGGAATTTTTATGAATATTCTTCTAAGATTTCTAACCCCTTGTCTAGCAATACTATTAACTGCTGCCTAGGAAAAAAAGTACAAAAGAGAAATGGGCAGTTTCTAAAAACAGAGACAAAATAGGAATGCATGCCAGAAATCTAAAGCAGTTTACAAATGGTGGCTAAAAGGCCAATACACCGAGGAATAAAAATCTTTAGAGCTGTACATAACTATCAAAATTTACTTTTTTTTTTCTAAGGAGCAGCTGTTTCTTAAAAAAAGTGATGTACGAATTCCAAGCAAAAGAGGAGCTTTCAAAGCTTCCAGAAGTCCCACTAGGATATGGTTCATCCCATGAACTCAGTAGGACTTCTGTTAGCGGAAAGGTCAACCCCTAAAGGACTGTCTGTACAAGACCACGGTAGCCCAGTAAAACCTCTGCAGGTCAGTGACCACTCAGATAACCAAATATTGCTGTAAGGTCTGAGTTTGTGAAATGCCTGGAGGTGTGAAACTTGGCAACGTCTGTGTTTGTAGGTAATTTCATTAATGATCATTTCGATATCTCTGGGGATTGTTCATTTTTGTTGCTTAGTTTGTGGCATGTTTGAAAATGGATAGAGGTCCCATATATTTTCCTCAATACATAGAGATACGTAAGCTATTGCTGAACGCATATTTCCTTTCATAGCGTCTTGCCAGGGTGTAACTTAGGTTGTAAAGTGCCCTAAAATGTCTTCTCTATGAAGATTTGTATAAATCCAAAGTCCAATCAGTGTTTCTGCTCAAATGAGCATAAATATTAAGTCTGTGTATTGTAATTCATATGCTATAAAATTATATTAATTGTTTTCATTTGTTTTAACATAATACCTTTTCATACTGCGTCAGTATGAAAAACAGTGTCCCTGAACTTGTTTCATAAAACAGCCATACAGTATCAAAAATAGAGTAACAGCTGTCAGGCTCAGACCTTGACTAGGTGGTTCATCTTCTTTTCAACATAAGTGAATACATATTGGCCAAACTGGGAAGCAAATTCTGTTTGAGGAAGTGGGAGAGTAAAATTATAAAATTTAAAAGCATGATGTCTAATCTGTAAATGCCAGAACAGAGAGTCACTGGAGGTTCAAATTCAAGGCCATCTCTTTGGAAACCTATGAGTGCCAATGCCCTTTCTTGGAAGACTTTAATAAAAACTAGGACATAAAATCTTGCATCAAATCATAGGGCCCTTGGCACAACATCCCCCTCTCTCTCCTCTTTCAGCTTAGGTGGACTCCCTTAGGAGTCATAGCAGTCTAGCAAGTACATGTAATGGCTATCTGCCCTTACGTGGGAACTTGGGAATGTCGTGATGGAATAAAAGAATCATTTAAAGGAATTTACAGCTCTGAGTTCACACTTGCCAAAGGACAGTGATGACTTGTTTGAAATACGTCATCAACAGATCAAGGTCAATGGAGCCCTCAGCTCAATTGAACTGCTTGCTTCGGGCAACTCAAATATGAATTCAGACCCTTTTGTCAAATCAGGAAAGACACAGTTAACGAAACCACTACGTACTGGTGAGAACATCTTTGTACAATCTAAGGGTTACAACAGAGAAAGAGACAGAGAGGGAAGGAAGCATGGAAGGATCCTTTCTGTCATGGGTGCTGTTCGGCTTTGTCAGTGAGAAGTGAAGGACCTTGTGGTCACTTCAGGTCTCTTTTCTGAACTTCTGACAGTAGATAGCATGATCTCATAGTGGTGTATGGCACAATAATCTTAAGTCTATCATCCATGTACTATATCTGAAATCTACATATAGTGGACTTAACAATTGAAATATTCCTATCACTTATATAAAATCAGCTTCATGCATATTCAGGTGCATTTGTAGCTCTTTCCTATTGGAACTTGGCTGAAATAATTAGCTTTAACAATATGTTATGATGTTCTATTATAGCCATTTCACCTAGGCAGCACATTAGTGCTTTATTCATGGAGTACTGTAAGTGAAAAGCCCCAATGACTGATAAAACCTCCAGATTTTACTTCATTTTATTAAGTTAAAAGGCACTGAAGTGCAAAGAGAAGAGATCTACTGCCATATTACTAATTGTGGCTGTAACAGGTTAAACTGTTAATTTTATCTTCCTCTAATCAGAGATTTGTTCAAGAGTTTTCTCATTTGTCATGCACCAGAACAAAGGCAGCGTTAATTCAATACAGAAATATGCCTAAAAACCATTTAGTCTTTGGCAGGATATTTTAATAGACCCCACAATGATATTGTCTTCTGATGTGGAATAGACATTCAACAATTATAGGTCCAAAAATTGCTGCCGATGGAAGCTGGCACAGCTTCATGCCCTTTGGTGCAGGTGGCTCTATTTAGACACAAAGATCTTGTCCCTAGTTACCAGTGTGCTGATGTAGATGAATTTACAGACATTTAACCACATTAAGAATTAGGAGCAGTTTGGCTGGAAACCTCACATCAGTCTTAAAGTGTTCTACACCCATCATTCGTAAATACAGAGGATTGACTGTGCGTGGTGAAGGCATCATTCCATCCTCTGCTTACAAGGGGAGAAAAAACATAACAAAAGGTTTGAGGATTGAAATAAGGAAAGGGAAAGATCACTCACCATTGTCACAGGCAAACCAGACTCAACTCAAATTAACTTAATTTATTGCCCATCAAAATCAGAGTAGGATAATGAGAAAATAAAATAAAATCTTGAAAAAAGCTTCTCCCCACCCCCTTTGTTCCCGGGCTAAACTTTATTCCTGATTTCTCCTCCTCCTTCCCCCAAGTGGTGCAGGGGGACAGGGAATGGGGGTTGCGATCATTTCATCACACATTGTCTCTGCTGCTCCTTCCTCCTCAGGGGAAGGACTCCTCACATTCCTCCCCTGCTCCAGCCTGGAGAGAACAGGAGACAGTTTTGAACAGCAGCAGCGACAAACAAAAATACCGTCATTTGATTTTAATGTAATTTTGCCAGGATGCATTCCCATCACTACCTTCAGGTTCCTAAAGCAATGCTGGCCCTCAGCTGGAGCCAATGTAGAGCTTTAGCCATGGAGACCACCTGGCAAATGATGTGGCATTCACAAGAAAGGACAATGTAGCTTTGAAAGCAGCACTTCCATGCTTGTTAGTCTTCATCGTTTGCAACCTTACTCTTTATTCCCTGTACCTTTTCTGGAGGTGCTAAGATCAGCATCTTCAAAGTAGTTGTAGTGTGAGCTTCTTGCAACTCATTGCGCTTGTGTTCCTTCCTCCTGCATCTTTTTGCTTCATGTTCATTTGTTTTCTTCTTACCCAGATTGTTTCCTTCCTTCTAAGTCCAAAACAACTTCTACCTATCCACCCATTTTAGCCAAATGGTGGAAAACTACAGAGAATTTGTGACCAGCTGAGGCTGGATAATCTCTGAGTGTGGAATTTTGACCTTTACACTCGGAGTCTGGTTTATCATAGCAAGTTCACTGTGCAGAAATAAACCAAGTGGCTACTGTGGACAACAGCAATAATTCAGGGATGTGGAGAGGTTGCAACCCTTTTTTTCATCAGTTCAGCTTCTGTAAATCATAATGGTTTTCAACTGCACAGAGGGTTTGCTGGAACTCAGACACAGAGAGGTTTTCTGTTTGGCAAAATGTAAGATTTCCAAGTCCCATTTTGTGTGGGGTGCACCTGAGACCTTTCAAAGTTTTGTTGCGTTTTATTAGAAAAAAAAGAAACACAAAAATTATGGAACTCAATCAAAGAAAACTATTTCCTACTAATGTGTTTGAGACTTTTTTGGATTTCTTTTTTTAATTTTTGGTTTTGTTTCTGTTTCTTCTTTTCCCAGACCAACATAGCCACATATATAGTATATTGTTTGACTGACCAACTATTTTTTGGTTTGGATTTCCTTTGTTTTTAAGAAAAATATATTTAATTACAAATACAATTTTCAGATTTTTTAAAAAAATTAATTTTTCTCTTTCTCCAACATAAAATCATCACTGGCAGAGAGATCAAATTAAATTGTGGTGAAACCTAGCTGGGAGAAGTGTTATTATCAAATGAATGAGATAGGTCAGATGCTTAAACAGCTGTTTGAGACAGTTTTAATATAATGCAAACAGATGTTGAACACCTCTTCAGAACACTGGTGGTAGGCTTTTCGTTGTCTTACAGCAGCTATCTTCTGCTACCTCTCTTAGAAACTGAAAATATTGCTAAAAGTAAACTGCATGACCATATGTTAAGAGAAATTATAGTTTCCTGGATGGCTTCAAGCTACTGAGACTGATGTCTTTTATTAAAATTTTATCAACCTCCAAAATCTGTGGCACTTACATGTTGTCCTGTTGGACATATTGTACTGAAATATCTATGGACCTGACAGCTAACACATAGAAAGGTTTTGCCTAGGTTTCTCACTAATCAAAAATACATCTTTTGACAATTTGTCCTAAGGAAAATCTTTTTATACAATCTCATCTTTTTTTTTTTTTTTTTTGGTGGAAATAATTTGAAAATTGATGTCTCTATCTATCTGTCTCATTTTTTTTTCCTGAATGTGTGAGATAAGTAATTTCATTAACTGAACCTTCTTAGCTAAAGGATACAAATGGCCTCAGGATAATATTTCTTCAGCTAATTTAAACTTCTGAAATACTGGAAATTTACTAGCACATAAAAATCTGACATGGAGTGTTTGGCACAAAGTTAACAATAGATGGTGTTAGATCTCCTAATTGAATGGTAATTGAAGGTGAACCCCTCCATACTTCCCTGAACATTGCTTACAATATTTCTTACCAAAGGTAATTACGTGAGCATTATCAATAAAAAATAAAATCGTACCCATATTTTTACTGCTATTAGCAGAACAGATAACGAATATGGATAAGAAAATAAATGTGAATTAAGAGATCAAGGAAAGCATCACACCATAGGTACAGAATAGGGTTGACAGACCCTACTGGACATTGCGTAAAAAATTACCTTTTTCTTTTGGTAGGAAATAAAAAAGTGGTTTTCCACACATTTAGTGCATTTCATATATGCACAACAGTATGCACTGAGTTAATAAAGCACAATATGTGAGCACATCTTTTTTGTAATCATGCCCTCACATGTAATAAAATCATAAAGCATTTGATTAAAAAAATCAAGTAATGGAGTTCAAGCAGTGCTCTGACAGCATGTAGACCAGACCTAATTTGCTGTTTGTTATTTTACTTAGCAAGTAATAATTCCAATTATTTTTTTTCATATGTTCCTCTGGCAGTGCTAGACAATCTAATCAAGTATGTTTCAAAGTGTGATGTTAAAAGGCAAAGGAACTGAAGATTGATGGGTTATTAAAAGTAGAGTAGAAGGCAATATGTTAGGTTTCCCAAAGTTAAGTCATCAGTGTAACGTCCTTTCTGCACATGCTAAGTACATGTATACTTGGAAAAGAAAGACTACAGGTTCTATTTAATTTCTGCCACTGCTTAAACCATAGAATCCTCTTCCAGCATTTTGTAGGAATAGACAGGAATCAGTCATCAACTAAAAGAGTTCACCAGTGTCTTCAGTAAATATTTCCATTGTAGCAATATCTGTTAAAAAATCCTACATAATGTGAACAGAAAACAGCAGGGGATGAGAAGACTTTCATAACTAACTACATCAGCACTTAGTAACCATATTTTGCACCTATACCTATAACAAATAATACTGAGACATTACACCAACAGGCCAGCCCTGGGGTAGGAGGATCACATTTAATGCCCTTTGTCTAATCAGTTTTGTCACTGATGACCTTTCTGTGGGGTCTATAATATTTACAAGTTCCCAAGTGAATTACCTCACAGGATTAAAAGTAAGTTCTAGTTCAACTCCTGTTTATCCACAGTAAAATATGGACATGGAAAGATGTGTATGGACTATATTTATTATCAACTATACCATGCTGTTCCACAAGTTGCAACTAGAATCTGCTTCAGGTGATAAAGTCATGACGTGGGCCTCCATTTATTGCAATCACCATTTAATTACTGAACTATGGCAGTTTACTCTGGCTAAAGTCTTTTCCTGGTTTTTTGAAAGGAGCTTATGTGATCATTCTTAAAAAGCCAAGGAAATAATCTAGATCATAAGCTAACAAAATAAAAGCACAACTAGTTCTATAATGCACGATAACACAAACTCATAAAAGTTACAATATTTTTGTCACTTATATATGATATTAATACTATAAGAAGATTAGAGTATGCAAGCAGATGAGATGTATCTTAATGTTTTAAATAGGTATTTTACACCTGAAGATATATCTCATCTTCAGAACATGACATTTAACTACATACATCTTTTCTTCTTCATTTAAAGATTTTTTTTAAAAATGAAATTATAAGTATGCATACATATTTTTTTCTTTGGCAGCCTTTTAATTTCCCTTCTGCGCATCATGGTATGCTTCATCAAGACTATTATTTAAATTGCTCTAAATGAACAAAAAAAACAAACAAAATCATTGACATACCACTGATTTTCTATGAAATCAATGGTTTATTTTTTTTTTTTATGAGTTGAATACTTTCATTTGCATTTTTATTTATATTATATTGTCCTAGAACAGAGAGTTGACACTCTAAAATCATCCCATAGTAAGCAAGTTAAGCTGGCACAAATGAATTTCAAGGAGATGAATTTTAAGATAATAATCAAGGGAGGGCTCATGTGTCTATGCATATACACAGGCACGCACACGTATGCATATATATACAAGATGCTTGCATGTACCAGTCCTCTCCCATGTGTGTGTCAGACACCAGTATCCCTATTTTGTGCTCCCACTTGTTGTCTGTCCCGCTGAAGGAAGGCTATGATGGAAATACAGCACCCACCTGCATCCTGGCACTTTACTTTTGGGATGCAAACAAACCATACGTTTGGGGCAGCCTCTCCCTGATTTTTGTCAATATTCTGGTTCCTAGGTATTTCTTCTAGATTTCAACGACGAAAACTCCTCCCCCAGTTCCCTCCTCTCCCTGAAATTTAACCGGGGATGTATGAGTTACACGTTATGTATAGCCTCAACACCTTCTTATTTCTTTTTCCTGGCTGGAATATAAAAGAGATTTTAGAAGTTTTAGTATGCACAGGTTGTACTTTTAATGCACTGGTTTACATTCTTCCTTTGAAATGCCCATGGATTTTAAATGAAACACTATTACCTTGCATTCATTTCCTTCATGTTCAAATTAATAAGTCTTCTTTGTACATGCATCAAAATTGTTGTCTGACACAGATGTTTTTAAAGATTTTCATGTCAATACAGATGCAGAAATCATGTAATAGTCACATTTTCAGCTGTGACAATCTTCAATATTACACGAAACTGGTACTGTGAAAAAAAAAGGAAATGTTTGTTTGCTTTCTAGCTTTTGTACATCTTCAAGTAGTTTAGAGAACTATTCCAATAAAGAATTAATTTTTCCAGATCTAATCGACTAATTCAGTACTTCAAAGCATTGTGTTTAGTGTATAAGACTCATTTAACATGCACTAGTGTCTCCATAACAATGATTAACGATAGGGCATAAAAAATTGGATCAAATAGTTTTCTTGTTCTTTAATTTCATCTTTATTCACAGAAAATGTTGCTTAACTGCTTAAAGGTTTACACCTACTCTCCACTTTTATACTTATAAAAGTGTAAAATCTATAAAAGGAAAGCTTTAATTGCTGCATGTTGTTAACCTTCTCCCTTCAGAATAATGAGTGGGAATTCTGATATTTGCAAATGATCCTTAGTACTTGCATGTGCTCTCATTGAATAATAAATATAATACTTTGCTTTTTATTTAAACTGAGTTTATTTGTTACAATAATCATTATTTTGTTTTAGGAGCACTTGTAACTCTTCCTAAAGGTAGCCTAAAAATGTTTGGGATCAAAGGAAAATAATATACAGGAAAAGCAGAAGAATTTTAAGGTAGATTTTAGATTACCAAACAAGAGAGGGAGAAAAGGGTGTTATGAGAATGACTATTATACTGAGATTTTAATAATTATTTAAAATGCTCTTTTAAAAAAGTTTGGTTTCTTTGTGGTTTTTTTGAGCCATTCAAAGTGGGAACACGTTCTGAGGTTTTTTCTCTGTGATTTTTTTTTAAGTGGAAAAAAAAATTCTGTCAAAGATTGATATATCACATTCTTTTTTAGATTTGTAAAAACAAAACTTTGAGTGCTCCCACAGTTGGAACTTATATTCAATGTATTGGCAATCAATCACAAATTAAAAAAAAAAATTTCCTCTGTTTTTTCCTGCATGAATCAGGGCTCTCAACCCTTCATTTCCCACAAGAACAAATGTTTTCCAATAACTTTGAAGATCCAGAAAATTATAAAAGCTTTAAATTTCTAAATAAATGCAAGCAATTATTTGTATAAATAAGAATCCTTTTATTGCAGATGAATTGTCAGATGCTTCTGAACATGCTTCAGAAATGTCCATTGTGTTAATGATGTGAATTAAGCAGTCTTTCTGTGTATTTCTGATTTCTAAATTTATTTTTTATAATTGACAGTCTATTATTTAAAACATCTGCTAGAAGAGGTCTATAGCCAAATAATATTCAAATATAAGTCTTTTAATACCATTTATAAATGGCTTCCAAATAGTTGTATTATAGTACGTAATATGTAATATCTTCTATAATACTTTGAGAACCAAGAAGTAAGCATATTTCTGTACAGTAAATAATAATATGGATATAAAAAAGATTCTAGTTGTGTTGAGTACAAGAACTATGTCATTAGGCAAAGAAGATATATAAACATTTGCCTCATAAATTTTATGGTGTGTTGTGCAGTATTTTAAATTCTAGTAAAAGTAAGATCTAATACTTCCCATAAGATTTCCCAGTGGACAGCTGAGACTATTTTTCCTGCCTTCTGAACTTCAAACCAAGAGTTTCATTATTTTTTTGATCAATCTGCTGATGGGAGCAGTGCTCTAGTATGACCAATCTGACTACATTTAACCCCTTCTAAGTTGAGATTTTGACTTTAAGTCACATCAATACCTTTGGAATATCTGTTCCTAAAACTTTTAATGAACAGATCTATGAGATTCAATTACTGATAGACAATTTTATGAGAGTGATTAGTATTAGACAGACAGTGAAATATTTGCAATGATAGCTAGTAAGGACAACTGTCAGACTGCTGATCCTTAGAAGAAATCTCAGCATGAAGCAGAATGCAAACCAAGATTCCCGACTGATTCCAAAATCCCATTGTTTTCCTGTAAATATCATACCTTCCTTGTCAAAATTCCTAACTTCTATCGAGATGCTTATTAAAAAAACTCGTACTACTGTATTATTGAAAGCAAAATAACCCACTGCTTAATATTCCAGCAGGATTACTAACAATTGTAAGAATTGGCTCAGTAATATAGATATGATTCCTAGGTGCTTTATTATTCCTTCAGAAGTGCTACAGTATGACTCCTACGTCTAGAAAAGCATTTATTTCCATCTCACCAGCCCTGATGAGCAGACTGGGTATAGTACTGAACTATCTCAATTCATTAGTAGCATTGTTTCCTTCTCCAGCCTGTATTGACTACACGAGGGCTTGAGGAATAATAATAGCCTTGTCCTAAGGCCCGAGATGAAGGCTGAAGCTGATACTCAGCAATTTGAATTGTTCCTGTGTGACAATTTCCTTGTCATGATTGTGGGCTGTGCCTGAGGCCCTTCATTCAGATCATGTACAATAATTGAACAGAAGGCACTAATAAGAATTACACATTGAGGATGTTGTAAAGTTCCTGGATTTCTTTCCCTATATTTTACTAGGTCTGGATGATAAAGAAATCTATAATTATAAAAGGTTTCTTTGCATTAATGTTTCCGCTCATTGTCTTTTTCACAACGAAGCAATGACTGGATTTTACAAGTTTCAGGTGGGAGTCAAGAACTGCAATTGCCACCCAAAATTAACTCTATATTTCACCTTGCTTTTTAAGTTTGTGCTGTTTCTTTTGCAACATTTTGTTTCTGTTTGTTGAACCGCAACGTGATGAACTCCCTACGTAGCTCAGATCCATAAAGGGTGAGCAAACTCATAGTTATTTCCAGACTTTCAGTCATATGAGATCCCTGTATCTCAACCAAGTTACAAAATAAGGTGTCTTCTACTTTGTGCCTTTACAGGTGTCCTTTACAGCACAAAGTAGAAGACACCTTATTTTGTAACTTGGTTGACATAGGAGAAAAAGTATGGTCATGTGCTAGACAGCAGATGTTACCTTGTGGAGATAAATCCAGATGATTTTCCCTTATATACGTTACAATAATTTTAGAATAATACTTACATCTTTTGGGGAGAAGAATTTTTAATTAGAGCCCAAAGAAATTTAAAAATTGCCTCATGTCTTAAACCCAGCACTAGGAACTTCTTCCCTCCCGTTATTGATGTTTCATACTCAAGATCAGAAAGATATCTCTAATGCGTGCTATTTATAGCTTTGAAATGGGAACGTTACATTATTCCTTGATGGTCTCCTATTTCTCTCCACTGCCAGGAAGCCAGTATGTTAAGTGCCTTTGAGTGCAGGCTAATAGCTGAGTGCAGATCGTGAGCAAACTAAGAGCACATCAATAGTTCAGGCTCAACCCGCTCGGTTTCACGGCAGGGTAACCGAGTGACCTGGACTGTTGTGAAAGCTGAGGACTTGGTGACATCTCTAGACTGCATGAAATAAACAGTAGTGTTTTCATTTTTTTTTTTTCTCTCTTTTCAAAATTAATAAACAATTAAAGCACAGCTTGAACTTCTCCTGGTATTTACCAAGCTAGCCTGACCCCATAACCCCAAAAGGCAATAACGTGGCTAAGCCTCAGCTGCTGGATATGGTTATAAAGAGGTATAGCAGAGTCTTCAGGTCCATGTTCTTCCTTTTCTGATTTTCTTTACCATTGAGAGTCAAAGAATTGCAAGAAAAAAACCCAACCCATAACTGTAACAGAAAACTATTCTGTAAGTAGACTTTTAAGTCTACTGTATGCTTTCCCATACTTTTCCCTTTGGCAACTTTCAAAGACAAGGTAACCTACTTCATCTACTTAAAACCAAAATCATTATTACTGTGCAGCAGATAAGATGCAGCACTAATATCTGGGGTTTTTTTGATTCGTGCTCTGCCACATTTGCCTTGCAAAAATCATCTGGCCAGGCACATAGTCATACATCTCAGAAAAACAAAGGTGACATCCACAGAAACCACTACTCTAACCCTTGACTGTGTTCAAGAATCATCACATCTTGTCAAAGAGGATGAAGATTCAATCCGAGTTCATCACGAAATAAGATTATTGACTGCAGTTATCATATCAGTCCCGGTCTGAATGGGCTGTTGGTGGGTGTGATGTTTTAATGTACTCTGTACAAAATGCCCTTTATATTTGTACAGTGATCGTTACGTTTATTAAGGCTTCTAAAATGATGTCCTGAAGACACATACTTTTCTCCCAAGTTTTTAGAGGGACATATTTTTGCTTCCTCAAGGTTTCCACTGGCACGTTTTTCTACTGCTACAGTGCCAAGTTTTCTGGCACAGGAACTATAAAGAGATAGTGCCCATGACAATCTGCACTGCATCCACAGTAGTTCATGTTGCCAACAACCTCAGTTGGAAGTTACTCATAACTTCAAGTATTTTGAGCTGAAATTTTTATGTCATGTGCTTGCTCCAGCCTGAGAATCACTCTTATCACTTAGATTATTTAAAATTTTACAAATATTCTGAAAGCAGGAAATAACACATTTTATTTGTCCACAGCAAAATGTATTTATAAATCTGTAGTGGTTTCATTCTTCAGAACAAAATTAGAGACATATTCAAAGATGATCTTAGTTGAAAATTGGGAGAGTACACCAACTACATTCTCAGGGTCTTCTTTTTGAGACTGGTGCCTAGACAGGTTCAAAAGTCTCAATCTGTGGAGCTATTAAAAATCTGGTTGGACATGGTCTGGAGGAACTTGCAGTAGCTGACCCTCCTCTGAAAGGATGAGAAAGCCAACTGTTGGACAAGCTGAACTCTGGTCCCTTCTAAGCTCAACCATTCTGTGATTCTGTTTTTGCACTTGCCATATTGAGGTTATTGAGGGATGGGATAAGTGAAGCATGGAAATGTACTCTGGATATGGAAGATCTAAAAGTGAGTGAAATAATTTGTTTCAGAAATTAAATAGAAAAAAGTTATTATGAAATAAAATTTCTAATATTTATTTATTAAATGGTTAAATTTTGCCCTTTCCTACCTTTTGAATGTTTCATTTTTCAAACTAAATGTCCTGTTATCTTTGTGAAGAAATGATACCTTGGTTTTGATTGATGATGTCTTTTTTCAAGCCAATGAATAAAAAGTTTTGTAGAGTATTATTCCTCATCAAGAAAATGAAATTTTTGCAAATAAATATTAATGACTTTTTGGTTTAGGTGCTGTTTGTTTCCTTTCATTATCATGATGAAGAATAATAGTGTAGGGTTGTTTTTTTTTTTAAGGTGACCTTACTATGTCTCTTATAAAAATATCACAGAAAAATAATTGTCTCTGTCAAATAGAATGTTAATTTCTTAAAAGAAATAAGGAGAGAAAATATTGGAATCATATTTTGTGCTTTAAGTATGCCACTCGTATAAAAAAAACTTAAATGTGAAATAAACCATATCTTTTCTCCTAAGAATGGGAAATTACATAAAATTATTACAGCAGGTTTTTTTCTGGTCTTTATATCTTCTCCTTTCAAGGCTTTTTCTCCCCTTTGTACTCTCACATCAGAGTAAACCTTCAGCTTTTCCATGGTGCTCTTTCAAAACAGGGCCATCCCTTCAGCAACACAGTGAAGTCATTCAGTGAGACCTGCCATTTTTCACTTGTGAGTTTTATTTATCCAAGACATGGATATATGTATGGTTTTCATGATAATAGTGATGGTGGCCTTAAATGTTTTATGGGACATCCCAACGCTTCAGGTTTTCTTTCAAGATATTTTCAGGGAATTACTCTTCTTCAGCTAAAAGACATTTCTTTGGTCAGTGATCTTCTACTGGGTACCCAAAGTACCAGTATGTTCACATGCTGACACACCATAATTCAGTCAATTTAACCCACGTATGTTTGTCTAGACGAGGTCTATTTAGACCCTGCCTTTGTACACACACAGATACAGTTGTGCAAACACACAACCCTTCAGTCTTGATGCAACAGCACATCTGTGAGATGAAGTTGTGTTTCACATTGGGGACAAAAGCTCAGTTTGAACTCTTGACAACTGTCCTTAATTCTGAGTTTTTCTTTGGCTCATAGCTGATAAAAATAAACGCAAAATTGAAAGAAAGTCAGATTGTGAATGCTAATGTGACATAATGGAGTTTGTTTGTGGTTTAGTTTCACAAAAGTTAGTAAAGACCACAGTGTCCAGACAGCCTGAGGACTTTGTTGTGTCATCAGCTACTGCATTTTAGTAGAGTACAGCAAGGGAATTCAAAATCCAATGAAATCAAAGGGAATCTTTCATGGCCGTTGCTTTCCATGGCTTGAAGACCAAAGCCCATGTTCATACAGTCAATGGCTCAGTGTTTTCTGTACAGTTATTCATACAAATCCATACCAGTGAATAAATAAATATAAACAAGCAACTTATATTTGATTTTTGGCAGTCAGACACGTGACCAAGAATTTCAAGGGTAAGCGAGAATAATTTAATATTTAGACATCACATTGATCTGACTTTTTTTTTTTTTTTTTAGCTTTGAAGGGCAAGGAGAAAACCACACTTTCTACAGTTCCAGTGAAATCTACATATTGTACAGTGCTCTGCCACAATTCATAAGGCTCAAAGTCTCTAAAGCAATAACACAGCCTAGCTTGAGAAAATTGTATGTATTTTAAGTGTTTACTAATCAATTTGCTTTTTATCTTAGTTACCAATTGGCATCTAGTTCCTAATACTTCTTATTTTATTTAAGGCTAATTTCATTTCAGTAAGAATAGTTTTAAGTACCAGAGGGTGCTGATAATAGGAATCATATTGTTCAAGATAGATGGCTTAGTGTTTCTGCCTGACAGAATGGACTAAAAATAAAACTAATTTGTGCAGGACAAACGTCATGCATCTGAAAGGAAGATGCTTTGAATACCAAGTATTTTGAGCTATGCTTCTGTCCTGCGAAATCACCTCTAACAACACATTTTCTTACTTCTTCAGAAGCATTTCTTAATAAATTGTATTTTGTCAAATTTATTTCATGTTGTAAAAATCTTTGAGAGATGTTGCAGCTGCGATAAACAGCAATGAGGAGATGTGGCCAAAATATGCACCTACAATTTGCAGTGTTTATTTGATAGTGAAGTACTTGCATGCTAATACTAATATAATTAATACAAAGGTAAATAAATCAAAGTATTGTACAGCTTTGAAATTTCATTTCCCCATTTTTTCTTGTCTTATGGGAGGTTTCTAATTCAGTCTAACTAGAGTGAAGCATGGGTATTAACACTTTTCTGGACTGGCATCAAAGGAGTTCTTGCTTATAAACTTACACATATGAAAGCTTTTTTATATGAAATATTTTTCTGTAAATTAAAAAAAAGTGCTAGTGTAAATGTATTTGTTTATAATATGAAAGTACAATATATATACATTATCAAGATTCTATATGGCATTACATTTTTTAAATTATTGTAATAATCCTACTGCTCTGTTGTTATAGTATTAATTAATTGATTATAACAAAGAAGTTATCTTAGTAACAAAAAGAAACCCAGTATTATTTTGATGGCAGAGTAACCCTTGGGGTTCTTATTAATGAGTATCCTCTCTGTAATGACAATCTTAGTCATAACATTAAAATACATATTCTTTTGGTGAACAGTTTTAGCTCCAGTTTACCGATGCATACATGCACCCAGAGTAAAGTCATCTGTATTTTTTCTTTCTTTTTTCTTTGGATGTGGTATTTCTGCGGCTGTGAACCAAAGTGTTAAATATCGCACAAATGAATTTATATATATGTGCAATCACATATATCTGTATTTACAATTACATGTGTATATGTGTGTGTAAATATATATAAAGGGTACATCTTTTGACACCTGTACTTGTGAATACATATACAAGTTTAAGCAAGGCAGAAAAAAAATTGAAAAATCATGATGTATTCTTTCTTCTGTTTATGTGGTTTGGGACTCGATTATTATAGGAATTACAGTATAAATGCTGAAGAAGGATGGTTGACTGCTGAGATAGCTTCTTTCCTTTACATTATTCTTTATAAAAACAAATGACACCTAAATTGTATTTGCCCAATTATGTTCCCCAAGAGCGATATAAAGCACAGTTTATATAACACAAAATGTATCTGCACACTTTATTAAATGACCATAGTGCAGTTACTAAGATATAGTAACAAAAGCAATGATTTTATTGCACTCCCTGAAAACAAGCAACTCTACATAATTTCTGAAAGTAACCTTCATCGAGGATGAGGTCTGCAGTAGCTCCCTGAAATATCTTTCATTCTCATTTCTTGCAGGAGTTGTTTTCTCCTGCTGACCTTACTAGACTGAAGGTGTAGTGCTTGTCTCAAAGGAGTTTCTAAACCTTTTAAAGCTTGGTTGCCAGCAGTCTCTGGAATGCTCTGTGAGCTCTAACACATGAACAAGATGTTTCCTAATTACACAGCGGGGCGGATGATTGCAGCTCATAATAGCATACTCTGACATCTGAAATGGACACATCTGGCATATTTCTCCCATTCGTTATGTTGTTTTCAACGCAAATTCAATTTTACCTCGTCTGCCTGAAGCAAGCAGGGGTTAATTTCTGTCTACAAAAAATGAAGCTGCATAATGAATAACATCTATCTGTGGATTTCATAATAGTAAAAATTTAAGCTATATGAACAATTCATGTATAATTATGAACTCACTCAAACTAAGGATAGGCTTTCTTTCCAGCTTTACTTGCAGACACATTCATGAATATTTATAGTCTTAAAACAGTCCATTAAAAGTTTTAAAAAGAATTCTCCATTCTATAACACTATTTCCTGAATTGTGACTTAAAGTAATGATTTGGTTCTGGAAAAAAATATTTTAATTAAAATAAAAAAGTATGAAGTCTATTAGAATTTTAAAATATTCTATTTGCTTTCTTATTTTCTTCCTTCATGGGAGCTAGAACCTGTCAGAAGTGACCAGTTTTATTCTTTATAAGCCAAGTCAAGAGTGGTATGTTTTTAAGAAGTATAAACACTCACTTTCTGATTCATCAATCTGAGCATTGAGAAACTCCTCTGCTAAAAACTTTGTAGTTATTGCATATGAGTGTTTGCCACTAACCATATTACTTCATCTAATATAAATTTGTTAATACAAGTTCCTTTGGAAATACTTGTTCAGCTCTATATTTTCTAGAAAACCAACTAAGTATTTTTAGAAATCGTCATGGTTAAAGAGATCGATAGAAACTTAGTAAGCCATGGCAACAGTCAATAAACACACATATCTTATTATATATTTCTTCTAGTCAAAATCTGTAGAACAGCAAATTCTAAGTTTTTGTTTTTATCAGAAGTAAAATGAGGGGAAAAGGTTTTGCGGGTTTGATGCTTTTTCTTTAGTTTTGTTTGTTGGTTTGTTTGTTTTTTTTTAATCAAGCTTGTGTTTTCTGCATCAGCATACACTAGAAACAAATAACTTGGTAATATCCCTTTTGTTAAACTGAATGGATGGAAGTCCTTCAATCTTTCTGCATAAATGAATATTTTATTCTAGTGACTTTTTCTGTATCCAGAACATTATCATTCTCCGGGAGAAAATGGAGCTGGAATTTGTACATGATATTTGAGTATTAGTCAAACAAGTGTTACATCCACGGGTGCTGTAATACCTTTTTGTCCTAATATAGAAATATCTAGTAAACCAGACAACCAGAGGAAAAGCTATCCTTACAAAACCAGAGTTCGCCATTTACTTGTAATAGGAAGCATTAATTATCAGCCAAATCTTGGAGATTATAATTAAACGATCCAGATTAAGTGGCTTTGACAATGGAAGTTCCCTCAAAGTAAAAGTTCTGAAATAAGATAGTTAATGGGTATGCTTTGTGTCCCGCATAAAACTTCTGTAAATCTCATGATACTGCTTCTGACTTAGTCTCTTGTTCCTAAATTGTTGGCTTTTTTTCACTTCTTGCCTCACACAACCCTTAAACAGGATGTGGAGGAATGCTATGCATCTAGGAAACAAAGAAACAAAACCCCAACAGTTAATTTTCTTTATGGTTTAAAAGAAATAGCAGCAATTACCAAACCCATGGAGGACTCACCAAACAATCTGACTTTGGCAGTGGAAGTGTTTCAGGGAGAATGACTCATAAATTCAAGAGCTGGCTATTGTTAATAGAATGTGTATGCAAAAACAGTAGCAGAATGAATTACAAAGATGCAGATAAAAAGCTGCAGCAAATCAAAAGTTGCCAAGGAAACGATGATGTTGCACTCCTAGAAGAAAATCAAAAGATAGACTCATAGAATGGTCAGAGTTGGAAGGGACCTTAAAAATCATTGAGTTCCAACCCTCCTGCCCTGGGCAGGGACACCTCCCACCAGAGCAGGTTGCTCCAAGCCCCATCCAGCCTGGCCTTGAACCCCTCCAG
>JAOTQQ010000012.1:124712049-124775203 GCA_026546715.1 Gallinago undulata
TGCTGCAACTTGAGGCCATTTCCTCTTGTCCCATCACCTGTGACTTGGGAGAAGAGACCAACCCCCCCCTGGCTACACCCTCACAGTTTTGACCAGCTGATTCCTGTAAGGATGAAAACAAAAGTGATAAAGGAAAAAAAAACAAAAAAGATTTAACACAGCATTTCTGACCATCTCTAAAAACAAATCCTCTGGGGAATCTTGTGTCTGCTGTGCTTAACTTCTTTAACTTGTTTTCTAAGAAAAAAAAATATGAAAACCTGAAAGCCTGAACAAACACTGGATTGATTTGACTGGATTCAGAAAACTATTCATGAAGTTACATAAAATCAGGTATTTATACAATACTGCTAATTAAGGAAATTTATTATTTTTAGCCTTGTCAACTTCCTGTTATTTTCTAGCTTCAGCAAATCAATCAGCCTGGGCCAACCCATGCAAAGGCACAGAAGAAATAAGCACCTGAGCTGGGTTTTGTGGAAGAGCTGTGAAGATGCCAGTTAGGAGGCAGTTTTCCATGTAAGTAAAATGTGATATGTATATTTTATTGAAGGATGTCTTCTGTAAATAGTTGATTTGAAATTGCATCTAAGGGCAACCATTATACTGCTGCTTTCACAGGAGCAATCAAACAGATTGGAGGTGGAAGGTAGGAAAGGGAATGAAAACCCAATTTTCTGTCAAATCGTGGCTTTAACTCTCTAAAAAACATTAGCCCACTCAAGGTCTGACAGTTATAATCTCCTAGGGGAGATTATGATCTTCTGCAGCCTACATGCAAAGCACCTGAATGTATATTGCATTTCAAATTGATAACTCCAAGCAGCTGTCAAGGCTTTTCCACTTAAAGCTCAGATATACTTAAGTTGCATATATTAAACATTTCAGAGTTGTGTTTGCATGTTCATGGAAGCAAACATCACCTGCAAGTGACCGGATACGTGAAAAAACACAAGTGATCCTAAACTAACCAGCTGAGCATAAATAGAATAAACGGAGAGGAAGATTTTAGTCTTTTAGTGTGTGTCTAAAGCCCGTAAAATGAAAACTGAGAACCACCATCGTGAATGGCAGATGGTGGTTTTGGCTCTTTTTCTCACCAGATGTATCTTTTCAGATAAACAAAGGCTGAGGTCTTAATTCACACCTGCAAAAGGAAAGGAGCTTCTTTGCTCTCAAATTCCAATAACTTTCTCTTACCTTTAAAAATAATTTAGAATGAAATACACAATAAATTATATCACCTAAGGAAGAAATAAAAAGCATGTTGTGTGTTTGCAGTTTATTGTCCCACTGCACAGCTCTGTGAAAGAAAAATGGAGATGGCGATTTTTGCTTTGTCTGTTCTCTGGTTTGAACTCCCCTTAAAAGAGCCAACATGGTAAAATAAAGCATTCACTATATTTGATGTAAATGAAAGGATTTGATTTTTTTTTAACTTCTAACTGATGAACATGAGATGGTAAACAAAATCTCTCCTGGTTTCCTCATTGGCATTGTTAGAAATAACTCTTTGTGTTTAATGTTAAAGGTTGTTAAAGTTATTTTGGAGCTAAGAGATCCTTAGAGACTGAAGATAAAAGGTACCTGGACATACAGCCAGTTACAAAATCAGATTATATGCTCCAGTGTTGTCTGCACAATAGAGACTTTAAGGACACACTTATACAGGTAAATAAAATAGGCCATGACCCATGTTTTAGTCCTAGATGTAAACAATATTGCTTGACATCATAATGCTAAATTCTCTGCCTTTGCCCAACAAAGTATACTCAGCTTTATTGTTCACTGAGAATAGTCTGTAGTTCACTCTGTCCTCTTCCTTCTAAACTATTAGAACTGTAAAACCAGAGCAAGCAAATACCATTTCAGAGATTCAACACATGCAAAGAACAGGAGGTTAAGGAGTAGCAAAAAGCAGGACAAATTTAATTGGGTTTAGTATAAGCCAAAACCATAGAATGATAGCAGTTTTGTCAAAGAAACAGAAAAATTTGAATTCCATTCACCACAATTTTACAAAGAAGCCTTCAGATGTTATTTATCAAAGGTATGTGTAAGTAGCTGTCTAATTCGTGATTCAAAAATGTTCTTGTGTAAATACTAGTAATTTAGATATTCAATGCCTTTAAAAATTTGAAAAAAAGCATATAATGTGGAAATGTATTTGGAGGTAGACAACGAAGGACCAACAGTGGTGAAACTTTTCTTTCAAAATGAAATATTAGTGTTTGAGTTATTTAGGAATGTCTAATGCACAATATGCACTGTTAGTATTGATACATAAGAACATGACAGTAGTAGACTGTAAAGGTTGAAACATTTAATTTCTGATTTATTTTGGTTTTAATCTATTTTATATCTTTATTTTACTTTGCTGGTTTGGGTTTTTTTTTTTTTGGAAAGTCTACTACTTCAATGTACTGATTTTGTGAAGGATTTATCACCGCTTCATGAGGCTGATAAAGCTTGATCCATTGCTTATTGTGATCAGTCTCCTCCCAGTGACCATAATACACCTCTACTGACACTTGAAAACCCACTGGTACGTGACTGGCAGTAGTAACTACAACCAGTAACTACATTTTGTTCACCAGATAGCACTGTGCAAATATCCTTCCTGTACAGAAGGTAATTTGCCTTTTTATTTCTTTAAATTTCCTCTTTGCTGAAGGATAAAATCATGTTTTATAGAATGAACTGCAAAAAAAATAGTACAAGTATTATAAGTTTAACAATTGGTTTTTCAGAGATTACCGTGGGAGTAACCATCCATTATGAATACAACTGTATACGATGTAAGAGTTTTAAAATGAGAAACACCAGCATACAGGAAATTATAGAATTTAACACAGAATGTCCTTCCTTCTTGTCTTCTCTATGTCTACAGTATTCTACACCAATAATAGTGGTATTTTTCAAACCAAGTGTGATTTTTTTCCTAATTGAAAGATATTTTCAAAACACTAAAAATTATTTAGACGCTAAATTTTATATTAGCACAGCTAAATTTCTGTATATCTGATCCAAGCCACATCACAAATGAGCAGCTAATAAAGTACTAAAGGCTAATGCACCTTAATTCCTCCATAGAATTATGCTGAAATATCACAAAACTGTGTGACAGAAATTTCTACCTTACCTGTTATAACTGAATGACCAATATTTAAGTGCCCAAGTTTAGTTCCCCACTTCATTATCCAGGTTATATTTCCTTTTTCATAAAATAATGTTTCCTGAAGAATGAGGTTACCATGATTTATGTCTCAGTAAGTTAGTATTTTTGGTACATATTCTGATTAATGAGTTGAATACATTAAGCTAAAGCTTGGTAAATGTTCTTATATGGAGATCTTCTATCATTCAGCACTGTATACTCTGCAGATCATTCTTCAGACTTGAAATCTTTATTCCTAAAAAGAATACACTGGGGGAGTATAATAACATCAAAATACCATCAGTGGTTATTACAATCTAATTCAGCAATATGTTACTGGACTGGGCTCAGAGCACTTTGACAAAATTCTCAGAAATTTCAACAATCTGGGATGTACAACAAGAAAAGGGTAATCATTGAGAAATCCGTAGAGACATCAAAGAAGAAACCGAGTAATTCTGAGCAAAATATTTCCTTTAGTACTAATTTTGCATATTCTCAAAATTTCTGCTGCTGGTTTAAACATCTTAAACAAATACGTCTCGTAACATCTGAATAATGACACCCATACAATATGTTTTGTAAGCTGTTAGCTTGCAACTCTGCTGACAATACAAACTATGACTGAACTGGGCGACCTTTCCTTTTGTTAATATAAATGTTAAAAATCTTTGTTACTAGTCCACACTTGTGATGAGATATCCCAGGCTGATACAGCTACCGACAGTTTCCCCGTAAGATGTCTCTCATCAGTTCCAGGGTTTTGGTGCATACTGACCTGGTGCTGGACTCATGTCCATTAGAGTCCAAAAGAAGATGAGCACAAAGAAAGATAACAGAACTGTGGTTTTATTAGAAATCCAAATTCAGTCCAAAATCCAGCATAATTAGGTTTGTTTCAAAATTGTCTTTGCTATATATGAGTTCCTTTGTGGATTTGGGCCTAAGGGCCTTCTACTACTAGCAAGGTCGATTAGCTACAAATGAGAGAATAATTCACAAATCATATATTAAATCCTTTTTATAATTGCTGTGAGATTTTGGACCAGCTATACAATTTATTATCAGGGAATGTACAGAAAATAATTTCTGGTTCATCCCTGTGAAAGTTGAATTTCTGACATGGTGTTGTCAAGATTAAAAATACTCTATTCAACTCTACTCTACTCTATGCTATTACCTATATTCCTCATAGTTATTTAGTTTGTTAAATGTTTTGTGTTAACTGAGAAAAAATCGGCCATGCAGTGCTGTCTATTTTACTTTTAACATGACTAGCCTTACTGCCACAGTTCTAATTAGCTGCAACCTATCAGCCACTTTTGAGATTTATTGCATTCCGTGTGGCACCATGTAGGGTTAGGATGATTACTGTAGGACTTAAGCATAATAGGCAGTCCCTTCAAGAAAACACTTCCTCAAGAAAGTAAAAAAGAACATGTAGATAAAATTCATTGATGACCTAGGGTGCTTTTCACACCAGGTTTTCCATAACCAATAGAAATACCATAAGTATGAATCTGAATTTCAGGGGCATTTCAGTCCCAGCACATTTACTCATGTACCAACTGGTGATACTGAAAAGGGTAAGAAATCTGGCCTAAATTTCATTGGCCCAGGAAACAGGAAAAAAAAAAAAGAAGGCATCAGTGCAGTGTCCTGACATAGTAATGAAGAAAACGTTCATTTGTGTCAGAACTTCTGAAATCTGAACTCTGCTGCCCTACAGAAGTACTAACAGCTTCAGGAGCTCACTTCAGACACTGCTTGTCAACATCACAAGATGGCACTGTAAATAATATTTGGAAATACAACTGTTGTTTTAATTTGATGTTGCCAAGCTAGGCTCTCTATTCCTGTGCTTCTCAGATCTTCATCATCCCTCATAAATCACCTTTGCAGTCAAGCATGATTTTCAAGGAGACATTGACTGAGTGAACCATGCCTTCCAACAAAACATCAAAACAAACTATCCCTTCAACAAAGTTCAACAGATACAGGGCATCAAAAGTCAGAAATTGGGGTGAAAACTTTGGAGTCAAGCTCAACAACATAGTGTAAGAAAGCTGTCACGTTGCAGAAATCATAAAGAATTGGTCTAAATTCTATTATTGAAGAAAAATACCATCCCACCCCCAAAATCCAGAACATAGTTGCTTATTTTAAAGCCTTTGCTTCTTGATCATTCGGCAGACCATTTGGGTGTCATTTTTTATAGACATGGGGCACATCTGCTGGGAACAGCTGAGCATCTCTTGCACGTGGAGTAGAGACAACAAAATGGGTGCCAACAGTGCAGGCTGGGCATCTTTCCCCTTAGAGCTGTGGCTGCCCTGAAAGATGAAAAATATTGACTACCTTTCTCAGTTATGGCAGAAATAGTTGGGAAAAAGCTGATGGTAGAGAAAGATCTCAGAAAAACAGAGAGATGCTAAAGCGAGTCTCCCAGGAATTTTTATTTCCAGTGTCTGAGACAAATAAGGGCACAGTTGCTGCACGGGTATCATTTTGCAAAGATAATCTTGCTTCCCTACTAAGGTAGTCATTCTTTTAGCTTCTAAAGAGTCTTCTGAGCTACAGCTTCCATGCTGCTTCCCTGTGGCATTTGTTGTTCTTTTCAGAGCTGATGTAGCACGTGTGGAAGAGATGCCCCGTTATTGTCATGTGAGTGAGTGTTATTGCTGTAAGAATCTAGCCAAAACTGACCTTGTGCTACCACACAAAAGAAATTTAATACGTTGTTCCTTTCATCAGAATAGTATTTCATCAGAACTTTTGCTGTTTATCAGTTTGTTAAACATTGGTATTATGTGTCACTTAATTTAGAAGAACCATAGCTTGGCATGGTAAATTAACTTGAATTAAGAAGAGGATCAGCTTGAGTATCTGCAAGGCAAAGATGGATTAATATAATATTTTAAATCAGAAATATTCAATCTTGTTGGCAATGTTTTTTTCAAATGAAATTTTATCATCTTCTAATATATATTTGTGCACGTTCACATACACATGCAACTGCATGAAAAAGTATTAAATTTTCCATGAATTAACAAATTAAAGCTTTTGGGTTTTTTTCTTCTATTCGAAGAAAAGCATGACATTATTTCTTTTAAAGAAACTTGCAAGAATACTTTTTGGATCTGGTAACTATTTCTTAAAATTATTTTTTTTATTTTTCAGCTGAACTCAACAATTTTCCAAAAGGAACTCCAAAAAAAAAAAAGTCAACTATTATACTAGATCACATGGTTTGGACCATGTATTTCTTTCAAATTATGGTTTAGGTGCTGTTTCAGCAAGTTTCTCCTGACTTTGTCAAGACATTTTCAGCAAGTGAATGAAAGAACTCAGGATAGCTTATGGCACCATCCATCATCTTTACTAGCCAAGTATCAGTGGCAAAAAAATGTCACAGAAACTGATTTAATATCTGGACAAACAAAATGAGGTAAACAATTGTCTTATACAACAGAGAATTCACACTGTATAAAACATCCTCTTTTCCACCGCAGCTCCACGGATCTACAACTAGCATTGCTTGAAGCTGTGTTCCTTATGTCTTGCCTCAAAAGTGATTGTCATGCTGATACATTTGTGACAAAACAACCAAATATTAAAAAGATTAAATGTAGGTTACTTCATTAATAGCAAAAAAATAAGGCTAATCCATTTTACTCCCCCATATCTTCATGAATGTCTGGAGAATTGGGTTGACTGCTCCACACTGTAAATCTTTGGGGACCAAGATAAGATCTAGAGGGAGAGATAGATCCTCATGAGCTTCTGGACAGGTTACAGAGCAAGGGTTTTGTTTCAGTGTTGGATTAAAGTTTGGGACAGATATGCATAACTCCTTACCACATCTGCCAGATACAGAGAGCTAGGATGCATATTCTACATATGGAAGTGTAGAGCTTTCAGCTCTTTATTGAGCTCTGTTAGTGATTGTAGTTAGGTTTGTGATAAGACTTAAGAAAGGATATAATGCTTAGGGTTAGGTTTTGGAACCGAGAAGTAAAATACACACTTTTCTAGTTTGGCAGGATCCATTAATAACAGCAGTTGAGTGTTGGTTGAATGGTTCCTAATTAGATGGGGGCATAAAGGTCTGTCATCGTTATGGTTAGGAGCAGGGTTATGGCTTGGGAGACAGTGCTGAAATGCATAATTTACTGTTAAAATCTCCTTGATCCATGCTATGAAAATAAGAATAATGCAGTAGACTTGTGATTCAGTACCCTATTCCTGCAAGTGATCTTTCTTAATTAGTCCATTAGGTAAAACTCTGTTTTTTAATATATGCCATATAGTCACAAGCAAGATTGTTTTGCTTAATTGGGAAAAAAATATGTGAGGAAAGTCTTATGAATTCAGCAAATGTAAACAGATAAACAGCAGGCAAAAATATATAGTCAAACTAAAAATAAAAAAGAAAGAAAAATATTATTTTTTTCAGTGTTCCTTGGTAACACTTTTCAATGTCAGAACACACTTTGTGGAAGAACTTTGGTGTCCATTTTCACAATCATATATTTATTTGTAAACAAAATTACATGCCGGATTTTGGCATTTAATTTTAACTGAACATTATGATTCAAAACAGTCTAAGTAAAATGTCCGTGCAATGCAACATGTATCAATACTAAAATCCTCAAAACAGTGGACCAATAAACATAGTTGTACTCTAGTTTCTTACTCCTGTCGAGTTTCTGAGCAAGCCATTTGTATTATCATAATATTAGCAATTGTGAAAAGTTGGATTTGATGATAACAAGGTATAATCTTGTTTTAGCAAGACACACATAATTGTACTGACTAGAATTTAAAATAACCTGGTGAAATAGTTTAATTTCTAGTTTTAAAATGAAACTATTTCATTCCCTGTCTCTATATTATTCTATATTATTATGAAATTCCAGCCTTTTTCGCTCTTAGGCAGCCATAGCATGGAGCTACATCTAAATATACTAAACTCCATTTTATAATCATTTAGATTTCTTGCCTTGCTAATGAAAGCCCAGCTTTTCTCCTCTGACGGTCATAGCTCTCTTAATATTCAGGTGATACGATATGTCCCTATCACTAGGGACAGTTAAACGAAAGTACACATATTTAACTTGAAATCAAAAAAAAAAGTTTGACCTTTGCAGATACCAGTGTGAATTCCTCAGGATGCATCTGGCTCCTGGACCAGCAAGCACCCTCCCCAGAGAGGTAAGGTGTTGGCTGTGCATTACTATACCTGACGAGGAGCAGGGTAAATTGGTTCCATATTGCTCTGGTTAAAGAGCTATATGTCTCCAGCCTGTCCGGGGTGTCTCTACACTCTTCTGAAGCCACCTAAGACTTTTGTCAAAGCAGCTGCTAGTGTTAAGTATATTTTTTTTCATAGACAGATGTATTTTCCATCTACATGACACTGGCTATATCGAAAAACCCAGCCCAACCCAACCCAAAACCAGTCAAAAAGACAGCAAATGAAAGCGTTAAAAGATAGGCAAAAATAGAAGCAAAAAATACTTAAAAGATATCATTGAAGCAGTTCACGCAATATGTGCCAGCTGGAGTTTGAAACACGAAATTAAAAAAATGTATCTATGTAATTGTAACAAAACAAAGCAATATAACAAGTTTTCTATTTATTTTGATGATGCAAACCTACCAGCAGAAACAGAAAACTGGATAAAACCCAAGGAAATCACTACATATGTTACTTTATTTCTTGCAGCTTTGAATTTGTATTGCATTGATGGACCAGTTAATGGATTCTGTAATATTGGTCTAGATTCAAAATTGTCTGTATTTGGTTGTTAATGATTAAATTATGAATAATTCATAAAAACATGAAAATTAATCAACTAACTCTGATTTTAAAGGCCCTGTTGAGGGAAAACAAATTCTTCACATGGCTGAGTTCTGTTAAGTCTCTGACTTTTTATGTATAACCTGGTCTAGAATTCTATGTATGATACAAGATAAACAAAGTACTGTTTAAGAAGAAATGTTCCCTTGACTAGCCAGAGTTTAAATGCATGTTAAATTATATATGGATATTAAACATGATTATGAAGAAAAAAACCTTTTTTGTCATTTTGATCTAGTTTTTAATGTCAATAAATTCTAATTGGTATCAATTGATCACTGCTAAAAGGAGAAAATTAAAAATGAAACTAATGTTATTAATGTATTTCTTATAAAGATAACTTCCAGTGTTAGTTGAATATTTTTTCAGTGGTTATGGCCTAAAATTGAAGATTTCCTGATCTTTTTTTAATGCTGAAAATTTCTATTTTTCAATTAAAAAATGTAATTGTCTGACCTCCTTGGTTGCAGTCTTCTCAGATCTCTCTAGTGAATACATCATGCAACCAGGTCACTAAAATGCCATCTCTCAGACCATCTACTGATTTGAGTGAGTGGAAACGGTGTGGATCATAAAGTGGTGCTAGAAAGTATTGGTGATGGAAATATAACACATGGATAGACCATATTCCACGTTCTGCTCTGATTTCGGTTGTTTTCATCAGTGCAGCTGAAATTTGAATAGTGTCACTGGTCAGCCATAATATCACAAGTAAATTTTTGTTTTTAAGGTCATCTGCAGTTCGGTGTATTCACATGTATTTTCTGAGATACAACTTTCATACTGTCTTACCTAATACCATTTTTTGAAGGAAGAAATCAACTAATTATTCCCATGTGTAGACTTTCTTACAATTCCTCTATATGTTCAAACAGATTTACATCTCAGAGTAGCTATTGACTAAGGTAGCTACAGAGATATTTTGGTCTAAGAATAAATGAGACTAAAACCAGACAGATGGAGTCTATCACTAATGGAATGCATAGAAACTAACTTTCACAGCAGTTGTGAAGCTTGCCCTTTGATTTTTATTTATGAATTTACCTAAAAATTAATGCCATTTAACTAAGAACTTATTCTCAGTATTCTAAACAATTTCCCAGTAGAAAAGGAAAACGCTTTTAAAAGTTTTAAAATACCAAGCAGATATTTCTTGATTTAAATTACTTCCATTTAAAACTCTAAACGACTTTGCTTTTTTTTTTTCTATGTTAATGCCAATTATAACAAAGTGCTTCTCCCTATATTCATCATAATCACAGATCACTCTACTTAATACATTCCATTTTTAAAGACGTCTCTAGTTTCCGTCATTTTAGATTTTTCTATATTTTAACTTTTAAACTACGATTAAGTTTAACTCATAGAGTTTCTGTCAGTCTTCAACATTATGTAAATTTTGCTATCATGTTGCAGAGATGAAAGAATACTTTCACCTTTCATTGTAATACAAAGGTTAAGAAAGTTTAAGATTTTTGTCATTACATACAGGGCAGGGATGACAAACAGTGCAGAGCTATTGCAACTAAAAGCCAGTATCAGGTATGAACTGGCCACCAGTGAGTTCAGAGGTTGACAAATGAATGTTGCTGTGTCACTCCTAAATATTACTCTTTTACTGCCAGATTTTATTACAATAAAATTTCGAGTGCAACATCCTAAGGACATTACCAAGGAAAAAAGTCCTGAATATTTCCTTTAGGTTCGAGATAACTTTTGAGGTGGAATTTGTCTGGTATGGTGCTTGAGCTAGGAAAGGACTGAACTGGCATGAGATTTTTTCCCTGCTTCTGTATTCCCAGATAATCCAATTTGAACTATCCAAATGCTGGGGCTGAATAGAGGTTATTCTGCCATTTAAGAGATGCCTTTAAAGGTGGAGTGATCTGACGATAGACTGGCACCAGGAAGATCTGAGCACAATGATGGTGTTAACAATGATCACATTGGTCATAGAGCTGAAGAACTGAAAAGGGCTTCGAAGTAGCTATGGACAACACACTGTTTCCTTCTTTGCTTTCGTGGAAGTTTTTAATGCACTTGTGGTCTGGTATCATTTCATTCTTCCTTCATTCTTGAGGCTAAAACAACACAACCCTTTAAACTTTCCTAGAAAATTTTTCACTATGATTCCATTTACTCATTCAGTCGCTGTACATCTCATTTGAAGTATAATTGCCAATTATACTTTTTTTTTATTATTTTTTTGTATATTGTATGTTTTTTATTTGGAGTCTCAGCAGCTTTTTAGAAGGGGGACTTCTTGCTTTTTGACATCAGTGAAATTATAATTCATGTACTTGAACAGTAAACTTTTTGAAAAAGGGCCTCTGACATGTTTACACAATCACAGAATCACACAAAACTGCTCTTATATACAATTTTAGGTTCTAAGCCAACCATAATACATCTAGAGTTTGTGAATGACTGTAATTTCTACTACTGCTTCAAAGTTATTTAGAAATTAAAAAAGCTTTGTAATTTAAAGCTCCCTCCCCTCAAATTCACTGGAAATTGCTGAGGTGTGAGCTGCCCAGTAAGACCTGCCATCATTTCCAATACAGGCACGGAGCGCAGGCAGGAGCTGGTCCAGCACACTGGAGAAAGATTTCTGCATACCTGATGTCATGCTCATCTAGGTTTCACAAATTTCTGTCACTTGCATTATCAATTTACTTTGTCTCATCTTAGACAGGCTATTGTCCATGAAAGAAATATGTAGGGGAGAATGCCTTAAATGAGAAATCCATTTTCCCAATATTTTGAGATCACTGTGTGATCTGAAATGGGGGCCAGGAGAGGAGGGAAGCCATCAGGAACTAAAAATTCCATGTTTGCCATTTTCTGTGAGCAAGAGATATGTGCTTTTTATTTTCAAAAGAAAGACTATTTTACTTAGCAAAAGCCTACAGATAATCAAAATAAGGGAAAAGAAAGCACTTGAGCTAGAAGAAAATGGCTTAAAAGTTGTCAGTACATCTTTAATTCATATAGTTGTAGGTTATTCATATTAACGTGAGTAAAGGAACTTACCCAACCCTTATCTTCTAATTTCCTATTTTTACAGGTTTGTGTCACAATGTTACTGTTATTTAAAAGTAGAAGGTTGCATTTAATTGCTTAGTAATTAGTTGCAGAGCATTTGAGAAGATTAATGGCAGACTGACAGAGGGTGATTATCTTTGATACATGTAGCCTAGATATAGCCAAGGCTATACTGTACAGAATCAAAGTGAAATATGGAGTTACAGGAGATTTATTCAGTTTCTTCCATTCCCAAATACCGCCACTACATTAATATATACATATGTGTGTGTTTGTGTGTATATCCATATGTGTATATATATGTATATATACATATAGATGTATATGACCAGTAGTACTGAAGCCTTCCCAACAGTGATGACAGAGTGTAGATTGGTTTGTTATCTGTGCCCTGCACCAACTCTTTGTTCTCTTTAGGAAGAAGTCTATACGAAACAACAGTCAAAATAACGACTTGTACTCATTAGTGCCATCTCTTGCTATGGTTAGTGAAGAGGCATCAATGTTGTGCAAGAAAAGAATATTCAAAATACAATAATTCATGGATGTGGCTGGAAGTGATTATAAAGCAAAGTTCATCCCAGATATTGACACTCTCATATGGTAAAAGCAGCAGAATGGGATGGAGTTCCACATCTCACTCTCATTTGAAATTAGCCCCGATTAGCACCAAACTTGCCCTCGATTCACAGGTTTCTCTTTTTCACTCTTTCACATAAATCAAGACCACACTGTTAAGCTATTTCTTAATTATTTCTAAAAGTAACATCTTGTCTATTTCATGCCTCTATTGGGCATTGAAAAGATCTTTCAATGGCAAAATTTCTGCCTTGTGGGCCAAGACAAATGCTGTTCTCTGTCTTCAGTGGCTCTTAAACACAGCTCTTAAGTCCTGTCTGAAACCTCAGTCCAGGGAAAACCGGATTGTCCCACTTCTGGATTTACACTACAATCAGCAAATGAATGCTTTATTCTGACAGAAGCTATAGGGAAGTAATCTGTCAGTATAACGACAATAAAACATTCCAGCTTAAAGAAAGTGGGCTGTGTGAGTGGCTAAACAGAATAAATGGATGCATTGCTAAATCAGGTTTTAGGATTTTAGTTTTAAATGTTCTGGTCGTGTTTGAGATTAAAACAATATTCCCACTATCCCTTCCACTCCTGTACAGGAGATGGATCTCACTGTGCTTCCAGCAGCTGACAATGAACAGATGGTCATACAACAGGCTAGACTGACAATTCTTTAAAAGGAATGCCTCCAGGAATCACTAACCTTCTGGAATTAGCAGTCATCTTCTATTATATCCCATATATCATGGCTCCAATGTACTTAATGTTCATCTAAGTTTAATTTTCAGATCTTCTGTTATATTCTGAAATGCAGCTACATTTTATTTTATTTTATTTTATTTTATTTTATTTTATTTTATTTTATTTTATTTTATTTTATTTTATTCTGTGAATTCCCTATACTACTGCAGAATTCTCACCGCTTCAGGATGTCACGTATTGTTGAATTTTCTGCCTGCTGCTTTGCATACGATTCATCTTACTGCAGCTCCGCTCATGATCTACGAGGGAACTGATTTCACCTGTCAGCTCGTGGTGCCTCACAGACCCCCTGACAACGAACACACGGGAAGCTGAGCTCAAGGCACCCTCTGATTTGGTTGTTTCTGGGCTGGATCTAAGGTATGCATCATTCCCCTCCGTTTATATCGAATGCTGCTGTTTCATCATCTGGCCCAATGGAACAAAACGCCTGTACGAGGTGTTAGTTTGCTGCTGTGAGGCATGCAGTGCTGAAAATAAGCTAGAAAAAACCAGATTTCTTTCTTATATACAAAGCTTACAGGAGTGGCGATGTGCTAAATATAGCCGATGCACAGAGCTCTGGATGTGACAGTTTTAATATGATCACCCCGTTGTTAGGGGCTACATCTGAGAGGCGTCTGTGTTTATTTAGGGATCAGATGAGCTGGTATTTCAGATGTTACCAGCGACACGACTGTGTGTATTTATATAGAGAGAACTAAATGAAAATGTTTCTTTCTATCCCACAAAATATTTTGAAATTATTGCCTGGGTGAGCCTGGAACTATTCTCTGAGGAAAGAGAGACTCTTCTCTCAGGATAAACAAAAGCATGGTTTGTGGGGCATTAATTTGGGATGTGGAACATATATATATATGTAAATATATATATATATACACACACACACACAAATCTCTTCCTTGCCATTGGAATAAACAATTCATCCAGCTTTTTCTGTGCGAAATTCACAGCGAAATTCCCTTCATCTTCACTCAGAGCTATTCTACTTCTTAAAAATAATGGAGTGTTCATTGAAGCGAGGGTACAAACTTTGTCTTCCCAGATCCTCTCAGAGTGTCTTACATCCCCCTCCAGCTCTGTACTGCCGAGCTGCCTTGTCTCTCAGCTGATGAATGTTTTACTGATGGCACAAAAGCCAACAGAGAATTCCTTATAGCTTCTTAGTACATACCAGGCACCCAGCTTCAAGTACACATTATGAAACCCACTGGTTTTCCTGGCCACAGGCCACTAAATTTTTGTTTACTTCCCCCCCCCCCCCCTTCAGTTTTGAAAAGCAAGTTTGTTGAGGAGCTAAGAAAAATGCCAAATAGAAGTTTTTCTACAGCAGGAGTGGCTTTTATGACTAGGTAATAAAAACTGCATTGCAGAAATGTTGATTAGCTACAGTTATAAATTAAACACACTCAGGGAAATTATAGTGTTTTTACATAATTTAAGCAATATATATGTGCCGTATATGTGTTTCCAGAGTGACATAGATTTGACTGAGACGTTAAGCCATAATTCTGACACCATCTGGTACCTGGTGTTTAAAGAGATGATCAGCTGCTGACAGGAAGGACCCCCTCAGATATTGATAAATCTGTGCTTGTGGTATTTCCGTGCTTTGTTCAGGGACACAGATCTTGTCCCCAAAACACCAAGAGATGTCAATGCATTGAGCAGTACAAAAATAAAAATACCTTTCCAATACCTGTGCTGGCAGTGATGTTTATTACGCCACCTCCCAAGCAAAATCATTTTGAGTATTTTTGCTACTTTAAGATTTAAAAATAAAGTATAAAGTACTTGCATGAAATTATTTTCTTTGTACATGATGCTAAGGTGTAATAATGGATTTATTAATGATGAAATAAGGATATTATTCATAAATCTTTTCTCCCCTAATTTATCTTTTTATGTGATTATTCTGCCTATCACTCACAGTAAGTTTTCACCAGTCTTAGCAACTACCAAAAAGAAGAACAAAATCTCAAAGTCCTTCTTTGTCCCCTTGCTGCACTTCCCTAAATAGGCTGTTGAAGAGAGAGAGTCAATTCGGTGTTCTTGGAAATAAAAAATTGAGAACTCTGTGATTATCCATTTCTTCTGGTAGCAGCGAGTTAGCCAATCACCTGTGCAGATCCTTACATGAAAGAAAATTAGCACGAACCAACAAAATCTTCTCTCTCTTAATAAGGATGTCACACTCATGATGATGGGGTGACTTAGAGGGAGGTTAAAGGCGAAGAACCCCAAATCTCTAGGGCCCCAGAGTACACTATTGAGGCTACGTCTGGAACAATCACTTTTGAGCAAGAAGTTTTGCTGAAGTCAAAATACTTTTCAAAAACTTTCCAGAAGCATTTATTCTGACAAAATTTCCAGCGTAAAGGTTTTGTTCGAGAACAAACACTCAGGAGACAAAGCCTTGCATCAAAAAGTTGACCTTTTCAACATGAAGCAGATATTTTGACACACTTTCATTTTGCAATAGCATTTAAAAGGCTTTGTTTTCATGCCAAAGAAGAATAACAAAAATCTGGAACTTGAAAACTGTCAGAAAACCAAATAATTATTTTCTAGCAAGCTCTCCTTATTGCCTTTAACTGGAATAACTTAATTAACTCAGTGCTGGCTTCACCAAGCAATAATTTACCGTCACCCAAAATGTATTGCCATTGATCTCTCCCTACCATACCACCTTTTCACTGCATGGTCTTAGCTTGCTGGTATGTTTTGTGGGTTTTTTTCCATGCAAAGATGTTCTGCTCTTCATTATATCAGTGAATCTAAAAGCAACATTTCCCTTCTTTTGAAATCTGCCCTTCCAAGGACATTAACGTCATGTCTTAATTACTTTCTCCAGGCAAAACAAGAAACTCCTTTGCCTAACGGCACATAGTGACAATTACCACAATAAGAATTGTCAGAGAAATAAAAAAATGGGTCCTAGGTTTCCTAAAATAATATTCAATGTTATGTACGTGTAATAGCAAACATTTTGGATATGAATATAATATTTTTGTATAAAATTTGTAATTCATTATAAATAGCAAGCATTTAGATTCTATCAAGTCACTGATCAGTTTCACTCCATCATTAATCTGTATTTGTTATTTTAAAAAAGCAACACCTGTTGCTTAGATTGATGTACCACTGAGAATACGTACGCAGGTTTATTTTTTAGAACGCTGAGTGACGACTCAAGTCATGGACAAATACATAACCTAAATAATCATTTGTAGGGAAAAAAAAGGCTTTGATTATTCTTTTATAGTTCTCCAACAGTAGCTGAAATCCATTTTCTGAAGTGGAGAGTACTAAGCTTTTGAAAAATGCATCAGGGTAGTCCCAGCTGAACGGTGCATTCAGTCTTTGTTGATTTCTGTGCAGAGATTGTCAAAATGTGTAAGAGTTCTCCACTGAAAAGCTCACACTTTGAAAATCTTACCTGGAGCGTGCAGGTGCACAGTTGTTGCTAATAAAATGAAAAATACATTTCGTAGGATGTGTAAAAGTTTATGCTTGATTTAAAACTGGGGTCTTTGAGCGATTAATAGCAGAGATTCAATACAGTAGTGATTTTTAAATTTTATTTTAAATCAGTAAGAAAATAGATTTTAGCAAGTTTTGCAGGCAGTTTGTTTATAAGGGTATTTTCAGAATAAGAAACCTTTGTCTATAAATTTGTCTATAAAGGGTTTGACAGAAAAAAGGTTTACTCAGAAGCAAAAGCTGATACACAATCTATAACATTTGTAGAAAAGGTTTGGAAAAATTCCTGTCTTGCAATTTTTGCATTTTTTTACGAAGGCAGAAAAAGAAGAAATAACACAGACAATATGGTTAATATAATACAGAGATAGTTCTCTGTTTCAGAGCCTAAAACTTCTATGGCATTTGAGTGAACCTCGAGCCTTCACAGTAATTTTGGAAAAGGAAAACAGCTGAATTCAATATTTAAATCATCCAACTCACCAGCAGCAAACAATCAGCATTGTTGTTTATTGTTAAAAAGAAGAGGTCAACTAATGTCTCTGTAATACATCGTTTTGAAGTGGTCCCTGTTCTTGAAAGATTCAGATAATTGAAAGTAATTTTTTTTGAATAGCAAAGGGACATGCTCATGCAGCAAGTTATGTGTTGCAGAACATTCCTCTCCCCTTCTTGTCTTCTGCTCACTTTCCAGTTTCACCCAAATGCCTAAATACGCTCGTGGAGAAAGTGAGGAGGACAAGGGAAAAGCTAGGGTTAGGCTGAACGTTAGGGCTGATTCTCTAAGGGTAGCTGCAATGTAGAACATCTGTTTTGTGAGCACATCTGGCTGAAAGGAGAGGACAAGAAACAGGACAAGCAAAGAAATCTGAAGACAGAGATCCAGAGACCCTGCTCCTTGGCAGTAGATAACGAAGTCCATACCAACGACCTGAGCTGCTGGATGGGCTGTTAAAGGCAGCAGGGAGATGGGACCTTGGAAAGAATCAACCACACCTGTGTAATGGGTTCAAAGGGAAATCAGAGTGTCCTGGCTCTAGAGTGAAAGAGCAAACCTACCACAGGGCATTTAAGGGCACTCATGGGAGTGTGTAAAGCATCTTATGGGATGCTTGAGGGGATTATGGGAATGTGCAAAACTTGTAGGGTGATTAAGAGAATGATAAAATGTCTGAAAAAGGAAGAAAAAACAGAGAAGAGAGGCAACTATAGATGGCAGTCTCATGTAACCAAGCTTCAGGTCAGTACTATTGTCTGAGTCAGGTCTGTGATCAGTCTGTCCTTGCTTCTTGGTAAGTTCTAGTCCTGTTTCTATCCACAGAGAGAACTGTGTGAGTGCTCAATCTATTTTGTGTTTGTGAGAGATGCTACTCAAACTTGTCAGACTAGCTGGCAGGTAGTCTGGCTGGCTGCTCTTGGAGCTGGATAATGGAGGGACCAGGTCTGGGCCAGCCTGCAGAAGATCAAGCCATTTGTGTCGTTTAGATGAGTGCTGTTTGTGTTTACCTGGTGCATCTAAAGGCACTTTTCTTCTGCCTTTGTTTGTCAGTTGGTGGTCCATCATGTCTAACAACATGTGTGTGTTGGGAAAGTATGCTCAGCCTTATCACTGCCTGGATCTTGGTAGAGGAACCTCAGCAGCTCCAGATCGCCCTGGGGTCCTGAGGTTCACTGGGTTCGCTTTCTTTCAACAGGAATCATTTATGCTGTTCTTGAAATGCTTCAAATTTTGCTTATCTTCAGTTTTCTTGCTTTTTAGTTGTTTTGTTTTGGTTTTTCTTTTGAGAAGTAGTACACCTGTATATGCTTGCACTGAGGATCATTTGTTTTCAATAGAGTGATGGATTTCTACAAATATTGCGATATGTATCGTGATGCAAAAAGGTTTTTTTTTTGGCTTGCTCTTTTTTCGGTGATCTTTTTTCCAGGTTTGTAAATATGACCTGTGTTTCCCTTGTTGGCGCTTGTTATTTTCTTGTTATTTGGGGACTGACATTTCTTTTAAGTATAATCTAATCCTTTCCCTTTACATTATTACTAATTTAGTAACTAAATAGAGCCTTCCTGAGTGTAGATGTTGGGAGAGCTGCTCTATTTTTTTCTTGTGTAAATGTGGTTTTGTACAAACGAAATAGCAGAATTCTTTTTCAGAACATAATGGATTGTGTGTTTTTCAAAATGCACATCATGTAAAAGGTTTCATATAAGTTTATATATTTGTATGTTCAGTATTTTGCACGTGTGAATAACACCAGAAAATTATGTTTGAGGTGACCTATTTTTCTATTCCCATTTTCCACAGGATGTTGACCCCATTTTTCTCATTTTATTAGTGATTATTAGAGTACAGAGGGATTATTTTCCACTGGCAATCACTCCCAGATGGAAAGGAGGTGTTGGTGTGTGTAGTGTAGGAAATATCTGCCCAGGAGTCATCTCATCAGAAATTGTGTTTCTGTTTTGTTTTATTTTTTTAATGTTCTGTGGCTTACCTATTTTTGTACTAGTTAGCACTGCAGAGAGCCTAGTAATTTGCCTTTTAACTCTACCTGTTTTCTCAGAGTCTTTGCAATTTTTTTTTCACCCTTGAACATGAATTGCTGTATGTTTGTCAAAATTGAAGATATTTATGAAAAGCTCATCTCTGAAGGCTGTATTGTTAGGTGAGCTGTTCAAATTATTTCAAGTAATAAATCTGTGAGAGTTTATCTATGTATACAAGTCTACTTTCTTTTCCATTTAACTCTAGCCTAATAATCGTTCTGAGTTGTGAAAAATTTTCCTCTTGTGTCTAATTGGAATCCCCTGAGGAGTAACCAGTAAGGACAAAGCATCAAGATTTAAACTTCAGAGAAGTTATATTCTAACATAACATGGATGAACACCACACATCATTAACATTTGGAAGTCAGTTACAAATTACAATCATTGTTGCTACCATTCTAAATTACAATCCTTACCTACAAAAGCCAATCTGAATACAATTCCTTTTCCATGGTGAGAACTGTTACCTACACAAGTTGGTCATCTCCGAGGATTTATATCTGAGTGGTCATAGGCAACATTTTCAAAAGCATGTAAGTGCTTTAGGAGCTTCAGGTTTTTAATTTTCAGCTTGATTAGAGTCTTAAATCATATAGATGTGTTTACGTAAAGTGGCTTTACCATTCAAGACAAGCTTCCTGGCATGTATTTTTGATTTATTTATTTTCACATTTTGTTTGAATATATTTAAATAAACAATCCACGGGGCAGGGAAATGGAGTTTAGATCCCAGAAAAAAAACAGTCAGGTATTTCTCAAAAAGGCAATCTCAAAACAGCAGTATATGTTGAGTCTATTGAGACGAGTCAAGCGTATTTTGCTACAGCATAATAATCTAATCTCTAAAGGTGTTCCCTGAAAGCAGAGGTTGGACTCACAAACCCTAATGTGTTTTTTCATATAGAAATCTGATTTATGTTGGAATTGTACTAATATACACATTTTAGTAATGACTGATGAGAGTTCCTTCAGTAAATTAACATTTTGATATCTCCTCTCTGCAGTCAATCTTTTACAAGTAGGATTAGTAAAAATTAGTTTAATAATATGACAGGAGTTTACATTTAATATCTTCATTATGGACAAGCAAGCCAATTTAAAAACAGAATTCCTTGCCTAACCCCCAACATTTTGGAGTAACTAGTTATAACAGAAGTATATTTTCTGTATTTTTAAACTACCAGCACTACTCGATCAAGTCAATTCCTTTTGGGTCATGTAATCTATAAACCTCCCTTGATGTATTTAAGGCTGTTTGCCTGAACTGAGTGATAGGAGAAGGTCAAAGCCAGCCCTCCTGTAGCATTTAACCCTGCAGGAGAACCCAGCATGGCCAACGTAGTGCACAAGGGTCTCCCACAGGCTTCCATAGGAGTGACAGAAGGGCATCCCTGAACTCTGCTGTGAAATTTTATGGGAAAAAAAAAAAAAAGCTTTGACTCGTTTGTGAGAGGCTGGAGTATCTGACAAATGAGTTCTCCAGGTAACGCATAGCTTTGTAGCAAGAGAAATACAAACAAAGATAAAACAGGCACGCAAACCTGTGTTTATTTAGATGTTTAACTTGCTAAACAGTATCCCAAAGTGACTATCAAAAACAAACAAGCAAACAACCCACAAAAAGGGAAATGTTCTCATGCAGAACAGATCCTTCTCCCATTGAAGCAGAGACTTCAAGGTTCCTCAGTGGTTTTTCCTGCAATGGAAGAGAACAGAGAGTGTAAAAAAAAAAATATAATGAAAGTCATATACTCATTTCAGGACATAGCTGGGCTTAGAAAATTATTTTGCAGGTGTTTGTCCTGGTAGATCCCAAGATTCATGGCTATCACAGCCTCTACTTTTGGAGTATTAATTTAAGAGGATAAATGTGTTCTTTACCATACATACACAATATAATCTTTTTAATGCCCCCTTCCTTCATATTTGTTATGAAACCTCTTTCAGTTATCAGAATGTTCTTCAGGATAAGATCAAATGTTGATTTGTTTTGAACTTATTTTAAACTTATATTTTAAACTGAAATAAAGATAAGGAACCACCAAAACGCAACGGTTAAAAGTAATTATGGACTTATGTTATTGCATGCAGTCATTTCCTTATTTATGCACAAGGCGAGACCAGGAAAATTAGATATATCCAAATATTTTCATTTATATTTAAATATAAATGAATATTTTATGTTACTGTGTTCTGTGAAGATTATTTTTATCTTAAGGTAGTAGCTATAAATTCTTCCATTATACTAGCATACTGAATCCCTGCAAATACTAAGTTTAAATATTTAAATTCAAACACTTCTTTCATGTGAGTGAATCATATCTGGATGTTTCCTTTTCTTAAAAATATTTTTATGTCATTGTTAGCTTACTGCTACCAAATGTGTTCCCGCAGAAATTTACCAAGCAGTATCTTATTAAGCAGAATAATTCATATTAAACTAAACTGTACGTGAAAGGTTAATTAAATCACAACTGCTTAAAGTTATGTACCCCACTTCCTAAATCTGCGCTGACTGTGTAAGATAATTAAGACTAGAAAGTTAAGACTTTGTCCCAGCAGCTCATTTCTATACGGCTTAACACCTTAAGCATGTCTAATGTAAAATATGTGCATGATTTAATGGTGCACTTAAAGATATGATGAAGTTAGGTTAATGTTAAGGTTTCTGAAAACAAATGGAGTCCTGCATATGATTAAATGCTTTTCTGGAATTTGGAAGGATTATAGGCATAATCTTCCACTTCAGAGTAATTAAAAAAATTTTTATAACATGAAAGGACGTATTTCCTAACTAATAAGAGAAGGAATAGGGCTGGCAGATTTTGTACCATGGTATAATAATATTTTGACTAGTTATGTTTTTACTCTACACCGTCATCAATTAACAAGAAAAATATCATTTTGGCTTCATGAAAAGTCCAAAGTCTAACTCCTGTAAAACATAAGTAGATATACAATGAATTTAAGAGCGGTGCATTTTTTTTAAGTCCTGTCTACTCCAGTCAAAATAATATTAGGCTAAGGGAGGGAAAGGGTGGTTCTTTAGCAGCTCAAATTGCTAAATTGCAGCTCTAATTGCTTTCAGATGTTGTTCCCAAACTAACACAGGCCATCATGAGGCTATTTCTCCACCACCAAATTCAAAATCTTCAACAAATTCTTGTCATCAAGAAACTGTGTTTTGGAGGGATTTTTTTTTTTTTTGGTGTAGATATTGTCTTACCAAAATGTTAGATGTGGTTTATCTAGTAAATCCCATTATACTTCCCTGTGAGCTCTTTAGGAGTCTAGCACTACAGCTGTGTTTTGAAGCACACACAATTTCAGTGAGAAATTATTTGTCAAGAGAAGTTTTAAGAGAGAAAATTTGTTTTTCAAGAAGGAAAGGCAAATTGACTTTGTATGTGTGCGTGTGTCTAGAATATGACAAAGCTCTGCTTTGTCACATTTGATCTGCATAAATGTGAAATGTATCATACTCCCTGCAGCTTTTGGATTCCCAGGGTAAAGCTTCTTTTATGAAGCAACGTTTAACCTTAACTTCTGCTTAGTCGAGGGGTTGATGTGCATATTTAGGTGTCTAGGGGGGTATTGAAAATTCAGATGTCCTTTTATGGGAATTGTTTGAGTTCTGAGGGTGTTCAAATGTCTCAAAGTGTGAAGTGTTTCCTTTTCAGTTGGGTATTTCACCTCTGGGTTACCAGGCAGGGAGGAGGGAGCAGCGTGTGACTAAATGTGGGTGTGATAGGGCATCGATGTTAACTGCTAATAGTGAAATTTATACACTCAGTCTGATGATCAAAGAATACTAATGGAAGATGGAAGCACATATGAAGTTCTTTCAGGCTGCAAATTAATAACTGAGGTTAGTTTCTCAGGTTATCTCACTGAAGCCCTTACCAAAGATGCAAAGAAAACACGTATTTAGAGGCAGTAACTGTATTCTTTGAAGAATGGTGAATGTAAAGTCTAAAATTCATATGAAATCCGTGAACACAGAGACAAGAAGGTAAGCAGGCTGTTGTGAAAACACCACCAAGTTTACCAAAATGGTTGAAATTGAGAAGGGTGAAGGATTTCCTGACTGAAGGCTTATCAGATACATTCACTGTCAAAACAAAATCAGGAGGGCACAAGGGCTTTGCCTTTCAGGTCACTTTTGAAAAGGTCCTGGTTATATCTCACAGTCTGACCTCCTTTATAGTAAAAAAAGTTCACTTTGCTTCTGACAACATGCCCAAGAGCTGGTGTTGCTGCATCCACTGCTCTTCTTTCTGCCTGTCTGGTCTGCATTTCTCCTGCATTTCTCCTTGGTGAAGGGACTCTGCCAACCCCAACCCTTCACGCCCACGAGCCCTTATGTGACTGCTTTGCAAAATAATGGCAAAGATGATTTTGCATCGCGCTTAAAGTACGATAAGGTCGACCACTAGAGGATAGAGAACTGTAGACTCCTGCAGCTCCGAGGTGATTATTGCGATGAAGACATTGCTTTCAAAACTCTTAAAAAGGAGAATTCATAAAAAGGCAAAATAATGTCTTCTCACCCTGTCTACAGCATGTACTGTATAAGCAAATAGCACATCTGGCAGCTGACAAATATATTTTTTTCTCTAATTATATGTGTTTTCATGAACAGGAAATGTCTGATTGGAGCGTGTGCTTCTAATGACATGAATTTTAAAACGTGTGTCAGAAAAGCTTCCCTGATTCATTTGGGATGGACAACACCCCCAAAATACAAGGCCTATTGAAATTCGATGTTACGTGTCTAAATCTGATGGCTATGCAGAGCTGGATTTGCAAATCTCAGAGAAGCTATCTGTTTTATATGAATTTATTTTTAACTCTTTCATCTGCATTTAGTCTAGTAAAAAAAAAGATGGCACTTTTTTTCCGCAAGTTTCTTGGTCAACAAGAATAAAATATTAAAGTTTGATACCTAGTGCAGTTTATATGTTAGGCTACATATTCAAACCTCGTTGTCTCACTTAATTAGCAGTACTTGAATTATTGATACATACTAGCTAATCTTGAATTCATAAAAACTAATTCATCACATGATACAAAAATAAATAAACCACAGTGTATTTATTCACCCATTCTGAATTCTTGGGAAAAAAAATCTTATTAAAGCATTGACTAGCGTATATGTTTAGACAGTTTCTGATACTCAAGATGAGTGATTTAGAAATATCTCATCTCTCCACACTGCATTGTGCAGCATAGTTCTATTCTTACATGATGGAAAAATTTAATGACATGTACATGAGGAAAGTTGAGTGAGGACCAAACTGTGAGATGATGTTCAGAGATGCTTAATGTGCCTGTTCTTACTTTGTATTCAACAAAAATAACAAGGGGCAGGGAAGCAGTTGCTGTTTGTCTGTTGAGAGATAAGTCACTTCCAATTAAGTCACCATCGCTTTTAAGACCTTCTTCGTGTGATCCAGTCTGTGTAAAAGCCTTTTATTAATGACAGTGAAACTATTCCTTTAAAAACAGAGGCAATCTTTTTTTCTGAAATGTAAAAATCTAAAGTGAAAGGTCCTTAATCTGTGTTAGTCACTTAGAAGTCACTGAACTCTGACTAGGAGGTGAACCCTGGATCCCTGGGTAAATTCCCTGCTGATGTCAATGTTACTGATGTCAACTATTACAAGCTTTCCAGTAGCTTGAATATTTTACTACAAGAGAATTGACCTTTGCTTGAAAAATCAAGACCATCATATTTCTCTCTAGTTTTTTAACACATCAAGGACTGAGCAGTATAATTATAATAATGTTGATGCAATGATAGTAATAACTTCCAAAGTCTGGTTATGTGCTATAAAGTGTTACTTATGTCTGAAAAATGTAGTTGTCTTTTCAATTACTAGTAGATGTCCCAGTTCTGACTGATGTTCCAGTATTACAACAAATGCTGATGTCAGTGGAAGATCTTATTTCTCAAACTGCTCCAGAATCAGGGGTATTAAAGGCATTAGATCCACCAGCTGAGTTATTAAGATGGTCACGTGAAACAATCAAATTAAGGCATTATATTCCAGGGCTAGTGGCCTTGACCTCATACTTTATTTTCTGTATGGAGCAAAGTAACTTCAGTGTTGAAGTTGCCCCAGGAAACAGGTATAGAGGAACCTGAGGTGAACAGGTTGACCTGTTGCTTTAATACACCTGTATCTATGTTTTACATGCTCTATTTTAGGACATTTTAGGCACTTCTACTTCCTCATGGTTTTCAAGATAATTCACCGTAATTTCCTCTCTTCTCCATTGTAGTCATCTGGTTTTTATTATTCTTGGCAGTCTTCCCCAGTATATTATTCATTGTCTGCAGGTGATGCACTTTTAAGAAATATCTTATGAACCCTGCCTGCTCTACAGGCTCGTTAAAATCCATCTCTTCCTGCAGCACATGGTCAGCAGCATTTTTGTGAAATCCTTGTGTTACACTGAGTAGCAGATTTGAAACATTTTATCCTTCTTTCTCTTCAACTAATATTAAAGGAATTCAGGGAAGAGAAAGGGAAAGGCAAGTGGGAGAGTGAAGAGGAAAAGAGAATGTTAGGGACTATCCTTCATGGAGGCCCTATAAGGCCCTTTATAGAGTAACTCCATATCAGTTATTCTTATTACGAATTATTTCAGGAGTCCTACATTCCAGGCTCAAAGCAGAAAATAAACTGGCAACGTAAAATCCTGGTTTTTAGTGAGAAATAGTCAATAGATGGTGTCACCGGAGTTCCGACACAAATCAAACCAAAGTTCCATCAAGCTCAATGTTCTGTGTCTGGCTTAATGTTGTATCATGTGTTTAAGGCAAGCATAAAAACAAGGCCAGGTGTATGCTAAGACTGCTCTTGGTACCCTGTCTGTCCACCAGCCAAGTTTCCTGACCTGAGAATTGCGCTCACTCAGCCATGCCCTGGAGTGATCAATAAATCCTCTTCACTGAATATGTCTAAAACTATCTTGAATCAATTTATGCTGCAGGTTTCAAAAAGATCCTTTGGCAAATAGCTTCAGTTTCATTAAGAATTGTATCAAAATGAGGTCTATTTCCCTTTGGCTTACATCTACTACTTAATTTTTTCATTGGGTGTCCCTTAGTCCTTGCAGTCTGAAGAAAAATACAAAACCATTCCCTATATCACTTCACTATATCACAATCTATTTCATATATCTCTGTTTAACTTTCCAAGCTAAAAAAAAATAAATCTTATTTAGCCTCACGTGCATGTGATTATTCAGCTTGATGGTTTGACTTCTTATTCAGAACGTTTGAACAACAGGGTATGAAATGGCCTGTGCCACATTTCTGCCTCCTACCCCAAGTGCTGGGTTATTTCTGTGTTTAAGGAAGTTGCATGACTGTTTTTATCAAAATTTCATTATGGAATTTCTCAAGCAACATTGTATGAAAAAATAATATTTCTATGGAAAATACAGTTTAAACAGAAATAAAATAAAAAATGTTTTGCTAAAGCTTGCTCCTGAACAAACAATAACAACTTCAATGAATGCCTAAGAAAAACCATTTTGTCCCATTTAGTTTCATTCCAACCACTTTCTTTTTGGAATCATAATTTGATTTCTCGGCTGCCTAATCTTCTGCTCCCCAACAACTCAAGAATGTAAAAGAGCAGAAAAATAATTTAAGGTCAAACTGTGCTCATGCTAGTTCTCTACCTTGTGCCCAGAGCACACGGCTAGGAGTTTGATCTCTACAATAATCCAAAATCTTGTAGCAGTTAATGAAATCTAATAGCTACATGTTATTTTAATGTTTTAGTGTGTGTGACATGCAGTTCATATAATTGGTATTTGTATCAAATAAAACCTGTCACGGATAATCCAAATGATTTACCTTTGACAAATGTGCCACATGTTGTCAACTTGTCTTCCATATTGAAGAAAATTTTGTTATTTGAAGCAGTACGTTTTGACTAGAGATACAGGGCTGTGTTAGTCTGAACTCATCACCTATGGAACAGCAATATGGTCTGAAGGGTTTACTCATGGGATTGTAAACTGATGTTGGGTCCTCCTCCTACAGAGAGATAAATCCAGTTGCAGGGGGTGGGACTAGGTGACCTTTAAAGGTCCCTTCCAAAACAATCCATTCTATGATTCGATGAGCCATTGGTGATACCATAGGCATAGTGAGACAACCAAATTGTGCTTCACCTGCCTGGTTAGTCAAAGCAGTCTCTAGACTCCATAAACTCTGTTGATCAGGACCTCAATTCAGTTGCCTAAACAATGATTGTAGTGAGGAATTAAATATCAAGCAGCCATTTGTATGCGTGTATACACCTACACAGAATCATGGAACCATCTAGGTTGGAAGGGAACTTTAAGATCACCTACGTGTACAGGTTTAATTTATGTGTCTGTGTTTTGAAACAAATTGAAACCCAATTATTTGGGCAGGGGTAGCCTACCTGCAAGTGTGACTCAGACACTGGAAAGAAGCTATCCTTTGAAGGCAGAACAAAAAAATACTTTTTCTAAGGTCTTCTAAATGTAGGCAGGTCTGATTGAATATTTTTCTTCTTAAGTTATTTGAGTTATTGTTTGGAATTTTGCTTGCATTAAGCAAAGCCAGTGTACTTTTAATGACAATGTTTGTTTTAAAGTTGAACACTAGCTGTCATTTTGAATGATCTAAGTATGAGCTAAAATAATGCACACAGTTTTGGAAAAAATCATATGATAAATGTCAAATAATAACAGCTTATGTCAACGGGTTACCCAATGCTGCGTAAAAGACACATTTTTTTTTACTTCATTGTAGGTAATTTAAATATCACATTCTGGTTAAAAATTTCATGTAATGTTTCTAACTTTTAATTGTGCTTTTGGCTAACTTATAACCAAAGCTTGGTACAAATGCTGTGTAAACATGAGAGCTTAAAATCTGCTTTTACTGAGGATGTTGTAGCCTGCAGGGAAAGCGCTGGGGGTTTCTGTTTGGTTGTTTTGGATTGGGTTTTGTTTCGGGTTTTGGTTTTGTTTGGGGGGGAATGGTCTTTTTGGTTGTGTGGTGGTTTTTTTTTTTTTAATTTTATTTTTTGAAATCACATAGACATTTTCTGGGAGCTGCCAGAGGGAAATGGAATGCTGAGCAAGGACCAAGAACCTTCTCAGACCTGTCTCATTTCCTCCTAGTGATGGTGAAGTCCCAAGCACAAAATGGAAATGAACTCCAAAATGTCATAGGCCAACGAATGTTTGTTTCTCTAAGCACTAGAAGAACCAAACTAAGTATGTTTACACTGCTACAGACAAGAAGACATTGAATAACTTGAGCTTTTGAGGATTCGTGCTGCTGAACCGTTAGCTCTGTTTTAGACCACTTCAGCTTGCCCTCTCTGTGATGAAACATGAATATTTCTTGGGAGATTTTCAGCACGAATCGCTCCCAAAGCACAGACTGAGGCAGGTTTGGCTCCCTTCAGCTCCCTCGGCAGAGCTTACCCATCCCTACGCTCCACCTGCTTCCCTGCCATTCCGTAGAACGCGCTACAAGCTCTACAATTTCACGCTGCCAAACCTGCAAAATAGAGTGCATTGATCTGAGCAGAGGAAAACACGTCGAAACCACCCAAATGATATGTGGGAGTCATAGAGGAGGCTTCAGAACAATTTCTACGTTGTGGATGCAACCAGTCCCCTGTAAAGGTCATCAGACCTAATCAGTGTGGCTGAAAGCCAGTCCACACCGTTTGCTTGAGGACCAAGGTCACCCTATACCCCTCTCCTGTGTAGCACACAAATTTTAGTGCTAAATTTAGGCTTACATTTCATGTGCTTGTTTATATAATTTTTAATCAAGCTTTTACTCACAATAGCCTTTTTTCAGTATCCAATTTAATTAAAAGAAATGTTCAGAGAAGTTAGCAGGAGGGGACCCTTTGTCACTGAGCTACTTCTGTGCGTATGAGGAAAATTGTATTTCCAATTGCACAAAGAAGACAACTTTCTTCTTGAGGTTTATCTTGCAGAGCAGGGATGTCTTTACTGAAGTGAACAATTTGGAGTCAGTGAATTTGCATGTGTTGATAACTTTTTCTTACCCTAATAACATTTACAATGTTGGCATGACATTTAGTATCATCCCACCTGCTGGAGTCAAACTTTCATGTAGGAAAGTCAAGGGATTGTTAAATAATTTACTTATGGGAGGAATAATATTCAAAACTGCAGGTGTTATATGTGCTATAAAATGATAAAATTGTAGCAGTTCATTTATGTTTGTTATCCATTTTATTAGAAATGAACTGTTTAAGCTAACACAAAGGAAGTACAAAATAGTCCTGATAGCCAATAATTTAAACCTAGAGTGATTACTCGTGTATCAATGCATATCTGTTAATATTCTCACTCAGGGGACTTATCTCACTGTCTGGCTATCCAAAATTTGGTTGAATTTAAGTTACTAGCTTAGTCTCTCTTTACAGACAAGAGAGAAAATGGGCAATTTCAGAGGATAAGTCATTCCAACCCAGGACAGCAAATAGATATATATGTATGTATCTTTTGGAAGTGCCTAGAGGTTCTCTCCATTAGTTTGACATGCAAAATAAACCAATTGAGACTCTTTGCCTAAATTTGAGACAGCTGAAGTTGGCTGAGATTAACCCTTGTCTTTAAAATATGCATGCTTTCTTTCTTACTCTTAAATTTTATTTTTCTTCTTAAACAAAGAAACGTTCTTCATACCCAGGCAAATTGAGAACATTCACTACTCTTCACTTCAGTCCATAATGAGAGACGGGGAAAATTCATCATCATTTAACAATGAAATAACTCCCCTTTTCACTGAAAAATCAAAGTATGGAAAAAAAATAAACCCATATCAACCATGTATCACAGTTCAGACGTAGCAAATACCAAGACAATCTGTTCATTTAAAGAATAAAGGCTTGAGGATGACAGCCAATTTAAAGAGAAGTTTCTTTTTCGTCATGGTTTAACCCCAGATGGCAGCTAGGACCACGCAGCTCTTCGTGCACCTCTTCCCTTCCCTCTAGAAGAGCAGGGAGAAGAGGGAGAAAAGAAGGGAAAGGAGGAAAGAGGGAGAAAAAAGGGGAAGGGAAAAAAACCCTTGTGGACTGAGATAAAGAGAGTTTAATAGAACAGCAACAGAAAAGGAAAAATGACAACAAGAATAATAATAATAATAACGGTAAAAGAATATACAGACCACAAGTTGCTCTCACCACTGGTAAATGGGTGAATTGGCACCATCCTGAGCAGTGATGGGGAGGAGCCCACTCCCCCTGGCCAACCCCATTTATATGGTTTGGAATATCCCATTGGCCATTCCATCGTTCCGGCTGGGCTCCTTATCAGCTTCCACGGGAAACTGAAAAAAGTCCTCGAAGAATATAAACCTGGCAACAATTTAAACAATACGTGGTTTTGGTAAATTTAAACAATATGTGGCTTTGGTATTCCTTTTGTACCAAACCTGAAACACAGCAACAGTATGAAAAAGAATATTAACTCTATCCTAGCTGAAAGCAGGACATTATTGAACATGTGTTGTCAGCTTTGTTCAGAGAGGACAGAAATCTGAGCTGGAAAGACAGTTCTTGGAAACAAGACTGATCTTAGAACTTAGATTTCCTAGAGATGGTAGCATTTGGCTTGGTTATGGCTAAGATTGTCCAGCTCCTTGGTAGAACAATAATGTTTCCAAGTAACCAGCATCAAGGTCTGCTGGAGCAGCCACTGGAGTGACTGGTTCCCACTACCCACACCAGATGGCACCGACTGTTCCTCACCAGTTTGGCGACTGCCATGGGCACCAGTGCCAGCAGCTCCCCTCCACTAGGGCAGTGGAACAGACAGAGAGGAAAATAACCTTCATCTTTGAATAAAAAGTCTCTGTAAGTGACAATCATTTTAATTATTTTTCCACTGAGTTACTGACTCTATTGTTTTGGCTTCCAACAGAGTTCTTAAAATCAAAATAATTCATCTTGTTTAAAGGAATTCTTTTTAGCTACTGCAGTTACTCTGTTCTGATGCATCTTTTATGGCCGCTTTGCAGTTTTTTCTCCACAGAGTACACACAGAGAGGAAAAATTGTGTTTGTTTGGAGGTTTTGGGGTGTGAGGTGTTTTTTTTCTGGTTTTCTTTAGTTTGTTATTTGGGTTCTGGGTTTTGTTTGTTCTGCTGGGTTTTTTTTGTTTTTCTTTTACTGAGGGTGTAAAAGATTCTGATTTCAACACAAAGCATGTAAAAAGGAAAATGTATACTCAAGTTCTACTTGTTAAAGCTGTACTAGAACAGTAGACTTTACAATGCACGTTTTCATGTCGCTGCCTTATTTTCGTTATCTATACCAGGTTAATCAGGACAAATCGGGTCTTACTGATGGAAAAATCTACATGTGACAATTTACTACCTGCTTCCACTTTTTCTTAAAATGTGTTGCAGTGGATCTTTTAAAAAATATATAAATAAATAAAAAATTATAATAAATTATTCTTCAGAAAGGTGAAGTAAGGCTCAGCCCAGGTCTATACGGGTGCTGAAGGAAGGAATCAGACAGGTAAGCTATTCATACTGAAATATTTGCATACTCAGGCAACTGCCTGACCATCATCCTTCAGGCTCTACTGTGAACTAAATATATGTCCTGATATCACCCTCCTTTATTTTTTTTGCGGTGTTTGCAATGATCTCACAATTTGGCACTTTCAAAAGCCACGATTTGGAAAACAAAGTCAGTTGCAGTTGATATCACTTGACATCCTGTACAAAAGACCTCTAAACATAAATTTAAAAAAATAGAGCATTGACAACTATTGTGATTTTCCTTGATTAGTCTGGTTCCTTTATGGGTAGGGTGAGGGAAAGATGACAAGGCAGAACTGCTGCTTGTTGGGTGCTATGACTGGAATAAAGGAAAGGAGAGCAGAAAAAGGAGAAGATGACAATGTCTCCTATTTCCCTGAAATGTGCTATGACTGAGGTACCTGTGAGATTGATGAGGAAGTGTTGCAACTTCTGGAAACAATTTCTTACTGACTGCACCTTTAGAATTCAACATTTCAAACAACAAAAACGAGATTTTTTCATAGCTCATTTCCTCAATAGTCTTGTTCGGTGACGATGGTTTTGTCACTGATTAGTTCCTCTGAAATGTCATTATCCTCACCCCCATTATGCTGTGACCTTGAGCTTGGGAGAATACAAGATGCTCTAGGAGGTGAGAGGAGCCCGGCTCGGAGCAGAGCAGAAGAAAAAGCCATCATGTTTTACTGCCTCCTTTAAAATTCACTGCAATATTTACAGCACCCTACTAATGCAGTTTTATTTGGAACATGACCAAAACCTAAGTTTTTATTTAAAACATACGGTTTAATTTTGATCACGTTCCAAGCTAAATCGCATTAGTAGAGCACTGTAAATAATGCAGTGTGTTTTAATGGAGCCATGAAAACAGGACAGCTTTGGCTGCTGCCACTCTCCTTCCATTCCATCATCGGCTCTTCTGTCGTACCCACCAGCTGGAGGGAAACTGCATTCTCCAGGATGCCATCTTCAGGATCTCTTCAAAAGAACGTTCTGGCAAGTGAACAAGTGTTAACGTGTCATAAAAATGTTAAAACCAGCAACAATGTGAGAGTGGAGAAGAGCAGTGTGACAAAGTGACACTGCCAGTCTTCATTAGACCGAGTCGGCAGTAGGTTTCCAGCGCCTGAATTAATGCAGGAGATGCATTAATTTAGCCATCTGCTTTGAATTTCCCATTGCATGTTTTTATAAAAGCGGTCCTTTGGCACAGTGTGTGTCTTTTTTTTTTAATTTTTAAACCTAAGGACGTACAAATGCACAACCCTGTTAGACTGAATTGGGGTTCTGCATCAATAGTTCTTAACTGTCTTCAAAATACCAACCTCATTGAGGGGAGGTGCATCTGCTTGTGTGACACATAGAGCTGTACAAATATACAAAAATACAAAATATAACTATGGGATATTTATATTTCTTTATGTCTGAAGAAACAAAAAAAAAAAATTTGCCAAAGTCATCTCAGATAAATACTAATAAACTCTCTAAAGTACATATTTCTAAACGTCAGTCTATATATGCCATGTTTTTATATATAAATTAATATAACTATAATATGCAAATATTTGTTCTATTTTAATTTTGGTGACATTGTAGTTCTAGTCCCTCCAACTAGAAATATCTGCAACGAAGACAGGATGCTTCTACAACTAGGATGAGTTGCAAGCTAGTCTTAAACCAGATATAATCTGAACATTGTCACCGGGGGTAAGTACCCAGTCCACACAGATCCAAAGATCAAAGTGGGTTACTGGTTCATTATCAACATCAAATTAATCAACAGTCAGTGAACTATAAATTTAGGATCGATATCAGCAATGCAACAAATACACCACCTTACCAGACAGCTGCAAAATGTTACACACACAAATTTTTAGCACCTCTTGTATTATTAGTCCCAAGCAAGTGTCCCCCCCCCCCCAACCATAGGCTGTGGGGGGTGGGTTCCCCCTTGTCCGGGCATCTGTTTCAGAAATCTGTGTGGCTCCTTGGACAGTTTTTAATCCACTTGATTGACATCTTTCTTTTCTTACCAGGAGTGAAATGCCCCCTCGCGCGGTTTGGTGTCCTCCCCATCTTACACATGTTCATGTCCAGCCAGCTGCTTCTTCCCAGGAGGACCACGCAGGCACCAGCTGTGGTGAAACGAGCCCACCAGGAAGCTCAGCATGAAACCAGTTCAAGAAGCAGAGTAAGTGCTAGACTGAGTATCTTATTTAAAGAAATGTCTTCATACCAGAGATTTTAATCTCACTGGCCCCTGATTCAATTTACCTGTATATTTGGGTTTTTTATATATATTTACCCAATAATTTGGGTTGTAATTGCATACGAATCTTTAGGCACCAGTGTAACACAGACAATTAATACTCATTTGGAGGCAAACCTTATGCAGGGAATTTACTGGGAGTGTAACAGAGAACTGCATGTGTGTGCAATGACTGGGGTCAGGTGAAGATTTTCCTTTTAAAAAGATTTTTGAGTGGTTTTTCATTTTTGTGTCTTTTAGAACTTACCTGTAGGCCTATAGTACACTACTGACTTCATCACCGAGCTTACATTGCTTGCATATGCAAATAATACTATACATACCTGCAACTTTGTTAAAATTCACATGCCTGACTTTATAAGCCCCTCAAAAAACATAAATGTGCAAAGAAAGAATTAATGTGGAAAAATAAAGAAGAAAGTATTAAATAAGGACTATCAAACCTAAGAGCTACTTGTGTTCTCTTCAGTACCAAGAAATGGATCGTGTTAAGAACAGCTTTCTGAGCTTAAATATAGGTGAACGTGCTAGAAAGCAGAGAACACAGACTGTTTACATTGATTTAAAACCCTGGATTAGTGAGAAATGGGATTGCTTTTTCTATTCCTATTGAAAAAAAAAAACAACTTTTAAATACATCAACACAGTGAACTGTGAGGGATTTCTGCTGCGCTTGGGTTACACAGTAACCTCTCCCTCTGCATCCATCAATAGAAAGTAGGACAAACTCAGCCTCAGTATTTAGGAAGGCTAAAAATAATCTGTATAAATAAAACAATATACCTGAGTGATCATTTGCAATTAGTAAAATACCCATTGGATATCAAAGAAAAAAGTGTCCTTTTAAGCTTTAATACCGACACCACCAGTAGGTAACGCAAACTGGAATAAATCTTTGACCAAAACCCAACAATCACATGCAGATGAAAAGTATTGCATATACCTGACTTTGGTTTGACTATTTATTGCCTGGAGTTCGCCTTTGCTTCATGGCCCAATTTCAGAGCAGGTGAAAGATGTATTTTATTTATAGCTTATATTAAATGCTGGTAAAATACAACCCTTAGCTATCGTAGAGTCATTAGAGTTGATGAGGTCATCCGGTCATTAAATGTAGCTGCAAAACCAGGCCACGAGTAGCAAGTCCCTTGTAATGAATCTTAGCTATTATCATATTTTCACACATAAGGGTGTTTTACAAGTGTAATTGCTTAGATGCATGTCATATTCACTTATTTTCTCATAAAGTGGCAAGGATATAGGGCTTCATTTGCCCATTTAAGCAAGGTAAAATAAAAAGCACAGTGCTCTGCTGTGTGATCATTTAAAAAGAGGTGCACATAGAGAGTTTTTATTTTTAAAAAAGTCTTTTAAGTTGCTCAAATTCTTCACATATTCTCCACAGTTTACAATTCTAGCATAAATAAATATAGAAATAGCTTCTACTCAAGTAAAATTTCATATTGGTTTTAATAGGTTTCGCTTAGGAGCTGTTGTGTCGAAGAGGAAATTGCTTGGCTCAATGAATCTGGGCTTAATTGGTAGATCTGATATAGGCAGCCAGTAGGATTCTGAATATTTAAACACTTTGAGAGTGATGGGAGGCCTAGTCAAATCATTACAATATATACATTGACCTGAAATAATTCAGGTTCTCAGTCCTTCAGCTGCCTGTCTGTAAAAAAGGAGAAAACTATCTTTTTCTATTTTAGGGTGCTGATGTGAGTAGGCTTGTGAAATGTACAGATAATAAAGTAAATTTAAGTTAAAAGTGATTCAGAGCATTACGTAGATTTGTACATGGGCCATGTGGCCCACAGAGCCAATGGAGAGAAGAAATCATGACACCTTGATTAGACACACATACAAGATGTTGCTTGACTTAAATATTGCTACTGCTTTTTCTACGGAGCAAATTGGGATCTGAACCTTGGCTAGTAGAGCCACCATTGGGACCTTCACTGTTAACCTTGTGGCATTTCTCATACCTATTCTGAAGACTGACTGGAAGCAGCCTTAATGTAATCATTTACAATATTACAGAAACGTAGAGCATCCTGAGTGCAAATGAAGCTTGTCCATAAAATTTCAGTTCTTTAAAAAAAAAAAAGATTGTCTTTTTTAGATAAAAGTTGCAGACAAATGAAAAAAATTTTCACTGGACCAAAATAGAGTAAAATAAACATAAATAATATTTTATTTATAGATATATAAACTCTATATTTAAATAAATATTCATTTATACATATTTTTATACATACAAATGTTTTCATCCTAAGCAGGAGAAAGATTTAAAAAATGCAGTGATATATTTGGGCTATAAGCAGATTAACAAAAAGTCATTTCAAGATAAGGGAAATGTAATCTTTCAATCTTGCTCATTATCAGTGCAATAGCAGGTGGTCTGCCTGCTGTCCTTCTCCACAGCCTTCTACCAAACTCTCTCCTACAATTTTTCTCAATGCCTTTGAGCTACCTTGGTGACAGAAAGAGTATGAGGGACTGTCTCTTCTTAAAAAGGCATACTAGATATCACTTATAACCTTAATACATTTTTGTTTTATACCTCGATAGGCAATTTGGGGTTGGTTTATAAGGAAACATTGCATAGAGAAACTACAGGGAAGTGACTGATTGACTGTAATACCTCAAATATGTTACAGTGGGTCTGTATTTGAATACAGGAAGGTCCATTCCCAGTGCCCGAATTACTGCTATTTCAAAATGGTACCAACTCTAGAGAGCTGAGAGTGTCCCCCCCCAATTTCCTAAGAAGACAAATGCATAATCATGAAGACTAGAGCTCAAGGGAAGAGTTTCCAGTGTGTGATGAAGTGTATGAGTATGGCCCGTATCAGTATCTCGGGGAACATCCACTTGGCAGTGATTCCTGAGAAGGGTAAGCTTCAGTTCAATGCAAGAAGGTATTTCAAAAACAAAGCTGCCAGCTGGTTTGTTGTTTTTTTTTTTGCATTGACCACGTGGCACTGGTAAAAACTGGGATTATGGCAGGATTACACAGCAGGAAAGGCAGAGGAACACTGGTGATTCTGTTTTCTCATAATTAATTGAAAAAGGCACTACGCTCTTCTGAGCACAGGAGGAAGAATATTTTTCTGGCAGGTTGCCCCTCTCCTTACCCCACGGCTGCCTGAGGGTCTGCCCATTTCTACTCTTTACAGAAAAAAGCTGCTGGTTCCAGGAGTTGATGCACAGAGTCTTGGCTGCTGGGTAAGGACAATCAGGACATCAATCAGAGCCAGTTAATCTCTTTTGGACATTTCTGAGCTTGGAGACTATGTTAACAGAGGAGGAGGCTTGTTTACTACCTTTAGGCTCTTCTAGTTCTGGGAAACAAGCTATGTGCCAGAGTCTTTAAAAATCACAACCATATATTTATGAAATAAGAGTGTCTAATTAAATCTTAATCAGAAAGTTTGGGGTTCTACCTTAGCGTACAGAATTTCTGACGGATGATGACTACTTTCTTTGTTAAAAGCCATCCCTCCTTTCACTAAATCAGTTCGCTCTGCTCGTTGAGGGACAGTTGAGGAACAATTTTGTATCTGATGTCAGACATTTGCCTTTTACAGAGACTCTCATCACTTGTTCTGCCCAAACACGTAGCAGAACATATTTTCCAAGTGCACCCTGTTACACAACCTTGAGCCATAAGAGCATCTTTTCAAATTTCCAGCTGATAAGCAAAAGAGAAAGTGGCTGGGGCATGAAATTATTGGATTGAAATAGATATTAGGAAAGCTTTAGCTTGCAATGTTTTGATTTATTAGCAGACTATCAATTTGTGATCCTTTTTTGCTGAATATATTTGATGCCTTTCGCTGGAAACAGGATGATATTTTTTGGTCAATTAAGAAATATGAACCTATCCTTTTCAGAAGGAAAACATCTTTTCTTCAACTGATTTTGAAACACGTTTCCAACAACTGGCTCTGACGAAAAATACAGTCTCACCAGAGGACTATTAATTTCAGCTTGGATTTAGGGCTTTACTTCGTCTCTGGCAGAGTCTGTCCAACCATCATTTTCCTTTTGACACCAGCCTCAATACTGTTAATTTAAAGGACCGTAATCAAGACAGAGGCATATATTTCAGCAAATCCTTTCTTGCATTACTGATAGCAAACCAGTAAAACAAAGGTTTTTACACACACAACTTAGTTTTCATTATTTAAACTATTGATTCACTTTTAACGTTTCATCCATCTTGGGCAACGAAATTGCTGACCAATTGCTTCATAATAATCTTCCTCTTGCCCAACGTTTATGACACTTTGTCGTGTCATATCAGACAAGAAGGGAGAGTGTCACACAAGGCTTTATTTATGTTATATATAAAGCACTTCAGTGATGGACAAGCATTTATTATAAAGGTTATGACACATTTTTCTAAGGGCACAGCAAAACTTTAAAGGAAAGCTCTTGACACTTCTGAAAATGTTCTTCCACCACCTAAGAAATCAAAATATCAGCCATATACTAAAGGTGCCCCATATTAATCACACTATTCTGTATTAAATCCTCATCTGGTTGGCTTAGCTATCATAAATTTCAGAACCAGCTTCACCACCTTGTTAAGTCACTCTAAAGGCAGTATCACAATTTGCTATAAAAATCTCTACGGTACTAACAATCTCCTGGCAAAAGAAACAATATCTATATTTTTATATGTACATATGGATATGTTTGTATCTATGTGGGAATGTTGGGAATTGTCTAGTCCTGAATGAAAACCGTGTTCTTCCAAATGCATTTTTTTTTCCTCTGAATATGGTATGGAAGGATGAGATAGAATAAGAAAGTAGTGAACTACTACAGCCAATTTCCTTTATTACCATATAGTAACTGAATCAATCCCAGTAGTAACTTTTAAAAAAAGTAAAATGCATGTTCTTTAGGATTGTGCAACGGAAATGAAGTTAAAACTGTGGGATCTCAGAAGCTGACCAGGTAATCCGGTGCAAAATACTATTATAAATATATTCCCTGATAATTTGTTCTGAAGCTGAAGAGGGTAAAAATGTAAATCAAGATTATCAGATTGGGTTGTTATTTTGATAAATTTAGAAGATAGTATGAGGCCTGCTTCAGCGTGCCCTCTGATTTACCATGTAACCTGATGGTATCTGATATAAGAATCTATCCCAAGATGGCCCATTCTCACAGCAGGTTTCATGAAGGAGCTCGCAATAAAGTGAAACACAAGACATTCAGTTACCTTAACCTGATCTTTGTATTTGCAAGTGATTTGTCTTCAAAATTAATTGTAGCATTTTATGAAGCTTCTGGAAGATACACCAGTAGGATTTTTTTTCTTTACTTATGCTACTTTACCTGATAAAGAATGGGCTTCTCCTTCTTCCACCTCCTTTCCATAATTCTACCTACTGTGTAACTTTCAAAATCAGGAAAATTAGAAAAATCTACACAAGTCCTAGAATGATTTCTAATTATGTTTTTCTTTTTATTAAATTAAATCAAGTGCATCTGAGGTTTCACAAATAAATTACATTATTACTGTAATCTCTGAAATGTTTTGCATTGTGCCAAACTTAATGGGACAGGAATATTTTCAGTAAATTATGGGCAAGAGAATTTTCAATAAATTTAATTTTTTGTTACTGATGCGTCACAAATTATTATTGAATCACAGTATTCTATTTTTTGATTAAAAGTTTGACTGCAAATCATCATAAACAAATGCATATTTTATTGCCTGTTGTCCTGAATATGAATAACTTGGGGGAAAATAGAATTCTTTCTTGTATAGAATTAATTCATTCCATCTTTATGAAAAAAACATTAGTATGAGAGCTTAATATACCCACTTATGGGGAACATTTACACCTTCTTCTATTGTACAGTTTTAATATAACTGAAAATATTCTTTTATTTATATGATGGAATATTGATTGTTTTCATTATTAACATTGTGTCCTATTATAGGTTATACGTTTGTATTAGGATAGAGATTTTTTTTCTCCCCCCTCTCTCCTTCCCTCAACATATCTCTACGTACATAAACAGGAGATTGTACTAGTAGAAAATTTAACAGATTCTACGAATGAATACCAGGCAGAAAAAACACTTTTAAGGAAAATGGGATATTTAGTATATTTAGTTCGATTTCTAACGTAGGCCAAAGATCTCACTCCAGAAAATTCTGTACCAAATACAAAGTTCTGCATCTGTTTCAATACAATTTTTTCAATAATACAAAATTAACTCTACTGCTAGATAAATTCTCAATTCTCAACCTCAGTTTACCAATTTTGTGGTCTGGAATTTTACATTTTTAGTTGGGCCTCCTCTAACTCTCTGAAATTAACAGCATATTGTGGAGAAAACTGCTTGTTCTCAGGATGATAAGGCCAATGTCTGTGCTCCACGCCAAGGAATGGTGAGCAGAGAGGCCCGTGCTTATATTTATTGCTGTAACAACCAAGGGCAGCCAATTTTCCTTATTTGGCCCTTTAGAGGGTTGGAAACGGAAAAAAGCGTAGAGGGTGACACCTGTGGGGAGGAGGGGACAGGAGAGGTGACCCAAACCTGACCAACTGGGTATTCCATCCCATCTGCCCCACGCTCAGTGTAAAAGCTGAGGGATCAAAGGGTCAGTCCCTCTTTTGGCTTCTTCCTCCCTCTCTTCCTGCGATGGCCGACGTCCAAAGAGGACCCTGTCTGTCCATCTGCCTTTGATCCTGATCTGTGTGCTCCTGACTCCAGAGCTGGAACCCAGTGCCCATCCTGGGACTTCCCCAGTGCCTGTGGGTGATGGGACTGTCATCCGGGGAGCTTGATACGCTTTTGTATATATTGTACCCATTTCATCATTTTCTTCTTTTTTTTTAGTTTAATATTAATTCTTCATTAAAGTAGTTTAGTTCATTCTAAACTGCTCTATCTCCTTATCTCTTCCTCCCCTCTCTTTTTTTTGGGGCTGGGGATGGTAACCACCCCAGTGGCTGGGTTTCCCCCGCAGCACGCCTAACCAGGGGGTTCTGTGATAGCGTGGAAGGTAAGCTATTCCCTTCCCACCAACTGATCCTTGCACTTCTAGGTGATTTGTCTTTGATGCTTCTTGCAGCATCTTACGAAGCTGCCGGCTAAAAAAGCCGACAATTTTTTTTTTTCTTTCTTAACTTAGAGGCTGCCTGGAGTCAAATGCAAAGACAAACACGACGACAGGTGACGTGTACTCAGAAATCATACATTAGACGCTCAGCAAAGGGAACAAGCCTTCATGCATTTCTGCTGGGGTTGACCTTCCTTTTCTTTCCCCATAATAAAGGATTTTAGGAGAAATAGCTATGAAATGTAAATAAAATAATCATTTTGCAGATGTCAAAATCATAAGCAAAAGAAATGTCAATATTTAAAAGGGATTCAGCAGAAAGTTAGAAAATAGATCTCACCAGAAGGTGTAATTTGTAAGCAGGCTTTCTGTTAGACTTACAAATTTTACTCTTTACATACCTGTGCTTGGAAGCGTCGCCACAGGTTCCCAGTAAAAATCAAAAACCAGTTTGTCTTCCTCCCGTTTCTCAAAACCTATCCATTCCCAGGCATTAGCAACCTTCAACTTAACTGCGAGGTGATCATGCATATAATGTTTTCCTTCCTCCTTTAAAACTCTTACAGCTGTGAGAATGCAAAACGTTTGGTAGGAGGAACGTTGGTTTCAATTATAAACTGAACTGGGAAAAATCTAAAGAGTGGGAAAAATATGAGTGAATAGTCTTAGTCAGCTCTTTTGCCCAGAACTCCCTCTAGCCCTTAAAGTGCCTCAGGAATACAGTCAAGAAGGACTAAAAAGGGCTCCACAGGCTTTTACCATATATCCTGAAATGAATGTTTCTTACTCCCAGGAAGAGACACCCCCACTATTTTCACAAAGTCATCTCCAGCATCTCAGCTGCTGCCAGTCCTGGGAAACAGGAATGGTCTCTCTGCCATGCTTTTTCTCTGACAGGGTGGATTCTACAGAACCCCTAACACGAGAGGCCAGCGTGTTCCACTGATACCAGACCCTACTTCTTGAAGAAAATTTTGTCATCTTAAATGCTGCTAGGTTCACTTCTGGAGTGACACGTCTAGGCAGAGGCCAGAAGTCCCATCAGGAAACCCAGAACAGAGCAGAGCATCTTGATACAGACTTTAGTGTTTCCTAACAAAAATCTTTGTTGTTTTCAGTACTTTGCAATTCTCATTGGGAGTTCAATAGCCGTTAGTTCTATATGATCTGTTTTAATAAGCTATAAAAGGGTAAGATTTTAATTGCTAAATAGCAATAAACATTGATTTTTATATATTTATTTTTTTTTGCCTTGCTGCTCTCCCCAGGATGAGCCACAACGGCTCTTTAGCCTGGACTGTGAGGTTTTAATTTCTAGTTGTTTCAGCTTTTATCTCCTTCCCAGCTCTCGCTTTTTTTTTTATCCCCATCACCCAACTCTTGTTACAGCCTCCAGGTATAAACTGGAAACCTTCCAACATCAAAATTCATATGGAGATAAAAAGCTGCGATGGGTACTGGGAGACAGAAGCTGGAATAAAGGACTAATGAAGGATAAGCATCAACAATCAAAATTCAACCCTGATTTTAATCATGACTTCTCAATTAAAAAAAAAATAAAATGTTGAATTTTAGTTATATATTCACACCAACTTTCAGAAATATACTATACACATCATGCATCATTTCATCACATGCCTTTCTAGAACAGACTTAAAAAAAATCTTTAAAATACAATACAATACTAAAAGATTATATACATAATCTTACATAAATGATAATCTATGATTATGATTCTAGATAATCTTACTTAAATGATAATTTACCTATGGTAGATTTACAAAAGCTAGTCTTTACTAGATCTTTGGGGGAGCAACGAATTCATAACCCTGGGAGTCACATTTCTTTGCTTTTTTTTTTTTTTTGCCAGGCAGCCCTTTTCACACTATTTGAGCAACACTGCATAAAATTGCAAAGTCCCAGGTGTATTTTCCGGCAATTAGAGGCTTTGTTCTAGAATCCTACGCACAACCTGGAATACTATAAATAGTTAATTACAGTCCAATAATTGATTCTGTATAAAAGGGGATGTGAGTTGGCAGAAGCAATAATGATTAGCCAACTGAGCTGAGAAATGTACGGTAATGTGAATGGAACAAAAAAGTCCATTTGTCCAGCAACTACAGAAGAATTCTCAGAAGAGAAATAGGATGGCAGTTTGATTGAAATGGCCCCCATCATGTCATTTTTTGAAATAGAGGGGTCTATAGTCTCTAAACTGTGTGCAGTAAAAATGTATTTAAAAAAAAAAAATCATAAAAAGAAAAAAATAACTTCTATTTTTAATTTTTTTAAAATATATAACAGTATCTTGAACTCGCTTGTCCCTGAATTCCTTTAAATGCTAACTTTTCTGACTGACATCAAGACACTGTGGACTTGTAATGGAACTTTACTGTTAAAGTGCTTTTTTAAGTAAACAAAAAAAAATGTTGCTTTTCTGCAACTTTGTAAATCACATTATTTTCAACATCTTTCTCCAGAGTGCGTAAATGAAACTCTTTGGGTGCAGAAAGTAAAACATTTCTTTCTATAGCAGTTTCCTTTCTTACTTTTAAATAAAACCAAAATCTTTAATAGTTTTATTACTATTACAAGTTCTATCACAATTTGACAGAATATGTTAAAGCTACAGATTCATCATGAAGAATAGCATAAAAGACCCAGCTTTATAATAGACATGTTAAAAAGATTAAAATTAAAATTAATTTAAACCTTTATAATTTAAATCAACATGTATATATTTAAGATTTAAATAAAGCCTGTATTTTTGTTTTCTATTTTTATTCTACTTTCAAAAAACAAACCATGATTTAGTTCAAATCTGGAAATAAAACCTGTTTCAAATTATCAACATTTCCAGCAAAATGCAAATATTGAATTTCAACTCAGCTTCTCCTGCATTCTGTTTGAGGAACCTTCTCTCATCTCACTCCCTGATCTTGGGCAAATCATTTTGTGTCTCTCACATTCCCCTTTTTATAAAGTGAGTAAAATATTTGCTCACTGTTCTTACCTCCCAAGGGGCTTTCTGTGGGTTAATTAGTTAACGTTTATATAGCACTTTGAAAATCTGAAGCGTTATATCAGTGCCAGGCATCATTATTATGAAACCTATTAAAAACACAATGCGTGATCAATTAGGTCGGATCAAAGGACACGCAGCTGCAAAGGATCTAATTAAAAGTTGATAAATAGAATTATTGAAAGCAGATGAACTTTTGTACTACCTCTCACTTAAAGTGCACAGAGACCTATTAGTCCCCACCATGCCCTGTATTCTTCACGTCGCAGACCAAGCCACTAGAGGTTTGAAAAAAACCTCAATATTTTCCTTATTTGTTTAAGAGCTCATTAAGTAGACTCTTCTACAATATCCAAAGGCCTTTATTTAAAGTGCTGCGTGGCTAAACAAATAGGAACAAATCCATCTGAAATACAATAATATCAGTTATAATTGATATTCTAACTAATCGGGAAGCCTCGCCATTTTATCTCAGTCTGAAACCGAAAGGTGGTGTTTTTAATTTAGTGACAGAGCTTTTTAGCAGCAATAGAAGCTCATGTGATAGTGTGGCATTTAGGATAATATTGTCAGGAAATTTTCATTGTCTGAACCAGGCCTTTCTTTTGCTTCAGAAATAATAGCCTGGCGTATTTGGCTATCGTTCAGCTGTTGAGGAGAGATATCACTATTTTCTAGTGGATTTTGTCACACTGATTTTTTGACACAAAATAAAGGGAGGGAAGATTCTGTCCATCGATGTGTATCCGTATTCTTGATATTTTGAATTGCATCTGTATATCTATCCAGCTCTTGGCACTTTCTTCATCAGATTACAGAAGAATTGGAGATTACTTTATTCATTTCTTAAGACATTTTGCCAGTGATATTATTTGAATGTTTTCATTGCTAGGTCTTCAGAGATCTAAAATATTGGTTGTTGGTTGTCCAGAGAAAGGCTGAAGTCACAAGGATTACCAACAGAAATAAACCTGGTTAAACCACCTAATAAATTCTGCTACCAATGCAGATTTTTTTATGTCTCTTTGAGTCAGTTATAAATAGTTCAGAAAAAGGGTTTTTTTTCCTCTAAAGGAATAGTATTAAAAACCATAACACTGCAAAAACTAGTAGTTTTTTTTTCTTTATCAATAAAGACAAAGTTTTCTTCAGGCCAAATATATGGGCTTCCACATGTTGAGTTTCTCTGTGAGCTTCGGGTGCTAAAAATCTCAGAGAAACCTCAAGCAGAATTGGTAAATCTTTTCTGGCTCCCAGCAACAACAAAATACCAGCCCAGGATGATTCCATTTATCGTAAGCCAACTGAAAATTCTGCAAATCTTACTCAGACCTTCAGAAAAAAAATAAAAATTCAAGGTTTCTAAGAGGGTTTTCTTTTTATTTTTCTTTATTTTTTTCACAGCCTTGCAAGAAATTTTGCAAGACCTTTAACTACCATCTGTTTTTTATGTGGAAATTGTATGCAACCAGCTACTGACTGAAGAAACTGTACAAAATTTAAGCCAGTGGAAGATGTTTCCTTGAAGCATCATATATTAATGGTTCAATTAAGTTTTGTCAGGGTTTTCACAACACATTTGTTGTCTGGTGGATTTTTTTTTTTTTTTAGATCCTCCCACATCCCAGTCTTAGTCACTGTTTTTGCACAACTGAACAAAATGAATCATGTTTTGAGTTGGAAAATAGTGTAAAATCTGCACAGGGGCCTGGATAATTCATCAGACACAGTCATACAGTATGACCAAGGGAATTCATTCAACAAATGTATTCACTGACATTCAATTTAAATTGTGACCCAAAGAAACCAGGATATTAAAATGCATTTGGACAGCCAGACTGTGATGTGCTCAGTACCTGCAGCTGGGATCCGTGTTCAAAACCAGCTCCATTCTTAATTAAATGCAAGGTAAAGGAACATTCTTAAATATTTGCTGTTTAGATTAGTGCTAAATCACAGACAGCTACAGTTTTTAAACATTAACAATGGTGAGCTATTGACCAGCTTTCAAAACCTTGACCTTACTTTTAAATATTACATGGGATATCTAAAAACTCTTGACTATTCAGTCGTGTTAAATGTTGATGAAGGTCTCTCATAAAATCTGGTCTAAATGCTCACAATAACAAGTTCAGAGATTGATAGTTTTCAGTAACACTATGGATCACCCCCGCGACTGGAAGCATTTTGCTTTCTTTTTATTAAAAACAGCTTTAACAGCTGCCAAAAAAACAAAGAAGAAAGAAAAATAAATTCAGACATAAATACCCTGAAACTTAGATGTAGGAATGAAAATTTGTTAATAGCATATGGAGTATTCTTTGACTACACTGGAAAATAATAATTCTTTGATATTTGCTTTAATCATGACGTCTCGTTTCTTCACATCATTTTGCTATGGATGTTTTTTTATTTATTCCTTAAAAGCAGATTGCAAAAACTGTGGAAAAATATCTTAGCTCTTTGTTTGAATTCTCTACCTTCTTCCTTACCTAAATTTCAGCTTCCTTCTACATTTCAGCTAACGTAGCAAGTTTTCCAAAAGTAGAGTAGCAAGTCAGTAAGTGCAAAGTGTGAAAAAAATTGCCACTGAAATTTTGAAACGTCTGAATATGCATTTCTAGTTTATAGTCAGAAATCCCCACTTTGTATTATTTTTAAGTGGCAGCAGTTCTAGAGGAAATACTCTTCTAAGCAGTGCTAAATTTCTACATGCACACAGCTAGTAGAAGTCTATTTAAACCATGCAGTAATAGCCATGTTACAGTGTATGTCTGGAGCCACATTAAAATGCAGAATCAGGGTTTTATTCAAGCTGCTGTCATCCCTCTGCTGTCCCTGTTCCAGTTTAATGGAATCTCATGACAGACTTTGAGCAATAGATGAAAATGACTCAGATAATTTATTCTTCTATCATTTTAGCATCTATTTAAAACTTTAAAATTATTCCTCTTAATACACTTTGATATTCTAATTGAAAGCTAGTCTGTATTTTTTCCCACTCAAAGTACAGATTATCACTTTTGGGGCTATTAGCCAGGGATGCAAAGGAAAAAAATCTAGGCCTTTCCTTCTTTTTTTCTTCAAAACTGTGTCTTCTAGGACAAGATCTCGCATGGAAAGTGATGCTGACAGTTTAAGATCTGTAATGGAACTGAACAGGGTTTCAGTAGGATGCATTTACTGTTGTTGATGGAAATCCTGAGCATGTATAGATTCAGGGATCTGTAAATTGTCTTTACCAACTAGAGTGACATCATAGTTGTTTTCCAATACTGTACATAAATGTTAATAGTATATGTCCTTTTTATAAAGTCTATATAGCACTAAAATCAACCTGCAGTAATGTGCCTTGTCACTAAAGTTTCTTTTTTTAACTATACAATGCTTGAAACTTAAGACTAAACGTATTAAAGCAATTCACACCTTAAGGTCTTTATGTCAATTAAAAGATTTCCAAGACAGTAGTTTTGTCTAAAGCCCTATCTGTAATTTGGTGTTCTTCACTGTAAATGAAATCCAGATGTTTTCTTCTAGGCAAATCAGCCCTTCGCATTTGCATTAATTAATTGAGTCTTACTATATCACTCTGCAGCAGACTAGTTCTTTCTATCAATCAACTATGTTGATATGAAAGCCTAGATAATTAACTCTGAGTCAAGAATTTTTGCATCCTTTATATAAATACATTTTTAAAAGTGTGCGTACATATATATATGCACACACTGGTTTTTTAATTCAGGAGAAAACCAATTAAGCCTGCTATATAATGAGCAATCATGCCAACAACAAATCAATTTCCATATAATTTGTATTATGCGGTACTATAAATTCTACAAGCAGGATCAATAATTGTCAATAAAATATCAAGCTATAATTCTCCAAGGTCCACAGCCAGGCTGCACGTACTTACATAAAAACAAAACTTAATATTTAGTTTACCCTCTGTATGAGCTAATTTACTACATAAGAAAAAAAGTCAGGGGTCTGATCATTAATACCGTCTAAAACACTCCCAGAAAAACTAGAAAGATTTTTGAGTGTGATGTAGGTAAGCATTTAGTGAAATTTCAGGAATCCAAGGACATCTCACCTTGTTTACATCACCGCTACAGAATTCCACAGACCAAATTCCACAGACCTGTCAGGCTGCCAGAGCCATGAAATAGTGCTGATTACAATAAGGCACTGAAAATGGTCATAGCTGCCTTTGGTGAGGGAGTCACATTCTGTCTACCGCTTCTAAATATCTGAAAAAGTTCTCCAGTGGAGCACAGATTCAAAGGTGAGGAACATTTAGGAGACTATAAATGCAGAACTTGATAATCTCAGCTTCATCCTCAATCCCTGCAAGGTGGAAAACCTATTATGAATTGGTATCTCACTTTCTTTTTTTTTTTTTTTCCTACATATTTTGAGAATTACCTGTCTCTAGAATTTGGAGGAACTTCCAAAAGATAAAGGACAGATGAAAACCACTGATTTTACTTTTGAATGCCAGTGCTTTGGGTAGAAGAACTTACAGGAGAAGCCCAGAATCTAATGTAAATGTTTGCAGTTGATAGAGATGGATAAACAAGGAGCTCCTGCATAAGATCAAAACCAAAAAGGAGGCCTATAGAGGTTGGAAGCAAGGATGGGTAGACTGAGTAGAATATAGAGAAATTGTCTGAGTGGTCAGGAACCAGGTTAGGCAAGTTAAAACCCAGACAGAATTAAATCTGGCCAGGGACATCAAGAAAAAACTGCTATAAATACATCAGGGCTAAAGGCAAGGCTAGGGAAGATGTGAGCCCTCTCCAGAAGGAAACAGGAGACCTGGACATATATATCCTCCTGGAATCTCTGCTAAATTCCACAGGACACAAATCTGTCCAAAACAATCATTATCTATATTGTTAATGTTATGAAAACGTCACTGTTCAAAAAGCCTGAAGCATCTGAGAAAGATGCAAAGAATACTAGATGTTAGGTCAAAACACCTTTACACTGAGGTCAGGGAAGTAGCTACAGAAGAAAACAGCTACAGAAATAAGGGTAGGCTTGTTTTTTGGTTGACAATTTGCATCTCCAAGAGCAGCTGGAAAAAACTCCTGCATTACAGTAATTCAATATCTGTTCCGAAAAACATCGCAAGGTGGTTTAAATGACAGAAATTATTTAACTGCAGAATAATATTGCCAGTTAGTAATGAACAGTAAAAAGGTAATAAACAAGTGTAAAGGGGCTTTCAGGAGGCATCAAATGTGCAGGGAATGGATAATAAACGAGTACTGTGTGTGATGCTGAGGATCAGGCATGCCATGGAGACTGTATACGATGAATGTGAGTCTGATGTATGCATGAGCAGTATCTGATTGAAAGATCAATGTATATGATTTAACCTTTATTTAGGAAGAAATAGAAAAACAGAACAAGGACGGTTCTAGTTTCACCATTATTATTGCCCAAATAGAGCAGCTACGCTTGAAACCCCATTAGCATAAAGTTAACAATGTGAAAACAATAGTAATTACCTCAAAACCCATACTCCTCGGGTGAACCTCTAATTCTGATGAAGCCAACGACAAAACTCCTGCAAGCAATGCACAGGGACTTGCAGGTGGTGTGCTGAGACTGACCACTGACATAGTGCCAAAAAAATAAAATATCTTTGTTTCTATGTGATTTTAATAGATCTGATGTAATACCACTAAGAAACAACACAGACTGAACACAGCAGAAGTACGGGTAAGCAGGGCACGGTCCATGTGAGACCTTGTCCTAGAAGACACAGTTTTGAAGGAAATAATTCTACTAAAAAAGCTGAAACAAAGCTGTGAACAGCCCTGAGTATATTCTCACCCACCCACCCATATTAAATATTTACAGCTGTTATAAATTGTTTAGACTATGACCTTGATAGTGTAAACACTTCCCTTGCAGTTTGCTATCAGACTTGCATTTGAGTAATGATTTTTTATAGAATATTTTATTAAAGATATTAAGATTCTAACACATTAAAAGTCTGGAGAACGCATCTGCAAAAATAACATAACGATAAACAGAGCCTTACAAATATATACTGGAAATCCATTAATAAAGAAAACGGGGTATCTGTTTAAATTAAACATTTATCTCTCACCATTGGTGGCAAAGGTTTATATCCAACACTAACAAGAAGAGGTAAACTATTGGCCTCATCACTTGCTTGAGTAAGCTGTTGTAAAATGAATTTCCTGAGCACACTGGCTGGCTGTTTGCAAAACATCTTTACAGCAACGTAATCCATAGTCCTCATTCCATCCATTGATGGAATTATTGATACTAATGGAACCTTCAGTCTAAGCAATATGGGACAGAGCGGTAAGAGCCTGTGAGAATGAACACATGAAGTCATGGAGATGGTTTCACCATTGCACCTGCAAATCTGACTTCATGGAAAAGGAGAGAAGGTGAGGTATAAAAAAAAAACAACTTTCATCCTGCAGGATTATTCAGAGTACAAAATCTTACATTACTTTAGAATTTATTTGCGGGATTGGGATTGTGCAATGAAAATATACTAGTTTAAGGTATATATCCTGAAATATAGTAGAAAACCTGGATTTTTCCAACACAAAAGAAAATACCTAAAAATAAGACACTATCACATCAAGTACTGCAGCATGGGAGCCCTTTTGTCTCTGCTTCATAAACTAGTAAATTTTTACAGAAAGTTATGACTGGTTATCAATCTGTGGCCTATTTCCTGCACAATCAGTTAATGCTATGATAGCTCCCTGCATCACTCGGTAAGAAAAATGATCTTGAACACCTTCCATGTATCCCAAGTAGCTTAGCCATGCCTTTCTGTCAAAACTCCCTAGAAGGGAAAGAAAAAACTGCTTGATTTTCTGAAATGCTAGCCATGTACCGGTATAACTGCATTCCAAGACAGTTGAAGATGCCTAACAGGTCAAAGAAATCAAATGCTACTTCATTTCAGCCCTCTTAACTTAAAAGAAAGTATTGCCTCAGTGAGTTTTTTCACCTGTCCTTCTCCCCAGATGAACAAAACAAACCTTCAGGAGAAACCACTCCTGGGCACTAGCTTGCACTGAAATGGTGGCAACAGCTGGTCCTGGTCCAGCAGATGTGATTCAACACCTGTGGTTTTGCATTTCTGCAGTAGGCCATGCTAATAGATATTTCTCTCCCTTTTTTCAAAATCTTGAAACATTCGTACCTAAAATAAATGCTCCTAGGGATTTAGCAGAATTCTACTTCTGTAGTTTGAAGGAAAACATCCAATTGTAGAAAAGAGCCTGAAGGAGCACTGAAAGTCTGTATTAGTATAATCTCTGAACTTTGTAATTTATGTGTGATATAGATTTGAGGCTCCTCGGTCCTCCTCATACCCTGTGAGACTGAAAGACATGGGGCAAAGAAATGCAATTAACCAGAGTGTTAGCCTCACCTAATGGAGATGAGATAGGTACATATAGGTATTTTTAAAATTAAAATTCTTGAGAGATTTTGATTAGGTAAACGCACACTTCACTATTAGTATAATAATTTCTTACTGTCTGAATAGAACAATGGGGCTTTTGTTATCTAACATACGTGCTAAAAATGTAGGACAGTGACCCAGTTTTCTACTAGAGGTATAGATATACAAAAAGTATGTGCATGTGAAAATCCTCTGTCCTTAAATAATATTGTAAATCTTAGTACAGCATGGAAACAGATATTCATGACTAACTAATGCACCCGTTTGGAAATCTCATGATTTCAAAATGTACATCTCAGGAGTTGGACTCGATGATCCTCATGGACCCCTTCCAACTCAAGATATTCTGTGATTCTGTAATTGTACGTTGAAGTGAGCTTTTCATTTTTTCCCTTTTTTCAAACTGTTTAACTAATGAAACTCAAGGAACTATAAAAAAATTAGATTTTTTAAAATATGTTTTAAATTTTGTTTGTTTTTTTTTTTAAATAATATTAACAGTCATTGTTAATGGCAACATTGCTTACTTTTCAGAAGTAGCATAATTTATAAAAAGCCCATTTCTCAGGTAGAAGGCTTAACTATTTCCACCAGTAGTCAGGTAATATTCTTATAAAGGAAGGTGATACTTCTGATAAAGAGTTACATGTATATTGAAAAGGAAAAGGAAACAAAGAAATCTTTCAGGACAGAAATATCTTGACATAAAGTGGAATTAAATGTCTTTCTAAATTTCTTAATGTTAACTTCTCCTTACTATGAGAATATCGAACATCACAGATGAAAAATTTAACAAAGGTGTCTGGAAACCTGCACAGCACCTTTAAAAAGGATGAGGGCCTAAACCCTATTAAAATTTTCCATTTTTCATTTAAAGATTTGGTCTTTGAAAAATATATGAACTCAATCTGTGGCAGAAGCACTGCCTCAAATATTTTCTTCCTGTCTGTTCATAGACAAAGACTCAGTGATTGTTAGCCACTATCTAGACATTTGATGACCTCTCTGTTCTAGAAAGAAATGACTTGTCAGTTCTCACATTTCTTGCTGATTTTGTTAAAATAGGTAACAAAACAATTGAAACAGCCCTTAAATGATGTGCGTCAAAGGAGACTAAAGTGACTAAAGTATATTCTATCACTCAGGAAAAGCAAGAATAGCTAGGGAGGAAAAAATTACAAAGCACTAAGTGTCATAAAGTGCTTCTCATACATTTATAGAGGAGATTATAATTTTGAAAACCAGCTTTTGCCAATGTTTTTCCCATTCTGTTATAAAATGTATTCTCTAATACTTAGAAATAGCAGTGGCTGGTAGAGGCCCACTTTGAGTGGCAGCAATATACGTAGTTTCACATCAGCTAAGTCAACTACATAGTTAATTAAATGAAGAAGTTGCAATATCAATAATTTCCCGTGGGATACTGATGGGAAAACCTAAATCTGAAACACTTGTCCTTTCAAATTTGTCCTCGGATATGCCTAAAATGTACAATAAGCTTAGAAAAAGAAAATCTCATTCCTTATGTAAACTTGTTTTTCTTATAAAACCATTAGGTTTATGGTAAAATCCTGAAAAACATCAAAAGTAACCTGGTTCCAGTTGCAACATTACTCAATCGTTACTCAAAACATGCATTAGCACCTAGGAGAATTGTCAAAATTGCTTAAGGAAGTGCCATAAGCTTAATATATTTTATTTGTAATATCACTAAGTACCTATTTGAATCTTTAAATAAATATTTTTGTTAAATCTGACTCTTAGAATCAGATCATCAACGGACTTAAGCATCTAAATCAGTGGAATTCTTGGAAATTAATTAAATACTTCAATGGAAGTTACTTAGATACTTTGAAAATATTTTCCCTAAACTCTCATTAATTGCTAGAGATACTGGAAAACCAATTTGGATAATTTTAAAATAGACCAAATTTGAAGGTTTACTGAAAATGAAAATTCTACAGCTGTTGGCAAAGGCTGACAAGCAGAATCACTAGGGACTCCTAGAAAACTAGGCTGTTTTTTCTTTAAAGACTTGAGTTTTTACTATTAAAAGCAGATTTCCGCAGTAAATACTAAAGCCAAACTTGTCTGGCTTTATGTCCTGAACACTAAATGAAAATGCGAATCGGGGACAATTTATTAAATTCTTTGCCTTACTATGACTACTCATAAGATATAATCAAACAACTATGGGTTTGTTGTTTGTAAATAAAAATTACTTATGATGGGTATAGTAGTTGGGCTTCATTTGGGCTGCTGGCATATACTAAGATATGCAGTCAGACTGAGGATGTTTTTCATTCTGGCTGTATTACACTGCATTGATATAAAACGCAGCTTTCTTTATCTAATTATGTCATGCCATGAGTTGTCAGAATTTTTTTTAAGAAAAATAATCCTATATGAATACAGCCTTTTTTTTTTCCCTACTTGATTCGTGTGAAATATTAGGAAGGAAAATTATTTATCCACTTAATTTTATCCATTTTACATTATCTTGGGTACACTGTGTGATTTTATGACCACTTCTTTTTATCCTTTAGGAGCAGCTTTTTGAAACCTAGTTCTGTCAGTGCGTGTTAGATGTATGGCTAAGGTGCCACCTGAGCCAGCAAAGGAAGCAGAGTATTGGAGATACCCAAAAACCTTCTCACGACCAACGTAGAGTACCGACAACTTTGAACTTACTGTGCTTCTCTACCTTCAGATCCAGCCCCACATCCCTCATATACTAACAGCTTCAGATTGACTGCTCATTACTCTTGATGTAGTTATGGCTTTTTTTTTTTATTATTTTTATTTCCACTACAACGATAACTAACGCATATTTATTACAACAAAATGACAACGCCTTGCCTAAGCAGCAGAGTAATTTATTTTTGTTGTTCATGACTCGAGTTGCCAGACTGATACGTAATTAAAATGTGCAGCTCGCTGTAAAGCAGAGTACTGTCATTCCACATGAAAAACTACCAGTTGTTACCATTACCAGGCAATAAAATTTGTATCACATACTTAGGTTAATCAAGAATTAAAATAAACAAAAGAAAAGAAATAAAAAACCCCAAAGCAACTGCCTTTAGAATTATAAAATGGCAGAGGAGGTTAGTTTTTTAATCAATGAATCTACTGCTTAAAAAAACCAAAAAATTAGGCAGCCAGACTATAGGGAAAAGTGCAAGTTATCTTCAGGGATACAACTAAAATTACATTAAAATATGATATATTAATGGCAAATCAACTTGCTGGATGCCAGTACACAGTAATACTGTGACATTAAAGTGTGGCTGTAAGTTTCATGCTGACATACACATTTATTTCTACATGCAAAATTATAATTTACTGAGCCAGGTGCAAACATGCACTTTTAATTTTGTGCAAATTTAGCAGCATTCAACACTTATCAGTCAGTTGAAATTTGTTGGGGATTCCACAATTTCCTAGTTTTAAATAGGGTTTCCCTTTCTGTTTTAGAGCTTATCATCTTTGCTACTTCTTCCTTGCTCCTGTAGTCATTTTTCTCCTGAATCTGTTTAGAGAGCCAACCAACTTTAATTTACATGAACGTGTCTATCTAGTGAAGCAGCACATATTCCATAAGATAATTAAACTATTTTTTAAAAGCAGTGTTAATGTCAGGAACAAAACCCTCTGACTGAATGCCTGAGCACTACACAACCAAGCACTACGTCGCGATGCTGCTGTTAAGCCCAGAGAACAGGAATTACGATGGAATGACACACTGCACTTCCAGAAGCAAGGGAGGAACCTTGGCATTCACCTTGCTAATCGCTGTTCATTTTCTCAATGAAAAAAAATAAATAAGGTAGGTCTATAAAGATTTCTTAAGTAAAAGAATTTACTCTAGAGCTGGAACCACTAGAGTATGATGAAAGCGAAAGACTGAGATAAAAGGCAAGCAATGAGCAAAATAATAAAATGGACACGTGGCGAATATGAAGTGTTTTACTAGGATATGGAACACTTTACGTAAATTAAAAGAGCAAGACAAAGATATTGGAGTGATACCTGTGTCTGTGACCACAGAGACAAGTGAGAATTTCATCTGGAGTTGGAAAATTCCCAAGAAAAGCAAGGACCTGCAGTGACATTGTAGCCCCAAACAATTTTGTTGATAAGGATGTTTATGTTAATCATTAAATTCATTGTACTTATAACCACACCGTGCCTGATTTTTTATAAGTATACAAAGCCTAGAACCAGCATCAGTGATATCTAAAGAAATTATTCTTTCTCACATTAGCTAATGCAACCTGTAACTTGTGATATAGGTCTGTGATTTTATTTAATAAGTTCCATAATTCAAGTAATTAATCTTTATAAACCTATGACTGGCTTGAATCTTTGTAGACTGTGTTTTAACTCAAGTAAATACTTGTAGCTAAATTGTACCTTTCAAATAAGCTAACGCTGGGAAAGCTGGTTCTTACATGTGCCGTTGTGCTCGAGTCCTGTGGAAATCTTTGGTGCTCATCTTACTTCATTAGTTCTTTTTCCCCAGGATTATTATTACGCAAACAGAAAGATGGCAGGTGACTCTAGAGATTAATCCATTAGACTGTACGTGCTTCCATTTCAAAGTTTGTTAATTTTCTTTCTCCTTTGTCAGTTTTAATTTGTCACTAAAACCAAAATGAAATAATTGTGCCCAGTGTCTAAGTTCTGTTGCGTAGTTAAGGTTTTAGTGCAGGTATAAAATTGGCTTTTGGATTCAACTGACATTGGTTAAATGATTACACACTAGCACATGTTGAGACAAGGCTCCTGACATGTCAAATTAAATCAAAATTAGTTCAATCGCAGTCTAGTGTCTATGCACACTGGTAACATATCTTGTAAAATATCTATAAAGATACTGTTTACAAAATATTACAATGAAATATAATCATTGCCTTTGGAAACCAATGGCAAGGAATTATAAACAGCAAAATTATTTAGACTCATATTTTGAAATACATTTTCCTTCTATTAAGTCACTACCTCCTTTAAAAAGAGACTTTACGAAGCAACTGTCTGTCACATTAATATTCTATGCAATGATTAGGTACCAGCATTATCAAAGTCATCCTAACCTTTCAGAACTCTCTTTGGCTAGTTTCCCACATTAGTCATAAAAACAGTACAAAGAATACTTCCATTCAGCCTTTTACAGCTATTAAAACAAATCAGAACATTTAATTCACGCTCTGACATCCTTACAGAAGAGAGCAGAGGCAAAAGAATTCTCAAGGCTTTTGTGGGAGGTCATCAGATTGAATTCTAAGGCTAATCCATATGCATAATGAAAATAACATCTTTCTTTCTGAAAATAGCTATGAAAACAAAAGGATCACATGTTCATTTGAGTATCTGAAAATAAATGGCAGGACTGCGATATCAAATTGTAATGCCGTAAGTCTTACTGCTGCAGACAGACACAGATTTTTAAATGCATTTAAATATGAAGACAGGAAGATTAAACCCTAATAAGAACTTCTATTGAGATCCCTAACCTTGACAGAAAACAGCAGGAACTATTTTTTTAACTTGTTTTAGACATTTCAATAATGTTATCTGGAGCTTTTATATATGAAATTGATATTAATATTTTTACCTTTATGAGTATGAATTGCTCATGAAATTAAGAGCTGTTGAATCAAGACTTTGATTTCTAACAAGTGTTATTAAGATTGATAAATTAAAGATTCATTAAGATTCTGATAAAATTCCCAGTGTCTTCAATGGAATCAAAGCCGAGTCTAAAAATGAAAATGCAATTATTGCTCTGGAAGAGGCAACAGAAATGTTCATGATTAAAAATATTTGCCTTACTTCTGAGCTGTCTAAATTAAGTTAAATGTATTGCTCCTGCTAGCTCCTTAGGCTATCTGGGTGCCCTTCAATTCATGCGTCTGTGTACTCTGTGTTTGCTGTTTAGTGAGAAAATTCTTCCACGTAGCATCCCATTTCTTTATCTGATGCACCGGGTGGTGCCTAAACTGTCCTTTAGCTGTTTGCTGGTTGGTGCTTTACCACCAAATTCACCAGGAGCCAACACAGGTAAGGAATAATAGGTCTTTAATTTCATCCTCGGGTTTTCTTACTGCTTTGGTGATAATTGACCGTTCCGTGGCTGAATACAGCAAAAAATTAATAATTCCTATCTATGAGATAGCACTTTATATACAAAGTAGGTCAATATCAAACCCATTCAAAAAAGTCGGGAGACCAAGGCACAAAGAGTTGAAGTGACCGGTTCCAAACTTTTGTCTTCAAAACTTTCTCTAAGCAGCTGTGTCCAGATGTGGCTTGTGTGTGGCAAGTCTTGCCTAAATGGGCGAGCTGAGAACTGTCCTCTGGCGTCGTGACCTCCTCAGCAGCCACAGTAAGTCATTTAAATCTACTTTGTTCGACTCTAGCAGTGCAAGAAGGCCTTAAAAACGATCTTTTGAGAGGAGATTATGTTTTAATCACCCTGATGAACTCAAAGCACTCATGTAGGACTTACTGACATCCTTTCCATTATAGCTTCACAAAAATCACACCGCTTCTTTCTACTTTATGGCATTTGCAAATCATAATTTAAATTTGGTAAAGCAATCCTGTTTATTTCTAGTGTAAAAGAAATATGCCAAATTCAGAAGTGGTAGGAAAGAAAATAAATTAAATCCACACGTATGCATCCAAGGATGAAAAAAATCTATTATGACATTCACTCAATTGAAGTATCTGAAGTAGCAGAGATTCCAGTGGGGCAGGTGAGTCAGACTTTGAGGCAGGGTGTCTGGTGTGTAAGAATGAACGCTCCTGGGACAAGACATCTTCAAAGATACAGTTTTCAGAGACAATTAAAAGCCCCTTCCCAAAGAGCTGCTGTGGAAAGAAAATGGCTACAGTCGCATCACAAAAAAGGTTCCTTGCAGCTGCTCATAACACATAAGTAGATGTAAAGATACTAATTAGAATCAAGAACATCCACAGAGCTCCATTTAAGAAAAAATTAATTGTTTAATATGCTGAACACAGTATTGTAACACCGAGATTTCTCTAGCTAGACTCCGTTAATAATGAAAGGCTTAGCTTTCTTCTAGTATGCTTTTAAAGAGGTTCTAGAGTTCCTTCTTCTCCAGACAGAAGCCAGATTTTCTGAGGTTAATCGGTGAGAGACGGGTGCCAGTGTAACCCCACACTGTGTCATTCACATCTCTTGCTCTTTCTCTGCCTCCTACAAGGCCTGTCTATTTTCTTTCATAACTACTGAAGTTCAGGAGGGAGTTCTATGTAATTTGGTGAAACGACTTACTTTTTATTTACAGCAGTTGTAGGTTCCTTCATTACTTGTAATTATGCCTGACAATAACACCGGCGAAAAAACCCAAACCTGACATGTGTAGGGTTAGAGCATGGATGTCAGTCCCCTCTTTCTTTGTAGGACGTTCATTTATATTCTCTAGGAGGCACTGGGTTCACACGTGAGAACCCATCATTAGTCTGAGGGACATTATGACATTCTTCTAATTCAACATCCTTCCACAATAATCAACTACAACATTTTTAATTAAGTTCCTGATCTACACGTTTTATCCCAATTTGTTTTTATGGTATACCGGGCATATTAGAGGTTATTATTAATTAAGGAATTTTCTTTTGATCTTCTACGGCAAGTTGGTGAATATTCAACTAAAGGAATTCCCCCTATGCTGATCATACTTAAAATTTCTTCTGTGTTATTAGTCTTTATAATAAACTCCCTTTAATTACACATATGTATATATATACAGTAATTAGATATTTATATGCATATATAATTTTATATAATGATAGGTTATTATCACTGAGATATATAGAACTCAGTCTGGAAAAAATCCAAAGAAACTCAAGCTGATTTTATTGTTACCAGTCTTCAGCTTCTGATTTTCTGAGCAAATAGACCCTCTCTTAGAAGGTTCTTTTAAAATAAATCCTCAAGAATGGCAAGGAATAGAACAGGTTAAGGGGAAGTGTTTCTTTTTATTTTATTTTGGATTTGTTATCATCCAAATAAATGCTCCTAGAGTTCAGCCCAGCTTGGGCTCTGCACCTGGGCTTATGAAACTTGCAATTCTGGTTTCAATCAGGGTTTCTGTCTCTCATTTCTTCCTTACAGAGCTGTGATGTTCAGGTAGAACTGCAGCTCCTGAGACCTTCAGCCCTTTGTTCAGCACTTCAGGGTGACGGGTGCTGGTGTGTTCAGCTTCTGTCAGAGCCTGAAAGGATCCATGCAAAGTATTTTGCAGTCAGTGAACCCCAATTTTCTTACAATTAGCTGTTTCATCCTAAATATAACCTATTGCTTCTACTTAAAGATAAAACAAAATTAAATGTTCTGTGACTTCCTTCATTCAGAAGTAAAGTGACCTTTCTTCACTGGCTCAAGGAGGATTAAGATGAAGTGACCCAAGACCACTCTACCTCTGAATTAAAGCACCCATACAAAGCTTTAATGCTCTGTAGCTAGCGTGCGATGGATGTCCTGTGCCTTTTTGATGTTAATGGCCTTGTTCCCCCATTACAAACCTCTTAATAAACTGTCATGATTTACCAAGGTACTTAAATATGTGGTTAATTTAAGGCACGTGAGTCCATTTGTTACAACGACACTTCACTTGCCTTTTAAGCTAAACATAGGCTTTCTGAACTGTGGACTGAAAGTAAGTCTGTTAACAAAGGATGCTTTTGGGACATCTTACTTCTCAATCCTGCAAGGTGTTAATCGCTCCGCTCCTAACCACCCCAAGAGCAATACTGGATTCTAATATTTCTCAAAATTTCTTCCGCACCTCGCAGAAACAAATCTACCCTCTATCAGTCAGAAAAATCAAAGGCTGATTTACACGTGTTTGCCTGTCTTCACAGTTTGAGGCAATTTTATGCTCACAAGTCATTGACCTGGATTCGTGTGCCCAAAGTGAATGTGAGCACAAATATTAGCTGTTACCTAATCACCCAAAGAATATTTGCACCTGTTATGAATTATGCAGGCAGAAATTCAAGCTCAATTATTTGTATATGCAAAGTTGAATACACAAAAAGACCACTTCTTAAAATCTAGGACAAGATGTTAAACTCCCAATATTTTATACAAGTACTGACTTATCAGAACACTAAATATTTTATGTCTGGGTAAGAGCATATGCTTAGAAGTGGTAAAATATAGATTAATAGAAGATTCTTCACATAAGAACAGGATAACATTTCTTGCTTGAATTCTAAACATTTTGAAGGTATTGGTAAATTTACTCAAAGACGACAATAGATTCTCCATCAGTAGAGAGGATAAATTTTTGTGTTTGTGCATGCAAATTACTCTGTTTCAAAACAAGATCTTTAAAATGTCAGTTCAATCTAGGCATAAGGAAAAGAGGCAGAAATCTTTACGAAAGTGAAAAGGTGAAAAGAAGCAGAAAATGTCCCTGAACTAAGGTAGCAAAAAATTCTCAAAGAAAGAACATTTTCTAAGATGAGCTGTGGTCTTGTCTTGTTTCCATTGGTCTAACTGCTACTGCAAATGGACAGTGGCAACAGTATGAAACAAGGAAATACTTTTCCCATCATTTCTTTGCTAGGGAGGTAAGTCAGAATAATGCCTACTACCAGATAAGACAAGGGAAAAGAATTATCTAGAGCCTCAGGAGAGTATTTGTGTTTTGACAGGTGACAAGGAGAGATCAAGAGGGAGAAAGAATTGAACAAGTAGGAGGGGTGGAGAGAGTTACCAGGAATCCTACACAGCTCTTCCAAAAGACAGTTACACTTGGAATAAAATAAAATAAATAAAAAAAAAAACCACAAAACTTTGCAAACAGGGATTCCACAACATTTCTTCAGCTGCATAGTTGAATCTCTGATGCCCTGACTGTGCACCCTGTTTAGCTCCTGCTACAAATTTACAGCCAGAGCCTGGCAGTGTAAATGATGTGCTGTAATTCTAGCAGCGAAAATGAATCTGGGCGTTCTATTTCTGTCAGTGACTAAGTGAAGAACTGTCTCAAGATAACAACTCACTTCTTTATATTCAGGCTGAAAATAGGGTTTTGATTTCAGACATGGGATAGGCATATCTGAGCATACATGACCCAGAATCACACGTTTCTATGCTATGAATTTTGTTCTCCTTGATGCACAGTGAGCAATCAAAGCTGTTCTGAAAAAGCTACTTACGGTGCCTCAAAACTACAGTTGAAAACATTCCAATAACAGTATTTTTCATTCTTTGCAGACAAATGACCATTAGAAAAGCAGTCATTACTTTAAATTTTGAACCAGCATCACCTTTAAAAGTAAAATATGAAAAAGATTTTATTTTCTGCATATTCTCCCAAATTGTTGTCCATTTACTGTAAGAATATCTAAATGCTTCAGGAGAGGAAGAAATTTGTCTGAGCTATTTTAAGTTCAGAAAAATCTTTAGGCAAAGCAAAACACCCTAGTAATTGCCAAAGATGAAACAGAAGTGCTTCAAAAAAATACATTTGCAATTTTCAGTCTATTTTTTATTTAAGAACATGTCCTGAAAGTCCTGTAATTTTGACAGTCTTGCATCAGCTAGCTGCCTGCAGCATTCCCCTGGGCCTGCTTTTCAGGTGCTCTCAGGTTGGGATCTGTAAGAACACTGCTTCACATCACGAGCACAAACAGCTTTTCTTGCATGCTTATCTCATTGCTGTCTCGGAAATTGTAGGCACAGCACAATAGCTTTTCAAACATTGAGGGAATATTCAGTTGTTATGCTATCTCCCTTACAGCACTCCCTCAAAAAGCAACGCGAACGTTTTCAGCCCCTGCTTAATGTCACATATACTGGATTCTTACTTTCCATTGCACACGTTCAAAGCTAAAATAACAGTTGAATTAAAAGTAACATACCAAGAAATAAGTTCTTAAATCCTCTAAAAGACATAGGCAAAATTTTCAAAGGCAAGTGACTCCATATTACTGACCTTATTATTATGACCACACGCAGAGTTACCAGGACAGACTCGATCGGAAACCCCCAGGGTTAGTACCTCAGGTGTTTCTACACAGTACATTGTGATTGCTTAATTATGCAACCTTTTCCTCCACAGCCCTTTGTTTTAGAGATGTGCCCATGTGGGAAAGATTGGCAAGGTGATTGTACCAATTGCCCAAATGACTTGCAGCTGGGGTGTCAAAGAACATATATATCACACTAATCGTTATTTAGTCTTGTGTGCTTGACAGGTAGGACATCTGCATTTAGCTCTAC
>JAOTQQ010000012.1:124775303-124826289 GCA_026546715.1 Gallinago undulata
GTGCCTGTGTTCCCACTTGGTGCCTGTGCCCTGGTGCTGCTTTGGAGATCCCCCGGGTTGTGAGATATCCAGATTAAATTTACTCTGAATTTCACCTGAGGTTTTGTTGTTCCTGCATCTTGCCTGTGGTGGCTCAGGCAGTCCGATTTTAGTAATGGTTACAGGTGTGTAGTATAGGATACCTGGTGAAAACATCTCTGTTTGCTTCTGTGTCAACCAAGAGTTCAATTAAAATGCCCAAAAAGGGTATCTACTGCCATTTCAGATGGTAGGATAGCCTGCTGTGTCTGCTGGTGTCTGTTGGAGAGCATGGGGATGTGCGTGAGTCTCAAAAATTAACAGCGAAAGCTGTCTGACAAATCTTGGGACTGAACACGTGTGAGCTACTAACTCACACTAATATCCACAAGCATTTCTTGGATTACTTTTTTCTTGGTGTTCAGCTTCTCCGCTTGTTTATAATCTCTGGCTTCAGTTTTAAAATAAAAACATTGCTTAACAAGACTATCCTGCACTGGATGTGGAGCTTTTACTGCGAAGCGGAGAGTGAGAGCTCCCACTGTGTCACTTTGTCTCCCTTGGTGGCTACAGTTTCAAAGGATTTCAACAAACTAGTCGGGCGTGATCTTGATCTTTTCCTGAACCACCTTATCAGATTGTTTTTCTCATGCATCTCTTCCACTTTGATCTCAGGCTTTTATAAACTCTTCAGTTTTTAAAAAACTGAAAACTACCTACTTTGTAATTTCTTTAGGGCTGTCTCTGTACGTCTACTAGCCAGTTTAGCACCAGGAAAATATTAATCTGGAACTGTTGTCCTGAAAAATATTATCTTCTAGGTATGATCCATGCTCAAATATTTCCCTTGGTGTTGCTTTGTGTTGGGATCTGGGATTTTGGTCTTACGCTGCAGACAGGCATGTAATCAGGAGTTACAGAGCTGCATTGACCAGAAGCAGGTACTAGTCAATTAGCACACCCAAAAATGTCAACAGACGTGAATTTTAGGTAAACACAGAAGGGAAAGTTACAGTATATAACCTTTTCCCATTGCTTGCTGCATTCATTAGAGGGGTGACAAAGGAGGGTCTGCATACATTGCCACTGCTGTCTCGCAGTTAATACAGCAGAACATCACACTGGATGCTTTCTTCTATTTCTCTGACAGCCTGGCAAAAAATTGGCTATCATCAGTCATCTATGAAACTTCTGCTGTTAGAAATTATATAGAGTGGACAGATGGATCATCTACCAACTTTCCCTGCAATTTTCCCTGACACCTACCTGTGTACTAAGGAGGAGACCTAACTAAAATGTAAATTTACAGAACACAAAATTTGTTCGGTTTTACCTCAAACCAGGACATTGGGAATGGCTTGGATACCTTGAGTAGGTTTAAAAATCATAAATATGCCAACAAATTTTGCAAGGCAAAAGATTAGAGTGAACTCCAACAGGTGGAAGGCTGGCAGACATAAGGGTATTGGACATGCAATTGCAAATATAATGCAAAAGTCTAAAAACAACATTTAAAATTTAAGTTTTTAGTATATATATTAGGAATAATACATTAGCAATTTTGTTTGCTTTGTGGGAATACACATTAGTTTAATGAAATGTGTGAAATTGGAGAAAAAAATCTTAATGTTAAACTGCAGAGTAATGTTTCAAGATGTAAAATGGTGTAAGTGCAGAATTATCCAGCAGTAACTGTTTATTCACTTTATTCTTTGCATTGTAAGATTTATTAGATTGCTCACTTACCATGCACATGTAACTACAGTTTAAATTTATAAGGCTACTTTGTTTAACCATGCATGTACTAAAAAGTATAGGTATACTCTATTCTCACACATGTAGGTAATTGTGGTTATTCAGTTTATCAAGCAAGAAGTGAATCAACAGTGTCACTAGGTTTGTTTTAGGCTGTCACATTCTTCCGTTGCTGCTTTCAGAGTCCAATGGTTTCTGAGCTAAGAGGGCAAGAACTTAGACATTCTGAGCAGTGAAGCAAAAATTGCTTTTTGTCATTAAAACCAAACCATCCTGAAAAATAGTGTTTTGCTTTTAATGGATTTTTTTTTTCTTTACACAGGTGCTCACATGCATCAAGCTACCTTTAATTTGAGTGGTTTAGGATTTTGCAGAAGCACAATGAATATATACAGCTGTTAACAAAGAATAGAACATTGATGTGTTTACTGATTCTCCGCTAGGAACTGACAATTATTATTTTTTTTTTATAATAACTAAACTTGCTATACTTTTCATTTCTCTGTATTGGCATCATAAGTGCTCCATTTTGCAATCTCACAGTTGTGGCTTGTGTTATGTAGTCTTCTCTTCACCTGTGGGATTTCAGAACAACTGTAAATATTTTCCGAATTTGCGCATACGCTTTTCTGTTCAAAAAGTGGTATATCAGTTCTCCCTCAGAACTGATAAAATATTTATAAAATGACAGAAAGGCATCCATTAAAAAAACCCTGAATCTAGCTGCTCACTTGCTTTCAGAATGTAAAGGTCAGGTGTAACTATTGATATTTGTTGTTCAGGAACCCTAAGTCATAGCAAGACAGAAAGAAACAGAAATGCTATATTTTTGGTGACAAGATTTGCTACTTCTTTTCTGTAGCTGCAGACATGGAATGCTTTTGTGAAAATATGACAATAGCATAGAAATGATATATGCATAACAATTCTGTCCCATTGTCACTTCTGATCTTCATGGTATCTTTCCATGGTTAGTAGCTTGATGTGCTACCAACACTTGGTGGGCCCAGCCTTGGCAAAGAGTTGGGAATAGCAGCATCCAGCAAGACAGGAATGTGCCTGTTAAGAGCGTGTGTGAGTGGGATGCCCAAATTGTCTGAGTGGGCATTTGCCCAAAACTGATCTTGGTAAAGAGGAAGACAACAATCAGTCCAGTTAAACAGTAACTGGAGAATTAAGAGATGTCTGGGAAAACAGATATACAAAGGCAACACAAGGATTTGTAGCAGATAGGAGAAGAGGGGACAAGGGTAGCAATGGTGCTTGACATTATTTCCAGCATATTTGATCACTTTTATAGGCTTGAAAGTCTAAGCCTGTTGATCACACTTGGCTGTTTGCACTGAAGAGTCGGAAGTAACTGAATATAACAGCTAAATCACTCCCCTGAATGTTGAGGTCTACAAAAACTGGTGCATGCCTTAATTTGACAAGTCTTTAAAAACCAGTGAGTTTGAGGTTTCTACTGGCTTAAAATACATTTAATAGGCTAAATAACTTGGCAAACCTCTGTAACTTAATTTACCTAATTTACACTAATGTGTAGTTGTGTAGTTCAAATATTTATTTTGCCCTCTACCTACAACACTGCCAAACTGATCTTCTTTATCAGAAAATAACTTCTGGAAGGTCAAGCCTGAAATCTGATCTTTAAAATGATCTCATTCTTTCTACACAGTTTCCATCCTTATTACATTTAGCTTTTGCAAGTGTATGCTTATTGGTATAATGCCCTATGAACTTTTTTTTGTAGACTATTATCTGTTCTCATGGTTCTTCAGCATCTACTTCTGTCTTTCCTCCCTCGGTTATTCATTTTTGAAAAATGCTCAATGTTTTCATGTTAAAGTACAAGTAGCAACATTCTTTATGTCTACTATTTTATATCATCTTAAATGTAATTCTTATCTTCATTTTTATATGTGACAAATTCTGTCAATCCACATATACTGGTTTCACTACATTCTATGCCATAATTTTTCAGAATTCATTATTTTATTATTTTCATTACATTGACTATTTGGAATGAAAAATTGCCCTTGATCTAGTGTTAAATTGAAGTTACAGAAGGTGTTACTGTCTCAGAGTTGGTTAATATGCCATCCTTATTTTGAATGGCAAACTGCCCAATAGTGGTGGATTGACATATAATTTAACTGTTATCCATATTGGAGTAACTCGCATCTGTTAATTTTTCAGTGATGACATTAAAATATATCAGAGTCCCAAAACTATAGTCAGCTTTCCAGACCAGGGGATCAGATCTTTAAAGCTTCGGTTTACGAATCCATATAACTATCCAGGGAGGACTGAAGTCATCTGATCCAAGCACATAATGGAAATTACAGAGTTTCCTGCCTTAGGATAGACTACATCTGAGGGAGGGGGTGGGGGCAGGGTTTGAGCCTTGTGATTATTGTGACAGAAATCCCAAGTGACTATCAGGTGCTTCAGAACCAGCAAAAAATTATATCACTACTTTGCACTTCTGGCATAGTAATTGGAATGTTTTTTACAGGAATCTGATTGGTTTTCTTTCTTAATTTTGACTCTTAACACAAGGGATATTTTTTACCATTATATTCTATCTTATCTACTCTAGCTGTGCGTATTCATCTTTTTCATTATTTTAAATCCTGTTAATCTCAGGATTAGGTAGTATCTCATAGCAATTACCTACATATGCTATTTATGTGTTCTGTAAATTAGTTCTCCATGTTTAGAATTGCTTCATAATTAAATTGATTGAACTATCTTTCCTTTTTTTTTTTTTAGCTCTATCTTTTAATTTACTTCCTGTAAAGTGTTCTTTCTTTGTAGATGTATATTTTCCACTTGTTAGTTATCTTATCTTTGAATGTTCCTAATCCTTAGAATACCTCCCTCCACTTAAGTTTTTCTATATCACATGAGGTTGGAAGGGATCTCTGGAGATCATCTAGTCCAACCATCCTGCCAGAGAAGGTCCACCCAGAGCAGGTTGCACAGGAACTTGGCCAGATGGGTTTTGAATGTCTCCAGAGAAAGAGACTCCACCACCTCCCTGGGCAGCCTCTTCCAGGGCTCTGCCACCCTCACAGGAAAGAAGTTCCTCCTCATGTTTAGGTGGAACTTCTTATATTCAAGTTTGTGTCCATTTCCTCTTGTCCTGTCCCTGGCACCACTGAAAAAAGACCACCCCCATTCTGATACCCTCCCTTTAAGTATTGATAAGCATTGATCAGATCCCACTCAGCCTTCTCTTCTCCAGACTAAAAAGACCCAAGTCCCTCAGCCTCTCCTTGTAAGAGAGGTGCTCCAGGCCCTTAATCACCTTTGTAGCCCTATGTGTCTCATCCTTCAGGACCTGACTTAGTTCCCACAGTGGGAAATAATACTCATGGCAAGTTTGATATTCTACTGTTTTTTTAAAAGATGAGCGACCATACTAAAGAACTTCAAGGTATACTGTGGAGGAATGGCTGTCTGCAAGAGGACGTGAATTGATCGGGATGAACAATCCAGTTCTAGATACAGGATCAGGGGAGAGGCCTCAGCCGTAGGCCCAAAGCCTGGGCCTCAGGCCTGCAGCCTTAGCAGCAGGCCTCAGGATGGCATTGTCTTCTCCCTGAGCCCGCTTATTTTAGGATAAGCGTATCTTTTCTAGCCTTTGTTTTAAGATTAGCAAAATGGAACTGTGCTTGGGAACTAAGGGAGTAGTGTTGTGTGTAGGAACCAACTTTGTATCAATTATATGGAAACTTAAGCCAGGTGGACAAGAGCCGGTAGCCAATCGTGTGAACACCTGCTAGTGTGTGTATCTGCTGCTTGCCTGTATAAACTCTGCTAAAACTTGCAATAAGGGAGAAAGACCATACTCATATTAAAATTCCATCGTTACTCAGGGCCCGACTTCCCACTCCAACTGTATACATTCTAACCAGAAGATCAGAATACATATTTTTAGCACATTCTTGTCAAGCTCCTTCCACAGATATTCTAGCACTGCAGAATCACAGAAGGATTGATGCTAAATGGCAACTTGTCACCGAGTCCAATTTGCTGCTCAAAGCAGGGTCAAATAGAGGAGGATTTTTAGTGCCATGCCCAGCTGGGTTCCAAATATCTCTATGAATGAAGACTGCACACCTTCTCTAGGCAACCTGTGCCAGTGTTGAACCCACCTCATAGGAAAGAGAAAATTCTTATATTTAAATGGAGTTGCCTGTGTGGTTTTTCACCATTGCCACTGAGCAATACTGAAAGGAGCCTGGCTCCACCCTTTTTGCACCCTCCCTTCAAGTACTTAGATATACTGATTGAGTTTTCTCAACTTTCTCTAATATCCTTTTCAGTCTTTTCTTGGCTTCTGTATCTAACATTAAGAAAGGAGGTTATTTTACAGTAAAAAATAATCATTGACATTGCTCTACTGCCCGTGACATTTTTTTTGTATTCTCTTTAGGTAAATGCTCACTTGTAATAATAAATAAATGAAATTAAAAGTATTCCTAGCTAGAGAAGGAAAATGGAGAAATCATTTTCTTATGTTCAACTGGTCTCTGGAGAACTAGAAAAGAGATTTTTACTGATTCTCAGTGTAGTCTCTTAGAAAAGCAAGGCTCAAACTGAATTTATATTAGTGTGTTTCAAGGTGAAAGGAAGTCTTTGTCTAACCTTGGTAGTAGGTGAGGAAGAAGGGAGATTGCATGGTTAATAGTTATAGGGAAAATGCAAATAGCCTTGGTACAAAATACGGAAAGAACAATGTGTTTGAACCCTGTTCAAACAGTTGCATATAATTTTTGTGACTTTATCGTTATGTATTTTAATTCAAGGTGTTTTTATTTTAACTTGCTCAGATTGTCCACTCAGAAATAATCTTTAGTTTTACTTATTGCTCTACCTGGTTCATTGCTGCAGAAACACAGAAGTGATCTACAAAAATATTTTGTTATATCTCTGAGTATAAGAGTGAAATATGCTGATTGTGCCTCAGTCATTCTACTGAGGCTCCCATAAAGGTCAGAGAAGCTAGAGAGTGGGAAGGCAGGCTCCTCAGCAGAAAGGTCATCCTGCCACTCAGAGAAGAGGAATGGCAGGACCAGCAGAGAGGCCACTCCTGTTAAAGGAAGTTAGAAACGTCAGACAATAGCACAGAGTGTCTAGTTTTCAGATTGTAACAACTCATCCAAAATACAGTACCTTTTTCTTTCTTCCCAGCTATTGTAAGGAACGTTCCACCTTACCGAAAGACTAGTTCCGATCATTGGGCAGAAAAAAAGGAGACTTTTATAATGAAGGAACAAAATTCATAAATGTCAAAAATGACAGTTAGATTTTTAAAGTGAACTTGTTTCTTAACTGACTACTGTGATTTCTTTACCTCGAGGAGCAGCTGTTCCCTTTGATGTTGACCTGTACCAGGTCAGGGGAAAGCTGAGCAGGAGACCTATGGCAATCCAAGTTAAGAGCCACTTCCGTCTCCCAACCCACATCTATGGGCATTTTGCATTTACAAATTTCTACCTTATTTGTGGAATGGATGCATGAAAAACAACATCCTTGAACAAGACATCGCAGTTGAAATTGTTGGAGTGAACAAAAAATCACCTTTGCATGAGCTAGTGGCTCCAAAGAGATTCTCTTGAGATTTCTTGAGAAAACATCTTGTGAGATTTTAGATCAAGTTTCCACTCCAGCTCCCTGAAAGGCTCACCTTGTACTTCTATTGTCAGCAGTCCTGGAGAAGACAAAAACACTCAGCAGTGGAGGGGAAGGCTGGAGGAGGGCAAGGTGAGTTTACAGCATATGAATTTAAGTCATTGTAATTGTCATGAAATACATTGCTCATGCTTTGGGTATCTGGGAGAACAGACTGATGTAGAAACAAAATAGACCTTCCTGTGTTGCAGCTACAAGTTTTGCCAAGAGCCCTTCAAAACTTATGACTCAATATTAGTAGAGATGGGCTGAGATATTGGTGAGTGTTTGATCTCAACTCAGTCCCTTCATCCATCATCCAGCCTTGCAACTGTCCCAGCAGTGGCAGGAAAGACTCTCAAGTGCTCTTTCCTCTGCATTTCCACCCACTTGCTCTCTTTTGTATACAGTGTAAAGTAATTAAACATGAATTACAAAATGCTCCCGCTTCTGACTGCAACATCATAAGTAGGGGTCAGTTTGGGGACCTCTTGTATTTAGGTATTTTATCAGTTTTAGGTGTTTAATCATTTTTCTGGCACTGTGATCTTCATGCTTGCTCAAGTCAGAGGGAGTTAATGAAGAGCAAGTTACATATAATTCTGTTCTGTAATTCTGAATGTAATAAGTTATACTCAGAAAATGTCAGCTTCTCTTTGTATTGAATGAGGTGATCAAAGGTTTATCCTTATATTTGGCTTTTGGGGGGACTGTTGGCATAGATATATGAATTAAATTGAGCAAAGAAATTGTGAGAAGTTGGCACTAGGAGAATTGAGCCCTTTTTCCCTCATGTCTGTTTATTCCTTTTTCTCAGTTTAAGTGTACTTTTGAGGAATTCTTGATTCTGGCTTCTCAAAAGAAGGTGATTTTTACTTTTTGTTTCTTTGTTATGTATAACTGGAAAGCCTTAGGACACTATGGATCATCCAGATTCCTTAGATAGGGAACCACAAAAACAGAAAAACCAAGAATTTACTTTTCTGAAGTGCCTTTATTAGCATGTTTCTATCAACTGTTCCTTGCACAATATAAAGCTATCAAAATATTAGTTTATCCATATGTATTTCTCATTTTGAGTTCATTCTCTTAGGCAATTGAAATCCAAGGTGTTCAGCTAATGGCTTCTTCAGCAGAACATTCTTCTTCTACCTGCAGTGCTAATCTCCCAGTTAAAATTCAGAATGAGATATACTTTTATTTGTTCTGGAGGGGTGGTCTAGTTTTGTGATAATAAAAATAATCCTTTATTTGACAGCATTCTGTAACATCTATTCCATTTTCAGCAACACCTCAAATCATTTTTTCATAAGAATCTCTTTTAATTTAAGGATGGCGTGTACTACAGAAGGACCCTGAGCTAGTAAGAACAGAAGGTAGTGGGATGTGATGGGACTGGTAACAAAGCCTGTCTGTTGATTGTTACGTTACTCTTGGTTTTTCTAATACTGACCATTTTCTGAACATTTCTGCTGTAGAAATGCACAAAGATGTCTAATTCCTCACGTTTATCCCCCATGTTTTGCGCATTAGTGTACAAGCACTTCAGAGATGCATCCCAGCATGTTAGTTTCCCAGAAAACTGGATGTTTTTTTCATAATGGTGCATAGTAGGCACTTTCTTGCTTACATGCAAATGCTTGAGGAGACCCTGCTTAAGCCCGACTTCTTTGATCTTGGGATCCTTTTTGTTCCCATCTCTCCAGGTGCTTTCCTCAGCAGCCCTGTCCACCACTCCCCCAGAGGGCTGCTGGGAACTCCCTCTCTTCCCTGTCATCATCAGCCTCTGTGAAGGCTTTGTGTGACTTTAGCAATACTAAGAAAGCTTTGGTCGTGCTCTCTGGGAAGGTGTTTAGAGGGGAGATGAATCAAATTCCAAGGATTGGAACCTGTGAAATATATACTCTCATAACTAGGCTTCTTAGAAATTTTCAGATTCCCCTTCATCTCAATAACCTTTGTCTGGCTGGTCATGCTGGATGCCTTACTGGTATTTTTCCAGAGTCTGATCTTGCATTCACTGGAAATTAATGTAAGTTTTGTTATGAAAAGCAGTAAAAGTAAGATTGATCCCCAAATACTCTACTTATTCTTGCTTCTATGCAAACATTTGCATAGAAATTGATAACAAAAGACAACACATCCAGACACGTAACTAATAAATTCCTTATTTGGTTATATATACTACTTCTACGACTAAAAGAAAAGCACTTTAGCCTACCTTATTATGTGCATATATTCACACTTCAACTTCGGTTGTCATGTTCACCCACATTTTTTTTGATTATGTGTTTATTTTCAATTTACTACAAAACCAAGATTGTATTAGAAAGTAATTGCCAGCCAGAAAGTTCTCCCTAAATCATAAGGTGGGAGGTCATTGTCAGAGCTTTCCAAATTCAATAAAGTCTTAATCCACTACATTTCACTTTGCATTTTAAATATATGAAACTTAAACCAGAGAAATCAACTTATTGAGGAGAAAAAGCAAATATTTTTGTAATGATATTCCATTTACAATTACTTTCTTTGTTTGCTTGTAAGTGCAAATTTATTGCAAAAATAACTTTACAGAGGATCCCAACTCAGTCTTCTCTATAAGTTTGTGAAAGAGCCTCTATAATACAGGTCAGACATGATAACAGCTCTTACATTACTCTTAAACGGACTGCAAGAAACACACATAAGGAGCACATTTATATTCCTGCCATAAACCAGCTGTGATGGATGGAATTTTAATCTCCTGTTTGCCAGTTGAGGCTGCTTTTGCAAATACAAAATTTTAAATGTGGCAAAATAGACCTGCCTTGGTTTTCTTAAGGAATTTAAGATATGACTGTGCATGGAAATTAAATGGAATAGAATGTTCTTGGAAATTAAGTTAAACCCCTCTGTACACCCACACCCACACCGATAAACAGAGGAGAGCAATTAAAATACAGCACTTATATGACTATTTCTAACTAAAAGCTCTTGTGGTTGGAAGTGATAGCGTTAACCTAACCAACTTACAGACTGTATCATCATGCCTTCCACTGCTTCACATTAATGTTTCATATCATCTCCACGCAGACTAGCCCGAAGCTGGCCAGTTTTCTATTTATATGAAAAACAAACAACAAATACGCAATAAAGCCTGTAACGTTTAATTCAGTGCAGTGACAAATTCGTCTAAAGTAGAGGAAATCAGCAGTAGAATGAGTTTTAGATGTATTTTAGGACAACAGTTGCAAAACTTTTGGCAAACTGAAGTTAATTTGATAAATGTCAGCACACCAGAGGGACAAAATGCCATTTAGTAAGTCAAAAAGTGGCCTTTTCTGAACACCAATGGAGCTTTTGCAGTTTAATAATCTTTAGTCAGCTCTTCTAATGCACTGGGTTTCAAATATTTCTTGTAGGCAGCTTTAGTCAGAAAAGTATTTTAACACATTTTTTCATTATATTTATTTTATGCAAATTTAAAATAAATGGAAGATACTTAAAATGTCTGCTCCAGAATGAAACTGAAACTTACATGAGTTTTTCTGTTGGCCTCAGAAACTATTGGAATATTTTTTAAGGTATAAAAGGTATAAAATTAAGAAATGGAATATTTTATTGCAAAAGTAAATTTGACAAAAATAATTTCTTGATACTCTAAAATACAGGCTATGAATTCTGAAAAAAAAATAATAGTGTTAAAAAGTATATATAACAATTTTAAGAAACTAATGTATTCTTACAGAATTTCATAGATTTATAGAAAGCTTGTAATACCTACGAATTACAAAGTTCAAAATTAATTAATTAGAATATGAAAACATAAATGATATAATTATTACAATGAATGATAATGATCCAATTATCCATCATTCCATATTACAATTTTTGGGGTTGTTTTTTTTTCACATATCAAAACTGGAAGAAGAACGAAGGAAGAGATAAATTATTTCAAATTTGCCCTCACAGGGACCTGTGTTAGTGCAACCAGACTGCTCCTAATATTCAAGTATTATTACCCTGCAATATATTCTGTGGGATGACTACATTTTATAGTACTGCATATTCTCCTATGCCTTTAACTAAGGCTCTGCACTGGAAGGGCAGCTTAAACTCTGCTTGTAGAAAACAAAAATTCCACAAATTTTTGTTGGAAATGAGGAAACCTCTTAGTCATTCATATTTGTTTTCCACTGAAATTCTACCAGTGTCTCCACATCTTTCTTATATTGAAATTCCAAGACCAGAATGCAGCATTTTCCAAAACATGTGAAAGAAATTCCTTTCTCATCCTCACTTTTACCCTCCTGATTCTCTCCCACATTGCAGTTAGAGGGAGTGAGTGAGTGGCTACAAGCCACTGTGAACTCACACTCTAATGGAAGCCCAGCTACCAAAGGCCAAAGAGACAATATAGCATGAAGGACCATGGTATTAGCCAAAAAAGTTCTTGGAGAGGACTATTTAGATGCTAATGGAGAAGGCCTTGAAACCTCATTAATGAATACAGGTGGCCATCACTATCGGACAACTTTACAGAGATGATGACATTTTGGTAATAATTATCATGGAAGCATAGAGTCATAGAATCATAGAGTGGTTTGGCTTGGAAAGAATCTTAAAGATCCTCGAGTTCCAACCCTCCTGCCATGGGCAGGGACACCTCCCACTAGATCAGGTTAATCAGAGCCCATTAGGATGTGCCAACTAATCAGTGAATGGTCTGTAAAGTTAAGTAGCCTTTGTTTGGTCCCATAATGACAACACTGTCATTTGAAGCAAAATACATTAAAAAAATAAAGCGATAAGGAAAAAGTTTTATGTGGAATTACTAAAGTTTGGAAAGTTGCATGGAAGGAAAAACTATTTCAACTTTCTGCATATAATAATTTTTTTAATCTTTTTCCAAAAATATTTCCCATTAATGCCCATATCTTCTTTTGAGATTAATCAGAATCATATAAATAGATTCCTTAGTCATAACTTTTTACAGGGTTTAGCAAAATGAAGTTTTTTGTTTCTAGTTACTACCGTAAGTAATACAACAAAAAACTACAAATAAACTACCTATGGTTTTATTTTTATGTATATTAAAGCAATTATGTGCCACGGTGACCTCCTGGAGTAGTTCCTCAATGCATTGTTTTTACACAAAGCTTGTAGCAAAGCTAGGGTTCAACCCACACAGGATGTTGCCTCCTGATAACACAATTCCATAATCCAGCCAGAATTCGCTATAACATCTCTCTCTCTGCAGCTTTATTTACTGATCAAAAGGTCCTCCAATTCTGCAGGGTAATCATTTATCTAGATGACCTCTATTAACTTCCTTCAGAAAAATCTGGATGAAGAGGATAAAAGCAGTCATCAGATTTATAAGAGCTGAAAGCTCTTTTGTTTGCAAAGGACTGTAAATATGAGAAATGGCTTTTTGTGAAAAAATATCCCAGAAATAAAGGTGAAGTTACATTTACTAAGGAAGAGATACAGACTTAAGTCTGAAAGAACAAATTTCAGTGGAAGCTACCCTTGACAGAAATGCATGTTCCCTTTCCTTCAAAGTTCAAAATTTACATTTTGTTGCTAGTGACCAAATAACAGATTCATATGGATATGTTTATTGCCTCTTCTCTCTTGTAATGAAAAATGAAAGAAAAACATCATAAGATTCTGTTTTACATCAACTGTCTCGTCTCATTTCCAAATCACTAACCACCTCACTCACTCTAATCTCGATAAAGGAAAGTTATTTCTTTACTTGAGGCTTATTATGTTTGTGCTTCGTTACCTTTTTCCATGTTCCAGCTGGAACTTGTCAGTCATTAGGAACAGGCTGTTAAGTCTCAGGCCTGCAGCATCTTTCAGCCAGCATTTCTGAATAAAAAGAGGAGAGCAAGATACCACTGCATTATAATGGGAACTTAACTCCTGAAATATGGAAAAACGGTATGTATCAGTGTGCTCTTCATAAACTGATTCTCTCTCTCTTAGAAAAGCCTGGACAAAAGCATTTTGTCTTCACCATAAAGTGTATTTTGTGTGTGTCTGTGCTTTCAGAATACATTTCTGCTCACTGGTTCACCATGGATGCATAATACCTCAGATATTGCAAAATATGATTCTTTGTTTCAGCATCTGTTCTTGATGTTAGTTGATTATCACTCTATATCCCCTAGAAGCCAATTTGATAACCCTCAAATTTTATCCAGCCTAATGTAAGTATAGATGATATTCTATCTGCCTTTTAATCTGAATACTCGCTTCAGTAAAACACAGCAAGCTATTATCTGTTATAAAGCAAAATTATGTTATAAAACAATGTTATAAAAGCAAATTACTCTTGGCCACTCACAGTATGAGCCATTTCTGTGTCAATTTTATTTGCTCTTTTTCCATGGAATTTCAAGAAAATATTTCCTTAGTCTCAGATGAGAAAATACAATTGTAGCATATGAGGAAATGATAGGCATCATGTTTTAATGCTGAATCGTAACAGAACATGCAATTTTCATCAGGGCTGGCCTGAGACTTCTTAGCCAGATGGACTAATTTTACCTTCCCTGGGATAAGGATCAAAAATCTGACTGCTGCTACCATGGAAAGGCAAAAAGAGTAAAATCAGAATGTAAACACTAGAGAAAGAAATATGGAAATCTATGAAGTTTGGGCTTCCTGTTGGACAGGGAAGAACAAAGGATGTCAGCTACTCTTTCCCAGAAGACCTGTCTATTCTCTTCTCCATCAACAATAGCCATTATACTACATACTGTGCATTTTTATTTCTATAACAAGAAAAGATCAAAAAACAGGATTATGTTTTATCATTGGCATGCCACCCTCGGCACCTAGCTCTTTTTTCATAAACCTGCAGTATGCATTGTTTTTTTCTAACTGTATTGAAGAAATCCTTTTTTATATGAAATTATAGGTGATTTTAAATCATCTTCTTGTCTCTGGAGCCTAGGATCACAGACTGCTCAAATACTCAGGTGTGTACTCATGAGTAAGTCTCTTCAGGAGCAGGATCACCTTCCCATTAAATGTGCAGTATATTTCTTCCCGAGCAAATGAAAAGTACTAGGATCAGCATAAGCTATTGTACCTTAGAAGAGAGTAACTTTTGCCAACTGAGAGATTTGTACTGTGAAGTTGGGCTCATTCTTATCTCTGATTTACAGTTTCTTCCTTCACTTGTCTCTTAATTGCCTCTAACATGCCATGGTGACAATTGACTTAGTAACTCCACCAAATAAGGGCTCTCCAAACAGCTACTTCCCCTCCAAAACTGCTACCTCTCCTGCTTAATGAGAGGAATCTTTAAATCTGTTTTCAGCAGTGCTATGGTGTTGAATCTTAGATTTTAATCTAAGGCATCATCTCTAAAGTTTTCTTTAAAAAAATGTAATTAATTCAATCAGCTGAAGTGAGCACATAGAAATTAGATCAAAATATAAACATTATGACCACTTAGAGTTGCCTAAAAGATAAATAAATAAATAGATAGATTCTATTTTAATATTTAGAGAGAACAGTGAGAATAATTAACATTTAAAAAGAACAGTACTGGGAAGCAGAGGATCCTTTGTATCATGACATGTTCCATTTGAGTTAAGAACCAGACTGAGGGAGGAGTTTTTATCCAATTAAAATAATTAGATTCTGCAGCCATTACTGGGTGAAACTGGATGACGTGGTATCTACAAGAGGTGAAATCAAATCTATCAGTTCCTCTTGGCATCTGATTGTTTCCAAACGGATATTATTTGGCTCATCATTTTAAAGCAGATAGCATTGAAGACTTGCCTATAAAGCTCTATTTACTAGGTAAATATATTTTCCCTCAGCTCATCAAACTACCTTTTTTTCTATAAGTCTATCTTTCAAATCCTAAAGAAAAAATGCTCTGATTTGTTCTCCCCCAAGACATAATAATATGCCACATGAGGCAATGGATAAGCATCAGTGATTTGTACTATGCTCTGAAGTGACATTAATTCACAGGGATTTTATATTTGAGATGAGAATGAACAAAACCAATGAAACTAAGCAGCTCCATACTTTGAACATTTAGTGAAAACTACTTTCTTTATACACCTTGCTCTTCTGTTTATAGTAAGGACGGACAAAAAATAGCAATATGAGTTTCCCAAAAGTAATGAGATGCAGGTCCGGGTCTGGAAGTGAATTTTGCAACTTGAGAAAATCTGTAGTGTTTGTTGTCAAAAATGATGTATGAGATAAGTTGAAAAACTCTCAGTTCTTTACTAGGCAGCCTGTCTCCCAGGAAAGATATTGTCACACAGTAACCCACTTGGATCAGTTTCCCAATCTCAAATGCAGATTGACCTACATAGTGAAATCTTAGCAATTTACTGTTTAAAATACTCCCAGGGCATTTAATGATATATCTTTCAAGAGTTAACTTCCATTTTTTATTAATAATACCAAATGTTTCACAGAATGCTTTGCAGCCCCAAAGTGATGTTCTTTGATTACCTATTCAGTCATTAAACTTCTTCAGCATTTGAAATGCATGACAAAAACTAAGATACCTGGTTGTGAATTAATGTATTTTTCCCTGAGATCGTATTGTCAGAAGAAAAAAAAATACAGTTATTCCATTTCAAGATTATTTGCTTCAAGCAGAATTGTTTTAGTCATGGGATCAATATTTTAGAGTGTGTAGTGGCTCAGAAATAGGTCCTATGTTTAAAAGTTAATCAATCAATTGAAGAATTAATGAATATTTCCTATGCACTTGTTAAATGCTGAATATACTATAAGCAATAGAAACCCTGCCATGAGATGCTCTTAAAATTTGCCTCCAGTAATTCTCCATTTAAGTTGTTGTCATTTAATTCATTATATGTATGCAGTAAAAATGTACATTACCAGGGCTTTTAATACATCTAGAAGCTGTGTCATGGTGCTGTCTTAGCATGTTGCAAAAATAGTTCACTTGCTGTATCAGCAACTAAACAATGCTATTAAGTCATTAAGAAAATAACATTTTTAGACGGTTTATGTTTCTTTATAACTGAGTGATCCTATGAAATTAATTAAGAAAAGGACAGCCAAATGAAGGAATGTATCTTATTTTAATTATTTCAATCTTTGTTCTTTTTGTTTCTTTTTCCTGTTGGAAATAATGTGACTTCTAAGACTTTTTGTAATGTTCCCAGATGTTCAGCTTTATACAATACTGACTGGCATTTACATATGCTGTAAGTCATAGAGCCCTGGAAACAAAATATTCATTACTCTGGACCAAACAACAGGTCCAGCTATTATGACATCCTGTCTCCAACAGAACTCAGTGCCAAATGCTTACCAAGATCATGGAATCAGCACTGATCCTTTTTTAGGATTTTTTTTTTTTTTTTTAATTTGGGAATATAGAACAGCTAAAAGCTGAAGCTATAGTCAGATAAGACTACTTTATCATCTTGATTAAAAAAAAGAAGCATTATTCTTGATTTCATATGACTAAACAGGAAGCTCTACATTTCACAGAAAGAGTGCACAAGTTTAAAAAGACACAGTGTTGGATAAACATGGAGCGTCAAACAAATAGGAATATTCTCTTCTCCAGCTTTCAGTATACTGGGAAATGGATGATACCTACTTTGCTTTCTAAAGGGTATAAAACCAGCCCATAAACATCATTTCATCTTGAAAATAGCTGCTCATCAATTTACACGTGCTTAATCCTGGGAACACAAGTGGCAGCGCTGAGGATGATGGTCATGCTCAAGTCAACCCCACTGAATAGGAATCTTAAGTGCTCCTTCATTATTTTCTCTAAACTCTGAAGGAATGCAGAAAGGTATAGCAAAATATGAAACTCCTCAAAGGTTTAATTAAAATATTTCAGAATGAAAAAGATATTAACTTTTAATAATCCCCTTCTTGTAAAGATTTTTCTAGAAGGCTGAAATGTTATAACTGGAAAATAAGTAGTAAAATGATTCTGTACTGTCATCCTATTGTATAAGATTTTTGGTTTTTACCGGTGAGCATTTAGTTAAAAGTGTGAGGTCAGACACCAATAACAGTAAACTATACTTTGATTTATTATTCGCCTATGGTGTCCCTTTTATGCCAAGTGATCATAAAACTTTCAAAACTTAGTCTGAAATTTATTTTCGCAATAAAAGGTTAGATTTTATTTGTTGAAATGGTACCATAGACAGCCTGAAAAAAAACCCAAAAACCAAACTTTATGAAAAGTATGTTTAAATCCTTTTAATAATATTCAAAATATTCTGAAGCATGGGAAAATTATTCTGCAAGAATAAAGTGCATACACTAATAGTTTTATTACATGAAAAAGGAAAGATGATCTTATAGATGATCTTATGTCCAATAAGGACATAAGTGAGTGTATCAGCTCTTAAGGTCATGTTTTTTTCTCTTACTAGGATACAAGGCCAGTAGCACGCACGCTTCCCAGGCTTTTCTCTAAGTGGCTAAGACATTTTTTTGTTTAGAGAACGGAATTAAATACAGCTTTTCTGCTCTGGGTAAATAGCCTGGTCAGCAGGTTTCTTACGTTGAAAGGAAACCAACTGAGCAGACAACCCAGCCACCACCACTGCTTTCTTTTGTCTGCATTTCTGAGTGTCTGTGGCTGCCAGACGTGATGAAGACAGTTTATGCATCTCCACCAGCCTGTCTCTCGTGAGAACATGGACACCTTTGCTAAATGTCAGTCTTCAGAGGTGGTTCCGCATATGTTCAGAAGTTTAATTTTTTTTATGTCCAGGTATGACCAGGTGTCAAATGAATTTCAGCTTAATTAATATCTCTCAGGTACCATCAACTTTTCATCTTTCTTGACATAGAAAAAATTTAGCTTAATATTACTTTGGCATGGACTTTCTTTTATATTTAATCATAATAAGCTCAAGGTTCTTTAAAAAGCACTTATTTTACTTTCCATGTATAGCCATAGTTTGCTGTGCATTTATGGGAGTTATATATGAAAGTATTGAAAAAGGAAAAGGCCTGAATAATTTATAAAAGTGAGCTACAAATAAGTGACTAAAGAACCAGAATAATAAAATAAGCACATGGGGACTAAATTGCTCAAGAGCTGGTAATGAAATATGCAGCCCTTCACCTATGATGCCTACCCATCTATCTTAACTGGTTAATATATTTTTCTAGTCCCTCTAAAATGTACTATCCAAATTAATTATCAGTTATTTCTGTAAAAGTCTATTAAAAATACACCTTTTCTATATAAAAAAAAAATCATTTGTCTATTCAGAAAGCATAAATTGTCAATACTTGTTAACAGCCTTGTTTCATGCCTTCAGTTAACTTTAGAAATGAAAGCCTAAGATTCTCCTATAAACAGAAAATGTCTATAATCCACTAGGGTATAATGAAGCAAATGATTATTTCTGAAACACCTACCCAGCTTGTCAGCCCCTAAGCACTTCACCAAAGCACTCTGAGTCATTCTTATAAAGAGGTGGTGTGACAGAAGAAATGAGCCACAGGTTGGAGATCCTCAGGCAAACACAGCCCAGTGCATATGGTACATCATTACCAGTCTGATTTTAATGAAGTTTTAGAGCCTTAAATTTCACATCACAGTTGGCGCTCATACGCATTTTACTGTTATTGCCTTTCATTTGCCAAGTAAAGATAATTGATGATCTTTACTTAGAGAATTTGTAGATTTTGGAGCTGTCTATTTTTAACACCGATTCCTAATATTTTTTTCTTTGTGTATTTGTGCATTCCTTTATGCTGATTTTTATTGAGTCTAATGATTTTTTTTAAGCATTTTTAAAATAGAATCAGCAAAAGGTTGACTTCTTTATCTTTATGCAACTGAGCAAAATTTCATTAACATCTCCACTGACATGAATGAAATTTTGTGTGAGGGAAGGTTACGCTAACCTTGAGTAAGAATGGAAGAATATGGTCCTTGCTGAGTATGCCTTGTACAAGCTCACCAGAATCTAATCTGTCGTGCTATCACTTAGCTGGAAGATGGGATTAAAAGAAATTAGGCTCTTGGTTTCTATTTAATGCTTTTTTATGAAGAAAAGAATTGAAAATATTGACAAGCGGTGAAATGAGCAAGAGAGAAACAATCAAAGTTTAACAGAAAATAAAACAGAAGAAGAACCTAAAAAACAGCGGGGAAAATAGTTAAAGGAAAGGAACAAATAAGAGAGTAAAGCTTCAACCATTTGCAATCAATCTCTTCTAGAGAAAGACATATTAAAATGACCACTCATGTACTGGGAAAATGCCTCACTTGGTGAGGTTAAGGACTATGGCTGCTGGTGTGTACATCTTCAGGAGACTATAAATTAGAGGGACTAGAGGGGAGGAGACACTGAAAGTTAAATATTACAATGGTCAGAGACAATGTTTAGTGTCCTACCAGACATCAGTAATGTTAATACATCTCTGTCCTGAAAAAAAGCAGTAATATTTCCTTAGGCTACAGGGAAAAGTCAGGTAGCTACCTTTCATGCAGGGGAAGCAGCTGCTAGTGCTTTAGCTTGTAAAAACAATATCTATCTTGTTCATTCATAACAAATTCATGTGTATTTAACAAAGCATGGCTGGAAGGGAGCAGAAATGGGTAGTGTGGCATGAAGAGGAAAAGGAGATAGAGTCTCATTGCTTTCTCCAGCTACCTCATGGGTAGAGAAGGCAGTTTCTCCAGAGGGGCACAGTAAAAGGACAGGAATCAGTGGACACAAGTTTCAGCGACGGATATTCCAATTAGATAAAATGAACGATTCTTTCTGATGAGGATGGCCAAAGCGTGGGACCCAGAGAGGAACCTTGGCACGTTCAGAGAGCATCCCAACAGGGCCCCGAGCCACCTCGTGTCACTCTGACGTTAGTCACGTCGCTACCTCTCCTGCTTTCAGCAGCTTGTTGGGTCAGCTGCCTTCCAGGGGAGAATCTATCTATAGATATCTTATTTATACAAACATTGAGGCTTCCAGGCTAAAAATGAAAACAATTTGTCTAAGAATGTAAGTCTGGCAGTCAGCTGCACGCCCTGTGCCGGCAGGGACTCGTCAAACTCCAAATTCAGCTTTGAGAGACTGATTTTCCTTAGAGAAGGCAGCAGGCTGACAGTGATGGCAGCTCAGGGGTGTGAGCACACGGTAACGCTATGAGACCACTAGCCTCCTGCTCTGGGTGACATTTTTAACCCTGGTCCCCAGAGAGACGACACTAAAGCGGTCACCCACTTCCCAATTATCCCCGAGTCTCTGGCTGGGAATTACTACAAGGATGACTTAGGGACCTGCAGAGAAAATATTTATTGAAGAGCCTGCCAGCAGAGGAGGAGGTGGGCAGAAAGGAGGGAACCACATTAAATAGAGATCAGCATAACTGAATTCCATTTGCTTAGTGATCCCGCACCTCTCTGCTTTCTGCAGGTATTATTTTTTCTGTAAAGATAATATTAGCTGCAGAAAGCGGGAAAGAATAATCGCCAGTGCTTAAAAGTATCTTTAAGTAGCATAAACACAGAAGGACAATGCTTAAATTAGTTAAAACAGAGGGCGAAGTATACCCCAGGCAGATAGTCACCCAAGGTTGTAGCCTGTGGCTAACAGCTAATGGACAGGTAGCCAGGGGCTATCTGCGAGCCTGAAAGGGGAAAACGAGCTGATAGTTCCCTCTGAATGTGTTTGTGGTTGAGTATTTGCTTCACAGAGTGACTCTTGGACTGTAGCCTCCTGCTCCGGTGTCAACACGAGAGACTTGGGGTTCACAACTGCAGCACGCAGTTTGTATCATACCTTTCCAGGTAAATTCCTCCAAGTCCTGGAATGAAGCTGGCAAAAAACCCACAAGGGAGCCAAGTCTTCCATTGCTGTGTGGCTACAGACAATTTTCTTCTATTCTTCAAATAACCAAATTGTACTAATCAATCTAATTGCAAGAGAAAACCCTGGGGCGATTGTGTCAGCTTCCACCTTTGGCAGTGGGTTCTGTAAAATGAAGACAGTTTTCAGTAGAGAATCTCACAGTGTCGTAGACAGAATTCTTGAGCATGGGGGAAGATCTCTCCTTACCTGCAGGGGTGCACGGATTCACAACATTTGCACAGAGGGAATGGTGTCCCACACAAAAATTCCCCTTAGAGAGTCCTGAAAGAGTTTGGGGATCCGTGTGGCAAAGTGCAACGTTAAAAGAAACTATCTGCTTGCACCCTGGAAGGTGTATTAACCACATTCAATTCTGTTTCCAGGTTAATTTCCCCTTGTCTCTCCGCAGAGATAATTACCTGGGGTGTGACACTAACATCACTATAGTGCTTCCAGTTTCGCAGCTAAATTTTGCCAAGTTGTTCCAGGAATTTCCACCTGGGACCTTAACGTCTGAGAAGAAAGCCAAGGCAGGCTGCTGTTTATTTGACAGGTACAGCCCAATGTATGACTTAATTTCTTAACTTGTGTGGGTCTGTCTGCACTGGGGAAAACTGCCATCCCCTCTTATTTTGGGGGTTCAGGTTTTTCTTTTAACCTTTCTGCAGGGATATTGAAACTTGGAGGTAATCCAAATGGAAAGTCGGTATGTGTCCCTAGACCCAGACTGTAAATAGGCTTTTACTGATAAAAAACTCTGTATTTGGGTTGGTTGGGTTTTTTTTTTAATAGTACTAACCTATCCATATGGATGATTCTGAAATCTGAGGGTAATACATCAGGATATGGCACTAAACTCCCTTACTTAATGCAACCACAGACCTTACCAAAACGTGCATTAAAATCTACTCTCTAGAATACTTGGTCAGTTGAAGAGTTTGGGATTTATTTCAGGTCCAAAAATCTGTTTGATGCCAGAGTTAAGATTAAAACCCCAGGAATTCCTGGTCAGCACTCTCATGTGCTGCCAAGGCAGTGAATCGTGCCTCTCTTTCCATGATTAGGTGTGCAAATTTGAAATTAGCTTCCCTAGCTCCCTGGAGGAATTAGAAATGCTAGTAAATCAGGGTTGGGAAACATCTGACACTGCTACACATGAGCAGTTGTCTGCTGGTATAAACAGTGGAGCTGTACAATAACAACTCTCTAGTCCTGTATAATTTCCAGGCGAATATCACAAGCACAGTTCCCAACTTGTGGGTTTGGTCGCCAAAAGTATTTCTGCCTTTATGATAAAATTTTGCTCTGTACATAAACATGATGCATTCAACAGTGGTCCTTGGCATTGAGGGATGGCAGATAGCTCCTTAATGACAGTGTTCTGCTGTCTCCAACTTGCAGTATAGCATATTTTCTCTTCATCCAGAGAATATTTTGTCCCTGGTTTTGTGTCAGGCTTTTCTCATGACCAGACTACCAATATATACTTTTTTTTTTTTTTTTTAATGTCCCTGCAAAAAGAGTATCAGACTCCAAATGCGGATCTTAGGAAGGTCACCTGGAGCTGGGACAAGCAGATCTTAGGAAGGCCACCTGGAACTGAGACAAGCAAAACACCAGTGGAAAAATGCAGCTGTGTAGATGCAGGGTTCAGTATTAAGGGTCTGCAGCACTAGACATTGGAACACATTTTTAAAAAGCTCCCTCAAACTGAGAAAAAAGAGCATCTTGTTACAATTACCAATTCCTGCTGCATTTAATCCATTTTCTTACTGCAAAGTATACAACAGCAAGACAACCATATGTCCAAGCAAACATCCTATGGGATTCCGCTTCACATTCTTACAGAAAACAGCCTATAAAAATCAGGAAAAATACCTTTGAAAGCATTATTTCTTACAAACTCACAAAGATTCCATCAAGCATATTTCAGTAAGCAGTAAATGAACGCTGCTTGCACCATAAATCATTAATGTTTAATTACCAGCCAGTGCCTCAATAAGCTCGCTGGCATGGAAACTCTAGGATACTCAAAGGATAGTTCTAGCAAATCTGGCATGCATGGCTGGCTTGTGGGCTTAATTACTGTTTATGCACTGGCAGTATCCAAGCAGTTGTACGTAATAAATAGACCACTGTCACGCTGTCCAGATGGTTTTAGATTCAAGGCCTAGGGACTATGTTTGAAGATTACAGGCCTGATTTACTAACAATTCACACCAGCTCAATTGCTGAAAATCATGCTAATAGCATACATTTGAGCAGTTTCAAAGCAGAAATAAATATACTATTAATGACTATTTAAAAACACATTTTATTTTCTATTTAGGCACTCTTCAGACGAGTTGTAATAATTTTATTTTGTTTTGAGGGGTGTAGCAGCTTTATTTCTGCAGTGTCTAGTAGGTTTGAGGGAAATATGTTATTTCACACAGAACAGGGGTATGCCAAGCAGATATAATCCAAGCTATCTTTGAAAACAATAGTTGAGGTATTAGAATCGGTATAGCTGCTTTACTGTGGAGATCTGCCTTAATTAATTTACACTTTCTAGAATTAGGAGCAGAATTACATGTCATCAGATCAAGAATGGAGTCATTAATCTTTTCTGTCTTCACGTATAAATATGAATCCAAATTATGGTATCATTTTCAAGCAGTCAAAAAAACATTTGGTAAATAAATTAACAAAGAACCACTGTCTTTTTCATCCCAAAACTTGATTTTACCCAAATTTGTGAAATTTCTTTAAGTAGATTTCCTGTAGTAGGAGAGAGGAGATGAGACAAGTTGGGAGGAAAGAAAATTCTTTTTGAGAAGAGACATACTTTATTTAATAAATTAATTCTTAGAGGGTGGGAATAAAGACATTTGCTACAAAAGTATTGTTTTTTTAAGAAATCCCAAATTAGTTGAAAAATGCTTGCTAAATATTTCACATGAAAGGGCAAGACCAGTGAGAAAGGTAAGAGAGGGGAAGGATCCAGGTCTTAAAAGTTAATTGTCTCCAGCGGTTCAACTGGCTTTCACTTGAGCTGAAAAGGGATTTCCTCCCTCGGATAGATTTTCAAAGTGCAGCCAAGTATACGGATCCTTAATCCACGGTACCGTTCATTTTCTCAGGCACAATCCAGCACGTAACAGCACTTAAAGATGCTACTGAAATGTGTTTGCTTAAAGGATCTGTCTAGAGGTTGTCATTTCTTTACATTGTTATCTTCGATCCGATAAGGTGTATCACGAGTCAAATGTATTCCTGTTGCCTTGTGACACTGTGCTTTTGCAACCAAGACAGGCTGATGAGATAACTGTATACAGGTTTTCAGGAGGACGTAATGGAAAAATATCTTTCTGGGTCTTCTGAATTTATAGAACAGTTTTATTTAGTTGTAAAATAAAGATTTAAAATTGTCTTACCATAAAAAAGTATCATCTTTTTATGGGTAACGGTTGTATAGTAGCATGTTCAAGAACACGAGCAGATCACACAGCATTCTCCAACATGTAGCATTATTAAGTAACGACCTATAAATATTGACATTTGTAAGATATAAAAGGGCATTCTTGCACCAAAAACTACAGTTCTGCATTTATCTCCTTCCACTCTTTTCTTCAAATGAAGTTATGCAACGATAGCATCCAAAGGGCTATCTTTTGCAAAGACTGCAATAACAAAGTTAATAGGATAATTCTAAACTGTCATTCTGAAATACTGATTAAAGCAATTGTTAAATTGAAATGGTTGTGCCTGCTTATAGGCCATAAATTTGAAGGCAATTCTACATAAACACATTAAGAACTGTATTTCAATGGCATTATAGCCTTCCAAGGAACGGAAGACTTATAACCAGTAACTGATAGATTTAACATTACTGAGACTCATAGAAATTAATTAAAATGAAAGACAAATATAAAATCTCATCTGCTATAAGTCTCTGAAATTTTAGCATATGTATTACTTTTGAATAACTGGAACCTATGAACTTTGTGCAGAAACATATTTTTAAAATTCTATGGTAAGAGAGCATGATCATACTACAGGGATCTGTATGATAAGCAAATACGAAGTAAGAGTGGGGAAAATGAACTGATTTATCAAACAATCAAAACTAGTACGAAGAAAAAAGAACTATTAGGTCTCAAATTCCCTAATTCAATTGAATTCCCTTGAACTGAGTCTCAGAAGAAGGTATGTCATACCAGACATTTCAATACTTATGCAGCTAAAACCAATAAGATCTAGACTGAATATAGGAACTGCATCAGTTGCGGTGTAAGTTAAAAGTTCTTTTGTTTCTTAGCTAAAAGATATTCAGGCACAAGCTGCATGTTCTGAAGTTCATGGTAAGAGTGTCATCTTTTTTCATTCTCGCACATGATTTTATCTCTTTCTCAAATCACTCTATGAGACGAATGGGAATTCAGTGATGGACAGATCGTAATTCATAGCCTGCTTCTTTAGGTGTGGAATACTGATGCCACAAGGATGCTTCATCTCTCCTATCATAGCAGCCTGCAAATGCAGAGAATAATTCTCATAACACAGGCTGTGCCAGGCACAATTAAACTGGCGTGGAGGCAAAAGCTTTAGGACTGGCTTTTCTTTTCCTAAAAAAAACATAAACGTCAAGCTGTGATTTCCTGAGTTACAATTTGGTTACTGTTGTGCTGTCTGGGCTGTTTGGCAACCTAAGCACGGCCTTTCCTTAGACCTCACAGTATATGTTATTTACCCCCAAGTTAAATCTGTACTATTCACAGGGCCTGCATCACTCAGTTTTAAAATCTGATTTTAGCAACATATTTTCATTTTAAACTCTGTAGGAATAAAATGAGAAAATAAAATGAGCAGGAGCATAAGCATGGCTGCCTGCATTGGCAACAGACAAATATACTGTGCATTTTACAAAGATGTCTTCCATGATTACAATAAGTCTTGTGCCCATGTCCTTTCCAGATGTGGGATGGTTAAAAATAGAAAAAAAAGGATCAAATTTTATTATTCATCGTAAATTGTCAATTATTATAAATTATAAGAATCATTCAGGCCAATACTAGACTTATGTGACATGCTTCCTCTCTATAAAATAATTTTCCCATTTCTAAGCATTTTTTTAAATCTATGCGGTATTTTTTATTAATTTAATTTAGGTATCTTTTTTTTTTAACTTGTGCTTCTACTTTCAGTGAAAGTACTATAGAAACTTCCATTAAATGCACTTCTCAATAAAACGCCATAATTTCATTTAAAAAATGCATTAGATTTGTATCCTATTGGCCATAAAACTACACAGTTTAGTGTCAATTTGGTTATGTTCTTTTAATTCTGCATTTATTGCTTCCTGATCCACTTTACTTAGTTGGTTGGTACCCATCATAACCCATATTGGTACCAAGCTCCAACAGGGTGGTTTTAGACTGGACATTAGGAAAGAATTTTTCACAGAAAGAGTGGTCGGAGACTGGAATAGGCTGCTCAGGGAGGGGGTTCAGTCCCCATCCCTGGAGGTGTTGAAGAGTCCTTTAGATGTGGGGTTGGGGATATGGTGTAGGGGAGAACTTTGTAGAGTAGGGTTGATGGTTGGACTCGATGATCCCAAGGGTCTTTTCCAACTGAAATGATTCTATGATTCTATGATAAAGTGAATTACATCGTCTGGATCTGTATTTTGTTCAAGAAGTGGGACAGGTTCTTTACTTTGTTCCATCAGGCCTTAGACAAATAGTAATCATGATTTCAGAGAGCTTCTCAGACTCATGAGCAAATATTTTAGTAGTTTTCACTTCTGGTAATTCTTGACTTTTAGTTTATAAATATTTAGTGGTTGGTCCACACTGAAGCCCTTCATAACTACTGTATCTGCTCTTCTTTCCCAGCATGAAGTGGGAATTTATTTTGATGCTTAAGGCTCTTCGGAATGATTGTAAACTCTCAGCTTCATCTATGCTAATAGTGATAAAATTGTTCAAAGTTTCACAGGTCTGTACTGTATGCATGTCCTTAGTAAAGGAAATAGATCCTGTCCATAGACTGGTTTTCATGAACACTTCCAACTTAGTTGCACTCCCAGATAATTTCCTGCTTGTTATTTTTGTTAGGTTTTTAATGACCACTTTCTCTCTTAACAGAGATAGGTTTTAAAATAAAAGACCTATCTTCTGTGAAAGCAGAATTGTGTATTTTATGAGGGATGGGTGGCATCTAATAAAATGTGTTCACTTTCTCCATTATCATTAATGTTCTTCCCACCCAATTTTGTAGCTGATGGGTTTCAGCATCAGGAAACTGACCCTTTTAGAGTAGCAAGACATCTATTACAGGCTGGGAATATGTTGCATTTTTCACTTAACATAATAAACTAGCATCCAAGCAAACCATCGGTTTAATGCAGCAATCAATGAGACTGTCTACAGTTTGAATTGCTATTACTACACTTTGTTGGTTTATCTTTTAGAAAATTACAAATCTGGTTTCAATAGATAATAGAGGCTTAGCATATGAGCTGTCTGGGATAAAATATAAAATATATAACTCTGTATGTAATAGGGATGGCCACAAAGATGATCAGAGGGCTGGAGCACCTCTCCTATGAGGACATGATGAGAGAGAGTTGTGGTTGTTCAGCCTGGAGAAATGTCTGGGGAGACCTTATAGCAGCCTTCCAGTACCTAAAGGAGACCCACGGGAGAGATGGGGAGGGACCCTTTATCAGGGAGTAAAGCAACAGGACGAGGGGGAATGGTTTTAAACTGAAAGAGGGGACACCTAGATGAGACAGGAAGAATTCTTTGCTGTGAGGGTGGTGAGGCACTGAAACAGGTTGCCCAGAGAAGCTGTGGCTGCCCCATCCCTGGAGGGGTCTTTTGGACAGTCCTTTTTCAGGCAGTTATTTCTTTTAACTTGTTTGTTGTTTAAAATTCCTTCTGCTGTTTTACACAAATTTTAAGAGTAAGTAGTCTTGTAACAATTCTGCTACCCCAATATTACCCAACTTCAAATTATGTGTGTAGAGAAAGTTTGCCCCCTTGGCTACCGCTCTGATTGGGAAAGAAGGATGAGGACTTTCATCTGAGGATAATTTATTTCTTCCCAAAGTGGCTGCCTATTTCAGACTATTTGCCAAAATTATGAGTAGAACACCAGTCAATGCGATTACAGAGCAATCAACGCTGTGTATTCTTTTGTTCAGCGTAAAATTAGAAATCAAAATTAGAAAAGACTAATATACTACATGATGTGATTCATAGAAATTTCATTGTAAATATGTTATATAGATTACATAATTTGGGTACATCTCCAGGTTTATTTTACTTTCAGATGAACAGCTTCTTGATTTTCTAAGAAATGTAATACAAGGTAAGATAAACCTTGGGATCCACATAGAGATAATATCACTACAATTTTACCCTCTTTTATCAAAAAGTTTTTGATTAATACGTGCTTATTTCCAAGACAAAAAAAAAAAAAAAAGAATAAAAGAGAGACATTTAATTTGGATTTAAAACAGCACCTTAGACCATTTAGCCTTATATAAAACAAGTAAAGAAAACATGACTAAAAACTAATCCAAAACAAGCTGAAGTGAAAACACCATGGGAAATAGCTACCCACAGATCAATAAGTAAAGTGAAAAATCAAAAAGTCTTAACTAATTCACAGGCTGCATGAAACTCCAGTTAATACAGCCAGCCTTTTTGTATTATTGTTCTCGATTTAGGGAAGCAGGAGCAGCATGCAATTTTTTTTTTTCCATGTGATTAGTTTCACTCGTTAAAGTGATCTCATGTTTTCTTGGGCATCTGCGGGTCACTTTGGACTGCTGTAACCAACTTCACAAACTGATAAAGTGCAATTATGGAAAGAGTGATATTGCACTCTAATAAGCTCCAGGTGGTAGAAGAGTTTGAGATTTCATTACTGTTTACTGCTGGAACATCTACCACCCCAACCAGAGACCCAAACACCACTCTAGACATCAGACAAGCACACAAGTAAACAGCACTTACTCCAAAAAGGCAATAGATAAATGAGGAAATAAAAGGTAACTGCAAGACAGTTTGAGGCAGCAAAACAATTGGAGATTTCACCCAAACAGATCAGACCTGTTGCTGCTGCATCAGACATTTCATGCCAAAAATGAAAAGGCTTTGCACTGACTCCTAGCTGGAGGGCTGTGAACGCACTGGCCACCAACATATTCTTAATTCTGAAACAGCTACCCAGTTATATCTCTGTAACTGGAAGTCTTGAATTCCAACAGAACAACCAACAAAACTTCTATTGTCTTAAAAAGTGGCGGATTAGGAAGTATATTAATGCATACTATTACTATATCTTTTAGAACGTAATATCAGAATTCCCTTGCATATAAATATATAAATAGAGCATCTCAGTGTTTATATCCTTGCAGGTACCCACGACAGTTTAGTCGTAGGTAAGATACAGTGTGCATAACCTCTGAAGTTGAAATGTGACATAATAAACGTGTAACAAATGAAAGAGAGCAAAATGAATAGTTTGCTGTCTCATCCAGGTACATGAAATACGTTATGGGTCTTTTCTGAAAAATCAGGAATGAGTCACTGCTTCGTGTAAGATTTCCATATCACCATTAGGATGAAAATACTGAAAGATATCTGAGTCTTGGAAATGATTAGAAAGTATGAGCTCAAGAAACAAGAATATGCATATTGAAATGTACGGGAAGTATGAAAGTCTTAGGTAAAAGAACACTTTCTAGAATATGATAAAGTGTTAGTAAATGGGGTCATTCAAATAACTACAGATTATACTAGCTAAAGAAATATTGTTTAGAATTCTCTCTAGGACTCTCTCTAGTTATAAGTAATGTAAGAAATGCAATATTCCATTCTTATCCCAAATTCAAAGAACGAGGGGGGGGAGGGGGGGGGGGCTTATTTATTTCGGACTGTGTGGCAGCTGTGTAGACCATTATGCCAGCCTGGAAATTTAAATAATATGAAAGAAAAGAGTATGTTCCAGAACTCCAAAGATTCTTCTGACATTAGATAAGTGTGAAATTTTCATGCTTCTTTTCTGAAAGCTGAATACATCCCTCTTTACTGTGATACAGAAGTTCTCAAGCCATTTGTGTGTTCAGGAAGCCTTTTACCAGAAAGTTATTTATCTCCTCCTATAGCATTTGACAGAGTGATTTCTCAGAAAATGAACTGATAATATTGTTCCCCAGAATTACAGTTTTTAAGAAATATCTCTCGACTGACATTCAATTTTAATAACTTTCCAACTTTTAGGCAGTAGGAGTTATGAGCTTCATTCCCTTCAGCAAATACTTCACTCCTGTTCAGTAGAGCCTCATGCAAACACTGCAGAGCTGCTTTTTGATTTTTCAAGGTCTGAAAAATTAGAATAAAGAATCCCTCTTGTAAATGAGGTGTAAAGTCTCAGTAAAAAACAAACCAAAAATATGAAGCATTTGCAGTATGGCTCAAGGTGGTAATTTTTTCAGTGTGGTTATTTCTAATCTACTGCACCATTACAGAAGCTGCCTTTTTTCTTTTCTTTTCTTTTCTTTTCTTTTTTTTTTTTTTTCTTAACTTTCTAATATTGCATGTAAAGAATAAAACCGAATTTCTAGTTTAAAAATGCTGGAATTCAGTTTTGGGGTTCTTTCATAATGTATGTTTCTAAATTGTTGCAAGACAAACTTTTTAACAAATTGTTTCTCTCCAAAATAAAAGAAAGCCCCCAAATATTATCTTCCATCTAGCTGAAATACTTAAGACTTTAGTTAGTTTCACACATTTATTTTTAAAGTCAATGGTTGAAAAATGGGTTCCACAGGCTGTCTTTCTCTTTTCTTGCAGGTTTGTCGGGTTGGGTTTTTTTTTGGTGTGTTGTGTCTTTTTTTCCCCAATAAAACACAAAGGCAAATTTTCCAAGATTGTGCTATAAAACTCGGAGATAATATAGTATTTCTGGACAGCAGGTACCTGACAAACTTTAACAGCCTCATCTGTCTCACACCAGACCTAACATAAGTGACAAGATGTGAGATGCCAAGCAAGTTTGCCAATGACACCAAGCTGTGTGGAGCAGTTGACATGCTGGATGGAAGGGATGTCATCCAGAAGGACTTTGAGAACCTCGAGAAATTGGCCTGTGCAAACCTCATGAAGGTCAACAAGGCCAAATGCAAGGTTCTGCACATAGGTCAGAGGAGTCCCAAGCACAAATGAGCTAGTAGATGGGGGCGGGGAGCACAGTGAAGCCCCCACAATCCAAAGGGAGATGGTGAGAGGGTGGTGAGACACAAACAGGTTGCTCAGAGAAGCTGTGGATGCTCCATCCCTGGAATTGTTCACGGCCAGGTTGGATGGGGCTTTGAGCAACATAGTCTGTTAAGCAACCTGGGAAGGTGTCCCTACTCAGAGCAGAGGAGTTGGAACTACATGATCTTTAAGGTGTCTTCCAACTCCAACCATTCTATGAATCTACGATACGGATTTCACAAAGTGCTCCTTCTTTTGAAAAAAATAGCATCTAGAGTCCATAACCAAAAATGTGAAACATTTTTTAAATGGATCAGTGAAAGATTCTTATTAGTTACAGGAATCTATGGTGACTGGCTCAGAATGGGATGTCCTCGTGTTATGAGGTGAATTCCTGAAAGTCTGAGAAATGAGCACAAGATTGTGACAGAGGTCAGAAGGACAACCTTTACTGTTCCTCTCCATATGTGACCCCAACTGTACATTAACTGGACTGGCTACAGTATGCTGTTCTAAACTTTTTCTCTGGTATCTTAGAAAATTTATTTTGCAATCTTTTTCAGTGTTTTTCCACCCATGGGGCACTGGTCTTCTTGCTCACCCGCTGCTCCCTGCTGCAGTTCTTGTATCGCAGATGTAACGCTTTTCTATTTTTCACTCTGAAACTCTTAGTGGTTATAAAATGCACTGAGTATAGTTACACTAAACGTGTTTTGCACCTGTGATGTTTTCTTTATAGATGTCAGAAAATGCTATTTTTCTTTGTAATCTGACACTGAAATTAGGTGTCCATAAATTTACTTTATATTTATTTGTCACTGTAGTTAGAAATTAGTATTCTAGCTATTCGCAGTAAGATCGTTCTAAAAATTTCACAAAACAACCATAGACTTTTATTGATTTATTCCCCTTCTTTGATGGGGTTCAGTAACACACTCCAAAAACCTACTGTGCAGCATCACCCATTGATTTGTAATGATTAGTCAGAGCTGCTACTGCCTTGTAACTCTTAAGCAATGCAAAAAATGAACTTAAGTCCTGAAGAAAAGTAAAAAACCTTTTCTGCTGCCACATAGAAAAAAAAATCCAGCTACACCAATATTTTTAATAGTAAGGAAAGAAGCATACATTAAATCATACAAGGAGGAAAGCAAAGGAACAGAAGTTTTCTCCAGGGAAATTAATAGATATTTATAAGAACATTTTACTTTGTGTAAGAAATGTTTCCCTTGCTGGATAAAAGTAAATAACTGAACATGTTCAAAGAATTTTTAAATTAAGCTATGAGATAAAAAGCAGTTTAACAGTTCAAAGATTCCTAATGAGTAATACATACTTCTAGAACAATGACAACTCCAAAGTTACTAAAAGCTATTATCAACAGATATGGCAAATCTATTGCTGACAAAGTGTAGATACTGTATCAAAATTATGCTAGTGTAGGATTTCTGCCTGCATAAAATTGAATAGGATTTTAGGATTTAGTTCACGCAGTGTTTTTTCTTCAGTAACTCATTTCAATATCTGCAAATGCTACTGCACTGAATAAATGAATAGTTAGGAACTAAAAAAACAAGAGAACATGACAATATATTTCAAGCTGTGAAACAGTGATTAGTCCCTTTTGGGCTCTCTTCTTGCTCCTTTACATCCTTTCCTATACGAGAGTTGTCAAAGCCCCGTATGCTTAAAAGGACAACTCAGGGTCTAAAAAAGGACCTAATATTCCTAAACTTCCTGCAACCAAAGCCTTCTGCTAAATTTTAGTGAAAAGTCTAGTTAGACCTTGAGAATTTCCTAAACTGAAATGTTTAGGAGACTGGGGAGACAAAGAACCCTGCTGAGAAAGGCACATTTCATTCCCCGCTCTCCCACACTCGTGCCACAAAGTCTGGTCCCAGTTCCAGTTTGGTCAGAGGCAGTAATACTAATACACTTGTTATCTATGCAAATTGTAATTTAAACTCAATCTTTACCTGCTTTTCAAAATAATTTAGCTAGAACTCAGGGGATAAAAGATGCTTTTGTTTAATTGCTGAACTAAAAATCAAGGGAAGAGGAGGTGAGTGACCCCAAACAGCAAAACTAAGCACAACCAATTAAATTTTGTGTCAAACTGAAATCTACAATTTAATTGTAAATGCAAGCATGCAATGCCTTCTTTATTTTAGGTCGCAATCCATTCCTTAGTAATATTGCTTTATTTTTTTATAACATATTGGTTTATTTTTTATAATATTTTTTTTGACAGAGAATTAGCTGAATTCTATCCTGACTTGCGAGTAGTTTGAGACTTCTGATTCTGTATATTTCTGATGAATTTACCATTTTTTAAAACAGATCTGCCACCTCTATTATTATTAGTCCTATCTCCTAGCTAGGAAAACTTGAAACACTCCGAGAAGTAGCTTGTCCTGGCTGAGTCAGCGTTTCCCAACAGACCTGGGAAAACAAGAAAATCCCCTGGGGTTTCGTTATGAGCCCTAGCGGTGCCCTGCCTGCACGTGGCTTTCAGCAACTCACCAACACGAAGCAGCTAAAGAAATTAAATCCATTCAGGTATTCTGAGGTAATCTCACTTTTCTCTCTCTTGAAAATATGCCCAAGTTAAAATAGGAGGTTGGCTTTATTTCCTGGCTTTTGATTCGCATATTAGTAACCCTCAGGTTTCGTATTTAAAAGAAAGAAAAATTAATTTCCACAGAATCTAGAAGCTAGTTTTGGAGAAAATAAAGCCTGTTTTGCTTCCAGTCCTCTGTAAGGGCCTTATTTCCTTGGTTTTGTTTAATTTGATTAGCTTGTTTGTTTTTAATTTGTACATAATATTCAAAAGCTCTTATCTCAAGCTCTAGGCATCCTCACCATACAGTTAACAAGCAATTATGTATTCATTATAAAACCAACAATTTAATTTTAACTCCCACAACAAAAGATAACCAAACAAGAAAATTAATATAGCTTTTATCATCCTATAAATATAATTTCTTGTCACATACTTCTCAAAGATCCAGAGAAGAAAAAGTTGATGTCCAACAGACTTTTTTTTTAAGTTATGGAGTAAGTTCAGAAAAAAACAGGGGACTTCATGTGGACTGCCAAAATGTATTACTTTAAAAAAGTAATTTCCTATGAATTCTAATGATAGAAATTCTTATGATTTTCTAATTTCTAATCTCTAATCTTTGAGATTTCTTACGATCATGTTATCCATTTGGAAAGACAATCAGAGTACTTTATTAGAAGTGACTCTGTGCTTGCTTGGAAATGAGCAGTCTCAGACGTGCTATGGATTAAACTAAAAAGCACGATTTCACTCACATGTTCCAGCTCTTATAACAAGATGAAACAGGCAAGAGGAATAAAACATTTGAAAGATTGATGAATGTCTTGCAAAGGAGGCAAGAAAAGAGACCTAGAGACTTCACCAGTGAAGCAGCCCAGTGTATACATCCAGCTTTTTAATTTAATTTAAGAATAATGACTGGCATTTCCAGGTTTGATTGCAAACAGTGAACTGAAATTTCCCTCTGTCCTTTACACAAGAGAAGAAATTTTAACATGATGCTGTTTATTCCTGCTGTCTACTAAAGACCCTGAGAAAGTATTCTGAAATGCCTATAAGTACAGATTGAAGAGTTTCTTACTTTTTAAATTTGTTATGAAATGGTCCCCCTATACAAGGAAATATGTTTCCAGGGGGGAAGCCTGGATCTGCCTGTCACACGATATTCAGCAATATTAAATAAGTTATAGCAGAAAAAGAATTCTGCCATTGGATTCCTACTGATTTTATGTCAGTAACATAAACTGGGAACAACTTTCCTTAAACTAAGAATTTTAGTTCAATTTTAGCTTAATGCCCCACATGTGTTTTTTGCAAAAACAGGATTTTTTTTTTAAGGCTCCAAAATCTCTCTATTCTCCCCGCCACTCCTTTGATAAAAAAATTCCAAATACTATGGTGGGAACTGCAGTATGGAAGGATGTTTCTCCAGTCACATGGTGATGTGATTAATTCCCTTCCCAGAGTTCAAATTGGAAATCACAAAAATAAATAAGTAAATTAGGAAAGTGAGGAGGGAATGTATGTGGAGAGATTTTTCTGGCTTTATACATAGAGAAGGTTTTTACCAGATATAATGAAATTCATCAGAACTTCAGAAAAATACAACTGTTAATCTTTGCATGTGTAAAACAAGATAATTAACAAGTGCACAAAACACAGCTGACATACCTGGAAAGAGCAATTGTTTTCTTTGTTCTTTGTGAGTGAGTTGGGGGGATTTCTTCTAAGCTTCTTTGCTTCATTAGGCATGTTGAAATTAATTTTCAGCTTTTTTCTCTCACCTCTCCTGATTATGTAACATCTGTTTAACATGGGTGCTTTGTGTCAAATTAATTTAAATATTATTTATTTTGCATCTTAATCGCCATTTCTTAAATATGTATCTTTGCACTTAAGGTTCGACTTGGCTTTCCAATTTTTGTGCAGTTACTCCCATCGACTCAATTTTTAATCTAATAAAGTTAAGAACTATTGTAAAGCTTGCTTGGAAAAAAAAAAAAGCTAGTGTCAGGGAGATCAAGATAGATTCGTTCCTTAATCCCACTTAAATTCACAAGACATCCCTCTTTTTCCTATATTCTTTATTTTATTCATGGATCTGAATAAATAAAAAAAAACCTATATTATGCTGATTTATATCTGCACTGAACAAGTTGCTGTTTGGAGGTCAGTGAGTACCCTGTAGCCAGTATCTGAGATTGCTTTGTTTTGGGAATCAATGCCAGAAATGTTCCCACATAGGCTTTTTTTTCAAGGCCAAATGAAGAACTAGAGGGATCCATAAGGATTTTTATTGTTAGCAGCTCTGGATGTTACTATTTGAATCTTTCATGACGCTGATACCCAAAAGTACAATATCATCAAACATCATGGTGTTGTATCAATAATTCTCTGAATGGTGAGGGATCAGTCAAGCTTTGGGAGCTGTGAGGGAGCATTCAGGTCTTTTCATCTCTCTGCAATGATAGTTCCTGTGTTGGTAGGGCTTTCACACCCCGGCTAAAAATTGCAGCACAAGACAGAGTTGGGTCTTTTCTATTCCCACCACCATCCACTGAACCCTCTCCTCCTATTCCGTTCATCCCATCCAGAGGAATCAGGCCATCAGTGTTTTGGTTGCATCTCAGTGATGGTGGCCAGACTGGTGGTTTAAGATGGTTTAAGAGACTGGTTTGCTGGTGACACTGAATAATAAACAAATTGCTGAAGGGGAGGACTGTGAGAGAACTTGTGCCACAGAGCTGAACAAAGTGGAGATGGGGGAAGCAGAAGGCATGGGAGACATTCTACAACCTATAGTTGTAGAATCTATATCTAGATTCTACACTATCTATAGCAAGACTAAAGGTACCTGATGCCTTTATCTAATGCTCTGTGGCTTCAAACACCCCCAGGACACGCATGTGAAATTCAGAAATAAAGAGAAATGACATAAATAATTCAGTGCTAAAATAATGTTATTCCTTGAGGGACAGCCTCTTGAGTTTGGCTGTATGAATCACGTTCCTTAAACTCTTTGATTTGCCTGGGCCTTTCACAGTTTTAATCCAATTGCTATTTTCGTGGCTTCACATACCACAGTGGTAGGCACTTTATAAATGCAAAGTATTCATGATGAAATAAAATGAGATTCTGAAAGTAGAACAGAAGTGATAGGAGTTCCTTAGAAAAAGTGTGTTTGATCACTCTGCCCTTCTCAATAATTCAGAAGAGTTTCACCTTCTCCCTTCAAAATGAATCATCACAAATAATTTTGCCTGGTTGCATTACTGCTGTGTGCTCTGTTACGGTAAGATTCGGTATGAAATAAAATAAAAAAGTGAGGAATTGAATCTTTATGTGATACCCATCATGTAAAAATAAGAAAACTTCATTTAACACCTACTTTTTTTTAGTCTTGTTGTCTGTCCCATTTCTAACTGCTGGAATCTATTTTGATTTAGAAGAGCAGGGGGCAGCGTGTGAAAGTCTGGCAGGAATGAGGTGCTCAAGGAACCTTTAGTAAAGCCTGAAAACTTTTGGCAGGGATTGGCCAAATGACCCAGGACTGGCCAGCTGGAAAGTGAGAAGTACAGGTTTTTTTCCCAACAGAATTCAGGGGTTTAAAAGAGAAACGTTGTTCAAGTTCTATTCAATAAGTTATTCCTACCCAAAAGTATGTCCACGTTAACTTCAAGCCTTTTTTATGATAGGTTCCTCCTTTCTAGATGTAGTGTTGAATTCATGGAAACACTGTGAAATTCATAACATGTTAAGAGCCCTGTGTTAATTTGGTTCTCTTCTTTAAAGGATCTACTATAATAATTATTATTAATAATAATCCTAATTACAATAACATATAATATATATTGAATTCTTTTAAAAATCAAAACCTCATTTATCTCAAATGTTATTTGCAGTCTCCTCTAAGCCATAGTGGCTGAAAAATATTGTTTTTCTAAATCACATGATGTTAAGAAAAGTTTCACACAGCAATTGTATGCAATAAACAATGATTTTTAATCACCACTATTCAAGGACACTTTGTTCTAAGAAAACAGTTCTTAAGAGGGCCATGTTAAATCCTGTCTTGCTTTCAACAATGGAAGCACTTGTGTTTTAACTTTCAGCTGAAAAAAAAAAAACCCAACACTTCTAAAGGCTCCTCTCCAACTCTTTTTTTTTTAATGTTCCAGCAACTTGTCCTGTTTTAATCTATACTCTTCACTTCTCTACTGTTTGAGTATTGATGAACTACACAATGTATCACAGTAGTTACAAAGAACCTAAATCTGACTCTAAACAGCTTAAGTAAAAAACATTAACTGGTTTTGATCACCATCTGTGTGATTTTATAGACATTAACATGCTATTAATGTTACCATTAACTTACATTGACAAGAGATACTACAACAAAAATATAATGGAATGATCCAATGAATCTTGCTCATGCAAGTTAGATTTACTCTACTGTGATTCGGACCTTGAGTAGAAGAGAGAAAAGAATTACAGTGAGGATCTTTTAAATGAGAATACTTTAAATAACACTTGCTCTCTACATAAAACAGTGTAGTTTTAACATTATGTTATTTGCACAGATGCATTTTTCCATAAGCAAAAAACCTGCTTTGGACAGGAATGTAGAACTTCAGTCGGCTGAATCCTGTTTCCACTAGAATGAGGTGAATTGAATGAACTCTAAAGTAGTCAGCAGTTAGTAAACCATTTCACTTCTTCAGGCACTTATATATGCATGTAGGAAGCCTAATGTATAAAATTTCCTATTTTTAAAGTTCTTGGTGTAGCTATAATGACACATATCAACTCCACATGCAAAAACAAAGCGCCACACAATGGAAATCTACTGGATCACCTCCTTCTCTCCCAATATTATCCCTTCTTGAATCCAGTAATGTCACCATGAATGCCAAGATCCAAGAATTAGTAGTGTGTTAGAAACTATTAGTCTGTGAAAGTGAACTCAATATTGAAGACAGTAAATACTTTATAAAGGTTTAATAGATCAGTATAACACTAGAAAACAAGAGATTTATTTGAATGAAGCAACCTAGATTTTTATTTCATTTACACTGGACCAAATATAATTTCAATTATGGTGGAAAGCTGCTTCTATGGTATTTATCAAAGTGCAGTATAGATTCTATAGTCATAGAATCATAGAATTGTAGGATTTGGAAGGGACCCTCAGAGATCATCTAGTCCAACCCCTCCGGTAAAAAAGGTTCACCTAGATCCAGCTGGTCAGAAACACATCTAGGTGGATTTGAATCTCTTCAGAGAAGGAGACTCCACAACCTCTCTGGGCAGCCTCTTCCAGTGCCCTGTCACCCTCAAAGTAAAGAAGTTTTCTGCATCATCAGATGAAACCCCAGGAAACCATTGGCCTTCTTGGCCACAAGGACACACTGCTGGCTCATGGTCAACTTGTTGTCCACCAGGACTCCCAAGTCTCTCTCTGCAGAGCTGCTTTCCAGAAGGTCACCCCCTTGTATTGGTGTATGGGGTTATTCCTCCCCCAGTGCAGGATCCTACCTTTGCCCTTGTTGAATTTCATCAGGTTCCTCACTGCCCAACTCTCCAGCCTGTCCAGGTCTCTCTGGATGGTGACACAGCCTTCTGGGGTGTCGGCCACTCCTCCCAGTTTTGCATCATCAGCAAACTTGCCGAGGGTACTCTCTGTCCCCTTGTCCATGATGTTGATGAATACATTGAAGAAGAGCAGACCCAGCACTGACCGCTGTGGAACACCACTAGTTACAGGCCTCCAGCAAGACTCTTCACCTCTGATCACGACCCTCTGAGCTCTGACACTCAGCCAGTTCTCAATCCATCTCACTGTCCACTCATCTAACCCACACTTCCTAAGCTTACCTATGAGAACGTTATGGGAGATGGTGTCAAAAGCCTTGCTGAAGTCAAGGTAGACAGAATTCAACAACATTCAACATCACATTTTGCAGAAACAGTAATAAAACCAAAGAGAAAGTTTACATATGTGGCATTCTATCAATCAGCAGCTATCTCATCCAGAGAGCTAAAATAAAGGGAATCAAAGAGTGGGTATAAGCAAGCAACTGTATAAAAAAGAAGAAATATTTCTTCCTTGGATTTAAGACCTAATGATGGGTTGCAAAGTTTCGAAAAGTAAATATACTGAAAAACAGTTCAGATTATTTATTCATATAGTCTCATATTTTTATGAAATATTTTTCAAAATATTCAATTTCAGCTGTTTGAGTACCTGTGCCCTTCATCACTGATTCATGAGATCACACCAAAACTCAGTCAACAGAATCCCAGCAAAATGAAACCATCCCACAAGAAGCAGAGGTTTACTGACACTTTCAAATATCTAGCTTTATTTTCCCACTACAAGCTGTCTAAAAAAAGCATCTGTAAAGACTTGATAAACACATTTAGAGAAATTATTATCCACTTTTGACATTCTATCTTAAGAAGTACGCCAATCAAGGAGCACAAGCTTTTGCTTCTTTTCCAAAAAGCAAAACAAATGTGTGCTTACTAAAACTCCTAATCAAATTTAAAGAAGAAAGGAATCCGAACAAACCTGTTGTTCATTAAAACTTTTAAAAAAACTCAAATGCACATAAATAAGCCTGAACTCATTTGTTTTCCTGCCCAGTGTTCAGTTTTTCAGAGATTGCTCACTACGGTCTGGAACTTCAAGCATTGATCTACACATATCTGAGCTGCCTTTGATCATTCCTTCTTGTCACGAGCACATTCTGCACATAGAGGCCATGCAGTTGCCTCATGAATAACAGCATTCAACATTTTTATATACCATGCTAATGCATTTAACCGATTTATGAGTTCTTATCATCAGGAAAGTATAAATACTTAATCAGTAACTATACTATACTATGCCAGTCTGTGTTGTTCTATGCTATATATATATATATATGGTATTGTGCATTTATAGAAATGTCAAAATAACATTATTAAAAGTTGCACTCATGTGAAGTCTGAGCTTTTTGGGTTTGACCACTGAGCTTTCAGAAAATTACATAGCTTGATTTTTACGAAGCTTAAATCCTGACCCTCGGGTTCTGAGTTTTTAAGCACTAAACTCAAAGATTAAATTCCGAGTTTTGACAGCACCTTGGACGAGTGAGGAGTTGGATGTGACACCGTCTTCTCTGCTCTTCTGTAGAAGCTGCCATTATGTTGGCTCAGCTGAACAGCTTCACGTAAAAAACTACTGTGGAACTTTAGCACATAGAGGGAGGGCTCCCAAGGGCAGGCAGCATCCCTGCCACTGATCAAAAGTGAAGAAAAACATTGCTGTAGTGCTATATATACACGTGAACTACACAGTCCTACAAAAAAAAAAAAAAAAAAAAAAAAAAAACCAAAAAACCTAGCAAGATTTCAGTAAGAATTGCAGGTCTGGTTGAAAAGTTTATTCCCTTTATACACACCTGCAGAGGTACGATGTTTACCAGGGTGGTTTGTCCCATTAATAAGACTGGAAATCCAAAGACATCTGTCTTTAAACTGACTGTACCTCACATGCGGTCTTACCTTTCCTTGCTGAAGCAAAGTATCAAGGTGGGGTTTCCCAGGCAGCTCAGAGTTCATCATTTTTTATTTCCTTTGTGCTTCAAGGAAGGGAAATATATAGGAGAGTGTTGCTTGTTTGTTCACATCACCTTTCTGGAAGGAAGACACAGGTTCTGGCAAACTCCAATACAGTTTCCCATAATGGAAAATCAGCGTACTGCCAGGACAGAAAGTGCTTTAAGTCATTGATATGATCTGTAGGTATATATTGTCTTCAAGTTCTGTGCATAATATATTTATCTATGCAGAATCTTAACTAAAGGGTATAGTTTCTACAGTCTTAGAGCCCCCTAGCTAATGCTCATGACAAAGCAAAGAACAATGTAACATTACCAATTTTAGAGGATCGATTCCCAAATAAAGCATGTACGGTGGCACTCCTTTCAATATCTCCAATTTAGAAAACAGTTGTTCACGTCCCAGAAAAAAAATCACCGTATTATCTGTAGATCTTGCATGTAGATATTGAAAAGTCCTATTTATGGAACACAAAAGCTACTAGTCCCAAGGTCCCCTGATTATCCCCGAGGAAGTAAACAGCTTCCCAGGCTGTACGTCCAGTGCTTTCCATTAATGTGTATTACCACATGTGATTCCAGCCCACTTAGTAGGAAAAAGTATTTCCACTGCGACAAATCTGTGCTATTGGAAGTAGAAAACACCGAAGATGCTATTTCTCTTGACCACTGTTGTTGCCACTACTGTGTATGTCTCTTAGAGGAGAGATTATGGCTCATTTGAGGTAGGAAAATTGAGCTGTGGAAAGAGAGAGAAGCACCTGAACATCAGCTCCATGCTGTGTTCTTCATCCTGTTCTAATGATCTAATAATCTTCCAGTCCTTCGAACATTTAGTGCAATGCATTGACAGGCCCTAGAAATGTATTTCATGCTTTTCTGTGTAATAAAGATTTGCACAGGACTAATTACAGTAAACAATCTTAAAGAATTACACGCTAACACAAAGGAGCTATTGAAATGGTTCACACATACAGGACATGTGCTGCAAAGACACGCACTGTAAATTTTTTCTTTCTCTGTAGAGATGTATTCATCTCCTCATAAATAGCTGAAATTACTTGTGAAGCAAACAGATGTGTGAGCCAGAACCCAATCCTCACTGAAAAGACAGTTAAAGAGTGGTCCTTTCCCCAGGCACGCTTATTTTGCATTCAGCCAACAGATTCAGAGGGGATTCTATCTGCCTGAAGGAAGCTTTTTGCTCTCATTTCTGCAGGCTCAAACTCTGGGAATTACGGATACTCCTGAGACACACTTTATGATTGTTCCTTGTCTTTGGAAAAGGGGAGACAATAGAGGGCTTTAGCCTTTGAACAGATTACAAAAGCAAATCTAAATATTTTAAGGGATTCGCCTGCCATGGTGAGGAGTTACTGATTCATAAATCAAACAAAATGAAATTCCTTTTACTCTTCCATTTGCCAATTCAGTGACTCACAGCTACAAAACACAGACATTACTGAGGCAACTTGTGTCCCTGACTCCTGTCCTGTTGCCATCTGTCCTGTCTCCTGACCAAGTCCATTAGGCTCTATGCACGTTCTGAGACCCTATGCAATCCCGGTGGACACAGAAGAATTCCTCATGACCTGTGACTTTCTACTTCACCTTTCCGAAAATGCCACCGGGAAATTATCAAGAGGAATATTAGCGCCGTGAGGCACACTCCATTTTTATTATCAGGTCAATATCCTCCACAGCACTGCTTATCTTCTTAAAACCTTCACACAGTATCGGTGATGATTACCAAGTTGTTGGTTTGTTTGGTTTTCTTTTAACTTTACTGCAATTTTGAATTAAAAATTCTTTTCCATACCCACTTTACTAGAACTGCCTATGGCCAGACCTAAAATCTTTCACTTCTACTTCAGGCAATTTAACCCCTTTTTTTTTTTTTTTCATTCTTTTTACATTCTCAAGCATTTCTTCCATATTTGCATTCATGACTTTCTCTCTCTCTCTATCCTTTTTCCTGCAATTTTTACAGATTTAACCTATATGTCCTGCAGCTTCTCTCTAACTTCTATTACTTGGTTTATTTTCTCTCTCTCAAGCATGTTCAAAAAGAGGTTGAAAAAAAAATACACCTTACTTATCTTCTAAACCATTTTGCAGGTTATTTGCTGAAGATCCAAATTCAAACCTCTTCCTCTAGTCCTCAACCTTCTCCAAAATTTCTTTGGATTTCTAGAGTCTATATCTTTGCAATTTTGAGATTATTTTGAAAATATTTGATTTTAAAGATTATTGAGATTATTTTTAAATTTTTTTGGAGATTTTTTTAAAGAGAGATTATTTAAAAAAAAAGAAGTGAATCTAAATATGCTGATTTGGCAACACAATGAGAAGGTTGCCATCTACAAGACGATCGCTTGTCACCACTAAACCTTTCCAAATCGCTTCAGATTTCCCAAAATAACATCCCGTATAGCTAGCATTTAGTGATCCTTATCAACTTAAATGCATTAACAGTGGATCTTTTTTTGACAAAACCATCACAGAAACCCAGCTAAATAGGAGGAATAAACAAAATGAATCACGATAAAGCCTTTGCTCATTTCTATACCCCCCTACTCAATCTTTATTTCCTCCTGGAACTTCAAGCTCTTTTTGAAGCAGGGATCTTATCTTACACACTGTGGAAGCTGCAGGAGTATTTTCAGCTTTGAAAAGCTAATGGCAGCCCACGTTGTAAAAATTCCTCCCACAGCTTGAAGTGGTGGTGGGGCCAAAGGGATCTCCACTCTGTTGGAAACCTTTCCTGCAAATTTTTAATAATATAAGTAGTGTTTACTCACAAAAGCATTCACTTCAAATCAATACTGCTACTCGTATGAAGATCACTTAAATGAATGCTTGCAACACAGAGACCCCTGTTATTTTTAAGAACCTTGGTTTCCTACAGATTTAAATTATCTAAACGGTATGTTTTTCTTCTCTGTGTATATTATGTGTATGTACATTATTTTAACTCATAAAAAGAAAATGCACATATAAAAATGCATGTGCTGCTTATATTCAAAGTGCCTTTTTTTCTTATTGATGTACAGCATTTTAATATCAGATAACAATCACAGAATATGTTTCTTACATGCAGACAATTACAATGTGTAGACAGAGGGTGGAAAAATTTTGTTGTTGTGACAAACGAACATCATATTTACAGAGCACAGATTTCTTTGTTGCTACAAGTTCTTTGAATGCTTAGATCCTAATTATGATTCTAGGAACCATTAATAATTAGTATTTCTAGGAGATTGTTTACATTATCAACAGTATTGCATCTGGTGGTCTTCAAACTGGTTCACTTTTTCCCCGATTTCCTCCTTTTCCCCTCCCTCTGTTTTTGTAATTCTTGTTCATACAAATGGTCACCAAAACCCACTGGTTTCTCCCAGGTTTCTTTTATTCTTTCTGAGCTGCAGTGCAGCTCCCTATCAGCATCACTATAAACCAAGGATGTATACTTCCTTTTTGAGCAGATAAGTCAGAGAGCCTGTATATGAGAGGAATATATGAATAGAAATACATTTTATACCAACTTGCAGTCATGTCATGGAATAGAGAGAGGAAAAAATATTAGACAAGTGTGAGAAAGTGAAAAAAAAAATTTACTAGGCTACTTCTTTCCTTCTACCTTCCCTTTGTAGAGTAATATCACCTAATTGCCATGTTCTTGATACTGATTTAATGCTTCACCCTGGGATTGCTGTGATTGGTACTACCAATTTCACTGCAGGTGGATTTCTAGATACAGTAGATGTTGTCTAAGAACTAGCATTCCTGTAAAAATCTATAATTTTACCTTGAGAAATCTATAATTGTTCCTCTTAAAACCTCTACAACAATTGTTTCCTCCAAAGTCACCTTGATGCTTGTAGTGGTAATTTACATGCCTATCCTCAGAAATGAATAAAAAGTTCTCCTAGTGACACCTTCCAAAGTTTTGTGATAGACAGTCCTTTGTGCTTGAGCAGGTCTGCTGCTGAGAAAAATGTTGAATGCTGAGAGTTTCAAAAGTCATTGAAGGAAGGATTTTTCTTTAAATCAAGGTTTAGGGAAAACCAGTACCTTCTCTATAACTTGGGGTGTTTCTCCCTTTGTATTCTAAGAGAAATGAAAATTACCTAAAATTTTCTATCAAAGTTGCAAGGCACCTCCCAATTTAATTAGGAAAATATGGGCTTCAAAAATTTCCTCACAGTGAGTATCATACATCACCAGCAGTAGTTTTGTGATGTCCTAAGGAGTTAAGTGCTGGCATGCAGGCTTTGCTGACTTGGTTTATTTTTTATGGGGTTTATTTTTTTTTTTTGCTCAAGCACTTCCATCTGACAAAGTGCTGTAAGAACTGATGAACCTGGAGGGCAAAGAGCATAGAGACATGTTCTCTCAGCATGGGACACCTCAGCTGAGATTTTGGAGACTGAGCTTCTGGTAATTGAGCGGTGACCGGACTAAAACAGCGGCAAGTGTCCTTCCCACCCAAACTGTCTTTGGTAGAGTTTGCCTGGTTTGAGACAAAAATTAGGCTAATAATTTAACAATATGGGTATTTGAGCTAAAAATACTCCCTAGTGTTGCTTCGTTTCCTGGTACGGTATGTCTTCTACAAGAATTTTTGCTCCCTATCATGGAAACACTGCACATGTCAAAGTAAGAACACTCAAACACAATTAGCAATTAAGCACTTGTTTCCTTGGCTGTTATTACAATTGTAAAGTTCCCCATTAGAGGGTCACCACAAACTTGTCTCTCTTTCATAGCGAGCTGTACATTAACAGAAAAATGGAGGGTTTTCCAAGATCAAAATTGCTTGGGTAGCATGGGTTTGACTGTCAGAAGGACTGGATACCCATAACAAAAATTGCATGGTTACTTGGAGTTTCTGAAGATCAGACTACACTAGGCTCTTAAAGAAATGGTGATTTCATCAACAACTTTTTTTTTTTTTTAACTGGAACCCACATTGCAATTTTTACAGATTTCTTTGTTTTGAGGGAGGTGGTGTTTAGGCAATAGTTGGTAAGCAGTGTATAGATTGAATTGAGCATCATGGAATCATAGAATCATTTCAGTTGGAAAAGACCTTTAAGATCATCAAGTCCAACCATTAACATAGCATTACCAAGTCCACCACTAAACCACGTCCCTCAGCACATCATCTACACACGTTTTAAATACCTCCACTTCCCTGGGCAGCCCATTCCAACGTCTGATAACTCTTTCAGCGAAGAAATGTTTCCTCATGTCCAATCTATACCTCACCTGGAGCAACTTGAGGGCATTTCCTCTCATCCTAGTATCTCATCTCAGGTGGCTGTAGAGAGTGATAAGGTCTCAGCCTGCTTTTCTCCAGCCTACACAATCCCAGCTCCCTCAGCCTCTCCTCCTAAGACTTGTTCTGCAGACCCCTCGCCAGCTTTGTCCCCCTTCTCTGGACACGCTCCAGCACCTCGATGTCTTTTTTTGTAGTGAAGAGCCCAAAACTGGACACAGTACTCAAGATGGGGCCTCACCAGAGGAAAGAAGAAAAAAAAAAAACACCTTAAAAGTATGGAAAGGTAGACTGGAAAGAGATTTGGGTTTAGAATTGTAAATGATTCTAGGGATATAACTTCAATTAAGAGCAATTGAATTTGTATTTTTCACAATGAGTATGTATTTCAGGCTGGATTGTGCCTTTGGGCATTATCCTGTAATGGAAGTAATTTGTGATGTAAGCCAGGAGGAGGATCATTCCCAAGCAGAGTTTTCCAGGCTTTCTTGGTGTTGGCTAGAGGGAAGGGAACGTGCAGCAGGAGTCATTTACAAGCTGCAAGGCGCTCCAAGAACTGCAGCAGTGCAGAGATTTAGCTATGCCAGAGAGCCAAACCCCCCAAAATCTCAGTGGAGCTGCACTGAGAGGGGGGAAAAAGGGAAATCTGTCTAGTACAGGTTTGCTAGATGGTCTCACATCAAAGGAACGACGGGAGGCTGGCCTAGAGCATACCACTTGATAAGCAAGAGATGGAGAGAAGAAATTGTGATTGTGAAAAAGAGCTCGTGTTATTCAGGATAAAAATAAGAGAAGATAAATTAATAAATGCTACTCAGCATGCCAATATATGTTTTCAAAATTACTGCCCTCAACTTAACTAATGTAATTATAGAGTAAGTCTTCTCCTGTCTAGAAATTCTCTGCATTTCTGCGGGACATTTAAGGTTAGAGTCAAACATGTCTCTATTACAAATTGTCTTTCCATTGAAAAAAAAAATTGTATTAAATTTTATATAATTGCATTTTTGAGGAGTTCTTTCCCTGTATTTTGTCTAGAGGGTGACACTGAGTGCTTAGCGTTCCTACGTGATGTTTCCAGTCCTCTCCAGGATACCACATGAATAAAACAACACGCACAAAAATCCTCTAGCCTCCAGTCATACCGCTATGGACTGCGATCATGGCAGATCTCGTTAGCTAACTAAGATTAGCTCACGTTAATAACTAGAATGCAGGGACAAAAAAAAAAAAACAAACAGGAAAAGGTAGAACAGGTTATATGATGCATGGATAGATGTGCATTTCCTGCATGTATTTATGAACAGCGGAATGCTAATAATTATTTTTTTTTTCTGGAAATTCCTGGTTTAGTATTGCCTAAGCAACCTTATTTCAACTCTTAGTGCAAAATTATTATGGTGAGACCAGCTGTATAGTCACATATTTATTTCTTCATTTATCATTTGGCTTAATCAACACCCCAAATGGTACTCAGGGTGCAAACCAGCCCCCCTGAAGTAAAGAAGGACCCTGCGTGTGGTTCACGGCTCCTTCACGGCTCCCAACACCGAAGCAGCTAAAGGCAAGAAGAACAAGAGTTGCTGGAAGTTTAGGGAGAGGAATACTTTGCTGCTAAACTGAGTTCTGATTGACGCAGAGGCACGTTATGGTTGCTGAATAACACATGAGACTTAGAAAGATTAATATAATAAATGTTTGTTCACATTATGGGTCTCCAACTTGAACAGGTGGGATCTCATTCACAGGAGAGAAAGCTCTTCTTCCCCATTGTTTCTACCAAAAGTTTCCCAGCCTAGATGTCATTTTCAGAATTCTCTCCAATTCCAATTCTCAAATTGCCAGCAACGTTTAATATTTTTTTTCTCACTCTCTTTTTGATTTTTTGCACCACATATTCTTTTCTTCTTGAGTCACCACTTTTTCTTGCAAAAGGACACTTTCCAGTGCTGCGGCTGGTTAACCCTCAGCTAAATGCACTCTCTCAGCTCTCAGTGTCGTTACATCCATCCCTAAGTGCCACTCATCAGCCATCATTTAATTCTGCTTCTGATTCACCACAATTTAAAAAAAAAAACCCACCGAAAACAAACAAACAAACAAACAAAACCAACCACAAAAAACAAACAACACAAACAAAGCCAAAAAAAAAAAAAAAAGCCCCTGAAAGTATGTTTTGAATTCTTCTTCTATGGAAAGATTGTCATATAGAAAATTAATGCAGAAGAACAGATGGTGCAGCCCAGTGAATCTGATCTTAAGCTGCCTTATCTCACACTCTTCCCAGACTTATTTATTGCAAAACTCACAAACCGAGACACGCTCATTATAAGTTGTACTCATTAATTAACCGTTTCAAGAAAAGAACTAATTAAAAAAGCAACAGGTAACGATTTTGAAACTAGGAAGATATTTGGGGTACACGAGATTCTCATTGATTTTTAATGTCGATGTTACCTTTGGTTTTTTATATATAAAATGACACGTGAAAATAGTAATTTTGAGGACATAAGGCTGCTTGTAAGCTGTGTGGTCTGATCATGGTTGTTTCAAAAAGCATGGTACACGAGGGCTGAAAGACGGAACGTTCCAGATTACAAAGCATTCAATAGTTAAAAACTCCTCCCTCTCAAAACCCCCTCCAACCTAATAAAAGAAGTTAAAAAGGTTGAAGTTAAAAAGTGTGGAAGATTGCCTATTTTTCATTCCATTCCCCTATACAGCGAGTGTAACATTCAGGTACTTTATTTGCCCTCCTTTAAACAGAGCTGCCTTGCTTTTATTTCTTCTGTCATTTATTATTGGACTTTTTTATCTGCATTGTGCTCTGTCATTTTGAAATTTCAGCTGAAAAGCTGGTGATAGAAGTGAGTTAGCTTCACTATATAGATAAATACAGTATCTTAAAAGCACCGTGAGACGAGTAGGAGAAAAAGTGCAGAATTTTGTGAAAATTATCAATGATTCTGAAGGAAAAAAGTGAGAACAACAATATTAACATGCAGAGAAAAATAGATGAAGAGGGAGTCTTTCAAAAATATGTTTCAGTCTAAAGCCGTATCTCATATTTATCAACATGGACTAGATTTTAAAAATGTGAAGTAGTTCAGTTTGATATTCTCTAAGGTATAGTAATGTAAAACAAAAGCAAGACATAAATGCATTTAAATGACAATATCTAGCTCTATATTAATTTGCAAATACAAGTTTGAGAAACGCAGAGTTTTTTCTTCCTTTAACCGTTGAATAATGCAATACCCTGGGTAACTTCAAGCAATTCTTTCCTTTAGGATTTAGTGCCAGCCAACTAGTTTTCCCTTTCCTGTTGTCATGGTAGATACAAACAAATACAAACAAAAAAAACCCCCACAACCTCATAGTCCTATAACCTCATAGTCCTATTGGGTGGTCTTGACCAGTTTACCTACGAGTTGGCCATTAAAGCGGAGTCGGGCTACTGTACCTGCCAAAAAAAAAAAGACCACTTATTATTTTATCTTTATCATTATCAATGCTGTTGTTATTTTTGCATCTGGTGGTGCTTTAGCTGACTTCTGCCAGTGCAAGAGGAGGAGGTGCTAGTAACTGTTGGCAACTCAAGCTGAGGCTTGCAGGCTGCTGAGTCATACTGATGGATCTGTGCTGGGCTCCCCACCTGCAAAGGGAAGCTGCTTTATTTAGGGAAGTGTAAGCGAAGTGATATTTAAACACAGAAAAAAAAAAAAAAAAAAGAAAAAACAAACAAACAAAATTATATGTTTCATCAACAGAGTACCAGCATCAGTAGAAAGCGAAGAAAATTATCAAAGGAAGGTGTATATACAGCAGCTGTCTTCTGCTGAGAATATAGATGTTAGACACCAGAAAGAAATTCTTTATAGTGAGGGTGGTGAGAGCCTGGAACAGTTTCCCAGAGAAGCTGTGGCTGCCCCATCTCTGGAGGGGTTCAAGGCCAGGCTGGATGGGGCTTGGAGCAACCTGGGCTG